>CM033110.1:1210728-1835728 GCA_019321725.1 Paulownia fortunei
TTATATATTATGCTAAATTTGGACCCTTTTGCATGTAATTTAAAAGTGCTAAATCAGCTAGAATTGAATTTCTTGATGAAAAATGATGCATGAAAACAGGAATTATTTCAAATGCTCAAGTGGAGGATGCAGTGTGAAGAAAAGGGTAGAAAGGGATAGAGAGGACCCAAGCTATGTGATAACAACCTATGAAGGGGTGCACAACCATGAGAGCCCTACTTGTGTGGTTTATGGCACTCCACAACCATCTTCCCTTTTTTATACCTCTTCTATATAAATCCCACTTTCTTTTTTTTTTTTTTTTTGTACAAATTTAAGTTTCCTCCAGCCAAATATGGTGTTATATACTCTCATAGTTGTCCCATTTTCACAATAAGAAACACCATAAATATTTTGTGCATGTAGAATATATGTACACTATAGTTTTCGAATCGATTGTTTATTTTGCGAGAGTTTTTACTATGTTAATTCATGGATGAAAAGGAAAGCTAGAGCTGATGTTAGAGCAGAATTAAGGTTGTGTTTGAATTGAAAGATTTAAACTAAAAAAAATTAAATTACTAGTGGATTCGAGTCGACTTGTTTGTTTTACGAGAGTTCATACTATGTTGATTCATGAATGAAAAGGAAACATGCTTAGGGGCCTAAGGCTAATGCTATAGTGGAGTAGAATTAATATTGTGTTTGGATTGAAGGACTAGAACTAAAAATTTTAGATGACTACAAAATCAAGTGGATTCAAAATCCATGACAATGATTAAAAATAATTCAAAAAGAATGTTGAATGATTTGAAATCCACAATAATTCAAAATTATCCAAACAAGTAGAATAAACTTGAAAGTTCTTAACAGTGTTTTCATAATCGAATCGGAGAGGTTGGTTTTGATCCGATTGGATCGAAAATAATGGTCGGTCCAGTCTGATTGACTGTAAAAAATAAAAAAGTACTGGTCAAATCGATTTTGTTATTTATTTATTTTTTTTTAAAAAAGTTTAAATTTGGTATTTGATTATATGTTATGGTTATTTGGATTTTAGACTTTATTAAATATATTTTGTAGTTAGTTATTATCTTTTTTTACCTTTAAAATTTAATACATAACAATTAGTTTATTACATTATTATTTTACATAATATAATAAAAAAAATAGTTAACTATCATTGGATCGATTGGACCGACAGTTAAACTGGTCCGATCAATTGAATTGCTAACCAACAATAAAATCGATTTGATCACCAACCTAATTATAAAAACATTGATTCTTTACTCTCAAATTTTTCAATTCAAATGCAACCTAATGATATTCTAACTTGCATGCGAACGAATGTATAAACTTGACAACTTTGTACACTTGTTAAAATTTGGATATGAAACTAGGAAATCAAAAATTATTTCTGTTAATCAATTACAAGGTAAAAAAAAAAAGTGTTTAGTTTAGATTATCTGCTGAAAATAGAAATTCCTATTTCTTCATAAACACCTTAATGGTTCTTTTTAAATCCTTCCCTCTGCTTGGACACATGAAGATTATATTTCCTTGAATTTTTATATTTCCATATCTCCTTACATATACATATTTATATTGTGAATCATATCTACCATAAATTAAAATCTTGGTTACGTGAAATTCTCAGAACAAAGTTTGATCGTCCTAGGTGTTTTCGTCTTTCACTCAATGGGGCTCTGCCCAATTATAATCTGTTGGACTGGACTAGACTGGATTGGATTGCAGTGTCTCTAGCCTTCTTGAGTATGGGCCATCTTGGAGGCCCAAGTTTCTCATTTCTGGCCTGGTTGGGAATTGGCTTCCTTATGGCCCAAGACATTTGTGGCTGTTTGTTCTTGAAAGCGGGTGAAATGGGGTGGAAGCTTTGTGTGTGGAAAACCAATGTAATGGGCTTTGAAGTATTGAAGCTAACTTAGTTGATTTTCCCTCCAAAAGAAAAAAAGAAAAAGGGCTAAACGCAATTTTGAGGTCAAAGATTCATTAGTGATGATGAAAATGTCATAAAATTGAACAAAATCAAAAGGTAAAGGACCAAATTTAGTTAAATTTATATTATTTATTAAGTGTGGGGTATTTTAGTAACTATCTTTGAGTGATTTGAACGCGGTGACTAAATCAGCCTCGCCTGTTCATAAAATAATGTTAAAGCAATTATTATTTTTATCAATGTTCTTTAGTTATTTTTTCCAATTGTATTATTTCACCTCTAACATTTTTTTTCTCTTATATTTTCAATTGTTTTCAACTATATTATTTCATATAATAAAATCTAATAAATACATTGAAAAAATTGAAAAAGATACCATCATACAAAAATAAAATAAGATTTTAAGATTTGAGAGTGCCATGCTAGTTATAATCAAGAAGAATAAATGTGGATCCAACATGAACTCTGGAGGATAAAAGTGTAATTTTACCTGACCTTTTCCTCTAGACAATCTCGTGTTTTCAGGATAAATCTACAACTACTAAAGTCGCATTCAAAAGCACCTGCGATCAATCATCTGTCTCCTAGGTAGCGGAACAGTCCGAAACCCAACCGTTCAAACTGTCAATCAAACACACAGAGCGTGATTTACCCTCAGTTCCGATCCAAACTCATTAAATATATTTGTCCATAGCTTAAGCAATCCCATCTCAGATCACTCCTTTTGATATCTGTGATTTAAATACATATATAAAAGCCCATAACCCTTCAGATTTTTTGAAGGAATTAGAAGTTTATCCTCAGTTAAGGCTGTTTTGTTTCAGATTTGTGCACTGAAGAAGACAAAAACAATTTTGAACTAAACCCTTTTGATTTTTAACAGTATTAAGTTGAAGAATTGTTTTTTATTGGGCAATTTAGTGGGAGATTGCTGTAGACGTATTGTGATTCAAGTTGATTCTTTTGAAATTTTTGAAAGATCTGCCCTTTTTGAATCTTAGGGGGATTTGCAATGCTGGGTTCTTCGGGTTGAATTCGTTGTGGGTGTGACATGGGTTTTTGAATTTATTTTTTTTATTTGGAAGAGATATTTTTCTGTTTCTGGAGGAGGAGAAAAATGTTTTGGAGGGAAAGGGAAAGGGAGAACAAAGAGCAGAATGGGGGACCTCCTGTTGGACAGGTCAGAGTGCTTGTTGTTGGAGACTCAGGTAACTTAATATTGTTTCAGAGATCTTGTGCTTTCATTGCTTTAATCCATTAATTTTTTCTTGAGTATCCTCGTTTGTCTTTTAAATGATCTTGTGAATTTTTTTATTGCCTGGTTGAGATGCTTTTAAATTCGTTGATCTTTTTGGTGGTTCTTCTTATAGAAATGTTACTTTGAGCTTTGTGATAATGTATCATGGGTTTAAACGAAAATTATGAGCCTATTTCAAGAACTGAGTTTTGTTGGTATCTGGATGAAGTTGACTTCAGGCCTGCAATGGGATTTAAAACGATGACAATTTGCTTGTTGTTATTCTTCCATGTGCAAGACTATTAGGAATGAGAACATGAAACCTCAAACTGTGGTGCTTGCATGATTTAAATTTGCTTTCCTTATTTACATGCATAATAGGGACATCATGCAGTCATGGCCCTGTTGTGGAACTTAATAAAAAATTATGGATAGGGTACCGGGGACATTGATTAGATTGTATGCAGTGGAAATTTTTATGTTAACTGTTTATATGGATAAGTATAATGGGCATGTAGTCAGGGTAGATCGTTTAGTGTGGTAGAAATGTCATTGGTTTAGGAGATGGCTTTCAGTTATTTGAGTAAGTAAAAAGAACATTAGGGGTTCTAGTCTCTAGTTAATATGAAACATCAGTATTGTTTAATGGATGCTCTTACTGGTACTTAAACTTAGATTATAACGTTCTGAAACAACACTGTAAAATCGTACTTTGAGCTCATTCCACAAATTTACAGTCTTTCTAAAATTGGGCTATGATGACCCAACTCCCAGAGAGATAAGCTGGACCATCTGGCCCAGCTTATCTAGCTGGGTAGTTGGTTTATGATTGTTAAAGAGTTAAGTGGTACTATACAAGGTATATAGCGGTCAACTTAAGAGTGTTGGGGCAAACTGATTAATCAATTGTATAGACTTCATATGGATTGATTACAATCATTTATCGCATATGAATATCTCTAATTGACATGCTTTAGGTTCTACTCTTTCTCTACGGTCATGCTACCTGCATTGATGTATGCGTTAGTTGACTGCACTTTAGAAATTACAAAAAATTCTAAGATCTCGTATTTAGTGATGTTTAAGCCATTGATACATTCTAACAGCTCTGAGGAACCAACTGTGAAATTTCGTTTTTTTGAATTATCTGTGGATATTCTTTTGTGTGCTGTAACACGTCTCCATGGTTGTGGATATTATCGAGCTCCATATTAACTGCAATCTTTGTTTAGGTGTGGGAAAAACTTCTCTTGTTCATCTGATTATGAAAGGTTCTTCCATTGCTCGCCCTCCTCAAACTGTTGGCTGTACCGTTAGTGTCAAGGTAAGACTTTTAATCATCTTCCTCAAAATGAATTGGTAGCTAATCCTTTGTATGAAGTTCTTGCCTTTCTGTTCTTTGCAGCATACAACTTATGGAAGTTCTGCTAGCTCATCAAGTAGCATCAAAAGTGACACAGAGAGAGATTTTTTTATTGAACTCTGGGACATATCAGGACATGAACGTTATAAAGATTGCCGCTCTCTGTTCTATTCTCAAGTCAATGGTAAGTAGTCATCCTTCTTTCCTTGTTTCAGTGACAATGCATACCAAAGCACACATGTTTAGCAAAAAGGTCCTCTTCATTAAGTATAACTCTATTCACAATGCATGTTTTCTTTTGTAAGTAAATTATGTCTATGCTTTCTACCCATCTGACGCTGAGTAACCCATCATGCATTAGTTATTCTTTAGCAGAATCTGTTATTTACTGTTAATTAGGAGCTATTTAAGGTATTTTACCTCTTTTTTTCTGGAAATTTCATATGTTGTAATTATAAGGTTTTTGATCATATGTCCTTTTTCTTCCTTTCTGGCGTGAACTTTGATTTTTAGGTGTTATGTTTGTTCATGATCTTTTTCAAAGAAGGACAAAGACTAGCTTGCAGAAATGGGCTGCGGAGATTGCAGCAACTGGGACATTCTCAGCTCCTTTAGCATCTGGAGGTCCTGGAGGGCTTCCTGTTCCCTATATTGTCATTGGTAACAAAGCAGATATTGCTTCCAAAGAAGGCACTCGAGGGAGCAGTGGTAATCTTGTTGATGTAGCCCGTCAGTGGGTTGAGAAACAGGGATTACTTCCATCAAGTGAGGAACTTCCATTAACCGAGAGTTTCCCTGGTGGTGGAGGCCTTCTAGCAGTAAGTTTAGTTCTAGAATAATATGGCGTTTATAACTACTTCATTGCGTCTGTTTTTGAAGTCTGCTTGCTTTATTTGCATATGTGCACATAAGATTTAAAAAATGCTTATGTTGTGTATTTAGTTGTTTGAATGTATAGGATTTGTTCTAAGATATTAATTCTGCTGCATGTCATAAGTTTCATGTTGCTCCTCCTATGGCGTGTGTGTGTGTGTGTTTATTTAAATGTAAAATTTTTTTAAGGTGAATTTATTTTCTGTCGATGGACAATCAATGGATACGTATTCCCACAAGGCGACATGCTTCTGTGTTGAACCATCTTATATGAAACTTTTGGATGAACTTCATATCTGTTACATGTCTAAATATTTCGTGATTTTGTGTCATACTGAATGTTTTGAAGGTGCTAAGCTGAGGATCTTATTGCAATTAGAAGCTGAGCTTAAATTCATGGAACCAGTTAACTAATTTACTAATACTAAGAAACCAATTTATCTAAATCAGTTGGGTACATATCTGTCCAAGATTTGTACTCATTTAAAGCTTTTCATTTCAAGAGTTTTTTATGGAGTTCCAGGAGTGCTAAGCTGATAATTGATGCACTGTCTCATGTTCAAATTAGTCAAATTTTGCATATTTCTATTTTCATGCTTCTTGTGTATAATAATGTATTTGTCATTAGTGTTGTGGTTTATGTTGTTATATGATTTAAGTTTCCAAGTAAATACAGAAAAGCATGGCTTTGTTGAGGTTCAACATATCATGGAAATCCAGCTTTGCTTAAAGAATGATTGGGGATTTCGCAGGAGGATCAATATCATATTTGGTTGTGTTTTAGATGGACGAATGAAAAGAAGTTGTAGTTCTTTTAAGGGAAGAGCATCTATAATTACGATAAGCCACAATGTTGATTTGGCCATGGCTAGGTGGCTAAAACTATTTCATAGAAAACCTGATGGAAGACAACAGCTTCCATTCTTGCTGCTTGCTTGATGAAAATCTAGTTCATGAATTTCAAGTCAACAGGTTTTATATTTGTTTATTTTTACCACTTGATTATTAAATGAATTTGGCTCTCAATTCAGGCTGCCAAGGAAGCCAGATATGACAAGGAAGCGGTGATGAAATTTTTCCGAATGGTCCGTATTTTGACTCCTGTATCATGCTTTCATTTCTCTTGTTACTATCTTCTAAATGAGTTGTATGTTGTTTGTAGTTGATCAGGAGGAGATACTTCTCAGATGAATTGCCTGGTGCGACCCCATGGTCTACCCAAGTTAATAGACCTTTGTCACAATCAAGTGAAATCTCAAGTGATGAGGACCAGCTGTATAAAAGTGCAAGGTATGACATGCAGAGCGCTGCCGAGAATCTTTTGTTATGTCCTTACCCTTTTTTTCATTTTGTATAGATATGTGGAAGTAGAACCTACATAATTCATTTTCTTGTTTGTCTCCGCCCCACCAAATGTCTGTGTGTTTAATGAATTTGCATATGCACGAAAAGAAAGAAAATATAACTTTCTCTGATTTGGACTTATGGAACCATGAATTCTTTGGTTGCTTATATTTTTCCTTTCAAGGGTTCTTTTTTTCCCATATCATTTGTGCTTTCTGAAATATAAGTTATGCTTCCAAGCTTTTATATCTAATGATGGAAGTTTCTTGTTAACCTATTTGATTTTCTCAGCTTTTTATGCTTTTTATTGTTTTCAAAGAATTCCTTCGCATATTTCCTTTTCAAAATCTTTTATTTTTTCACTTATTTTGCCACTTCTCCTTGGACATCATTCTGTTTTTCAATAAATACATTTCTTTTACATGCTGAAATTAATGTAATATTATACTTCCTCTAATTTCAAAATTACTTTATTGCTTTTGCTTTGTCTTTCTTTTGTAGAGATACTTTTATACCTTCCATGTTTTATATACTTCTCTTGATGGTCTTCTTCAAAATCTTCAATGTCCACCCTTTAATGCAAGCGTTATGATTTTTTGGAGTTACTTGGAGAATAATGCCTCAAAAGCATCAAAACATGCCCGAATTGTGGAAGATATTTTTCGTGTAAAACCTCAATATTCATGATTAGAGTAGTTCTCTTTCATTTTCTTTGCCTTCTCTTCACTAGGAAGCAGGATTCCAAACTCTGCTCCCAAAACTTGTGGCAGATGTCTAAGATGATAGTGCAATAGGGTGCCTATCAACTTAACTAATTTTCTCCAAATCTAAAGTCTCAGGAGAAATTGAAATTACCATTGAAAGTTTCTTCTTGGATTCATCTATGCCTTTGTCATCATAATATGAAGCCTCTTGTAAAGATCATATACTGTAGCATGAGAGGTAGAGAGAATGCAAGCTGACCGTCAGTCGTTTTCCTTAGCTCCTCATTTGTTAATTGTAATGATCACCTTGTTTTGCATCAAAGGAGCCTTCTTCTCCAAATTTTCAATGATGCTTCTGACTTCATCTTCTGTTAATTTCAGTCTGATTGGCGACCCTTATAAGTACAATGTGCTTCCTCCCCTTCCTGCTCAGCGCAACTTGACACCTCCTCCCACACTTTACCCACAGCAGCCCATGTCGACACCTGACAATTACAGCATCCCAAGATTTGCATTGACAAGCTCCCAGGAGATCACCAGTGCAAGATCAAAGCGAACAGATATTAACGTGTAATCTCAATCCACTATAAGCTTGATCGAGTACATCTTCAAGTGCAGTATATACGGCTTTATGGAATATAGTGTTTGGTTTTCTGAGATGAACAGTCCCCTACATTTTTCTTTTTGTGCCAAGAGTGTACTTTTGTTGGTTAAAATGCATGACAAATTCTTGTATGCAACTCTATTCTTTCTGCCATTTTTTCATTTCCAGGTTTCCTTGTTCTGTTGTAATTCTTTTTGGCCAGTATGCAAAGGAAAAGGTCTCTGTAAAAAAATGCGAAACTGTTTATGGATTTCTTTATTTTTGGATTTTAGCCAATTGAAATTGAGTGTATGCTGATTTTTCGCCTGTCACAGGGCATGAGGCCTTGATAACATTATGTGATAATTAAATAAACACCCATGAGGTTTGGCATAATTTCAGAAACAGCCCCTAGTGTTTCAATAATTATGCTGACAGCCACAACTGTTTCAATAATGAGATTATTGTTGCCATTCCGCAGACAATAGCGTCCATGCCTGTCTTTTTTAAAAAAAGTACACTTTCTTGCTTGGAACACATTTTATTATTATTATTATTATTATTATTATTATATTTCCGTAACTTTATTATGAAACCCACCAAATTTAATTTCACTTGAAGCTGATCGAGTAAATGAAATATTCTGTGATATTAATAAAAAAAAATGTGGATGAAATTATGGAATTAATGTAGAAATTGTTTAAAAAACTTTGTTCCAAATGATGCTTATTTTTTCCATTTTTCATTGTTTAGATATTCTGAAAGCAGCCAAAAATAAATAATGTTTACCATCTTTTACCATCTCAGAATAATATCAAGATTAATCCCAGGAAACTGTTCTCAGAACAGAAGACCCTTTTTAACGGCAAGGAATACACAAATTAAGCAGGCCTCTTAACCTTTGCCTTTTGATTCAGCAAGCTTTAATCTTCTCAGTACTGGATTATATACGAAACTTGAACTAAACCAGGTTGTCCACAAGACAGTTCGTATATTTGATGTTTTATCTTATATTCTACATTATATACATGCACGCAAAATGTATATTTTCTCATCTATTTTCCTTTCTCTTTTACAAGAATACAATTCATTAGTCAAATGCAAGTTAGAATAAACACAATTAAGTCCATGTTACTTGTTACACCAATGCAATTGATCAAGGAGAAACAATAGCATATATCTACAATCATAGAAGAAATTTGAAGGTATCCCTGGACTTCATCCAGCCACCAGTTGCACAGAAACTGCACAGCAACACTCTTGCTGCACATTCTTTGCACAGCAGTAGCACACTAATCCATTTAGTTTTCACAATGTATATACGAATACAACATGGATTAATCCAATAAGGATAGGACCAGAAAGATTCAAGCTAGCACAAGGAAAAATATTAAACAACAAGAAAGCAAGAAACTTGTTGTGCTAGTTAATGAATAATCTCTACTGATTGTACTACAAGAAAATAAGAGAATTAATGTGGTTCTTCCACTTTAACACAATTCATAGGGCATTTTTAGCCTGCTTCCACTTCAATTTTGTTGAAGTATATGGATGAAATATCTATTTATATCATTGGTAAATTTATCTACTCCCTGCACAACTCTTCAAAAACGGGCAATCGGCTTTTCCCCTTACCATAGAGGACACTGTCTATGTACTCATCAACCCTCTTCTTCACCATTTCCTCATTAACTTTTGAACTGGAAGAAATTGTTACTATGCCATCAGATAGGGGTGACCAGTTGCTGCATTGTGAATTCTTAGCCTCCTTTGAGGTGGTAAAAATATTTGTGTTTTTTTCTGGTACGTTATTTGTTGAAGTTGTTGCCTGCCAACATGAGTCCAAAACGTTGGCCTTTTTGAAGCTATTGCTGGAGGTGCTGCCGTTGCTCATTTGCCTGCTGCATTCTTTTCTCTTTAGAGTAGCTTGTGATGCCATTAATTCCTTAGGCTTAAAATCAAGAACATGCTTATGTATTCAGACCAGAAGATCAAATGAAGTTCTCAGCAAAATTGTATTAATGTGATTAATTACTAGTTCCATAATTCAGTCATAAACCTGTTATTTCTGATCTATGATTTCACAAAGGATGCATAATATTAATTAAACTCAGCCAACTGAAATATCACAATGAAAAACAAGTTTCCAGGCAAGAATATGATGATATAATTAGGTCAACAGCTACTCAATATTTAATCTACAGTTCACCCACTCTAACGCTTTGTCCACCATTGTAAAAACTTGAAATTTTTGTGCATTCAAGTTCACAAGTTAGCCTAGAGATAGGGTTTTTTTATTTTTTTCTCTCTTTTAATAGGAAAACCTGATCTTCAATCAAATCTCTCATTACGTAGAATATAAAAATCATTCAACTTTGCCCTAACCCAATCTGGGGATTCCATCCAAAGTCTGTTAAAGGCCTATGAATGATCAAATATGGCTAATACAGATTAATTTTTTTAGTAAAGGACGTAAAGAATGTGCATATATATATATGTGTGTGTGTGTGTGTGTGTGTGTATAAGTGTTTTAATCTTAACTTTCATAAACAAGAAAAACCCTATATTGATCAAGATTCAAGAATATATATCTCCAACAAACAGGGACAAGAAAAAAAAACAAGAACAGATTTACACTACAACTTTATTGAATTAAAATATATATATATATGTGTATGTATATAAACCATAATCGTGGAAGTTTATGCTCACAGAAACAAATATAAACAGAAAAAAGAAAACCCTTTCAATTTCTGCATGAACCCTCCTTCTCTCTCTCTCTCTCTATACATGAATATACACATTTGTGGGTGTGGGTGTGGGTGTGGGTGTGGGTGTGTGTATATTTATTTATAAATGTATATATGTGTGTGTGTGTGTGTGCTGGAAAGTTGAAGTTAGGGTTTCGACATATACCTTAGAATTTTGGTGGACCTGCTGAAGAAGAACTTTAGGCGGTAAGGTTTAAGAGGAGATATGTTTATGGAGAAGTACAAACTTTAGGTATAATACCTCATATATATATTTATATATATATATAGAGAGAGAGAGAGAGAGATCTAAGGAAAATACACACAATTTTCAACTGGGAATCCTACTATAGCTATATTTACATATATATACATATATATATAAATATAAATATATATATATATATATAGTGTGTTTATGTATAAGATCCTTCCTTCATAAATGGCATATTTATATATGCAAATCAAGGCTACATGCAAGCATACTTCTTGTATATGCTTCTATTTTTTTTTTTATTTTTTTTTTGTATATGAGAATGGATATTTATTATTTTTCATTTTTGTGATCTAATCCATATACTATAATTTATTTTTCATCTTACCTAAATTTTTTGATCCTATTTTCATTTTATAGGATGTCCCAAAAAAAAAATTCCAATCGTTAAAGTGAAAAATCCTGTTCCAAAAATAACTTCTCAATTAAAATAGTTAACACGATACACGAATTCTTAAGGACAATATTTTTTTTCCAAATTGAGCCATAAAATTAGAATAGATGGAGTCCTTACCCAAAAGTGTTTTCTTCCTTCACCCAAAAAATCAAACGGAATAGATGGAGTATATTTTTTCTAAGATTATACTAATGTACATTGGCTACTGACCGATTCTTGAACTCTTCTTTAAGTAATTCAAACTCATGACCATCAATATCGTAGTTGAAACTATGTATTTATAAGTTATCTTGACTCGTCAACAACAAGAGTATCCACATGCATGTTTTGGAGAGTAAAGTGGATGATGTGTATAACATGTGCCCGACTAAGAAGAGACTAAGGAGACTGGTGGTATACCTTGCACTTAATCAAAATTCAGAACTAGGGATCCTATGAATTTGAGTTTTCGATCAAAATTATCATAAAATTAGTTATTTTGATCATAATATTAGACTTCAATTTTGATTAACACTTCCAAGATTTTATGGAATTGAGCTTTATGAGCTCGTGATGATTTTGATTTTCTTATGATAGGGTTAGGTAGGAGATCTTAGGGTTAAGGTTTCATCGTTGATGTGCAATTGGAGCAAAATTGGTATTTGAATTTTGGATTTATTTTTTATTTTTTTTCTCTTCGTTTTCTCCCATTTTCTCCACATGGGAGGCCACATAGGCAATTTTCCTTCAAAAACAAAAAATTCTCCATGTTTTCCATATGGCAGGCCATGTATATATTTTCTAGTGAAATTAAAAATTCTCGTAATTTGTTCTTAAATTGTCAATTTTAAGATACTGTTCTTAAATTGTCAAATGATCCCCAAATAAATGATAAAAACAAAAATTATATATAGTAACCTACAAGATCAAAAATATAATTTTTCTTACCAATTATACAAAAAATTAAAACATTTTAATCATTCTCCACTATGGCAAATACGATTTTTAGCGATGCAATATTTCATCGTTAATGCGGCAAAATTCATTGCCAAGACATATTTGCAACCGGAGAGAGAGCATGGTAGGCTTGGCTGTGATTTCAAGAAATTTCTATACATTACCTTAATTGTAAATTTAGAAGAAGATGACTTCAAAATTTCTAAAAAATAATTTTTACACTTCTTGTGAGTTAATAATGTTTATATCTAACTGGGTAAATTTAAATCTTTGATTATAATCTTAAATAAAATATTCAAATAGAAAATAAAGAATTGTGGAAAATCAGGCATCCCGTGGATTGGACTTTACTCAAACTTCTCATCTAGTACGACATTCTCTAATTGATCAATGATTTAGATAATTTCAACGTGATCGATTTTTTAAAATTTTTATATAAAAAATGGGTTTAAGATGACTTACACAGAGTTCCAGCCCAACCCAAAATTGAATTAAACCAAATTCCTCCTCTCAAGTTAAACTCCAGAATTCACTTAAAAAAAAAATCTAAAAAAAATATACTAGAAATACCAAAGCGGACATGAATACAATTTTTTTTTTAATTATAATTACAAAATTGATGAAGGTAAACAAAAGACAACTTGTTCTCAAAATATAATATATGAGGAGACAAACTCAAAATCCAGTATTTGTTATTCTTATTTTGTGTGCAGATAAAAACCCTTTTAGCATGAACTTTAGTTTTTGGTTTTTTTCTTGTCCATTTCTTGTTTTATTTAGTGCAACTGCTCCTCAAACAAAAAACAAAAATAAAGCGGCCCAAAATTTACTTGGTTTCAAGTAGAATCTATGTCGGGCTATTAGAACTTGGACTTCTCGAGTGGTAGCAAACATGTATCTTTACGGATTAATTAATTTTTAAATATTGAGTAGATCCTAAAAAGATATCAGGATATCGTTTCTTTATGATTTTTTTTAATCGTAATATTTTGACTTAATTTTATCAAAATTTTGTCGTGAAAGCAACCCTATTTTTTCACATTGAATTGGTCAAAATATACAAAAACAAATAAAAATTACTTTTCCAGGATTAGATTCATTAACTAGGGGATATATGGTTATTAAACGAAAAATTAGAAAAATGACTTGATTTGAATAAATTTAGTCAAAGAAGAAAAATAACGATATTTTTAATGGTAATATAACAAATTAATTTCCATGTACTTAATAAAAATTAATAATCAATTAAAAAATACATTTAACAAAATTTAAATTTCAAATAATCATATAAATATAATCAAATATCAAGCTTAAACTATCTTAAAAAAATACTTTTTGATCGATTTTGACAAATTTGATCTCAAATCTAGTTAATTAAAGTCAATTGAACTAGACTGGCCATCGATTCCCACTTGAACTGATTAAACTTTTCCTAAAAAAATAGTTTTGACCGATTTTGATCACATTAACCCCAAATTCAGTTAATTAAAGCCAATTAAATAGGACTGACCATCGATTTTTACTTGAACTGATTAAATTGGTCAGTCCAATCCGATTCTAAAAACAATGTCTAAAAGTGTAGATTGTTATCTAATTTTATATTAGATTCATTCTAGTTGATGAAGAATTTGATGTATGATTATGAGTGGTATTTAGTAAGCTTAAAGATTAATTTCAAATATATGATGTACTCGACAACTTCATTTTTTACCAAATGGCAACTAATTTAGTGGGATTTTAAATTTAGCCAGCATTTGGAAGAGTTTTTAATAAAAAATATCATATTCTTATTTGCAGATTGTAATAAATCCCACCAGAAATATGAGGGTTAGTCTAGTTTAATACTTAATTTATTATCCGTAAACTTTAATATATGATTTTTTTTAAGTGAATTATAAAAACTATCTATAGGTTTGATCTATTTACATAAAAACTCATTTAAGTTTGTAAATTATAAATACCTTCTTGATATTTGTTCTTATTTTATAAATTACATCTAATATAAAACAAAGACAAATCTCAATGGAGTATTTATAATTTTAAAAAATAATTGAATTTTTTTTTTATAATTAAGTTAAATCTTATGGGTAGTTTTTATCATTTATCTGTTTTTTTAGTGACAATTCGTTTCCCAAAAAAATAAATATAAAAAATTCAGGACCAACTAGCTAGGCATAATTTAAGAATGTAAGGATTCACAATTCACTATAATTAATGTGTTAACTCTAAAAATTTTAACTTTATCTAACTTAGGAAAATTTTATGTTGCTCAATAAGAGTACTCTTTGCCAATATTATGTCTTATATTGTAATTATTACATTGTTCAATTCCAATGACCTTTGAAACCCTGCAAATAAACCTGCAAATTGCCTTCTAGAAATTAAAGAGCATAACAAGTTTATTAAGGATAAACTTCAGCATCCAGTTGATGTAAGTTTTAAGGTTACTCTTTTTGTTGCTTAATCTGTTAGTGCCAAAAGTTTAGCTTCTACTACAAATAGTATATGAACTACTCAATTAAGCAACTTAATAAGGGCAAATTTACGTGTAACTTATAAGCAATTCTCTTGCTCGAAAAGTTACACCAAATGAAAAAAGTGTCCGTTTTTCGAAAGTCAACTTCTTGGTGAATTATTTTACGGGGTTTGCTTGTTATACAAACAACTTTTCCAATACTCAAATCAAGAAGAATTTGACGTTTTAGCCCAAAATGAATCTTAGAAAAGAAAAATTCATTTTTGATCAATTAAAAATTCCAATCCACTTTTAATCAATCGACGCTCAGCCAACCCCCTTACATAAGAACACCACATTAGAGAGGAGACAGACAAAAGACAAAATGTTCAAAATAACTTGCGTATCTCAAATGATATTTATTGTTATTTGTAAAAGGATTATAATCCAATGTGGTACTATGCAAGGACTGCTGGGACTTGGTGATTTTGGGCGTCACTATCTTTGTTGAACCTTTTAAACTTAGTTTTTGGATCATTACTGGATTTTGCCCCATCACACTAGATTTGACCACGGTTCAAAAAATGTCAGTTACGGTTCGGAATCTTCGGTTCCCTGGTTCAAAAAAATTCTGAACATTAATCTTAATTATCAAGGTTGGTTACGAATCGGGTTCCAAAATCGTCGGACCGATTCTGATTACGATTCCGGTTAATCGCTGGTTCCGGTTACGGTTCCAACCTTTATATTTTTTTTATTTTTTAAAATTTTTTGAACTTAAATTATTAAAAAATATTATTAATTTTTGAATTTAATGAATAAAATTAACTTAAATTTGAAAAAAAAATAGCTAAAATATAAGCTTATGGTAAAAAACAACATTAACTAAATTATTTTTTGGAATTTCTAAAAAGCATTTTTTCAATTTACAATTTATTAATAAAACACAATTTACTAAATTTTGGTTTTTAGAGTTAATGTTATCATGTAAAATGGATGCAACATTACAATAATTGAATAATACTACATGAGAAATTGGAGAATAAACACTAAATAATTATAAAGTAGCATCATTAAATATTTTTAAAAAATTATAAATTTACTTATTATTAAAATAATTGTAAAGTAGCATCATTAGATAATTTTCAAAACTCTATTTATTATTAAAATAAAATATAGAATGCTTAAATATAGAACTTGATTTGTAACTTGTTATATTTGAAACTAATTAATTAAATTTAAAGAGGGTACAAAACTAATTATATTAATTTTCAAAAATAAGACAAGCAATTTGAGGGGAAAAAAATGAAAAAAATAAATTATGAGACTTATTTATGTATTTATTTAAAATTATAAACATATAATTTATTAATTTAGTTGGTTAGAAGCTTGTTAATAATTTGATATCATAGGTTCAAAACTTTGCATTATACATTTTCATATTATTATTTTGATTAAAAATAAAAATTAAAAATTAAAAATGAGTCCACGGGTTGCAAAAATATAACCCTTAACTGGCCCATAAATCCACGGGCCAGTTAAGGGTTATGACCCGTTGACCACGGGCTAGTCACAGTTCGGATCCGGGGTCGGGTCTACATCACACCAATAATTAATACAAATTTCATGTTCGAATTTAATGGACGAATTTTATTTTAATTTAATATTTTATTTCATATTTTACTTCATAAATGTATGTCTAAATTTAAAAAAATATTTTATAAATTTGAATGCAAGAAAAATATCAAATTAGAATAAAAAAATATTAAGACGACCAGGGAAGGTGAGAAAAAATTGTTGCGGCTTGCAAACCTCAACCAAAGTGACGCATCTGCCATTACTTTCTGGATGGGAAAGAGACAAAGTTTACAAGTGATAAACTTAGAAGCTAACATGAAAATTAATGGTGGGCAGGTCACATAAATCCATATAAATGTAAATGCAATCTGAGCTTTCACCCGCCACCAGAAGCCATTAGGAGCGTACGGCCAAATGCCAGTTTTGGTGGTGGTTAAGCACAAAGTGATGCTGATACTGATTTCTTTCAAGCTGTTTCGAATCATTCAACACGTATAACTAATACAGACCATCCATCTTAATTGCATCCACAGCTTTTCAGGCTTAATATAACACACACACACACACAGACATTGGAAGTTCTTGAATATACATTGAAAAGCAGTGCTCGTTGTGTGTTTCTGATAAAAGATGGCAGAAATGGCATTGTATTTTGAAGTTTTCCTGGCAACTGTGTGGTTTCTGGCTCTGTGGACATGGAGGAATCACAAACGGGTATCATGGAACTTGCCGCTGATTGGAATGCTGCCGAGGCTTCTGCTTCAAGTGTGGCGGATTCATGACAGTTGCACAGAGATATTAGGGAGGAGCCGACGGGGGACTTTCTGTTTTAAGGGCCCCTGGTTCTCAAACATGGAGATTCTTTGCACTGTGAATCCTGCCGATGTGCACTACATAATGAGTTCAAACTTCCAGAATTTCCCGAAAGGCCCGAGATTCAGGGAAATGTTTGATGTTTTGGGAGAAGGGATTTTCAATTCAGACTCAGATTCGTGGAAGCAGCAACGGAGGGTTGCCAGGGCCCTGATTACCCACCAGCGGTTTCACCGGTGCCTGGTGAAGATCAACCGTGAGAAGGTGGAGAAAGGCCTGGTTCCGGTTCTTGAGATGGTGTGTAGAAAAAACCAGGTGATTGATTTACAGGATCTGTTCCAGAGGCTTACGTTTGATACTACTTGTGCTTTAGTTACTGGTTATGATCCAGGGTGTTTGTCTGTGGATTTGCCTGATGTTCCCTTCTCGAAAGCCATGGATGATGCCGAAGAAGCTATTTTCATGCGCCATGTGCTTCCTGAAAGAATATGGAAGCTGCAGAGGTGGGTTGGGGTTGGATCAGAAAGAAAGTTGAGCAAGGCTTGGGGAGTCCTGGACAATGTCATAGGCAAATACATCGCCATGAAAAGCGACGAATTGAGAAAAAGAGGGAAGTCATTGGAAGATCGTGAAAAAGAAGATGGTGCTGATTTGCTAACATCTTACATAAATGGAGGAGATGATACCCTAACCCAAGATTTGAAATGTGACGACAAGTTCTTGAGGGACACAATATTGAACCTAATGATTGCAGGGCGCGACACAACTAGTTCTGCTCTAACTTGGTTTATGTGGCTTGTCTCGACACATCCTGAAGTGGAAAAGAAGATCAGGGACGAACTCAAGTCGGTTTGTCCCTCAGAAGAAGGAGAAAAGTGGAGAATTTTCAAGGTTGAAGAAACAAATAAACTAGTTTACATGCATGGAGCATTGTGTGAATCGTTGAGGCTATATCCACCGGTTCCATTCCAACATAAGGAGCCTATGAAACGAGACATCCTCCCGAGTGGTCATTACGTGCATCCAAAGATGAAGGTGATGTTCTTCTTGTATGCAATGGGGAGGATGGAATCCATTTGGGGCAAAGATTGCTTAGAATTCAAGCCCGAGAGGTGGATTTCTGACCGCGACACGATCAAGCACGAGCCATCGTACAAGTTCTTGGCATTCAATGCTGGTCCAAGGACTTGCTTGGGAAAGGAAGTGGCTTTCACTCAAATGAAGAGTGTGGCAGCCACCATAATACATAATTACCAAGTTTGCGTGGTCGAAGGCCACCGTGTGGCGCCCAATTGTTCGGTCATTCTCTATATGAGGGATGGATTGAAGGTTAGGGTTGCCAAGAGAATGGTCTAAAATGAAAAATAGGAATGGTTTGTTTATGCATGATTTGGTTCTTCATGATTTGATGTTGCCGTATCTTGTTTATTTTCCTTTTCTTTGTATGGGGTCTAGTGGTATTTGCCTATATTTCAAGAATGGAGAAACTTTTATTTGTGTTATTTTGTTTGATTATGATTGAAGATGAGAACCTCTTCTTACCATGAAGAGGAGTGGCCACCTTAAGTAGCTACTAGTTTTAGTCCAAATTTATTTTGGGCGTCGTGAAAAGTAAATTACAAAAAGTATCTTAAAATTTAATTTAATTACAAAAATATACAGTTATTTTTTAAAATTACAACTACCTCTTTGTGGTGTCTTTCTTTTACAAATATTTCCATTAGGTGCAATTTATAAAGTAAAAATAAATATTGAGAGATATTTGTTATTTACAAACTTAAATTAATTTTATTTTGTAAGTAATCCAAATTTCAAAAATAATTTTTATAATTCAACCTTAAATCAATCATACATGTATAAATCAATCCTAGACAACAAGTTATGACGACTTCAAGCATACCCTTACCTAAGGTGAAAACCCTTATTATTAAATGAGTTCACACGCCAATACTAGAATTTAAGCAATATATGAGAAAATGGGTTGTTTTTTCTTTCTTTTTCATCTTGCTTTGCTTTAATATTTCATGTAAATAAATAATTTAGGAGAATATTTCCAAAATATACAGAAAAAAAGCCCTAGATTTTTGTACCATCAACAAAGAATGAGATAAGTTTTCAATTTTTTCTGTTTATGAAAAATGACAGAAAGATCTCGAAAACTTATATATTGTTTGCAACACAAATAACTAAAAATTTGAAACATACCAATATTGAAACAATCCATATTAAAATCATTGAGGATAAATTTTTTATTTAATTTATCAATTTAAATAATTTGAGCCACATAAAACTTAAAAGATGAGCTGAATTTTATATTGCTTTGTTGAACTCATTGTTAATCTTTAATTTTCGGTCTTAATAGAAAAGGATAAAGGAAATATCACTAAACAAATAATCATAATAAATTTATTTTCTTTTTCTAATGAAAAATAAAATATATTATAATATATATATATATATAATATGTTGGAATAAATAGCTCGATAAAAAGTTAATTTAGACTGATGCTGCTTATATACAAATTACATAACTTTGCTTTTTGATAAACTTGAATTTCACTAATCCTCTATGCCTAATGTTCTAAAATTATTTTTATATTACTATTTTTATGAATGTTGAGATATTAGTATCTTTCCCAATATATCAAATTAACCCACAAAACATTAAATTGATAGCTGATGCTGGGAATTAACAAATTAATAAATATTATTTCAAATTAAAGCTTCAAAGTTTTATATAATTCTAATTTCTGGTTCATAATACATTCATTCCCTTTTCTCGTCTTATTTGAAGGACTAAAATGAAATTAGAACTAAAAAACAACTTAGCAAATTATGTTTTGACCATTTTACCTTAATACATGGTATGTACAACAAAATTTTCGGCGAAAAGGCATCAGAATTTGTTCTGAAGGACTAAAGTGAAACAAAAATTAACAGAAAAAATAAGATCCCGATTTGGTTCCCATTTTTATCGCTTGTCATAATATCTTTAATTCAATATGAATAACATTGAATGGAAAATCTTGTATAATGCAGCAAGTTTTCCTTCCTTAGATAAGGGTTGAAAAACAAATCAAACTATTAAAAATTTGATTCCAAATTAATTATTAAAAGTTCATTTAAACTTGATTCATTAAGTTAATAAACCAAAATTAAATATTTTTTTCGTTCATGCTCGAACTTCACTCGATTAGTGAAAAAATAAATAAATATGTATATATATATAAATATCTAACTACTCGAATTCAATTCGTATTTAACTTAATTTATAAAAAAATAAAAAATATATATGAAAAAGATTCAATTACTCTATTTCGATTTGTATTCGAGTTGATTAAAACTCACTCAACTAACAATCAAACCAAACTCAAAATACAATTTTTAAAATTTGACAAAGATTCAAACATAATTTTTCAAGTTTAAACATGCAATATTTTTTTGGACTTTACTCAATTCATTTACACATGTCCTAAGGAGCCTTTAACTTGTAAGACATGGAAAATGGGTTTTAGTAATTATTCCCCATACACCAACAATGTGATTGCAAGCCCTTCAAGAGAGATAATTATTCAGTACATTAAATACATGGAATTTGGTAAAAAATACCTGTGCATTGCAGCAATATTGATGATAATATTGCCACAACCCTTTTGTATTCAATGTTATCGCCCTCAAGAGCTTATAGCCAGCTGATACGTTCATTCCAGTCATTTCTAACCAATGGACCTATTCTATGTGTTGTATATATACAAACAAACAAGCTACCTACGCCGTGCCGCCTTTACCGAGCTTTTCTTTACAAAGATGAGTAAAGCAGCAAGTAGCTTCAAGAAATTGTGAGGCTGGTTTTTACTTCCATCTTTTAGCGTTCTTCAATCCTTTTGATTTCTGTTTAGCAGCTTGAAACGCTTGCATCTTCTGTTTCTTCCTAGCTTCCCTCTCCGCCTAGTCAAAGATAATGATAGACGTACGTATTTGTTAGGAGAGTTGTCGAAGGACCTAATAGTGTTAAAGCCACACTAGGACCAAACTCATTTTTACCTTGGACATCTTGGATTTAGCTTTTGCTTTTGGAGACTTCTCCTCAAGCTCTGCCTCCCGTTCAAGCTCCCTTTCTCTCGCTTCAAGATTCTTCTCCAAATAATACTGTGACCGTAAAAAATTATGGCGATATCAGAATTCACAAGAGAGTCAGATCAGGTTTTACATAGGTGTCAAAGCAACTCATGCGCAACATTAAAGCTCCTTTTGCACTCTTTAAGTAGAAATTACGATTTTCCTGTTTCCATCAGTAAAATAAAAGCTAAAAGCTCCGAACCAGGACTTACATTGTAGTCTCCTGCATAGTCCTGTAGAATCCCATCTTTTACTTCCAAGACTCGATTAACAATTTGCTTTATGAAGTATCTGTCGTGAGAAACTGTGATAACAGTGCCTTGGTACTCATTTATTGCCTCCTAATAAAAAACAATAAATCAAGCAAGACAATTTTGATGATGCATTGGATTACAAACTCATCACTATGTAAAAGAGCTACGAAGCAGGAAAACAAAGGATCAGAAACCTCAAGCATCTCTTTTGTGGGTATGTCCAAATGATTGGTTGGCTCATCCAGAACAAGCAGAGTTGACGGTTTGACCATGAACTTGCAAAAGGCAAGCCGAGCCTGCACAAGGGAAAAATGGTAATTTAGTTGCATGATGGAGGAAAATAAATTTTTGAAATGCAAGTGTCAAGTGGAAAACAGACGTAAGCACAGCATATCTGAGAAGTGTCTGCTGACTTTCTTGTGCTCAACTTATTCAGAAACTCATAAGTTGGGGAAACAACAAAGATAAAAGATAGAAACAAAAACTACCACATCAAGAATGAAAACACTGGCAAACAGTATGTGGTGACTGATATCTCCAGAAAAGAAAGAGACTAAGTTACCAAAGAGGATCATAGCAGTTTCTTATCTAGCAAACTCATAACTGCCAAATCACAACATTAGCATGTCCAAGTAGATAGAGTGATGGTGCTAAATTCATAAGCAGGCGCACATACACATATATAGGTTTGCCATTATATTATCAAATCTCACATATTTCGGATGTCTACTGGCATCTTTGATGCCAAAAGCTTAAATACCAATGGTTATATACAGGTTTGCCATTATATTATCTAATCTCACATATTTCGGATGTCTACTGGCATCAGAGAATACCAATGGTCACCAACATTTTTCTTTACCAGAGGGTTGATTAAGAACCTATGAATCAGGAATTAGGCTAGACAGTATAAAGCTACCATCACTTCTCAGAATATGACGTTGATTAAGAACCTATCAATGCACTTTATCACCATTAAGTCATGCTAGGCACAGATTCATCACAAGCTTTTGACCAGAAAATCAAAATAGGATTTTCAAATTAAGCTTAAAGATATTTATATTGAAACAGTACAACAGAACATCCAAATATAAATTAGCAAATTGTAACATGAGAAAGAAGTGTGGAGGCCATCAGCATCTACCTTCTCACCACCACTTAGAAATGAAACCTTCCGGTCAAGCAAATCAGCCTTGAAGTTACAACGGCCTAGTAGACCTTTTATGTCATCAAGTCTCCAGTCCTCTGCAACTTCAGCCACAGTTTCCAGCACTGTTTTATCCAAATCAAGTGCCTCTGCCTGAAAATAAACAGAAAATTTTCAATCAAAAAAAAGAAAAGTGAAAATACATGCATAATGCTCATTCAAGCTGCCATTAAAACCAAATTCTAAGAATCAGATAGGGATCAAAACAACATCAGCAATAGTGATAGCAAACCTGATTCTGCTCAAAATAGTTTGGCAATATATTGTGATCCCCAAGCAGAACTTCTCCGCCTTCTGCCGTTTCCATGCCCATAATCAGTTTAAGCAATGTACTTTTTCCACACCCATTTGGACCAAGAATGGCAATTTTCTCTCCCCTTTCAATTGTCAAATTTGCATTCTTGAATAGAACCTGGTGGCAACAAAAATACATAAATTGGTGCAGAAAGTTGGTATTAGCCAGATAAGTGAAATACCAATATTGACTTCCTTTAGGCATTTCAATAATGCTTCTCGAAAGATCAGGTAAGCAGAATTATCTTAATATTTGATCATTATTAAAGTACTTGTAAGTAATGCTGTAAAACGAGCATTTTGGTGTGTGCCGAAAAGAAAAACACTGGCACACCCTATGCCTTTTCCAGAATTCAAGCAACCAAAGAAAAAAAAAAACAGACCATTCCATATATGGGCTTTTCAAGTCCTCCTTTTTCATACCATTGATTTACTATATTCTGTCATGTAGTTTGCAATACGATTGCAAAAATTGGATAACTTGCAAAAAAAAAAAAAACTCTTCAACAATACATAAAATTATTCTTTATTCTTACTTATTTATCGGATATGTTATCTGATCAACAGATCATTTTGTTTCGAGTATAACATGTGCTCTATATCCATGAAGCTGAAGCATGGTAGAGTGCAAGGCTAAGAAAGCCTCACAGTTGATTCACTTTGTGTATCAAATATATATTAGGTGAGTCCCATCATGCTTGGACTGCAGTTTTTGTTGTTTGCAAAAGACCATCTACTGAATGCTTTCTTTCACTGGTCTGTAAAAACAGATTTTGCATTTGGACTGTCTACCAAAACTAGTTAGCAGCCACGCCAATTACCATAGTACCACAATTATACGAATTTCTCACAAGTTTTTTAAGCGAGATTTTAAATGAACAAAATCCTGAAGTATCAACAATTTTTTTCATTAAATAAGTTGATTACCTCATCCTCATAACCAAACTCTAGACCTTTTATTGTCACAACAGATCGGCCACTTCTTCCACGCTCTGGGAACCTGATCTTCATTTGCTTCCGAATGAAGGGTTTCTCAACTTGTTCCTCATCCTGGAGTTTTTCCAGCTTCTGTTGCCACCAGAATTTAAAAAGGATAATGCAAAAGGGATACAAAAATACACAAAAAATAAAAATTCCAAATAGTGTACAGCCCCAGCAAAGGAATAAATTAGATAACATACAACACTAAATCTGAATCTTAATAGAAAGCACAT
Source organism: Paulownia fortunei (assembly GCA_019321725.1). NCBI lineage: Eukaryota > Viridiplantae > Streptophyta > Magnoliopsida > Lamiales > Paulowniaceae > Paulownia > Paulownia fortunei. The sequence goes on from CM033110.1 coordinate 1,235,059, forward strand.
TAGATTATCAGGGATGTAAAAGGCTGTGAAGCTAAAGTTCAATATAAAAGTTGACCCAAACGCAGGTCATATGAAGAGAACAACTCCAACAGAAGAACTGAAGAATGACAACTGCAATCCTGCTTGCATAACTACCACACCAAGCAATGTCTTTTCTATGTTCTATAATAACCATACAGTCTACAATAAAAAATAGCATATATAATCGAAATAAAAATAGTTAGGAATGTAGAAACAGTTAAGCAAGAAATAGTTCATTACTCGATAAGGAAGTATCATATAAGTACTCTAATTGAGCAGCATATAGGACATATTTCTTTGCGTGCCTCAAGATATAAAGATTAAGTTTCCAAAATATGTACTTGAATACCCCCATGTACCATTTATTCTTACAGAAATAGGAAAAGAAGGTGGGGGAGGCAGGCTAAGCCTTAAAGCAAAAGTTGGTTATGAGCAAAAAATTAGTTCATATTATTTTTAAGGATCTGGCCTTCATACGGATTATAATTATTGATCAAGTATGCCTGCAGGTGAAATTCTTTTCTTCTTTTAATTTCTTAAAGAAGACTATGAACCAATGCGAAAGGAAATACTACACAACAGTAAGAGAATACATGCTCAAACTTAAAATCTCTGGAAATTTAAAGAACTAAACACCACTTAAAATAGAAAGGAGAAAAGTGGGGAAAGTAGAGAAGAAAAATTTAGTATGTTTCAAGATATTTCTCTTATTCAATATAACACTTCTAACTACGATGATTAAATCACAGATAAACATATAAATACAGACCTTTTCAGCAGTAGAAGCACGACCAGCATTTGCTCCAGCACTTAACCTGCTTATAAGGTCTCTCGTGTGTTCAATCTCCTTCTGTTGTTTTTCCCATGCTGTAAGCTGAGCTTCAACCCATGCCGCCTTTGCAATGACATAATCAGAGTAATTTCCTTCATATGTTCTGGAAACACCCATGTCAGTTTCTACAATTTTTGTACACAACTGATCAAGGAAAGCCCTGTCGTGGGATATGATGACCATTGGTACATCTTGCTTATTCAGATAACCCTCGAGCCACTCAATTGTATCAAGATCAAGGTGATTTGTGGGTTCATCTAAAAGCAACAAATCAGGATCCTGCAAATTATTTCACAGACGATCAGCCAACAATATAGTTTCCGAAACTCATGATGCAGTTTAAATTTGCCATACACATCAACAAGCTATCATAAACAAGCCTTATTCTCATACCAATAGTTTCCATTGAGCAAAAGTTTTGTAGCATGTATCAAATCTATTTTCGGCTCAATGACATTGTGATATCATACTCTAACAATAACAAGCAGCTGCCACAAAACAAATTCATAGATAACTGGCAAGCATGATTTAGATACCCTTTAACTAGTTGAAACCCATTCATCATACACTCATAGTTTTAAACCTACAAATACACAATTCCAAACAATCACATCAACAAATCGTTTATACCTGCAGCAGAATCTTCCCAAGTGACATCCTCATCTGCCACCCTCCACTAAAGGATGCAACAAGCCTGTCCCCGTCCTCAGGTGCGAAACCAAGCTCAGGCATCAACTTACTGATCTTGGCATCCACCTCATCCAAATCCACAGCTTGTGCCCTCCTCTGCAGCAAATCAAACTCATCCAACAGCCTCCCCATCAGCTCCAAATCATCCACCGATTTCTCTATTGCCTTCTGTACCTTCTCCAGCCTTTCCGAAACCTCCATTTCCTCCTTAAACGCACTCAAAAACTCTTCCTTCACTGTCCTTGTGGATACTACCTCGAATTCTTGGCTCAAGAACGCAACTTTCATGTTATTCTTCGCCTTAATTACATTCCCCGAATCGGGTTCTTCTAAACCGGATATAATTCTCAATTGGGTTGTCTTCCCTGCGCCATTAACACCCACTAACCCAACCTTTTCACCTTTTTTCACTTCCCAATTAATGTTCTTCAACACAGTGGTACCCTTATAACTTTTGCTCACATTTTCTAACCTAACACCCGAAGAAATAGTAGAAGCACCGGTCGAATTCTTATTATTACCCCGCTTATAGTTAATTTCTGACGCGTCAGGATTATTCGCAGAGAAAAGGGATTCGATATCTTCATCCTCTTCCTCAAGGGTCGTGGTGGAGGTGGATGTTTCGGTGGCAACGGCTCGTAATCTAGAGGGAATTCGAGCTCGGTGTTTGAAGAGAGTAGGGTGGATGAGTGTGGTTTTGAGCGATGAGGATGTGGTGATGGTGGTGGTAGTTAAGGAGCGGTGGAGGGGGCGGAGGGCGGCTGCAAAGGAGTGGGAAAGTGGGGTTGTGCCTGCGAGGAAACTTGACCGCAGGTCCATGAATTGGAGTTTTGAGGCCAAGTCCATTTCTTTTCTTTTCCTTTTTATCGTTTGATCTTTATGTATGCTGGAGAGTGTGGATTGTCTGAAACTTGGATGGTTTTCGAGTGAAATTAGTGTGTGTTGTGTGTGAGAGAGAGATAGAGAGGGAAAGATGACAGTTTCAAACACTCTGGGAAAATACGGAGTGGGAGAGAAACTATGCACGGTGGAGAGTCTCTGATCTCTCTCTCTCTCTCTCTCTCTCTCTCAGCTGAGTGGAAGAAGAGGGAGAGGAGGAACAAGCAATAGATAGAGGGGATGTTTTCAGGGGTATAATTGTCATTTTATAATAACAGAAAAATAAAATAATAGTAATAATGCTGTAAATATTGTCAATAAATAAAAGTAAATGGATTTCTGTATTGGAATTGTATGGCATTATTAGAAAAAAAAAATCAACATTTTTGCCTTGGGATAATTAGTTATGCATAATTATAAAAATAAATATTATTAATAAAAGAAAATATTTTTGAATTTGATCATTTTGAAATTATTAAAAATAAGTCGGTTTAAGCATAACACCATAAATTTGTTTAGAATTAATCATGAAGATAATTATAAATTTGTGTTCATGAGAGTTTTTTTAATTATACACGCAAAGATTGTTGTGAAATTATAATTCATAAAAATATCTTACTCATAGGCTTTCATTAATTTTTTTTAATCTATATTCACCTTTAAAAGTAACAAGTTTTTTTGTATTATTCAAAAATAAAACAAATTTTATTTAGGCTTAGTTCTCATCCAAATAAAAAATAAAAAATCATGATTAAATTCAAAATGTAAGCAAAAGATAAATGAAGGGCATTATAAGTATTTTTATTTAAAAAAAAAAGAAAAAAGAAAGAAAGGATTCCTCAATAAAATTTTTGGACCTTTGCAAAATTATGTGGACAATGTAGATTGATATAGAGATAACGTGTTTTGTGGTGCATACTCCATTCCACAAAACTGTGAGTAAATGATTACCACCCTCTCATTACCTGCCACGTGTACAAAAAAATTTCCAAGATGGTGCATCAACCTCTCATATTTATTGGAGATATACTATATCTATATATATATATATATATATATATATATATATGTATATGTATATATACACACACTCCATCCTTTTGTAAGTGCCCATTTTAATTTATACACTATTTTAGATGAGAGTTATTTAAATTTTACATATTCTAACATTATTTTCTTTGATGATCAAAAAAATATGTGTACAAGAATAGAGCTAGAAAATAAAAATTAGAGGACGAGATTTATTTTTAAAAAGATACATATTTTTTAATAAAAATTAATAATTTTATATAAAAATTATACTAATTTAAAATTTTTATAAAGTTGAGGAGAATCGTCATCGTCAGCCCACGGCCGTCGCCGCCAATCCCTAACTTTGTCTTTACATGTATGTGTAAAAGGAGAGGGAGTGTGTGTGATGGAGAGTTAAGAAAAAAAAATATCATGGTTGATCAAATAATTTGCAAGACTTTTTTGCTTTCATTTTTGTCACTAGGCAATATTTGTATGGTGTAGAGAGAAAGTACACTAGTTTAGACATCATTGAATTGATTTTTGTATGTCAAGACAACAAGATTATTATTTTTTATTTAAACACCTATTTTTTATTTTTTTTTGGCACAATGTGAATATATTCTCTTTTTCAAGTGTAGCTATGTGATCTCAATTAAATCATAACTTCAAATTTCAAGAAAAATAAAAAAAGTCTAAATAAAAGAATTTCATCTCACTTGGCCATTTAGATTGGAATATCTTGAAGAAATTCGAGAGCCATAATCAAATTTGATTTGCCACGTATGTAGAATTAATTTTTAAACTATTTTATAAAAATTGAAAAGAACTTTAAATATTTATATAATAACATGACTTGCGCAACGAACTCACTAAATCTTCATAATTTCTGAAAAAAATGAAAGTAAAATCATCATTAAATATAGTTAGATTTTGGAAAATTAATTTCAAAATTGGAAAAAAAATTAAGTTTAAATAGGTAAGAAAAAAATATAGTATATGTATCATTTTTGTAATTCTATACTAGAAGTTAATAATGAAAATAAACAAGGGGACCAAGTCAGAAGATAGTTGAGCTGAGCCCAAATGAAGCTTTCTAAATATTTATAGACTTAATGTAAAAAAGCCCAATGTTATAGCCCACGAGATCCATAAATAAAAGTATTTGTTTTGGGCCAGTCTAATGTATTTAGAGTTTGGATTGATTACTCTACGGTGAAAATCAATTAAGTCGAGTCGAATACATTATTGTTCAAACTAGTTTGAGTATTTATCTAATTTCAAAAATTATGTTTGAGTTTGGTTTGATTGTTAATCGAGTCAGGTTTGAACGAATTTTAATCGAGTCGAGTTTGAAGGAGTTTTAATCGAGTCGAACATGAATCGAGATAGAGTATCTTGATTTTTTTACACATATTTTTTTATTTTTTCACTAATTGAGTCGAGTTCGATTCGAGTTTCAAATTTTATGGAACGAAAAAAATATATTCAAACTTGATTTATTAAGTTAAAGAATCGAACTCAAATGAGCTTTTAATGATCGATTTCAAATCGAGTATTGAGTAATTTAATTTGTTTAGCGGATAATTTATTAAAGAAAAAAAAAAGGTATTTATTTGGTATAACCGAGCCAAATCAAGTAGAATCGAGATATTATATCATATATCGAATCGAGTTAATCAGTTGAATTTGGTTAGTGCAAACTCTTTTTGGTATTTCAATTTGGAATTTAAGTATTTAGTTAATAGTAGGTTGTTGGTTTGATTAATGAAAATTTAGGGCTGCCAACTTCGATTTTAATAAGAATTAGACTCGAATCCAATTATTATCTAAATATAAATAAACCCAAATCCAACTAATATCAAACTAGATTAAATTAAGTATAACTAATTTATTATTTCATATATAATAATTTAAAATACCTAATCTACGAATTTATATTCTTTTTTGTATGTCAAAAATATCAGTGAAAAAATATATTTTACCTATAAAAATGAATGTTTATGAATTATAATATACAATATTCTTGATTTTTATGAAAAACGAAGTTGAAATTATTTTTTTGAATTATTCTTTCAAATTTGGATCTGAATTTTGGACTCTTAAACTTTTCTAGAATTCTGGGAACCATATTCAGATTCGATAAACGTTTCTTGATATTCGGATTTTGGGTCAAATTGGACCCAAATTCCCAAATCCATCAGTTGATAGCTCCAATGAAATTTACATCATTTTTCTTAAGAAAATAAATAAATAATTTAATTAAAATTTATAATTCTCAATTTACGTGTAACGTACTAAATATATGAAGTCTAAAATAAAATTTTAAAATTACTAATTAATATATGTGTTTTACTTTTATATGTAAATAATATTAACACTAGTATAATATAAATTAAAAAATTTAATATCAAAGGTGAGGGTAAGATTGGAAAAATTACAAAAAAAAAAAACAGACCGTCGCAGTCTCTCAACAAGCCAGAAGAGTAGATCTTACAACTTTTGAAAAAATAGTTTACATATATATTTTATAAGTTCATTTGCTAAATTTTTTAAAAAAATATTAATTTTTTTTATAAAATTCCGTCAATATTTTAAAATATTTTAATAAACTTATAAACTAAGTCAAAAGTCGAGTAATTCTTCTTAAATACATAAAAATACAAGAATAAAAAATAGAGATAAGTTTAAAAGTGGGCGGTTGGGGGGGTGGGGTGGGGTGGGGGGTGTTGAACTTGTTGATCTACTTTTTATTGTTTCTTTAAATCTCAGTTCACAAAGCAACTATGGGATTATCACAAGCATATTAAAAGGGTTTGTGATTAATTTAATTCAAAGTGAATGTTCCTTTTTAGGTCTAATAATTTATTTTATTACATAATTGAGAATGACAAAAGGGACATGATTAAGTTGACATAGAACCAAAAATTGTTTTTTCAAATATTATTGTCTCAATTATTAAAATAAATTAATTAAATATATTCCTAGTTACTTATGCTTTTTTTATTATTTATTTGCCAATGTCAAGCACATATGATTATTAGAGACTATTAATAATATATATGGGCAATGTAGATGGCTGAGGAGGACAACATCCAAGTCATGGGAGGTGGTAATTACAAAATTTGATTCTTAATATATATATATTTATATATATATATATATATATATTTAAAAGTAGGAACCATAAGGCAATATAGAAATTGTTTTTTCTAGTATAATAAAAATGAAAAAGTAAAAACACTATCATCGAATATATATATATATATATATTCTTGTATTCTTCACATATTAGATTATAAGATTGATTTAAATATTTGGTATGTAAAATTTATTGTAATAGTAATTAATCTTAGTTTAGAAAAAAAAAATTACAGATGATTGATATACCTAACGCTTACATGAAGCTTTTATAATATAAGTTGGGTCTATTTGTAAAAAATTATCTAAATTTATAAATTATAAATAAATTCTTAATATTTATTTTTATTTTACAATTGCAGTTATCGATGGTATTTATAAGTTAAAAACAAACTTCTTAAATGAGTATTTGTAATTTTAAAAAATAATTAAATTATTTTATATTAAGGATGATTTTTATAATTTATCTTTCTAGTTTCATACACCGTTCAACTTATAGGGATTTTTTGTTATATATATATTTGGTTGCCTTTTGATAAGACTTTTCTACAATTATAGTTATCAAAGTATAGTTTATCCTTTTACTATCCTTCAAAATTCCCTCTACATTTGTTATTGCAATCTGAATATTACTTTTAAAAGTAGATCCTAAAACGAATGAACTAAATAAATAAAATTCAAACTTGCCCCTTCAAATCTAAATCCTCTGTATCTCCCCCCCACCCCACCCCCACCCCCCCCCCCCACCCCCAAAAAAAAAAAAACATAATTAGAAAGCATTTTTAGTTGTTATTACCAATAAATATCATATTTAACTCTTTAGTGCTAAGCTAACTAAATCAAGGGGAGCCTAATTAACTCCAGCCTTGACCAACATTTAGTTCGCGTTTTTGCCTAATTCCTTTGACTCAATTCAACCATGACGCTATTTGTAATGGATCAACTACTATCATCGTCTTAATTATATTATATATATGATAGAACTAACTAATTAGTCACATCACCTACGAGATATTAATTTTTTTTGTTTTTTTGGTAATTTAAAATGATTCTGCATCTCACATAGGAGTCGTTAATGGAGCACAAATCTCTATTTCAGCTACGAGATATCATGAACGGAGCTAGAAAATATAGATTAGAGGGTGATATTTATTTTTTCTTTAAAATAGTAGATAAAAAGACATTTTTAATATGTTAGGAGGAACAAAATTTTAAAATTTAATAATTTTGTATATAAAATTTATATTAACATAAAAAATTTATGAAGTTGAGGGGCGACTGTCGTTGTTTGCCCTCTCTTGGTTCTGTATCTGTCTCACACATTTCAACAAAATTATAAGGGGTTTTATCCCTTCCTTGATTTCATGCTACATGGTGATGTAGATTGGGTTATTTAGAAATCATATGCTTTTTAATGTGGATCTCTATTATTATCTAGTATGTGAAATATTACAAATGATAATACCAACAAATGAACTATGCCCAAGATATAGCACTTCAAGTGGTATTGAAAGGATTACATAACATTTTGCCTCAAGAACCAATTAGGAAAGTATGTGGAGAGTGCATGTATGCAAGCATGTGTATTTCAACTATCTATAGCGAGTTTGAACTTGTGATAAGTTGGATAATACATTCGGGATGTGTATAATTGAAAAAAGTCGAGCAGAGTAAAAAATAGGTAATTGAACTTTGATCTAGACAAGAGTTGATTATTTTTTCTTAAAATTAATTTACCCTGCACTGATATTTATGGATTTTCAACACTCGCCAGCAGTCGTTGACGTTTTCCCAAAATTTTCCGCAAACCTCTCTGAGATGAAGAGTCTTTTTTGTGCAATTCCAAATATGAAGTAAGTCTCCTTATTTTAGTGGTGAAACTGAATACTTGAAATTCAACAGTCTCTTATATACAATTATCATTTATTGAGATAATTTATAACACTATAAATCTCAAAATCAATAAATCAACAGAAGTACTCTATTAGAAAACTGAAAAGAAATAATGCAGAAAATATTTCTTTAATGTTGAAGAGAAGATGCTAGGATGAAAATAAATAAGGGGGCAAACCCTTATTTGTGAGAAGTAACAAGGCAAACCAATGGTCCATTCTTGGCTAGTTGTGGGAGTCGATGCTATCAGAATATTATAATTATTGATATGAGAATTTTATACATAGCACCTATATAATATAAGATTATAATATCTCAAAATAAATAAATTTTAGATCGAAAGATCCCAAAAGAGTTGTACATAGTTTTTGGGTCATACATTGATCAAATTTTTGACTTTGGAGATATGTAGGGATGACAATGGGCTGGTTCGACCAAATTCAAGATCCTACCAAGATTATTTTAGGACTTGAACTCTTTCCGAACCTAAATCCAACCTCAATGGTTAAATTCGCTAAGTTCGTTAGATGAGTTTAATAATTTTAAAAGAATCAAAAAATATTTTTTAATAATAATTCTACTAAAGTTTTATAAAAAAATATATATTTTTAATAAAATAATATCATATAAATTTATGTAAAATAAATTTTAAAAAATAAAAAAATTAAATAAAATAAATTTAAAATTTAAAAATAAAAATTCAAAATGACCGAACTCATCCATTACCATGCCTAAAGATATGCTCTATGACCATAACTCAACTAACGAAATAATTGACTTGAACTTATTTTCAGCGGTAAGGTGGGGGTTTGAATTCTAGTGGAACCTGCGGATGCATTTCAATATGGAGCAATCACTATGCTGTCAGTGGAAGCCTGCGATTGAGGTATCTCGAGCGATTACTGTGAATTGGGCTCCTTATGCACAAAAATATACAGTTCTTGTTGGAAATGTGGGTATTGATTGAGACATATCTCGCGATTTACCCCTGTAGGTGTTAGGGGTAGGTGTTTAAAAGGTACAAAACTAGTTCGGCAAAGTCGGAACCTCAATTAAAAGAAAAAAAAAAAGAAAAAGAAAAAAAGTGAGATACGCTCTGTGAGTGAAAAGCAGAGTCAGGCACACAGCTAAGGAAAGAGCTTGAAAAAGCAAAGTGCTGGTGCTGCACAAAGGCCAAACCGTGTGAAATTCCAGTGGCAGGTTTGTAATATAAACCTAAACTCAGCCCTTATTTCATAAACATCTTCCTATATAATCAACGGATTTATGTGCCAGCCCTTGATACTCTCCGTTTCTCTCTCTCTCTCTTAATCTTCTGAGACTCAAGAGTAATTTTGTACCCACAAGAATTCTGCCACCATTATACCTCTTTAAAGTTTGAATTTTTGATATTTTTCCCTCTCTCTGACTGTTTTCTCTCTATATTTACTCATCATTGCTTTGCAAAAGAAAAAAAAAAAAGTGTTCTTTTCACTGAAGTTTGTTTCTTCAAGAAAAGGAAGAAAAGGGTGTCTATATTTTCAAGAAAAAATCCAAGCTTTTGCTATTAATAGATGGAAGACCGCAAGGAGGTAAAGGGCTTTCTTGCTGTTTCGTTATTTCCTTTCTGCCTTTTGAGAATAGTTTTCTCTGTTTCATGTTGTTACTTGGAAACTTGTATAAGCTCTAAGAAGATGGAGGCTTTTAAAGCGTTTTAAGTTTTTGCTTGATGTAATACACCCTTCAAGAAAATAACTCAAAACTGAGATTTTTTGTCCCATGAAATGATCATCTTAGGTGTTTTTTTGTGGTCGGATGCTACTATTACACTAGTAGAATTTGAAGGATGAAAACCAACTGCATACCATTTCAAGAATTCATTAGTCCGATCCTTTGTAGGAACTATCTGTAAAAACGAACTCGCCAGTTTTGGCTTGTTTTAGTCATTTGTAGAATTCCAATGTCTGCATGCATATGTATGTGGATCTACAATATAATTTCAGTACTTGTTCCGGCAATGGTTTTCTGTATTATATGCAATAGGTTACTTTGTGTTGATATTTTTGTCAGTTTTTTCTCGACAGTCAGTTCTGTTTAAACGCAATCTTTCTTTTTCACTTCAAGATTTAGTCATACTGATAAAAGTCTGCTGAGTTATGGTCAAATTGTGGAATTCAAATGAAAGAAAAGTTTTATCTGTGGGAACAAATCAGCGTTCTCGAATTTAGTTGTCTATTTGTTTAAGGGCCGAGTCCGTGTTATGGATGTTCTGATGAACTTCATTATCATTTTTTATTTTTTCCTGTGATTATGTGTATTAGTACCTTAAAAAATTTCGTTCTTTGAAGAGGGAAGGTATTGGCATGAAAACATTATCTTGTGAGCTGTCAATTTTTACACGCTTATGCAAAAGTCAATTGAGAGATAACAACTGGATATGAACAGAGTCATTATATGAGGCTTGAATATTCAAAGTAGAAATTGTTCTTTATTACTGATTTCAACAGCTGTGTGTCAATGATCACGATTCTTTTTTTCCTTTTTCCTTTTTTTCGGTTGTGAATGATCAATCCTTTTAAGTAAGAGCTATATGATCATCGAACAAAGACTAAAAGAAACAAGAAAATCTCTGCATTTGTAATTAGGAATAGATTGCTATTTAAGTGGTGATTAATAAGTAGTACATGTCAACTAATAAGGGAAGAATTTTGCATATTAACCATGAAATTTCCTTGTTTGTTTAGAGGAATGCACCATGGCTATCTGTGCCACAATTTGGGGACTGGGACCAAAAGGGAGTTGTACCTGACTACTCTATGGATTTCTCAAAAATCAGAGAAATGAGGAAACAGAACAAGAGGGATCCATCAAGAGCTAGTCTCGGAAACGAGGAGGAGCTCATCACTTCAACCACAAAAAGCTCGAACACTGTTCAAAATGATCTTCACGACTATCATAGGAACGACTCTCCAACAGTATGCTTCTTGGCTCTCTTCAACATAGTTCCTTTTTTCCAATTTATTTCCATTTATGTTGAGTGCAGATATGGGTAGTTGTTAGTTATTCATATTAAAGAATCCGTGAGGCATTGAACACATAAATTCAGCAAGTTGTTCATAGCTATTAATTGAAACAGCGGCAAAAAGTATATAGTGGGATACATGTGGTTGGGACAATGGCTTGGGGGACCTAGTAGCTGGCAAGTAGCAACTGCTAGGGTGCTTATTTGATAAGGTTTTGGGGGAAACCATTATTAATGAATTGGTTGGTGTGAATATTCTCCTCATTTAGCTGACCTACTTAAGTAATGATGATTTTTCTTAACGTTGTTGGTTGGACTTGGACAGAAGACCTACAAGGTAAACTAATAAAAAGTTTTTTTGGATTTTGAACAAATATTGAACATTGGGACTAAGAAGGTTAACAAGCAATTATTCTACGTTTACATTCTTGGCCTGACTTTATAATGTATATTCAAAAAGTGTCGAAACTATTCTCAATCTGAATGATTTAGTCTTTAGGAAACAGGCCATGAATTGGTCTGAATATGATTCATAAATGGTTTAACGATCTTGATAATATGCTGTGGAAATGCGGTCCATCTGGCATTAAAATGCATGGATTAAATGTAGGTGGTCCTTGGATGAGAACTATAGCACATGGAATATTGCAATAAATTGCTGAAAATATTTGTGTGTCCAAAGAAGAAAGCAACATATTGTACTTGTAAAATCAAAAGGATCCTATTTCACTTGGATCACATGAATGTACAAGTGGTACACATGCAATGAATGTCATAAGCCATATAATATTGATTAGCATGTACCTTATGTTGGCCTTACTCTTTATTTTCATACAAGGTGCCTCTATTTTTTGTGAAACACGCCTTTATCGTTCATGTTAATGACTCTTAGTTCCCTAAGAATGTTTCTTGACAAAAAATCGGCATGTTGATGCCCACAAGAAATATTTTGGGGATTTGGGCAAAATCTTGTGAAGCTCTCTCAATTTGGAAAGTATAGCCTAACAAATTATCTTTTCTACGTTATCTTATCTGTAATGTGGTCGATTGTTATAGATGTTTGCATAGAGAGGGATGTGCTTCAAAGTAAATTGTACACAGACCATTAACAACAGATGTATATTGTGAATGTTTCTCGTCAAGTTTCATACTGTATTGACAAGTTTTTAAAGTTGTTATTTCATTGTAATAGCGTAGTTATAAGTAATAATTGTGTTTCATGTTGATTTCTGCTACAGGCGAGGAGGACTATCTTCAGCTACTTCAACTGCTGTGTCAAAGCCTGACTGTTGATGGAGCAATTTGGTGCAATTTCTAATATCTGTGATGATGATGTAATTCAAATTCACTTGTTCGACGTTTTGACCATGTTTATGCTGAAAATAGGAATTTATCGATCCATTTGTGGATCCTGCGTAACGAGTTGTTTTCCTCGCGCTTCACCCTTCACTTCTTGAAATGCCTGATAGGCTTGTTGATAACAAACAAACCACTGCTGTTTCTTGTATAATGTAGAAATTTAAGTTGATATATTTGTTTTAGTATCTGAATATATCTGTGGATTAGTACCTTTTAGAAATACTTCTTTCTGCATTTGGATGTTCAATGTCCATTTGACTACAGTATCAAGGAAAATTGTCTATTTTTTTATTTAATTTATTATATTGATGTATTTTTTTTGGCAATTTTGATAGTATGAAGCTTTCAAGTCGTCGTTATTTGGTTTATTATTTTGAGAATATTTGAAAACAATTAATTATATTTTTAAGGTTACTATAACAAAATAGTCAAATTGACTTGTTAATTGCACTAATTGGACATATACTGCTGATTGAGTTAGTAGTATACCAGATTGTAGTTGCTGTTTCAGAAGGATTTCTCCCTCTCTCCTACAGTAAAGTCAGGTGTGAGTGACTTGATTGATAGAACAATACAATCGTAGGTAACAAATATATATTATATTTTTTAATATATATTTTTTTATTATATTATATTTTTCAGTATATTCTTTAAAAAGCTTTTTTAGAATATTTTTTCCAAAGCATCCAAAACAAGTCCAAGTATTTCTTTTATTTTGCATTAAACAATTGAAACACTATTTTATTGATGCTATTTTTTTTTTCCCATAGAAAATCATATCTGACCTAACCATTACCATTTTCTAGCTCTTTTTTCCCCACCTTCAGATCAATTGACACAGAAGATTGGATCAATGTCCCATCCACTAAGACTGCTACCAATGAATAAGAAATTCCTAAACTTGTCATCTATCGGTTGCAAGAATAATTTTCGTTGCAGATGAAACAGTGGGCAAACTTGATCATAGCGGTCCTGCCCCATCAACCCATCTATTTGAGCAATAAACATGGGAAAACGTAACAATAAAGCGTGTGGCCATATTTTTAAAACAATATTTTGAATTTTTACCACCAAAATAAAGTTTGATGTAAAGTGCAGTATTTTAAAAATATTTTAGATCATTAAATGTAGATTTTGTTAAATATAAGGGACACAATGCAACACATTCAAAGTGTTCTAGATTTGGGCTGAATTTGTGAAAATCCTTCTCAAATCTAGACCATGTGGGTATGCCCGTTAAATTTATTACATTATTTTTATAATTTAAAAAATATTAAAAATTATATTTTTTAAAAGTTATATTATTAATTTTTTTTAAAATATCATATAAATATATATAATAATTTTTTTTAAAAACGAAAATTAAACAGGCCAGATCGGGTTTGAAAATCGAAAAACCCAAGACATAGCTAGTCCCATTTGGGGCCGTTTTGGAATGAATTCGGATTAAGCGAGATCAAACAAGTTTGAAAATAAAAAAAAACAAAACTAAACCCAATTGGGGCTGTTCTTGATCTGAATTTGAACTTATCTAATTACTGTACCTACGGCTATCTGCTTTTTACCCAATCTAATTAGATAAGCCCCGTGGGCGTCAAAATGCACTTCAAATTGCTATCACCAATAATAGGCATCTAAATAGGATTATCCACTCAATGATCATGAGCGTAGATGAATATGTACCAGCAAGCCAACATCCACAACCATCTGTTTGAGAACCAATGTCCCAAATTGATCAAGAATTTCAGTTTTAATTTTGTTTCGCAGTCAAATGGTCCTATGCACACGCCAAGAATTTCACTGCAAACAATGAAATAAAGATGGAACAACCACTAGACGTGGAACCATTATCAGCAAAAAATTAGTCTGACCTGCACTTACAAAGGGTCAAATTGAATCGGACAGGAATCAAGAAAAACAGTGAACTACCAAACGCTAGTTTATGCCATGGAGCCCTAATCTCCAAGATAATATATGTTAAAAAGTAAAAAACTACTCACTTTGAGAGGCGACATTCTTCACACATGCTAAATAAAACTTGGTAAAAATGCTTTCAAACAGCTAGCTAACAACAAAATTTCTCTAGTTATTTCCAACCTCTACTTACTAGATATAAGGGTATCCACCATATTAAGACCAAAGGGAAAACCATGACATGAAAGACCCTCAAAATCTATTAGTCTTTGAACTAGCAGCAAAATAGCTTGACCACATAGCACCTAAATTACAAATCAAGCCATCTATTGTGCAGTTCCACGTGCTATGTAACTCGATGAACAAATCATACACTCGAGAAAGTTCCCTGAGCTTCACTGATGGTAGACTCACACACATGCATCAGGTAGTAATTTGATTGATTGAAGTTCTGAAATTACACCTTTTTGATGATTTGCACAACATCTTCGTCTTCCAGTTCGTGCTCCTAGTAGATAAAACAGCCAAATATCAATCATCCAGCAACAAAGTAGGTAGATATTGGGGAAAGAGAGAAAAACACGACAAATGAACAGAATTTACCTTGCCCACCCGCTGGGGTTTGTGTTTCGCGCTTGAACCCCACACCAATGCACTACAATTAATTGAATAAAACCAGCAAGTTACTTTTATAGTAGTCAAAATTTTGAAAAAGTTATGAGCATTTCAAGATAACAATATACTATGACAAAAACAAGATATGATAACAAAAGCTATAACTTAGTCATAGGTTTTCAGATAGTACAAGGCTGATTTTAAATTTTAATGAACTTGTGGTTTCCATGCACACCCTTTGGATCTCAAGTTTTATTTATGGTTCCCTTGTGCTTGAAAGGACAGACTTTGTAATAATTTCTTGAATCCGCAACCCATGGTGGTGAACTTTGGTCATCTGATTACCACTAAAATGGAATGTAATGTAGAAATCCACCCACCAGCTCACTCATCCTATATTATTGAACTTTAATTATTGCTTCATATTTCATAAGTTCCGATACATTAAAGAGAGATTTCAAGAGAAGTTTCAAAGCTTCCAAAGCTGCGTTGGTGGTTTATTCTACTAACATCTTGGTATGAAGCTCATATCTCATGCTTCACAACTTAATTATACACTTTCAGATATTTGTGCACCTAGGTCTTCAAATTATTTGAATAGATTCCTAATCTTTTCAATCATTCAGCATCAACAATCTTACAAAAAACCCACCAAATTCAGCTATGAACTACGATACAGTTTACTGTTACTATTCCCTTGAGAACAGCCCTTGCCTCTTCCATTTAAGGACATAGTGCTTCCACCATTGCAGGGTCTCCAAGAGCGTTACATTCACACAGCAGACTTAACTCCTGGAAGCAGGGAGACCATCTCCTAACCAGGAGCCCTAAATCCCCTACACGTTGACATCGAAACCCCCTCCACAGAAAAAAATTGTAAGTTGGTTTCCAACGCCATAATGATCAGAAATTCGGCTTCCTCTTCCTATCTAAGCAATTATGGGAACCATATAGAACGGAATCTTGAAGTCCAGCGTAATACATATATCCAAAATCTTTATATTAATACACTTTAGATGTTGTTTACACATTACATTAAGTTTTTTTGTATCAATCCTCTTGACTTGTGAAGCTAAATCAACGACAAGCTTTATCAATGCTTTTTTTGCTTGTGAAGGTAAAGCACGAGTTCCTAAAATCAGTCAATTTCAGATGAAATTGAGCATAGAAATATTTAACTAGCTCCAATCTAAATAGAATACCTTCCCTGTGGAAACAAAATTGAATCAACAGTTAAGAAGAGCTTCAAAATCAAGAACTTATGAAACTTACTATTTAAATTGTTTTAGCATGTCCTTGTGGATTCTATTACAGAAGTCTTCAACTGTCCTTCTCTTTGATGACAATATGACAGGATCTTCATAGTCTGGATTCATCCCCTTGGGCTTTGTGTATATACGAGTTAAATTGAGATATTCCCATACTTTCTCCAGAAGACCATCGAGGTTCCATTCCAAATGCGCACTGAAGCAATCCATTTGCACATCACAAGAGCAAGCAAATAATTAGTAGACATAACTCTGCTTGTACATTCATCCTAACAAATAAAGGAAGAAAGAAAATTAGCATGTGAATTCTGAGGATACAGCATTGGTGCCCACGAATTAAATATACTTGAGAAGTAAGCTCTCTATCTATTAACAAGGTTCAGGACTTCAGCTTTAGAAACCTGCAAGCACTCTAGTAAACTTGAGGAAAGCATCTCAACTCAGCCAACAATTTTTGTAAAACTTCCAAAAGGAACAATATGAAAAATGCAGAGAACTTTCAAGCAAAAAGGAGTTAAATTTATAATACTTCACTAGAACCAGGCCCTTTTTCCCCTTATTTCTGCATTCATTTTCCAACTTTAGAGTCCAAGTTCCATCAATTGTACGTAAGAATTTTGTGTATGTTCTAGATAAATCCCCTAATAATACTTACTTTCTTAGTGATTTCCTGCACGAATATTTTCCTGTCTGTTCTTTAAGTATGAAGGAATCAAAAGTCCTTCAAACAACCAATCCCTCTGATTTCAGGATATATAAATAAATAAAACCAAAATAACAAGAATCTTAAAGACTCGAAGAGGTGTCTTGGAAAGGATACATAATGGGTCCATACGACCTTATTACACAGATTTTCAATGTGTTGCTGAGTCAAGATGGAAAGCGTTGGTCTCTTAGCCCTAATGCAGACAAAGGTAACAAATCTAATTGCTAAAGTTTGTTTTCTAACTTAGAATGAATCAATGTAAGTTCACTGCATTTTACTATATTAATTGCAAAATAGCATTTTACCATATTAATTATTGTTAATTCAAAATTTGCAAAATAGAAAATAAGAACCTATAATGAAATGCATATTAACAAATTGGATGCAGGAATACCTGACTGGGCTATAATGTGGAAGTTTGTCCAAAATCTCCAGCTCTTCAAGTGTAATCTGATCAATCTTGTTGACTGCGTAGATGCAAGGCATATATACCCTACTGCCCTCAATGACATCTATGAGGTCATCAGCTGTTGCATCATATCTAAGATTGATATCAGCATTGTGTATTCGGTATTCGCCACAAATTGCCTTCACCGTTTCAAGGTCAAGATGTGTGTTGGCAACTGTAGATGTGAGATTGATTCCACCTTTATCTTTCCTCCGGAATGTCAGATTTGGTGGTTCCTTGTTTAATCTGTTCTCAGAGAACAAGAAATATTATATAATTGTCGAGGGCGAGAGAGTGGATAGTACAAATATTCACATGCATGCCTGATGTCACACTACATGCACTATCAGTACCTAAGACAAATTATGCATACATTCTAGAGCTTCCTGCAGCACATTCTAGATCATGCATGTTTATTATCCATGAGGTACAATATATGCATTATCAGTACCTACGAATAAATCATGTATGCATTACAAAGCTTCCTGCAGCATGTTCTAGATGATTCAGGTCATCAGGAGATCATATTAATTTTAATTACACTGAAAACAGAACAAATAAGGATCGAAATTTTAGAAGAAACTATTCAGATACACGGGCAGAATTGATCATGGTAGACATCTAGATGACAAATTAAGTAGATGAAACAACAATATAACAAACTAATCACAATAATATGCATGTTACCTTATCCCAAATCCCTCGAGCTCTTTCTCAATTAGACGTTTATGAGTAATTGGTTTTATCGCATCCAGAACAATCAGGATGCAGTTACATGTCCGAGCTGTACTGATAACCTAATTTAGAAGACCACATTCAAGTATTAATTGAAAGAATAATCATCTTTATCTTCAAGCTGTGAGTCAAGAGCAAGAAAGAAAAAAATAAAAAATATTGCAATCTCTATAATATCTGAGATTGGCTTTCCATGAGAAACAAATATCTACTGAATGGCTTAAAAAAGAGAATTGTCGCTGACATGAACCCATGACTATTTAATGTTGAATATCACTAAGAAATTGTATTCATGTTAATTGCTTGTGCTACCAGTTTGGAGTTCAGACAATCACATTATCACCTAGTTTAAGAGTCAGTGGCAGCCCACACTTTGCTGTTATAAGGTTGGTGTAAAATTATTTGAAGTTGATTATAGATATAAATTAAAACAATCAGTATTAAATGCAAATTGTCCAATAATCTAAAATCAGATTATTGAATTATCTGAGCAATAATCCATCAGTACGTAGAGAGGTACTTTTGTTTTTTTTGGATTATGGATTTTGGATTTGATAATGTTATTTTTTCTTTTCCCCTTCTATCCTTTAACAAATTACAGAATTCCAATCCCACCCTTATTCCTCTCCATCTCTTCTCCACTCTCATGCTGACGCCACAGCTGCCATCACCCCAGCCTCCTCTACCCAAGTTCGACCCTGCTGCCACACAACCTCTGAAGTCCTCAACCCTCTCAAACCTCCACTGCCTCAACCACCAACCTCCTATCCCCAAACCCATTGCCATCTCCTCCATCGCCACCTGGTTGATTTGGTTGACTGTATAATGTGGAGGTTATACACTGAGTAATATAATGCATATACATCAATCAATGCATCTAGTACTCGTGATTGTTATTAAGGAACAATTAATGAATAATAGGTTATACTGGTGAAGTGCCAAAATGGACCCACTTGAGCAATACAACAATCCGGCCTTTTGCAAGTCTTGAATAAAGACCTACAACTCCACTTCATTACACCTATATCGGTGCAGGACAAGGCTGTCTCTCCTTTATTTCTTTTTTCCTTTCTTTGTTCTTTTGATAGAGTTTTGACTTTCTTTTTTTAAGAGAAACAAAACTATAACTAAAATGGAGTGTGATCCATATATCTCGTATCATTCTCATAGTTCTTGAATAATTTTCAAGTCACCCATAATTTTATGTAACAATAGGGTTTTTAATTTTGATATGTTAACCAAATTATTTTTTGTATCCTATAATCAGTTACCTAATAATCAATTCCAACAATCATAATCCAACAACTTGTGATCTGTCCCAAACAGGACCTATTAAGTCTAGTAAGTCATTAATTAATTAAGAAAATTTCTGAGAATACTCAACATATTCTAATGGAATTCTTCTTAGAAGAACCTGGTAGATGACGCCATGTCACACCTAATTTATTCAAGTTCTCTTTTCTCATTCCTGCTCAAACATACTGCCTGGGAAACAAATTGATGCCCAACATACCGGAGAAATTTCCTATTAAAGGCCCAATAAGTCCTTCCAGCATTTGATTAGTATCATTTTGCCTTAGTGAAAAATAAAAAAAAATGGTAGGGCATTTGAGAAACCATAAACTCTAAAAATTAATATGTCTTGACAGGAAAGAGAAACTTCATTCCAGCACTTGGTGCAAGCTACAGTAAACGGAGAACGCTGTTAGATATACACTTGTACTTCCACTATATAAACTACTTTGACTTCATAAAACCCAACTTTCTTTCTCCATCAAGACAACCAAAACCAAAACCTCCAAATTGTTCAACAGCAAATTCATCCAATCCCACAACCACTGAAAGCATCTTCAGCCAAACTTCTCCAGAGCCTATCTGACTCAGAGCTGTGACATGGGAAAGATTTGTTGGAATTCTGAGTATGAAGCAACTTCACATGAGAAATAGGTAAAATCATCATCATGTGGAGGCCAGGTTCCACTTCTGCAGTCCATCTTCATCAACCTCACCACCAGTTCCCTTACTCCATGATTTTGTGTCTCAACCATCAAAGGGGATAAATTCAATGATGCTTGATTTTAGTTTCTTTTAAAATATGTGCTTATTTCTTTTGGGTGTTTGACATAGGAACTTTAGACAGAGGAGGCAAGTATTAACTGGTTTGCAAAGTGGTTGTCGGGCTGCAAGTTGAAGAACTGATTTTTGTGTCGCTCTTGGTGGTGGTGGAAATTTGGTGGGTTGTGGCTGGTCATGGTTGGTTTAATGGATTTTTTCGTTCTTTGTAGCTGTTCACTTGGTTATGATGCTATAACTTTTTTCCTGGGAGGATGGCCATTGACATAAGAGGTGGCCAAACCAAACTACAGAGAATTAACATAATGATAATGCCTGCAGGGTAAAAAATTCCTTCTTCTTTCACTCACAGGCTTGGCTTTGTCAAGATGGCAGCTATGCTAATTTTCATAAGTAACAGCAAAAGTGGTTATCGGAGGACCGTACCATTGTAAAGCTTGCACCAGCAAAATTTTAGAGGTTGGGATGTTTGCAGCAGTTTATTTGATTTCTGGTTTCTACAACAGTAGTGGTCTTCTTACTTGTCTAGCAGTGTGGAGAATTTGGGTTGCACTGGGAAGAAAATGTAGGCAACTCAGTGGAGTTGGGAATAAAGTGGGTAATTGCTTTGCTGAAGTTCCTCAAAAATACTCTACCGTTCCAAAACCAGGACATTTGGATGGAAGGAGCACATGATAGAGTACAACTACCATTTGCAACATATCAGACCACAACTTCATATAAGAAAACTGCTGCAAGCCCCACAGAGAGAGAGAGAGAGAGAGAGAGAGAGGTAATAACAACCAAAAACCAATAACACGTCATGACAGCTAGTTGCACATTACCTGCCTACCTCTACCCTTGCCATCTTTGGCACCCTCAATAATACCAGGAAGATCCAATAACTGTCAAAAACAGGAAGAACAATCAAAAACTGTATTACAGAAAATAATTTGGAGAACTCTTCCTTGACATTCAAAAGCAATTCAATAACAGCCCAAAGCAGAACACATTTTGAGGAAAAAAATCATGATCCAATTCTGTCAGACCTAAACTCTTCCATGAATTTTTAATTATCATACTTGTCATGATCATCATAAAAGAGATTGTTAACCTCATCGCAAAAAAGTTGAAGCGATAAGAAAAAATAAAACTTATAAAATAGATACATGAGTCATGCATTTGATGCATAATGAGTTGCTCCGTCAAGGATATAATGTAATGAGACCAAAAAAGAAGAAAAAGAAAGAAACAAGAACAAATTGAAGACACAGGAAGACTGGATGTTATCAAATCATTCTTATTCTATGACAACCAAACGAAAAAGTTATTAAATATTCCTTCCACTCAAATCATTGATACCATAATTGATAGTTGAAAATTATAAAAAAAAAAAAAACACAATCCTGATATTGATCTTTAGACCCAACTGCCAATTTATTCATTTATCAATATAAAAGCTTAATGTTCCTGTGATAAACTAGGATTTTAACCTTGTGAAAATAATGCTTAGTAGTACTTCAAATATGAGTCAAACAATCCTGTAATGCTCAGAAAATTCGTGCGCCTTATCCAGAGATATGTCTAAAATGCATTTAAAACTTAATGTCTCAGTTTACCAGATCTAAACAAACCTTCATATATCCATGGGAGATGATAATACCTGAATCTTAGCTCCTCGATACGTGATTACACCAGGAATGCAAGTTAAAGTAGTGAATTCATATGAAGCAACCTGCAATTAAAGAAATAAAATGGGTACAAAAGTTCATTTGAAGCTTCAGTATTCTACTTGTATACTACTTCATCCCATGCATATGATATCTTTGCTAACCAAAATAACATATGAACTTCACAAAAAAGGGTTGGTACTGGTCTTTAAGAGCCATGACTGGCAATAAATTTAAAAAAAAAACTAAAACTAAAAAATAAAACTATCCAGTATGTACAAAACAAGATGCTTTTCATAGAACAACTTTCTTAAATGCCTTAGATGATTGCATTATGCAACAAAACTCAATAAAACCTCAGATGACTAAAACTAACTTATTTAATACTATTGCACATTAGACTACCTAGAGTCCAGCTTTTCCTACAGGAAACCATTTTACCCCATCATTCTCTTCTTTTCTCTTTTATTCTTCTATTTCCTCTAACAGAAAAACATTACAGCATGTAAAACCCTAAGTTAAAACTCTTCTCATCTATGGCGCTGAGGAAAATAAGTATTTATTCACTTCCGGCTCCCATAGGTATATAATTTGTATCACTAAGTCTTTTGCCTATGTCTTTGTCTAGCCTCTAATGTTAGTGATTTGATTCTGAATGAACTGCGTACATCAGAGTCCCAAGTTTAGAATTTGTTCCCCAGACAAAAACTCTTTTTCTATGTCATTATTTCATTTTTATCTTCTTCCATTACTTGTCAAGAAGAAACAAACTACTTACACCAAAAAACAATGTAGAATCTGATTTAGGCAAGAGTATCTTCCTGACTTTTTAGTACAAAGTCATCAGGATACTACCATTCAGAGCAGTTCACCAATAAACAGGAAAGCTATATTGTACTTAGAATACAAATAAACAATGAAAAGTTACTCATTAACAGCCTGTATGCCTCAAGAGCTGTACAAAAATTGGTGTGTATGATACTATATACCATGTGTAATGCCAAAACATATTGACACGATGCTTTATTTACATACTCCAATAAAAGTGAGAAGACCAACTATAACATTCAAGAATTACAAACCTCTGAAAAAGTTCCAGTTAATTTGTTTAAGAGCGTTGATTTCCCAACTGAAGGGAAACCCACAAGGCCAACTCTTGCATCACCACTTTTTGTAACATCAAAGCCTTCTCCAGCACCAGCACCTCCCTTTGATGCTGGTGTAAGAATTTCCCTCCGAAGTTTTGCAAGTTTCGCCTAAGACAGATCAAGCAATTATACAAAAGCAATTGTTCTCTAATTGGAAGGGAACAAAGTCTTTGCTTCACTAAAATCTAACAAATCTGTCATTGGTTTGAAAAGGTAGTTTTGTTTAAATAGCAATATGGAAGACAATGACCAAAGAGAAAGGGGAAAAAATAGCATTGCAAGGAAAGAAAAAAATATATACATCTAATCATCAGAATATATTCATCTTAAGAGAAAATTGACAAGAAGAGTACCTTCAGCAAGCCCAGATGATGGGCAGTCGCTTTGTTCTTTTGGGTTCTTGCCATCTGCAACAGGAAAAAGAAAGAGAAAATTGACATCCTTTAAACACCATATGTTTTAGTAGTAAAGCAAGTCCAACGAAAAATAAAAGAAACAAATTACTCAAACTCTCCCACCATGAATAGCCAAAAAATACATACAAATTAGCTTGAAAAAGATTCAGTTGAACACTGTTCTAAATGATCATATAATAGTGGGTATTTTAGTACAGAAAATGTCATTAATTCACAAAAAGCAAAAACTTAGTAACTCCATTTCTTTTACACACATGAAAAGGAGAAATCATAGCATCAATCTCTAAACTATGGACATTTTTAAAAAAAAAATAATCTGTCTATTTTCGGAATAACCGAAAACAAACAATCCATTTTCCTCAACACTATTAACTTATTTCGCACTTTCAGCTCTAACAGTAGTACTAAAAACAAAAGAATAATTGCTCCAAACAAAAGAATTATCACAACGAACATTATAAAATAAATTATCAAATATCAATCATAATCGACGCAAAACAGAAGAACATTGTTCCTAATTATTTTTCATATTTTAATTTTCGCTATCACCTCATCTTCGATGTCCTTGATTTTCTGCATAACAGTCGCCATTGTTGGTGAGACCGAGGACCTCTAAACGACGTCGTAAAGGCGGCGGGAGCGAGGATTCGAAACCGGAGCTAGCAATTCTTCGTATGCCGGAGCTGAAGGGGAAAAGGCAAAACTAAGGAGAGCTAGCCAAACGGGCCCTAATAAGAGAGTTCTAGAAGCCCAAATGGTTTCCGGGTTGGGCCAGTCAGGGCGAATCCATTTGGAGTTTTGGATCTAGCTGACGGGCTATGAAATGTTATGGATCAAAATTTATTTTAATCCAGTTCGAAGTTATACAATTAAGAGGGTATTTGGATGAAATTATAAAATTATAAAATATTTTATAAAATTTAATTTTTAAATAAAATTAACCAAATAATTTCAAGAATACATATGAATTGAGTGATCCGATTCGTTTAAGATTTGGATCTGATAAATTACATTATATATTTTATGAATAGACTTTAACAATTATTGTACTTCCTATATATTGTATTCCAGAATTTTAGTTTTAATAAATATGTTCAACCAAAAATCATACTAATTAGCTATATGTAGTTAGACATATATTTATTTATATATGTATTTTTTCAAAATCATGCTAAGTTTCAGTTATTTTATCGATAAATGTTAGAATAGGAATCTTTAGTAGTTTTTTTTCTCTCCAAATTTCGATATATATATATATATATGTATATATATACAATTTATTAAATAACTAGTCAAATTCAAAAATTTTAAAGTAATAATTAATTAAATATAAAAATAAACTCCAATACAATTTCAAAATCAGTAAAAAATTCAAAATCCAATACTTTTTTATTTTATTGGACTCGATTTATTTATACCCTAAATAAAATAAAAATTTAATTATAATTTTAAAATTAATATTGGCAAAATTTATACTCTTTTTAACTCTCATTTGTTGAATATTCAAGTCAAAATATAGTGCTATAAAAATGGGAATAAGTAATTAATATATATATATATATATATATATATATGTATATATGTGTATGATGATCAAACGTGAGCATTACACACACAAAATATATATATATTTTATGTGTGTGTAATGCTCACGTTTGATCATCATTTTCTGTTCCTTTCGAACTGTACAGTCTAAAGTCGTTCATTACCAACCAAACACATGCCAAAATCTGGTTTCTATAAATACAACTCCTTTTTGAAGTTGAGAGGTTTCAGAGGCCACCTACCACAATTCCCCCACCTCATCAACTACCGCTCTTCGAATTTCTGGTAAGCAAACGATTCTTTATGCTTCACTCTCAGTTGAATTTCTTATTTCCATTCATTATTATATCTTCTAACTGGAATATGTTGACCCTGGTTTGAATAGAATCGGTCTTTTTGATGTATTAAATTTGTTGTATTTGTTTGGTATGTGGGCTCTTTTTTTCTTTGATATTTGCGTTTATTTTTTTATCTGGGTTTGTTGGGCTGATCTTGTTATTTTCTGTTTTTCGAAGCATTTGATTTTTAGAAGATTGAGTTCATGGCATTTTGATGAAAGAGAATAGAATAGGATATAGAAGATTGGATCTTTTTGCTTTTTTTTTTTCTTTGGGTTGGTTGGTTGGGTGGGTGGGTGGGTGGGTGGGTGATTTACTTTCAATTCTTTATCAAGAAAAGGCTAGATTTCTGCTAAAATTAATGTTCTTTGCAGAATATGTTTGCTCAGATTTTGTTTGCAGTGACCTTTTTTTATACTGTTGACTTTAATTTTTGATTTTCTTGGAAATGTAGTCCGATTCTTTTGAAAGAAAAGGGAGTGATATAACATGGAGACGAGAGTTTCCCCAGGCTTGCAATTACCCACATGGATAAACCCAGAAAAGATTGCAAGAAAACCGAGCAGTTCTTTGCAGTTTTTCCAGAAGTATGGGGAGCAACGGTTGTATCGGACACCTGCTACTTCTCATCTGCTTGCTAAAAGAAGAAGATTTCATGGACCTGTAATTTTAAAGGTCTTGTGTTCTTCTGAAAACAGTCCAGGTAGTTAGTAAAAACTTATACCAGTCTTATTTTTTATATTGAAAGCTGTGAATGAATGACTCACTTGATTGTCCTGATTCTGAGCTTCCTTTCTATTCCCCATCCACCCCCCCCCCCCCCCCACCCTTTTCTAGTCATAAATGAAGCTTCTGTAGTTTAAGATTTTGAGCTGATCCAGGTGGATCCTTATTAGTGGTTTTGTCATATGACTTGAGCATAATCAATTATTTTATGTCAAAATATTGTTAATAGATTTGTTGAAAGTGCTATCAAACATTACCTTAGTCATGATATGAACCTTGTTGGTGTTGCCAGACTGAGCATTGGAGTCATACCCCACCTAAAGCTTTGGGAATTCTCTTTAGCATCCTCTTGATATGAAAGTCATCTCCCAACACCCCACTATAGTACTTGTTCTGCATCCTCACTCTCGGAAAGAAATTAATTTTATCGTACTCATAAATGGCCCTGTAATATGTTGGAAATTTATCTGCATCATTAATTAGTCACATTAACTCATAAGAGAAGTATCTTCCATTTTCATTATCTGTTTCCCGCTCCATCACTATATAGAGGACTTCTTTGTTAGTTGTTTTCAGTTACAATGATATACACAGCAAATGTTGCAAGTGAGGTTAATTTAGCATCAACTTTTTGCTAATTCTTGTTGGACATGTGAACATCGTTTCTCAGAACTTATCATACATGCATAACTGTGACTTCAAATTTTTTATGCTCATGAATCAGCTTATCTCAGTTCTTCTAGGATATCACTCATATTTCTCTCTCTCTCTCTCTCTCTCTGGTGGGTGCGAGGGTGTTGGGCGGGGAGTGTCGGGAGGAGGCAAGGAAGGTGGAGAGGAAGGCTGTAGGCTATCTGTTGAAATTGTTGCCTTTTTCCCTTGGTCAACCTACGAAAAGAAAGAACTTAGTGAATAAACTCTCAAGCAATTCATTGACCACTAATATCCTTCTGTTTTCTCTGTTATTTTAGCTTCAGTGATGGAGTCTGGAAGTTTTCCTGCATCTTTTGATGAATCGAAGATCATAAAGGTAAGTTCTTATAACATTTTCTTCCTATCACTATTGTCCCAAATAAACTGAAACCTTTTTAGTGGCCAAGAGGCTGCCTTGCGTTGTATATCTATGAATTGGTGTATTAGAAAATGTGGCATTTTCCCAAGTATTTGAACAGTGGAAGTCAGATTTTGACTCAGTGTGTATGCTATTGCAGAATAAATCAGAAGAGATTGAACCAATTCTAAATGGACGATGTATATATCTTGTTGGTGGGTATGCATATCAGTTCTCTTGAATCAGTATATCAGTTGCTTGGTGTCATTTGCAATTTATCTCTGTTTCTGTATGTTGCAGGAATGATGGGATCTGGAAAAACAACGGTGGGCAAGGTTTTGTCAGAAGCCCTTGGATATTCATTTTATGACTGGTTAGTGCCAAATATTACTTCTATTTCTTGCAAGTGAGGAGGGATGATATCTTTTTTTTCCTGGGAAAACTAAATGAGAATATATTTGCTGCAATCCTTGTTGAAATGATTAAATTTTTTTGGTTTTATCCTTGTTGCATTAGACCCATGTTATACTTCATTCTGACAATATAGATCCTGTTACTTGTGAATGTTTCAGTGACACACTGATAGAGGAGGCTGTTGGTGGAAGTACCGTGGCTGAAATCTTCATGTTATATGGCGAGAGCTTCTTCAGAGATAATGAGGTTAGTGAGCACTAAGCAGTTCTTTTCCTATTGAATGGGTCATTTACAGGCCCTAACAACAAAAGACAGGAGATTTCTTTTATTTTTCTACTTTTTGACACTTGACAATGCATCTATGGTCCTTTGAATGCTCTCTTGTTTTGCTCTGCATGGTTAGTGAGAATGGTATAGCAAGAAAAAAGGAGATGCCTTCTTGAGTATATCTTGCCAAAACTTACCCATTATTTACACCCATTTCTTCTTCTTTTGCATGCTTTGCTGCATTTTTTAATGGATGGATGCAAAAATGTCTTTTCTAATTCAAAGTTTGGACACTTTACCATGAAACATCCAAAGCATATCCATTCTGATGATCTGGGAAGGCGATAAGCGGATATTTTCAAACTAAATGCTAATAAAATCGATTATATTTTTAACTTTACTCGCTCTTGTTAGTTCAATCTTTTTGGTCTTAGATTTTGTTGCATATATCCCTAAAGGAATTGGCCTAAATTTAGGAATTAGGATTTTGCAAGGGTTTGGTTGTTCTCTACTGAAATTCTTCATAAGAAATTTTGTTTTCTATTCAATGCAAATAGACCACCCAAAATCATTTGGTTAATGATGTTATGGATCCCTAATTGGTTTGGCAAACCAAATACTTTTATTAGACTTATAGTATCATTTTTCAGATTAAGTTAATTATTGCTTTTGCTCTGCAAGTGGCCTAGTTGGATAAATAAGTTAGATAGGATACAGGGATTGTAGTTTTAGGGATCTATATATGTTGAAGCTGTAGCTTCTGGCTGATTCATTCTTCTCTATTTGAAATATATCATCGCTTTTAATCAATGTGATTATCTGAGAATGCAAACTTTGTCCGTCTTGCCTCTGGATGTTGACTATAGGTTTATTTTTCGCTTTTTTGCACTTCAGACTGAGGTATTGCAGAAGTTGTCTTTGATGCATCGATTAGTTGTTTCAACGGGTGGGGGTGCAGTTGTTCGGCCAATGAATTGGTAATAATATGTGAAGTTCTGGTAGCTTTTTGCACAATCAACTTCTCCATCTGCTTTACAGTTGTTTAACTAGTCATTGCTTTTGACATACTAGGAGACACATGCAAAAGGGTATCAGTGTTTGGCTAGATGTACCTTTGGAAGCCTTAGCACGGAGAATTACAGCTGTTGGAACTGATTCTCGTCCCCTGTTGCATAATGAATCTGGAGATCCTTATTCTAAGGTAGGTTATCACTTTTGTCAATGATACTGGACATCTTCAGGAAAGATGCAGTTTGTATAATGCTAATCGCAAATGAAAATAGCTGAATTTTTTTATGTGCTCATTTTGTTGTCACTTTATTAATTGCTTCTATGTTTTCCCATCTGTCTCGGGTTTGTCTAGACCATGAAGCGATTATCAACCCTTTTTGAAGAGAGGGGTGAAGCATATGCCAATGCTGATGTGAGAATTTCTCTTGAAAGTATGATTTCTATTCATGTGGTTTTTGTTTGAAATTTCCTTCATGTTTGATTTTTTCTTTTTCTTCCTCAATTGTGCTTTGGCATAAATGCATACTATAGAAATCTACTTGTATGTGACCATGTTGAAGAACATATGTCTGTAATAGATATTGCAGCCAAACTTGGATTTGAAGATGTATGCAATCTCACACCAACTGAAATTGCAATTGAGGTCCATCTCCCTCTTCCTATGTAGTAGTCTTCAGTAACATTTTGGTTCTCTATTAGATTTAATCAATTTTATCTTGTCTATTTGTTTGATAAATGTGGCTAATTTAATGATACACATGGCCAGGTGCTTCTACAAATTGAGAATTTCTTCAAGAAATAAGGACAAACATTATTCAGTTCTTTCATTCTGTCAAAATCGGCAAGGTGAGGGCTATGTTTCAATTTTTCAGCTTTGAGACATGGCATGAATTATGTGAAAGAACTTGGGCTTCATCAACTAAGTCCAGTGATCTGCTGTATATGTTGTACTCATATCATGATAAATGTTCCTGTGAATTCAACTGGATATTGGTTCTTTTCTTTTGTAATTTTATGTAATTGAACCTTGCATCTGTTATTTTCATCAATTTTGTTTGTTTTTCATATTTCACATTTATGCAAACTGTGCATTCAGTTTTATATAATCCCACCATCAATCTAGCTTCCCAATATACTCATAAACATTGTTTTGGGAAAGAGATTCTGGCGGAGAAATTAGTTGAGGAGAACTGAGAAGAGAGAAAAGAAAAACAGATGGAAAACGGAAACCTGGACCCGTAATCACTGTCAAATCTCTGCAGCCTCAACTGCTCCCTTCCAATAACTTAAGCTTACTCTTGTTGCCACAATCACATCCATCGGTCTCTCATTTTGCCGGGGGGGGGGGGGGGGTATGAAACATGCATCAAGAAAGTGCTATGATATCTAAGTTCCTTTTTTCCTCCATCAGAGTCTCTCTTACAAATTGTGTTGGCCCTGAGAGCTGCACTCTGTGCTGTCAATTCTTCCAGTTTGTGAAATTTTTGAACGCATGACCACCATTTGATTGAAACACAAATTCTTGCTGCTAAAGTGAATCATCAAAGCTGTGAGATCTAGTTGAAGGTGGGTGAAAGAGCAATCTTAATGCTCCTGCACATTTTTGGACTGATGGTCATCTGCTCATCGTCAAGCTGTACACTTCAGTAAGCCATTGCTTGAACTCGGGTACCAATGGCGTTTGCAGGTGTCGTTCAAGCATAAACCGACGATTTTTTGGGGTCTCGATTTTGGATTGATAGATTTATTAATAACGATAGAAAGTCCGAGTAATGCATTTTCATCAAGTTATATGCATTGTGGGTGAAAATTGAAACAAATTAAGATATTTATGCTTGTGAAGTACTATATATTGTTATTAAAATTAGCTAATATATTAGTAACTTTCTGCAATGATAAAATAATATAGCATGCACTTAGTTGTTAAAAAGAAATTACAGTCAAATATATAGAAAATTGATCCACTAAATTGATAGTTTATTATTAGAACTACTGAACACTTGTCCTGATGCTCGTATGCAAGAAAGCAAGTAATATGATCATGTTGTGGAATATTATTGATTGTTGCTGTATTCATTTCCTACCTTGGTTTCAAATGCCAATCAAACCCAAGTTAATCAGATCTTAACCTGCGTAACAAATTGGAAATAATGCTGCAACCTTGTGATAAAACTGCCTTCGAATTGCCTTGGGAGTTCAAGACTTGGGGCATTCTTTCTTTGTTTAAATGAATATAAAACAGAACCCGACCGCAATTTCTCAATGTCGCCCATAATACTGATTTCACCAAGAATGCGGTGGATCATCTAGCTCTGGCTGGGACTCTTGCCAATCTGATTCAGTAGCATAGCCAACCTGGGGCTGGCAGGTTTAGAATAGTCAACCAAAACAATCATCAATTCAACGTTGTAAGCTTTAGCCACCTCAACAAAGTGCAGAAATAACGAGGAAAACTAAACTCCATTAATACAAACGGCATAACACATTTTTTGAATAATCAAATGTCTAGAGATAACTTGGGTCCCTCAGACTATATCAACTCAATATTACACTTGAAAGTTTTAAGTCTTACTGAATTCCTGACAAACATATGGATCACAGACAAGGGTCTCTATGAATGTTCTTGGTAAGACACTCATCAAGCCACTTGTAGAAAACAGAAATACAGATCAGGCTCAACTGAAAAAGGCGAAACAAGGGTTGCCAATCCAACTCCTGTAAGAGAATTTAACCCTGTTCACACAAAATACAATTACAACAATCCTATAGATATTCCTTCAAAAGCAGCATGTAGAATGCATATTATCAACATCTTTCAATAATGCAAGGCCAGTTTCTCCCAAATTGGCACAGAACTGGTATCAGGTGAATGGTAAATAGAGGAAGGGTGAGTGAATATGTATATGTTGTGTTGCTGAACTGTAATTTAAACCTGAGTCTGCAGCTTGGACTTCAGCAACCTTACAACTTGAGGTGTCAGTAACCACACTAAGGTTATTGCAGTTCCATGTAGTTCTGGAAACTGGAGGTGATCTTGTAAGGCTTTATTAAATTTATGGAACCCTGCAAAAACTTTATGCATCAGAATAAACAACCAAAGCATAAAATGATCGATAGAAAGAGAACTTTTACATGGTCGTCTCCACGAACACAACCAAAAATTACCAAAATGCTATTCAAAAAGCAACATAGCGGCTGTGAGACATTCTGAAGCAAAAAGTTGCAAAAGTTAATATTTTTTGAAAAAAATGTTGTCCTGCTTCACAGTTTCTTAACATGGATCAACAGAGTTCTGCAGAGTGGAGAAAATAAATCAACTTATCAAAAACTTTGTACTCTTCAGACCGACAAACAAAATATCCTTTTTGCAATGGGCAGAGTATCAGAGTCTGAAACTTTCCTCAAGATATTGAAATTCTAGTGACATATGGACTAACCTAAAAAAAAAATCGTCTTTCTGCACAGCTCCATATATAATGATCGTGTAACTCAAATTTGAAAT
The DNA here is from genome assembly GCA_019321725.1 of Paulownia fortunei. Taxonomy (NCBI): domain Eukaryota; kingdom Viridiplantae; phylum Streptophyta; class Magnoliopsida; order Lamiales; family Paulowniaceae; genus Paulownia; species Paulownia fortunei. Next base: position 1,267,712 of record CM033110.1, read on the forward strand.
ACACTTGTAAGTTAACAAAAAACCTAAAATGCAATTACATAGCATCAACCAAGTAAAACATCTGACTCTGAAGTCATAACATAAAAACTTAAAGCAAAATTAGAAATAGCGGCAACCCATTGGGAGCCATCATAAATGCTAGAAATGTAGCAAGGTTAAAACTAAAAATAAAGTTTTTAATAGTTATTTCTTTATTAGGTTCTTGCCTACTTATTGTTGATCAGACATTTGAACCCTATATAAGTCATATCACCAATATATTAAACTTCAGAATGTTTTGAGTCATATTCACTATGAATGCAGTTCTTTTCTTTAACTTTTTCAGGATAAGAAAGGACAATTTAGATTTATCATTGGTTCGCCAAAAATGTTAAGGTTTTACTCAGAAGGAAGGAAATGGTGGACTGCTAATTCTCTAATTAAGGACAAGAAGTCGTAAATAATTTAACTATCTATAGGGTTTAACAAAGGAATGAAAGTGTTAACTATCTAACTTTGAGCATTTAAAACATCCTATTTAGTAAGCATATAAGGGCTGGTTAACTTCACTTGGAAGGGGGATCTAATAATCAAACTATACCTATAAGTGACTTCAATGGGTCTCCAACGAAGTGAAAAACTGCAAATCACTTCCAAAACCCTTTTCACTCAATCAGACTGAAAATTAAGCTAGTTATACACTCATCTTCCACTCACTTGTTTAGGTATTTGATCAAGCCAAAAGAATCAGAAAATTAACAAAAATATGACACTAGTTTAACAAGACTTTAAATCATGTCACGTACAGATTATTCTGGATTCCACAACAACACGGAATTACTATTTTATCACCTATAGAAGCCATAAATTGAATGTAAAAGCAGCTCAAGAACAGCAAAAACTCAAAATTCATACCTCCTCGCATCTGGCCATCACAACCGCACCAACAAATCAAAACTCCACTGCCAAGCAATGTGAAATTGACGCCCCTTTGGGAACCACAAGAATTACATCCAACCTCAAAATTGTCCCGCACAAACCTCCATCCACATCCCTCTTTACCTGAATTTCTGCACACATAATATCCACCTCCTTCCCATTTCCTTTCCCTTCCCACACCACGCACAACTTCCCATTCAAATTCACCATGGTCGAACAACACAAAAACTTCGGCAACCCTTTATCCACCCCTCTCAACTCCTTCCACACATCCTCCTCCACATCGTACCCCCTAATCTTCCCCAAGTAATCATAACAATACAACACATTCTCCACCACCGCAGCCCGACCCCTCCACCCCAAATCCAACCTCTTCGGCACATTCCCCCACTCCCCACTACCCACATCGTATACCACCCCACCCCTATCTGCCATCGCATAAAATCTACTCCCAATCATCGCGCTCGCATGCATCCACTTATCCCTCAGCTCAATCGCACTTGGAACCGCAGCCCATAACCCTGTTTTTGGGTCAAAAACCTCGGCCCAGTTAATTGATCGGGCCCAATTATCCACATTACATCCACCTATTACATATATCTTCCCATTCCATTCCCCCGCCGCAGAAAATTCCCGAGCTACCCTCATTTTAGGCCCCATTTCCCACTTACTAAACCTACAATCAAAAACCCAGACATTATTAGACGGTATATCATTAATCGAGCCACCAATTACGTATATTCTCGGGCCTAGGGCTAAGATTGAAGACCCGACGAGGTGCTGGGGATAGAGGGGAGGGGAATGAGGGTACGTTCGGAATTTTGGGGATTTTGTTCAGAGTACCAGTGGAAAGAAGAGTCGATGCGGAGACTAAGGTAGAGAGAGAACTGAGCTGTGCGGAGGAGGGATCGGGTGCGGAAGAGTTCAGGGGAATTTACGGTGGAGCGCCACGATTTTGAAACTAGAGAGAGGAAGGGGTGGTGGAAGCGGGGTACTCTGGCCAGGATTTGGAGTGAGATGTCGTCTGGGAGGTTCGGGATGAGTGGGGGTGGACAAGGCGGCGCTGAGGTTGCGGAGATGGTGGCGCTGGTGGTGGTTTGGTCCGCCATGGAGGGTGTGAGAGAGAGAATTGTAAATTGAGATGTGAGGCACGTGGACAAGATTATACACTAGGCGAAATTGCTCCCTTTCATTTATTTTTTTCTTTTTCTTTCATCCCTCCCCTATTCTGATAAATAACAATTCATTCTCAAATTTAATCGTTTGGCATGATAACCCCAAAAATAAAATTTTAATACTTTATTTCGTTAAATTTAATCATTTTAGATAAATTAAATATTAAATTCTTTGCCTTTTAATTTATATTTATTATAACAATTTACCATTTGAATATTTTTTTATTAACTGCTGTTGCGCATTTTTTCTTGTCTTTCCACGCATAATTAAAAAAAATACACTATAATATTTTTATTTATTTTCAATTGTAAAGATACAACAAATGTTGGTACTTTGACTATAAATAATTTTGTTTATGACATTGCAATCGATATTTTTTTGTAATGACAAGAAAAAAATACAGATTATATATGCATGACAAGAGAAAAACACCTAAAAAAAATTATTTGGGTGAAGCTGTCAGTATTATAACCAATGTTTTCAAAATCGGATCAGATTGATCGGTTCAATCGGGAATCGGAGGTCGGTCTGATCCGCTTAGACCCAAAAAATCGTTTGACCGATTTGATCGGTCAAAATCGATCAAAATGGTCAAAATCGTTCAACAATCGATTTGACAGGTTTTCATCTCTTTTTTAAAAAAATTTTGTTTTAAATTTTTATAAAGGTTTAAATTTGATATTTTATCGTATTTATGTGATTATTTGGATTTTGTGTTTTGTTATATATTTTTTTATGTAGTTATTTATTTATTTTTATATTTAAAATGTATTGAATAACAATTAATCTATTATATTATCATTTTACACAATAAAATTAGAAAATATAATTAATTACATTTAAAATGTATTGTATAACAATTAATCTATTATATTATCATTTTACATAATAAAATTAAAAAATATGATTAATTACATTTAAAATGTATTGCATAACAATTAATCTATTATATTATCATTCTACATAATAAAATTAGAAAATATAATTAATTTTCATTAAATCGGTCTGACCGCCGGTTGAACCGCTAATTGTTAACAAGACCGGTTTGATGACCAGTCCGATTATGAAAACATTGATTATAACTACTTTATTTCAAAAGTTTCTAGCTAGTAAGAAAAAAAATCAGGAGACACCAAGTAGTATTAAGATACATGAAGTTGTCCGTATGGTACTTAGGCTTGCTAGCAATGAAGTGTTTAAAGCTATTCGAAAGTTGATGAATAGTGATATAGAAGAATTTAACTTGTTGAAAGCTCTTTCGGATGAAAAGAAAAAAGAGTGGATATATTTTCTTATTGACTCTTGATTGTTATGGTAGGCTTTGATTAAAAATTTGATTTAAAAGACTCATTGAAACCGTCAACATTTTCTTTTGTATCAAGTTGTGTTCTAAACTAATTTTCATTTAGATGTATCAAGTATTGTGTTTTAAACTAGTTTTTATTTTAGCAAGACGACTATGATTTTTTCTTTGGAAATATGAATGAAAGTTGAATTTTTGTGTGGGGATATTTTATGAGATCAATTGGTTTATTTGGGATATTAAAACAAATGATTAGAATTTGCTAAATTAGGGCTGACTTAAATAAAAATTTAACTTGAAAAGAATCTATTTTGAAGGTTGGATTCATTGTCAAGAATGATGGATATAGGCCGTAAATAATAGCATATACAGAAAGATAATAATGTTGAGGGTGATTCTACAATAAATTGCATCCGACCCATTAATAGTCATTGAATTATAGGAAATGAGTTTCAATACTCATTGCATTCAATCCAATAATTTTTCGAAGAATTCAAAAAATAAGGTAATTAAAGATTTCAAATGTACTATTTTTGGGCAAATAATGGATTTAAAATCTTTTTTTGTAAATTTACAAAGATCCCGACAAGTGATTTCAATTTTATGAATTTCAAAACAGATGTGTTTAAAATCTATTCATTTTAAATCTTTAGTTAAATTTAAATCCTCCAATTCAGACGCAACCTATAAGAATTCGACTTTTTCACTAGGTCATGGAGCCCTATCCTCATGGAGGATGCAATGGAAATAGCAATTACAAAAGAATTTGCTTTGGCCACGGATTCCTCCTCTTCTTTCACACCATGTATCAACAAGACAATTTCTTCCAATAGGATTTCTCTCAGGGCAAGGGCAGAGTATATCTATAAGGCAACAATACCTCCCACATGCAATCAGAGAACTCGAGATGAGAGTAGAAAAAAATGAAAAAATATCAAGTGTTTGGCATGTGTGATGTTGAAGGGCTACGATTATGAATTACAAAGAGTTATAAAAGAAATATATCAATTGGATTGTATATGATAAGATGGTAATTTGTACTTTAATGAAACACCCAAAATATTTGTATTCAATATAAGTTTTATTACAATGAACCTCTTATCTTTGTTTGCCTTAGTGTTTCCATTTTTTTTATGATCAAGGTTACGGGATTCGCTTCACTAATTCTTGGAAAATGATTATATTCTCCTATAATTTGTTCTCCGGGTAAATATGATAACACAATGTATATATATATATATATATATATATATATACTCAGTTTAAACCTTCGTATAGATTATCTTTTCAATGGACCCACTACAATACGACAAATGACTCCCAAAAGGACAGATACAGGCATGTTATAATTTTGCCATAAAAAAAATTCGAATCCACGATACTCGAATTTTTCTCTTTCATATCTTACTATTGCACCATGCCCGCGGGGCTTAGCGCTTCCTTGTTTGATTTGACTAAATTTGTTTCCTCTTGTATCCATGAAAGCGATGAAATTAACAAATCACAAGTAACAATAAAAAAGCAGACACCATGGATATAAGAAGATAAGCAAGTGTATGCTTTTGCAAATACAAAATTCATAATTTATTGTTTTATTTTAAAAAAAAAAAACATGATAACCCTATAATATTCATAAGGCGTAACTAGTATTATAAGCACAATCCAATAGCTTAAGAGTAGAAGGCCTTGTCACTACATGCATCCTGTCGTGTGGAAGGATAACCCTTTTTAAATATGAATAAATACCTCATTCCCCTTTTATTTTTGAATTTATTGAATTCATTCTATTGTATATATTTTTAATTATTTCTATATACTTCATTCATGTAGTTTTGACTTAACCATGGAGAGTTGTCGCCTAAACGATGCCTCTAATGATTTGTTCATATTACAGATTGAACCTCAATACATTTTATATTACTTTTAAAAGATTGACAATTTCATCCCTAATTTAAAGATTAGCTGCAACAAAAAAAAAAAAAAAATGATGTAAGAAGAATATCTCCATGTATATTTCACAGAGAACTTAATAAATAAAGGCGTTAGAATTTCCAATCTTTCTGCTGGATTTCAAATATTTTGAGTACTTAGACAATGATATATACTTAAATTAATCGGATTTATCATCTTAACAGCAATTTTAAGCTTTTGAGAACATTATGGTACAAAAGTACAAGTGGATCTTGGAGCGAATTATTTTTTAAAGTTGGATTTTAAGTATTTTTTATTTTTAAATATGCAATTCATTAACATTTAATAATTTATTTAAATTCATGATAAGTAATACTAGTTTTTTCTTGCCAATTTAAATTATTTTTCTCAAGTATTAAAATTTGTTAACATTTAAATATTTATTGTGTTTTTGTTATAAGTTGTTTGAAATATAATATAAATCTATATTTTTATGCCATAATTATCAAATTTATGTACATTCTAATTATATTAATATTTTTAAAATTTAATCAGTGAAAGAAAAATAAATCTATTATATCAAAATACCAAATTGGCTTTGTTTTTTTTTTCTTTCTTTTTTCTTCCTAACCTGTCCACCTAAGCGTCCAACTCAACAATTTTCCTTTCAAAATTAATTTTTCTCCAAATTTCTATCCTAGTCATTTTATTCAGTCACTTTTACATGCTATAGTAGGTCAAATGACTATATACTTAAATTTTTTCCACTTTAAGGATAAAATTCAAAATTTTAAAATGAAAAGAATCAAATCTCTGAATAAACCAACTTACAGGACAAAAAAAAAGTATGAGTAGTAAACTATAAAAACAAATATTTTTTGTGATCAAAATTTGATGGTCTTAATAATGTTATATAGAGTGTCTACATTTACTATTGTCACAAATTGCTGGAAGGGATGAATATTAGAGACAACATTATTTATATATATTGATAATGCAATAATTGAGTAAGCAAATATTTGCAATATTGTGAAGTAATCGCTTAATGTTGTTGTGTGTCTATAATTTTTTATTTTATGTGAGAGAGTTCGTATCTGAAATTCCTTCAATCAATTATTCTACGTACATTTTTTATCTCTTTGACAAGTTAACTATTCCCACTAGGAATAGCAAATTTCAAATAAAATTGGACTAAAATTATGGTGACCCAAAAAATTAGAGGACAAAATGTTTATATAAACTAATATATAGGACCAAAAATACGATTTTGCCTATTATAATTTAATCGTATGTTAGCCCCTTATACCAATTTTGGCAAAAAATTTATTAGAACGACGCTCACTTGAGCAAGGCATTAAGGGATAAACGATCAGGAAAGACCTCGTATTGCAAGATTGTTTTATAACAAGGGTCGAAACATGTAATATCAGAGAAAGAGAACTCATTAAATCTTTTGGCAATTATAGGATATATTTTACAAATAGTTCTCATCATACAAAGAGAGATGAAACAAGTCATAACCTACAATAGGACATGATATATATGTATAAAAAAAATTATTGCCTGTACAAACCAGAGTAAGAAAAAAAAAAGGTACGATAAGGTAAAGGAGCACTCCAAATAAGATTGTAAGTAGACCTGAAATTAATATAGTGAGAAATTATGTCACGTTAGTTGAAGTATCATACAATATTAATCAATCAGAAACAAAAAATATCAAATACTTATCATCTTACTAAAGAGAAAGATTTTGTACGAGTAGTAAACAGTATGAGTAGCGCAAAATTATTTTTTTTGTTCTATAAGTTGGTCTACTTAAAAATTTGATCTTTTTTATTTTAAAATTTTAAATTTTATCGTTTAAATGAAAAAAATTCAAACATTTAGTCATCTGACTTACTGTAGCAAGTAAAAGTGGCTGGTTAAGCTCACTATGATGGAGATTTGGAAAAAAATTAATTTTTGAAGAAAAATTGTTGAGTTAGACGTTTAGGTGGAGCTTGAGAGGAAAAAAACTAATTTGGCATTTAGAGCATATATGGCACATTCAAGTGTTAACTTTTTTCCTCCTCCAATTCTTATTTTCTGTTTTTACAATTTACTTATTTTCTATTTTATTTTATAAATTCGAATGTTAAGTATTTTTCATTTTTAATTGTGAAACTTATTAACATTTAATAATCTATTTAAATTTATTGTAAGTAATTAAAAATATTAAATTTACACTAATTTTTTCTTGCCAATCAGTAATGAAATGTCGTCGCTAAGTATCAAAAAACTTAGCGACGGAATGTAAAAATCATCGCAAAACGCTATGAAAACAAAAAAAAAATATTTTTTTTTAACGTTAGCGACGAAATTTACTATAGTCGTCGCTAAAATAGGAAAACAAATATAAATTTATTTATTTTTTATAGTTAGCGATGGTACTTCCGCCGAATCGTCGCTAACATACAATTTTAGTAACGATATCCAACACACTGTGACTAAACTACAAAACAAAAATGGAATTGAGAATTTATAAATTGTAGAAACAAATAAGTGAATTGTCCGAAAAATTATTTTGAGCGACTGTCTCTAATGAACAAAATAGCAAATGAAGGCATGTGTAAATACAATTTTTTTATAATATATTCACCTCCTCACTTTAGATACTTGAGGAACTTTGAGAGTGGCATGCTTAGCACAAAAAAGCCGAAACTAAACAATGAAGTCTACAAAGCTGAAACTAAAAAATGAAGTCTCGAAACGACATATAGGCATAGCAAGTAGTCGATAATATATTTATTAAAAATAAAATTTAAATAACACTTAACGACGATATTGAAAACATCGTCACTAACGTTGACACTTCGCGACGATAACTTCTAAACGTCGTTGTTAAGACAAGAAAAAATCAAAAAAATAAAAATTAAATCACTCTTAGCGCCTAGGGTTACTTATATGGACTCAATTTTGGGGATTCATATTTTTTAAAGAAAAATTTGATGTGTATCCCTTATTTGAATAAAAGAAGGAAAAATAACACAAAATTACTTGCCAAGTGGATATAAAAAGATTTTAAATAATAATGTTTTTTTTAAAAAAAACTATTCTTCTATTTGTAAACTTTAAAAAAAAAATTCAATATAATAAAAATGTAAAATATAAATTATTTAAAAATTTAAACAAGATTAAAAAAGTCACAACATTTCATATTGATATTTAAAAAATACATTTAAGTACAACAATAAATGAAATAGAAAATAGTTGCATAATATACTTAAATAAATTTTTATGTTCTAAAATAGAAATATTTTTAAAAATGACAAAAAATAATAAAAAAATATTAATAAAACTTTGAGGCTTAAAGTTTGCTCATATTATACATCATAAAACTAAATAATGTTAATAAGATTTTATATTTAAAAAATTAAACATTAGTAAAATTTTATATTTAAAGACTAAAACATATATTTAAATTCAAAATTTAAATAAACAAAATCTTAAAAATCATATATATATATATATGTATGGCTTTTATAATTGATAAAAATATAAAACAAATTAGAAAAAAAAACTTCATCTTCTTCACCACACACCCCACCCCATCCCACCAAACAAAAATAGTACACACCGACTCATGGTAAGTGGCGTAGTGGATAGTGCTTGGGGTACCAACGTGAATGTTGGAAGTTCGATTCCTCCCGAAGGTTTAAAAATATTGCTTGAGATGTAGATTCAAGTGTGTTGTTGCTCCAGACAAAAGTCACATACCAAAGATGAAGTATTTTTTTAATAATGTTTTATTTTTTTACATTTTGCTAATTGTAAAAAAAATTATATATTATTTACATTAAATATATTTTCTTCATTTGAGTTTATTTTTCATCATTTTTCCCTCCATTTTATGTACACATGGCAAGTAAATTTTTGTTATCCTCATTTTGTTCAAATAGGACATACATCATCAATTTTCCCTCAAAAACTAAGAATCCCTAAAATCGAATTGCATAAGCAACCCACCGTTAGGGGTGATCATAAAAATTAAACAATTGCACGAACCAACCGTACCAAATTATTTTTACTAAATTATTATATAAATTACGATTTAAAAATTCAATTAAAACCGCACCGTCTTGTAAAATTTGGTGGCGGTTTGGAGGTTGAATAAACCGAACTGACCGCCTATATATGTATATTAAATTTATTAATAATTAATACTAATTTTAGTTTTGACAATTAGCTTGTAATTGTAATATTTATTTAAATTTCACAAATTTAAATCTTTATGTGCTTATCAATTTTTCTTAAATATTTTTTATTTTTCATTTATCTCAAGTTGTGATGCAAGGAATATGTATGTTTAATTTTAATATTAAAAAGTTTAGCATTTTATTTTTCTTTAAGAAGTGTTGTTTTATTTAAATTTTTTAAGATTTGTTTTCTACTTACTTTCCAATTGTTTATTTTTCCTTTGTAGTTTTATGGCATATGAATGAGTCAATTTTTCTTTCTAAGAAATAAAGATAAAGAAAACAAGTATTTTTTTTTTTTATACACACTCAAATTTTTTTGTGTTAATAAGATTTGTATATTCATATAAATTTTTTATATTTGAAATTTGAAATATTGAAAATTTTTGTTTTATTTTCTCTACCTACCTGTTATAGTATATATAATATATATGAAACTAAATGAATACATAAAATATATGAAATGAGTTGAAATTTATGCACAACGATATAACTATTTGTTAGTATTAAACAGATCATGCTATTATTTCAGGATGAAGACTATGATGTAATTTTCATGTTAAGTAATTTTTTCTATTAATATATTTATTTTTTTAGCTTAATTATTTTTTTTATTGGTAAAAACCATTAAAGTATCACCCGCAAGCGCCCAAGACCTCTTAAAATCGCACTTTTGTTTTATTTGACAAAACCATAATTTAAAATTAGTTTTTAGCAAAACCACATGTGACAATTCGGTTTGAAAGTGGAAAAACCACACCGTAATCACCCCTACCCACCATGACAAGTCAGCTATTTTTGTGAGGAATAGCAAATTTTGGGCAAAATCAAACTAAAATTGCAAAAATTAAAAGTTAGTGTTTGTCAAATGGTGACCTAAAAAAATTAGAGGACGAAATGTCTATTTAGGCCAACATAACTAAAAATGCAATTTTGCCAATTATAATATAAAGCACTGTAAAATTACAATTTGAACTTTAAGGATTAAGTAGTTTTAAAGGTAAACTTAAAAGGACTAATGTGATTTGTGTTGTTTTCAATCTCCACAACCTATTTTGGAGGTTCTATTTCAAATAAAAACTTAGAAATAGCTGTAAATCGATTATTAATTTATTGAATTTCTAAGTTGATGAATCAAAATTTTATGTAAGATTCAAACTCTCAATATTTTTAGAACAAATACCTACTTGATGAATTTGTTTCTGTTGCGGAATTTAGTGAACGTAAGTGCACGTTATCATTAACAAATAATAAAGTGATGAGTAGAGTATCATTCTCACGAGAACTATTGAATTATTAAATACTGAAATTATGTTAACTCTAATTTTTTTTGAATAAATGCAAAAATATATTGATGATAATAAACAAAATCCAAGTAAACTAAACTAATAATAAAAAATAATTAAAGATGAAATTTTACTAACTTAAAAGCCTAGAATTATGATTTCACTATAATTAATCCGAATTGAATAATTTATCTCATCAATCTCAATTTATTTCACAAGTGATAGTCGATAATCCCTAAATTATCCACTAGCCTCTCCCAAGATTTAACGAAAATATCATCAATTGTTAACCCACTATATTTTTATGTGAATTACAACAATCAACAATTCAGTAGGTTTTATGAATCTCTAACAAGACTATACAAACCATGCAAGTATATTCTTATCTTACATGCAATTTATGATTTTGTATACATAGAACCAGACACATATATCACCTCTCAGGTCAATATGATTAGCAATTCATTCAATTAGTAGTTAAGTAATTAAAAGTATTAAGAACCGTGTAGAAAACTCAACTTGAAAAATAAATCAAGAATTGAATTGATACAAATTTTCAAAATATGTTAATTAGATTACATCACAACCCTAGAAAAAGAAATTGATTCATAATGGTTAAAATAAAAGATAAATTAACAATATTCATACACATTATTAATGAGAGAAAGAGGAAAATAAAATAAAACTTGAAAGAGGATGAGTTTCTTTCCTTGTAGATATTTTCTTCTCCAATCATTGAAGAATTCTTTCATCTTCTCCTTCTCTTCTTATCTTCTTCATTCTTTTTTCTTGCCTTGTTTTCTCTTCTCTTCCCATCCTCTTCCTCTCTAACTAATTTGGAGACTTTTGGAATGTTAAAAATTAGATGGGAGATGCCCTAAAGAGGGCAAATGTTCATTTTAGCATTGTTTGTCCGTCTGGGCACTGCTTATTCTATTTTCGGCACCTAAACGCCCTGTTTTGGTGCTTAGGTGCCATGCCTTCTGTTTTGTTTGGCACCTAAGCCCTATAGCTACAGTTTTCTCCTTAACTTCAGTGCTTTGACAGTATTCAGCTCCTTTCAACTCATTTTTGATCTTTTTTTAAGATGAATTAGTTTTTGGTGTTTTCTAATGAATTATAGTTCTATGTTTTAACTTGCTATAAACACTTGAATTAACTTGATATGAAATCTGTGGAAAGAGTTATGCCTACAATACCAAGATATATCATACTAGAATTTTTCAATCAAGTACAAACTTTTAACCCAATTTTTCTCATTAAAATAGAAAGAACTGAATTTTATAATAAACATAGAAATTATAGACTTTCCAATAGTTCAAGAATCAGATCAAAATGATATTGGAGCAAAGCGTTATAATTTAAATACAAACACTGTCCTCAATAGAACTATAAAGCGGATTTTTCAAAATTTTAACCAAGTTCTATGTTTCTTTTTATTTTCTTCTCATTTAATCATTACCTACAAAATTTCAAACTAAATGCATAAAAAGTAACATAAATACTTAAAAATAAACGAAACATTAATCAAAAGGCATACAAATTATGGGTATAAAATCAACTCAACAGTTTCCATTGTCAAATACATAAAACTTACTCATAACCTAACTCTTTATTTATTATAAGCTATAACTTGTAATCTTATTACTATGATATCAAAGGGTTTTCTTACCATGTGTTAGTGATATAATCAATGATTATTGAGCTATTTATAACAATTATTTAGGGTATGCATCATGATATTACTTGAAATCTTTAATCTAATACGGGCAATCAACATGGATTATCTTGTAATTTAATGCAAGAACATAACTATAAATAGATGACCTACTTCACCAGTTTGAACCACACCACAAAATAGTGTTTCCAAGATGAGTTTTACTACAAAGAAAATCGTCCTCTCTCTATTAATCCTTTCACTTAACCTAATTGAGTTGGCTAAGTTTGTTTCCTCCATTAGTAATACTTCATCATTTATCAAATTCCATGAGGGTAATAATATCGTCCATGCCGCCCAAGATGGTGCTGAGCCATTCAAAGGCTATGATGTTCACATAGTGAATAACCACCCATTCAACATCACTCCATTGTTAATCCATTGTGCCTCCAAAGATGATGATTTTCGGAACCACACATTTTGTGTGAACGATGACTTTAAGTGGCATCTTCGTGTGAACTTTTTTCTAACTATGTTGTTCTTTTTTTGGTTCTCAAAAGATGCATCTTTCGACGTTCTTAATAAAAAAAATTGCTCCTTCTTGTGAAGTTGACCGTGACAGATCAGATTGCAACATATGCTTATGGCCAGTCAGGCCAGATGGCTTTTATATTGACAATCAAATTCCTCCTACCAATCTGGTGAAACAATGCAATTGGTAGTCTGGTTTAAGACTATAATTTGGTAGTAGAGAAGACTGCTGCTACATTTGCTGTCTTACTATGGAAAGGAAGAGCAATATGAAATAGCAACAACTCATGTTCTTTTTGATGAATAAAAGCTTGTCTTAATTTAAAAAAAGTTTTCAATAAAATTCTCAAAAATAGGATGTTAAACATTGTAGACCACAAATGACATGGCTGTTATAATATTGATCGCTACCAAGGTACAAACTTCATGTTTATATCTACTACTGTAATTTTCGATGTGGTACTTTTATGTTTTAAGGGTTCAATGATCTTATTGTGAAGAAGAAATTACAGTAAAAAGGTTAATAAGTTTTCTGGGTAAGCTATATGTTTTATGTTTCCTGTCCTAATACTTCAACATTTACTATAGAATACGATGATCACATTGTCAGCAATGTCAAAGACCATTTAGAGCCATTCAAAGGGTATGAAGTTCACATAGTCGATAAACTTCTGAACGACAGCTCTCCGTTGTTAATCCATTGTGCCTCCAAAGACAATTTAGGTGAGGGCAACATATGCTTATGGTCTGTCAAGGAAGATGGCTTTGGGCAATCAAATTCCCCCTGCTGGTCTAATGAAGAAGTATAGTTGGTAGTGAAAAAATTATTACAATAGAAAAAAATATTCTTGTGTTGGCCCAAGATCAATAACAAGTGTGGATAAAACAATCAAATAAGAGAGGAATTTTCTAAAAAATGTAGAAGAGTGAAAAAGAGATTTTTGTAACAAAAGTGGTTTTATTTGAGGACTCCTCATTTACTTGACTTCTTACAATTGAATAGAGGACTCACTCATATATTACTCAAAAGAAACATCTAGATCTTCTAGTAATTAAATGTAAATAGACTAATCCACTATTGAAACTTAAGATCATAGAAAAATTAAGAACAATTTTAATCCTATTCTAAAAATCTGTTGAAATGAAGGAAAAATGCAAGTACTCTAGAAAATGGGGGTGGTGGTGTTCGGAGTTGATGTGAAATGATCCAAGTTTTCAAGGTTCAACTCTTTCACATGATTGGTTGTTTAATGGATTTCTACATGTTAGAAACACTGGAGAAATTCCGACAAAAATCCTCAAACAATTAAATCAGACATTGAGCAAAAAAATATATCAAGAAATAACTAAAATTAGTGAAATGTATAATGAATTGAATCGTATCTTTAAATGAGTGAATAGGGATATTTATAAATATTCAAATAAAGTTGTGTTTTTCGTATGGTAGGTGCATGCACTAATAGAACAGTAAGGATATTTATAAGTATTCAAATAGAATTGTGTTTCTATACAATAGGTGCATGCACTAATAGAACCTCTTATGTCATTGGGAGTATTTATGTCATTGGGAGTATGCATATCGGACTGGATTTTTTTTAGACTATTGAACTCATATTATTATTGAAGTGAATTATTGGGTCCATCAACAGTGGTGGTGGCAGTTGTGGTGGTGATAGAAATGATTGATGATGCATATCGGACTGGGATTTTTTTAGACTATTGAACTCATATTATTATTGAAGTGAATTATTGAGTCCATCAGCAGTGGTGATAGAAATGATAATGGGGTGAGTCTAAACCCGAAACCACACCACTTAGAGCAGGTTTAAATAGTATAAATGGATTTAAATCAGATTTTGAGTTTTTTAGTTCAAACCAGACCTACCCATTTATTCTTTTTGTTTTTTAAAAAAAAAGTGTTATACAAATTTATATGATTTTTAAGAAAAATATTTTTTTAAAAAAAGTTTAAATTTTATTTTTAATAAATATATATTTAATATTTGTTAATTTATAAAACGAGTTTATTGGGCTGACAAGTCTACCTTCCGGATATATCTGGAATGAATCTACATCTAAATTTTTAAAAATCTTAACGAATTGAATTTTGAATCCAAAAAAACTCAATTCAAAACCGACCCATTGCCATCCTTGATGGTGGTGGTCATGGTGTCTATTCTCTCCATGGATGTGTATTGTCTCCTCATCCGTTGACATGTTTTTTTTTTCTTTTTTTGGTTCTTTTTCTTTTTCTTCTTCATTAAAGCTATAACTGTTTTGCTCTGATATAAAAACAGATAGATGGCTATTAAATATGAGAGTGGCACCATAACATAACGCATTAATGTGAAATTAAATATTCTGTAGACTTTCCTTACATTTATATCCAGGCATAGACATAGGCACTCTACTTGTAATATTCTGATATTCCACGACAATTACTTCCCTAACAAATAGGTGAAGATTTTTAAAGTTTGAAGTACAATTTCAAGATGTGTTTTAACACTAAGAATTGCAGCCTCTTCTCTTTATTTCTCTTAACATTTAACCTTGTCATGTTTCAAGCTTTTTCTCGTTACGATTGCCATTTTTTTACAACGGGATATGAAGTTGATATTATCAACAACCTCCCCTTCAATCCTCCTTCCTTAAAAGTTCATTGTGCGTCTAAAGATGATGATTTGAAGACTTATTTGATTGACCCGTTAGGTCAACTTTCTTGGCGTTTTTGTATGAACTTTTGGAGGACAACTAAGTACTTTTGCCACTTCTGGTGGCTGCACAAAGATAGAGCATTTGAAGTTTTCAATGCGGGTCTTTCATCTTCGTGTGGAGATAAAATATGCCAATGGTACGTCAAAGAAGATGGATTTTATTTTGGAAAAGATCTTCATAACAAAGTATATGGATGGTAATAAAATAAACAACTTTGCTAGGTTTTACTTTGATCTTTCCATATCTTGGACCTTGTAAGGATAAATACAATTGTATCCACAATGCACATATTGTTGATATTGATAAATTTGAGCTATATTATTACAGATACTAAAGTTATTAAATAGTACTATTTGATGGAAATATTCACTTTATATAAGCTTATTTTGGCATTTTTTCCTTTTTTAATGTTATTAAATTGAGATGTACGGTAGAAAATACGTCATTGAAATGCTAAAATTGTCATATATGGAATGTTTTCGGTAACAACACTTATATTTTTAATAGTATCGCTCTCATTTTAAAAATATCTAAATATGTAATATTTTTTTAAAGAGATCTTACTTGTACCCTTCTCGGATTGTATGTAGGGCATTCCTGCAAGAATCAAATATAACAAGTTCGTATCCCACCTAAAATAAAATAAATTAAATTAAAAGACTTTTAATGTACTTGTTTGGTCATGTAGAAGGTATATCTGGTAGTATATATTGGATATACATCTCATCATATATTTTACACATATTTATATAACACATATATAAATATGTGTAAAATATATGATGAAATTTACACCAAATAAACATAACTTATTGTAACATTTCTTAAATTGTATTTGTATAATGTCAAGATCTTACACATGGTTTAAATACTTGGGTCAAATCAAAATGTACACAATATAGTTTATGAAATCTCAGATTGCTTTTGGGGGTTGGATAGAGCAACATGTTAAGGTTATTAATTTACCCAAGAAAGTTGGATATTAATCGAGTACTCTCTAAAGATTCCTTGTGCTAGCAAAAATTCTCGAGTCCATTTGTAGTTGAGCTGGGAAGTTCCAAAACTGAGCCTTAAAGGAGCCAATCAAATATTTAAAATAAGCCACATAGTGAAGAAATACATATGTATATATATATGTGTGTGTGTATATAGATATATATGTATATATACATATTTCTTGTAAAATCTCAAGTTGAGTTTCAAAATGTTTCAACCATAACATAAATTAATTGGAAATTTTGTAGGCTTTATTGACCAATTTTTCTATTGAGCAAAAAATGATAGAACATTGAATTTATGGAGTTTTGTTTCAAAAGAAATTTGTTTCAGGCATCAAGGGGATTAATCCCAATATGAGATCAAAGGAATTGTTTAATGGGGATGTGTTTTTGACCATAAGGATTTCAATTGTTCCAATCGATTGAAGAAATGACTGAATTGATGTGAATTTATCGGTAGTCAAATTCTGTGAATTTGGCTGGTAGTTCTTTTTGATAGTTGATTTTGAATATATATATATATATATATATATATATATTTATATATTCTAGTTCTTTCTGGTAATTGTCACATCCCGACTTCGAGAGTGTATTGGATGTGAGAATTGTCTCTGAACTCATTTAGTGCAACTTAAAATTGAGTTATGAATAATTTGCCCTAAAAAATATTCAATGGATGCACAAGGATTTTTTGTTTAATTTTTATTTTTTTTTAATTAATGAAGGATGAGGCATCACAATAGCCCTTCTTTCAAAACGCAACGTTCTCGTTGCAGCGTGACACAATTCATGATCGGTCATCAGGCATTGTGATTTTAGAGGTGAATCCTACGAGTTTAAGAGATCATGCATGTAACAATTTATTCCATAGGTATTTTAAGTAGTGGCTTCCAAGCACTTCGTCTCACATGACACATAGTTCCCAAGATTCTGGTTGGCAATCGATATAATTTGTCCCGCCCTAAACTTACGACCCTGTTTGACGTGAGAATTACCTCTGAACCCATTGAGTACAATTAAAATTGGGCTACAAACAACTTGCCCAACAATAATATCCAATGAATGCATGTAAACTCTTTGTGTTCAATTTTTTAATTTTATTGTCCATATACAATGAGACATTATACTACATATATAAAAAGAACTTGATCATCCTGTTCGATCAAAAGACCAATAAAATTTCTAGTTCGCATGAAGGGTATTCCGCCCAAAATCAATATTTTAGAAGTTCAATAAATTTATAATGGAGAAATATTGTTAGGGAGATTACCGACGACATGAATTTCTTGTCATGAGGTAAATATAGAGCATGCAAAAGCTTCAAACTTGAAATTTGTATTACCACGGATATTGAAATTATATTTCAATCTATTTATTATTTTTCACCTAATTTTATACCAGAATATTTCAAGTAGAGTGCCTATGTCTATGTCTAGATATAAAGGTAGGGAAAGCTATGACACATTTAATTCACACTAGTGCGTTACATTTTTGAGTCACACTCATTTAGTTATGACTTGTGTGAATATAATACACCATTTTACATTAAAACAAATTAACCACAAGGAACTAGAAAAGATAAAGAAGAACTATATATATATATATATATTTCTAGTTCCTTGTGGTATATATATATATATACCACAATCCAATTTTAAATATTAGTTAGGCAACAACATTTATATTTGACCAATCCTATTCGATTTTAAATACATTAGTTATGATAACAACACTTATATCTTCAGCAATATCACCAACCATTTTGTTTTCATGTCATTGCTTTAGTACTAAATATATCGAATAAATATATATAGTGTGTAGATTTTATTACTTAGAAATGTTAAGCTCTGATTTTTTATGTTCTTTCTTTAATATAATCGAACGTACTTTTGTGACATTATTCATTAAATATTAATGCATGAATAAAAATTCATTATAATATACATGAGGCATCCTATATTTTTTACATTTAATACATAATAGTTACATTCATTATGTAAGATTAAATAAAATTAATTAAATAGTCTAATATATAAATGAAAATAAATAACACATTGAGAGGATATTTTGAAGCCACTAATTATGCACACAAATGAAGATGCAAGACCATTGGGATTAATATTAAATAAAATAAAATTCCTATTTAAATATAGTAAAAAAGAACTAGCAATGACTATTCTAAAGTCTCTTTTCAAATTAATATTTTTTTTCTAGTTCGCTTTGTTATTCAATATTACCTAGAGGAGATTTAATTGGAACAGCCAGTATCCTTTTAAAAAAAAATAAAATTGATGTATTATGAATGTACGCAATCCCAGTATATATATTATAAAATAGAATTTTTTTAGAAACATTAAAAAGGTACTCACATTTTTACTTTTTTTTTTCTTTTTTTTCTTTTGGGAGAAGAGGACAAATTATAATGAAATACACACAAATGGTTATAAGTGCCATAAATAACAAATGACATAACATTGGTGTAAATGAACTTGGGCTAATAATTATTTAATTCATGCCCAACTTTGTACTCTACTCTAAAATTACCAAATAGGCTAATTAAACAACTTAAGAAATTATCGTATAAATTAGATCCTGTGCATATGGTAGTTCTACGTTATGTATTTTGATGAGGTGGCAATATCACAACCACATGATTCATGAAAATTGGTAATATTCATACTACAACAGATGTATGGTACACTTGATATATAGATGAATAACAAGTGTTCTATTTTACAAAAAAATAAGACACTTGTATAATGAATATATAAAAAATATATATACACCAAATATAGGTAAGACCATAAAAACATATCCAAACAAGTGTTTTCCAACACAATTGAGCCAAACCGACTTATTTGGCAAACTAATTTTCACTCTATTCTAAATTTATAACATTTTTTTAAAACGTCTCAAAATTTGGTTTTTATTTTTAAAAATATTTTTTTTCTAAAATTATTCTCTTAATTAAAGTAATGATATGATAACTCTAACTTTCAACTCCTATTTGTTAAATCTCGTATTATACTTGTTAAAAAATATTTTCGTTCCCCATGCACATGTTTAAATCGCCAAGTAATACTCCATAATTTTGAAGTAAAATATTTAGTACACGTATTATACTTATTTGTCTAATACTTAATAAATAATACTCTATTTTGATAAATAATTATAATATTTAAATATAATCTAAAAATTATTTATAAGTATTGATGGAATATCAGATAAATAAAATAATAATTTTCATAATTTATGAATATATGATTTATTGATAAATAGTTATCTTTAAGTTATGTTATAATTATAAATTAAAAAATAAAAATTCTTATAAAATAATTTTTGTATAATTAAAATATAAATATAAATACAATTCATATAAAAATATTGTCAAAATAAGATGTATTTTTGCTTCAAAATAATTCTTTTACATCCGTATCTTATTCGTTGCTCTACAAATCCGTATATAAACCATTTTCTTATTTTTTGTCAATTTTTTATTATACTCGTAACTTTTAAAAAAAATTATAATATACTCGTATTTATTAAATATTGAATTTTTTCGTCCGGAATTCACTTACTAGTTTTCAACCTTAATTTTTGAGAGCACAAAACTCAAAATTTGAAATCTAGATCAAATTAAATCTTTTAATTTATAAAGGAGAGAAATAATAGATAGTCATAGGTACAGCAGCTAACTAGCTATCTAGCTATAGTACCCTCTCCTGCAACGTTAGGCGGAGCAGCCGCTAACTTTAATATCCTCCTATATATCTATCTATTTTTATAAATCAAGTCTCAAGCTGCACAGTAGAATGTGCAAAAAAGTTCATTATAAGTATTTAAAAAATTTAGAAAAACATAAATAACAAAAATTACTACTCATCAATACATACTAAAAAAGAATTATTGCATTAAACTTCAATAAAATTAAGTATAACGCAATTAAGTTTAAATTTATAATAGAAAAGAGTTCATTGTACATGTATTAACATCCAATAATCAAATTAATAAATATTTCTCCACAAACAGTAATATAAGCTCTATTATCATATATTTGATAATATCCTCATATCCACCTATATATACAATTTATATCATCAAAGATGATACGTGTAAACTTAGATAATAAAAGGTACATTTAATTTTTTTTGTGTAGGCAAGGACCGATTCTAATAAATATCAACCGATAATACATGTAAACTCAAAGAATACTAGGTACGATTTTTTATATAGGCAAGGACCAAACCCTAAAAATATCAACCAATACTTTGAACCATATTAAAACTCAGTTGAAATTATATACAAGTTGGATGGTTCACACTCCTGTAACCTACTATTAACTATAGTGTTTTCCAAGAAAATATTTGCATTCTTTGGAGAAAGCCCTTTTGAATCTACACCAAAAAAAACACTGTTACACACACACACACACACAGAGTGATCATGGTAAGTTGGAAGTTGGTGCAAGGCCTGTGGAACCATCCAGCAGGTCCCAAAACCATTCATTTTTGGGCACCAACCTTCAAGTGGGCACTCAGTATTGCCAACATTTCCAACTTCTCCAACCCACCCGACGCCGTGTCGTATCCTCAGCAGACGGCATTCGCCATCGCTGGGTTCATCGGGGCTCGTTACTGCACTGTGATCACCCCTAAGAACTGGAATCTGTTCAGCAATAACTTTGCTTTGGCTTGCACTGGTGTTTACCAACTTGCACGAAAAGCTAGGCATGATTACTTCATCCAGCAGTAAAAGAGTATCTGAGATTGGTCAAATCTGATTTGGACAAGAATTTTTTCAGAGGTCGACAAGAATTCTTGTCGTATGGTAAGATTCTAGTCGGGACTTGGTTCGCTAAACTAAATATGATCAAGAATTTTTATGTTGAAGTTTGATGAAGGTATTGTATATGCTACTTCTGATATATATATATATATATATATATTATTCAAATGTTTCATTTTTTATAAAATGAGATATTTGATTTTTATTCATACAACCAAATGTATCATACACTAATTGTAGCATAAATATTACTTTTGGTGAGTATGATTGAGATTCTTGTACTTAGATTTGTGTGCGTCTTATCTATTTAACAACTTATTTTTTGTATCATTAAAGAAAAAATGAACTTATATGAAATTATTTCTTTTGGGTTTATAGAGGGTCATAAAGTTCAATTTCTAATGTTATGAGACATTAAGGACTTGGTTCAGATTTTTTTTTTTAATTCAAGAAAAATGATTTAATCAACTTTTCGATTTAGTTATGTTCAGAAAATTCAATTGAGAAAAACAAATATTTTTCAAGTTGTCTATCCAAAAAACTAAACTAAAAAGGTACACGAGAAAGTAAAAATTAAAATTCTCTAAAAAGTGGTTGGTTTGGTAAGTTGAGAGATTTTCAAAAAGTTTGGCATATCAGTTCATTATATGTCAAAAAATTGATTTCTCAAGCTGATAAACTAATTAATAATATTGTGAAAAAGATCGAATAATTTCAGTCTTTATATTATAGTTACTTATTAAACAACTATAATATAAAAAAAAAAAAAAAAAACTAAACCAAGTATGCCCGAAACTCTTCATATTTTCTCACGTAATAATGGAACTTCAATTTTTGCCTATCAACAGGGAAACTTGTTGGTCCAGATCATATTGGAACTATAACTTAATTACTTTTTCTAAATGCTAAGTGACATTATCAAATTTAGATCTACAACAGCCCAATCTCAGACCAATTAAAATTAATTTCAATCTAACGACTAATAAAACTAACTTTTTTTATTACAAATACACCACTCAAGTTTTTGAAATATTACATACCACACTCATTATTTGGACAAGTATAAGTAGTTATATTACGTTTACCACCCTCTAAGTTCAGATATATATTATATCCCTCACGTGACTTTTGACGTAAAAATACTTTTTTGTCCATAAAATTTCACAACCATCCAAACAAGCAAAATTTAGAAAATCTCGTATACAATTTTAGTGATGACATCATCAATTGTCGTTGTCGTTGTGACCATTCATAAAGGAAAAATTGTAGGGGAGGTTTCTGTAAATTTTTTCGAGAAATAGTTTTTAAAATTATAAACATAAAGAAGCGTTTCAAATATATTAATTAAACCAAAATAATTTATCCTGAGTTTTATGTATCAAAGTTTACTTTTTAGGCACGATGAGTATTGTCATCCCTATATTGTAAATTATCCACTAAGAGATTACAGTTACCACAACAATAATCTAGGGGATGATATTGGTAATCTTGTAATCTGATTACAAAATATTCAATATAAATTATTTTGTAGTCTTAGGGGTATAAAATCACCCCCCCACCCCCCCACCCCAAAAAAAAATTATATATTGAACCATAGTACAATTATCAAAAGTCCTTAATTTGTCAAAATGACTTCTATTACAAAGAAGATCATTTTCTCTCTTCTTGTTCTATCACTTCACCTTAGTGATTTGGCCAACGTTGTTTCCTCTTCTAATGCCTCATCCAAAGTGTCTCCAGCGGAGAAGTTTAAGGTACACATAGTCAATAACCTCCCGAACGATAAATTCCCGTTGTTAATTCATTGTGCCTCCAAAGATAACGAGCTTAGCAACCATACATTCTATGTGGACGATGATTTTAACTGACATTTTCGTATGAACTTTTGGATTACTACAATATTCTTTTGTCGATTTCGGTGAGATTGGAGGAATGTAGCTCATGAAGTCTTTAATAGTCGCATAGGTTCTTATTGTGAAAATAATAATGAACATGGGCATGGCAACATATGCTTGTGGTCCATCAGGGAACAAGGTTTTTGGATTGGCAATCAAATTCCTCCTGCTAATTTAACAAAAATATATGATTGGTAATATTGGAAGACCACATTATGTTTTCTTTTAATAATGTAATGGAAGCTATATGATATGGTTTTATCAAATGTATGGGGTGATTCACACCCCATATATATATATATATACTCCTTTTGCACATTTAATTTCTCATTATAAATGACAATGGGGTGGGTTCGAGTTGACACACCCGTTTAATGCAGGTATTAACAATTTAAATGAGCATGGGTCGAGTTTTAAGTTTTTCATTTCAAATTTATCCTGATCCAAATTCGATCCATTTATTTTTTTTTATTTTTTTTTAAAATTATTACATATATTTATGTGTTTTTTGAAAAATAGAATTTCTAGAAGTTTTTGATACTCTTTTTTTAAATAGATTTGTTTTAAAGTTTTAATAGTATTATTTTAAAAAAATATTGTTAATATTTTTAAATTATGAAATGAATCTAACAGATATACCCACCAAATTTGGGTTTGAGTGGGTCTGAGTTTGGGTCTTTCAAAATCTTAATGAATCGAGTATCGAGTCTAGACAAACTCAATCAAAACTCAAATCATTTTTATCCCTATTTCTCATGTTAATCACATGCAAAAAGAGGGAGAAATACAAAAAGACATGTTTTCATAATTAATTAATTATTATCTATTATTGTTCTACGTTAGCAAAATTAATGTCAAATAATTTAAAATTTCACTTTAATTCCAAAGTTTTTATGTGTGTTTTTTGATCTTGAAAGGCACTTAATGTTATATAATTACCTATATATCCATATATTTTGCACATATAAATATATAAACATAGATCTCTATATACATATATCTATATTGATGTATATATACACACATTAACAGATACACAGATAAATAGATCTATATAGTCGATCTGAATATAGACATAATGCTTCACATATACGAATTTGTAAATTTAATTGGGGAGAGCTAAAAATGAAGAACATTGGGGAAAAGAAAGAAGGGAAATAATAATAATAATGATAATTATAATAATAATAACAACAATAATACTACTAATAATAATAATAATAATTGATTTGGCTCGGGTTATGATCCAATGAACATTTGATTCTATCGGGTTGTGATCCAAATCTTTTCGGGTTCGGTCAAACTGAAAGGAGGGTCAAGTTCATGTGGTGCAAGGAGAAAAATACTACCCATATTTCAACCCATTTACGATATAAGTGGATAGTAACCTTCCTAATATCAACCAAACCATCCGGTTTTGGAATATATAGGGCCCGTTTGTTATATTTTTGAATATATTTTTATATTTTTAATATTTTTAAAGTTGAAAATATTAAATTTTCGTGTAAACTAAAAATATTTATGAATTAATTATATGAAAATGTTTAGTATATAAATATATTAATGGAAATATATTTGATATATGATTTTTAATGTGTGAAAAGGCGTGGTTTTTAAAAATATATTGGTTATAATAATTTTAAAGGAATGATTTTTATGTGATAATAACATTTTAATATCGAAGTAATAATTTAGAATCCAATATTATTATTTATGTCTCATCAATTAAATTATATTGGGGTAATCTAATTTTAACATGTGTAACATTACTTTTTCTATGTTACATCAATATTATTTGGATAAAAGAGAAAATATTATTAATTTATTGGTGAATTTAATTATTTTTAAATTAATAGAATATTATATCAAACATTAATGATGGTGATCCTAACAAAATAGAGATTATAAATCTGAAAATGGTATCTATTCGTCTAATAATGGGCATTTTTTATTTTTAACTTTAACTAAAAAGAAAACCCTAGAAATGAAAATAAGTGGGGTTTCCTATGAGAAACAGGTAAAACATATATATTTTTGGATTTTTAAATATTAATTTTTTTTAAAAAAAATATCTTTTTAAAAATGTAAACAAACGGCATCATACTCTTTCTATCCCGATTTTGGAATGTCCAGTTGGCTTGAGGGTAAAGTCAGACTGTTTGACTGTTTAAACTATTTTTTGTTAATTTTTTAATAATTTTAATATTATAAAGCTTTCCAATCACAATATTTATTATATTTTTATTATTAATTAAAAATAAATTAAATTATTCAATACAACATTCACAAGAACAGTCAAGATGACTGTCAACAACACCAATTAGACATTCAATTTTATTTGGAATGAAGAATAAATTACAATTACCACAGTAATTCGATAGTGATAAATCAATCTCCATTTATACCACGGCAACGTGAGATAAAATTTAAATAAATTATAATTTTCTTTCTCAAAATGAGCACATCAAAATTAAATAATCATAGATAAACAATAGCTATTATTTTTTTATTTTTTTTCCCTTCTTGCATATAATTAAATATGGGGAAAAAATTACAAGAAGTCTCCACTTACCAATCATAGATTTTCACTAAGGTAATAGGTGGGGTTAAACTACCCATCCAAAACCCATCTTCCTTGACATACCATGTGCATCGATAATAAGGTTTGACCTTTGGGCCACTAACCGTTTTACAATATTGTGCAAGTTTTACATTAAAAACATCATGAGCTATATTCCTCGACTCCCATCGAAATCGACAAAAAAATAATGTGGTTAAGAAGAAATTTAGTTTAAAATTCCAATGAAAATCGGCCTTGACGCGAAGTGTATGGTTCCCGAGATCGTTATCTTTAGAAGCACAATGGATTAACAACGGTGGACTATTATTTGGAAGGCTATTGATAACATAAACCACGTACGGGTCCAAAAAGTCTGGTTTGTGTGGCGAATCATCGGCAATTTGAACCTTATTTTCTTTAGCAACTTGAGAGGACATAACTTGAATCAAATCACCAAAGTGAAGAGATAGAAGAAATAAAGAGAAGAAGGTCTTCTTTGTGATAGAACTCATCTTGCAAATGATTTTTGGATACTTTAGGGTACCAAGGTTCATCTTTTTATAAAGGGTTCCTACTATTTTGGATACAAGATAATGTGCCTTGATTATGGTTATTAGATTTCAAGATTATAAGTAATGGCTTATCATCCTCAAGCTAGATTATTCTTGTGCTCTATTATTTTTAATGGCATGTTTGGTACGAGTGAATGGAGGTTTCAGGAAAAGTCTGTCCCACCTTTTTAATCAATCACACTTGTTTGATAAGAATAGAAGAAGTCGATCGACGAGACTAAGAATATTTATTCCCATTACAAGTGGGAAAAGTCATTCCTCATCCGATCATGAGGAATAGTTATTACCAATTAAGTAGGATAAATTAGAAATCATAGCTAAAAAATAAAACTTCAAAAAATCGTTGATTATCGCATATATATCAATATACTCACACACACGTGTCTATATTTTATTATATTATGCATATGTCATAATATATAGAAAGAATAGATTTATTAATATAATATATATTTATAATACATCTATTATATATGTTTATTTTTATCTATTAATTAAATAAATAAATATACTTATATATTTGTAGTATGTTTATTTACGTATACTTATACATTTATCGTCTTACACACATATACTTAAATAATTTATATAATAACATGGAGTATGTATAAGTTAGCAAACTTTTGTCCATAAATATATAATTTTTAACATATATTATCTACGAATTACATATACTATCTTGTTTTAGTATAATAATCTTTTATTATGTGTAGATTTAAGTGTATATTATAATGTTTTATTATACATACATAATTACATGTATTTGCGTTACCATTAAAGTAGTGATTATTTTATTAGTTGTTATGAATAAACTTTCATGTTTAAATATGTATTGTAATTAATAATACTAAGCAAAATTTTATTCCAGTTCAACTTTATACTTAATCAGTCATTATACCAAACGTACCATAAACATATATATAGTACTAGATTGCTGGTCAAAGTAGTAACCTTAAGGCCTCATTTTTTAGATGGGGAATTTGATTGCCAGAAAATAAATAATATAATTGGTATGACTTTTTTAATATAGAAAAACGAAACTAGTTCTCGAATCTTGTAATACATATTTGTGTAGGTGTGTATAATTAAAAAATAAATTTTCACCCGATATATATTACATCGAATGTAACATGCATTCGACTCAAATTCTGATTCTTTTTATGGTAATCTAAGTCTATAAATCTTCAAGACATTATCCAACTCATAAATACAAATAGTAATACGATTTATTGTCTGATGCTATTTCATATTTGGAAAAAGAAAAATTTATTATATTTGTTCATTATTACGTTGAATAAAATATTCAAAGTTCATTAATCAACATTCAATTTTTAAGAACGAAATAATACTTTAACAAATATATCTAAATCACGTGACTAAAATAATCATTAGATGCACAAAGTCCCAATCATGATACAAATCTTAGGCTATATTTGTGGTTTTTTTTTTTGTTCGCCAAAGCGTTTTTGTTATTTCAGAATAAAAATGCGTTTGACAAATTATTCTACGAAAATAAAAATCATTCTTCCCAAAATCTTGTAAGGCCGATAAAATATAAACACCATTATATTATTTAATCAATACATCAACATAATATACATTATCCAATTATATATATCATCTTCCTTTTACATTAAAAAGAATACAATATAATTCATTAAAAAAGATTGATATGATACTACGAAACAAATAAATTCTTACCAAACAATATATCTAGAATAAAAAAATTTCTCTTTCAAAATAAAATTAAATATTATTTTCATCTATTTTGATGCACTGAATGATGTTATTTATTGTTTTGGGAGAACTGTATAAAACTTGTACTTATATACTAAATATATTTGTTATTTGAGTTTTACATTAACAAGGCTTAATTAATGATCGAGTCGAATTCAAACTGAATTTTTTTTTCTTTTAGTTGAATAGTTTATGCTATTGGTAACAACTAATGGAAAAATACAATTTCTTAAAGTTGAATATAACAACTAAAGACGAAAATATTTGAATTCGTATAATTTTTAAATTGATCAGAAGCAACACATCTGATCCATCCGTTGCCACTGAATCAAGAAGAGGTGGGTGGTGAAAACCATTTCACCACCCATTCCCCCTTATGATTCAATGGCTATTTGACGTTTCGATTGTGATTGCATGTGCAATTACGAATTTCTCCTTCACGAAAAAAGATTTCCAACTGAATATTTAGCCTTAACCCCATTCTGTTGTGATCTGAGAAGACCTAGAAGTAGGCCTCTTCTTGCCCAAATTTTGTTCTTTATTTTCCAATTCCTCCAACACGATTCTAGGTTTTAGGTGACAAAATCAGTGGCTTTAATTCATAAGAACATTCCATAGGATTATTAAGTATTTCCGGACAACGTTAAAGGGGCAAGCGATGTATGGGTTGATTATTAACCAATTTTATATTGGGGGCACAACCAGAATTATCAAGAGATGTATGGGTTGATTGTTGTTTTCAGACAGTGATGGGGTTTTCACATTAGGGGCATAATCGTGATTTAATCTTGAGTTTATGGGGGTATAAATATCTCACACACTTTTGAATACCATATTCCATTTTCTCTTGGATTGGAGGATCACAGCTTGAGGACAGCCAATCAAATATTTCTTAAATTGTGTATGACTCAAAAATAAATCAAACAACACGGTGCTCGACTCAAAATCGAACATTAAATATTTGTTTGAATTTAATTCGTTAACTTAACACACAAGCGTAAATACATTTTTCCGTTCAATAAGATTTGAAACTCGACTTGATTAGTGAAAAAAATAAAATATAAAATATAAAAAGATCAAATTACTCGAATCCGATTCATATTCAATTCGATTAAAACTCATTCAAACTCGATTCGATTAACAATCAAACTAAATTCAAAAATAATTTTTAAAATTCAATAAATATTCAAACAAATTTAAACATTAACAAATTTGACTCCTCCTTTCATTTCCAAACCTAAGATTGTATTTGTCTTGAAGTAATAGTTTATTAAGTCCAATCACACAAACCAATCAAGCCCACTATCCATATATTGACTTTTATGACTCTACCACTTATAATATTATTCTAAAAAATAATTAATTTTTTTGATATTAAATTTGTAAAATAGTCAACTTAACAAATCAACAATATTAATTGTACGACTCAGTTTTAATATTAAAATATATGTACTAATTTAATGGTGATAAATCAATCTATCTTTGTATCATGGGTAATGTGAGAAACATCTTTTAACAATTTTTTGTTTCTCAGAATGTGATATTTGTCCCCTTCCAAGATTAGAAAAACACATCAAAAATATAGCAGAAGTTAGAATTAGAAGAGAATTATTAAGCATTTGACATTATATTTGCTATGGTAGCACAACAAGTGTACAAGATTGATGTAGTCTTTAATTACCAATTATATACTTTTGTTGTACCCACAGTAGCAATTTGATTCTCCAGCCAAAAACCATCTTTCCTGATTGACCAAGTGCGTTTGTAGTGAACAGAACTTCTAACAGTATCACAATAATCTGAAAGGTTTGCATGAAAACATCATGGGACACATTCCTCCCATCCCATCGAAATCGGCAAAAAAATAATGTAGTCTGAAAAAAGTTCATACGAAAATGTCAATTATAATCGTTGTTGACACGAAGCGTGTGATTGTCAAGATCGTCATCTTTGGAGGCACAATAAATAAATAATGAATGGCCATTGTTCAGGAGGTTATTGACAATGTATACATCATATCGGGAGCCTACTTCTTTGTTCGGGAGATTATTGATAATGTGAGCATTATTCTCTTCTACGATTTTTGTAGCAATTCGAGAAGATATAACTTGAGTCAAATCACCAACGTGAAGTGATAAAATAAGTAGAGAGAAGAAGCTCTTCTTCGTAATAGATCTCATCTTGCAAATGATTATTTGATAATTTAGAGTACTATGTTTCATCATTTTATAGGAAGTTCCTACTTTTAGAATACAAGATAATTTACATTGATTATCTTAATTAGACTTGTAGATTAGAAATAATGCCTTATTATATCATTATGATAGTTATTTCTTGACAAAAAAACATCTAATTATTAGTTAGTTATTGCATAAAAACCTTAAGACCTTGTTTATTTTAGTTGGGAATGGCATTTAAATTTTAAATTTTAAATTTTATTACTAGAAATTACATAATATGTCAAGGTGATATTTCTTCAATTTAGGAAAAGGAAACAAATAAGGTTGCAAGAAATATTATTACTTCTAAAATTTAGGAATCAAATTCTCATTTTCAATATGGTATTTTGATTCCTTTCTCTTGAAATCTAAACCTTAAATTCCACAAGACATTATCGACCTTATAAGTATATGGTAATGCGTTAGCTTTTTAAAAATATTTTAACACTTTTATTATAAAGAAAATAATAACTAAATTGTTCGTTACTGCAAATTCTTCAATTTTGAATGGAATGAGTGGTAATTAACAAACATGCCTAAATGACGTGAAGAGGAAATCAAATCCACATTGGCGTTTAGCAAAAAACTCTAGAGAGGAGCTAAGAAGATTACTTGCTTGCTATTTGGGACTTAATTACATTGTGGTCGTTTAGAAGACAAAATTATGGGGGTTAATAAAATATTGTATTTTAATAAAATAATTATCAAAATACATAAAATGAAAGTGTGTTAGATTTTTATCACAAAACGTTACGCAGTCTAATACTTTTTATTTTTTTATTTTTATATTTGGTGACAGAATTGGGTAACGCTTAATTGTCAAATTTGCAATTTGACAAAGTTTCGTTACCCTAATGCTTTGTATTTATTTATTTATTTATTTATTTATTTATTATTTAACTTTTTTTAAAAAAATTAAGTAATGTAATTTCACATATATATGTAATTATTAATTAAAATGTGTCATTTGTGTATATATATATATGTAATTTATTTGTATTATATGTATTAGCATTTTGTGTAATTATACTATTACACACATAAATATAAAATGTTTAAATTTTAAATAAAATTAACCAATGGTTAAAAAAAATTGTTATATAAATGAACAGAGTAATCAAATTAAACATAATATATTATACAAAAATAAATTTGAATTGTTTTCCGATCAAATCGAGCGCAGCGAAAAAATGCGATATCAGATACTACAATAATTTTCACAAAATTAATGTAGTTGTATGAATATTTGATTTTAATCAGTTTTTACAAAATATAACAATTATATTTAGGAGAGTTTAAGAAAATATTATCTCATAGAAAAAATCATTTTTTTTCTAATGACACTTTTAGAATCTTCAAGTTTTAGAACCTTCAAGTTTTCCTCACCAAACTTCAATTTGATTGGATTAGATACCAAGGTCTTCCAATCCAAGCCTCCACACCAATGGGAATGAGTGGGCGTTCTTAACACTAAATTAAATTATACTATATAATTTATTTTGTAATATTTTTAACTCATAAAATCACAAGATTGAGCTTAAGAGAAGGAAAGAAAAATATTCAGCAAAAGTCTAGAGAACTCTTCTTTAGAAAATAATGTAACTCTTAGAAAAAAAATGGAGAGATTCTCTTTTTCTCTCTCTTGGTGAAAAAACTTATGTCTCTCGAGAGAGAATGAGAGATTCCCTTTTGTACTTGTTGAATCACTAGTTTCATAATCCTATTCTAACTCTAATAGATAGATATCATTATCTGATAGAAAAGTTATAACTAACTTCCTTTTGTAATTATCTAGAATTTTTAATTCAAGATAACAATTATAAATATCAAAATAAATATTGCATTATTTATTACTCTACAATATCAGATATTCTCGGTAATCTTTTATATTTATAATTAACACCCAGTTTAGAAAATAATTTTCTACTATTACAAGTACAAATAATTTTATTGCATAAAATCCATTTCAGTGTTTACGAATGTGGATTGGGGAAGGATGAAGAGGCACAAGTTTCCATCTCTAACAATAATGAGGATGATCTATTGATATTCAAGAATGCAATGGAATTCTGATAGAGAGAAATGACAAGAGGCTATGAACTAAGAAATGGAGTCTACGTCAGACCCATTGGGTGAAAATGGATCTTCAAGAGGAAGAGATGAGTGGATGAAAAAATAGAGACTTTCAAAGCAAGGCTAGTGTCAAAAGGCTATACTTAGAAAGAGGGACTTGATTATGAGGAAACCTTCTCGTCTGTAGCTATGCTTAAATCCATCCGCATACTGCTCTCCATTACTGGGAGCCTAGATTATGAGATATGATAAATGGATGTTAAGACAACCTTTTTTTTAATGGCTATCTTGAGGAAGACATCTATATGCAGCAACCAGAGGGTTTCATGACACAATGCCAAGAGCAAAAAGTTTGCAAGTTGTTGAGGTCCATTTATGGACTAAAGCAAACATCTAGATCATAGAATCTAAGATTTGAAGAGATGATTAAATCTTATGGTTTTGATCAAAATGTTGATAAACCTTGTATATACAAGTACATTAAAGATAAGAAGATGGTATTCTTGGTACTTTTTGTAGATGATATTCTACTTATTGGGAATGATGTAGAAATATTATCTAATATTAAAAATTGGCTAACCAAGCAATTTCGAATAGAAGATTTGGAAAAAGTAAATTATATTCTTAGGATTCAAAATTGCAACAACATAATGTTGGCATTATCTCAGGATCTTATATTAATAAGATAGAGACAAATTCCCCATGCCTCAGTAGAAGACATCCTTATGTATGTCATGTAATATACACGACTAGACATTTATTATGCGACAGGGATAGTCGGTCATTTTTAGTAAAATTTTGGATTAAATTACTAAAAATGGTAAAGAATATTCTAAAGTATTTTAGGAGAATGATAAATTATATGCTAGTGAATTTAGGTCGAGACCTGAATCACTTTAGATATACTGATTCTGATTTTGATCGGAAAATGATAGCCGAAAGTCTACCTCCGGATCAGTATCCACTAAGAGTGGAGAAGCCATAGTATGGAACAAAAGATAATTAGAGAGGTTAATAAAAAATCTAGCTCTAATTATGAATCGTTTATAAAAGGTCAAACCATATGTAATGATTATATTAATGGACTACTCAGTGTTGATCAGAGTAAATTATTATATAATTACAAGAGTGCAATTCCAGAATTTTAGTGAAGTATTCTTAGAATTAATGAATTAGATGAATTAATTAAAGAGATTAATTAATTATCCGAATTTATTGAAGCTTCCAATTATA
Source organism: Paulownia fortunei (assembly GCA_019321725.1). Taxonomy (NCBI): domain Eukaryota; kingdom Viridiplantae; phylum Streptophyta; class Magnoliopsida; order Lamiales; family Paulowniaceae; genus Paulownia; species Paulownia fortunei. The sequence goes on from CM033110.1 coordinate 1,301,516, forward strand.
GGTCCATAGTATAGTATGTTGGTGGTCTTATAGACCTCCTACTACTTCGAGAATAGATGATATTCTGATTAGAGTTGGTGGTCCTTAGGATATGTTGTCCAACAACTCTTGTTGGTTGTGGTTTGATTTCAACAGAAAGTAACTCCTCTAGTACGATTTTACTATGAGGTTTAAAATTTGTTATATAATTATTTTCAAGAAATGTGGCATTTGTCGGCATAATTACCTTTTTATCTTGAGGATTATAAAACAAACCTCCTATTCTACCTTTGGGGTATCCCACAAACTGACACACTTCTGATCGTGGTTGCAACTTTTCTGCCTTTTCTTTAAGTACATATGTGAGACACCTCGATATGCGGAAATGCCGTAAAGTAAGTTTACTACCATTCCACAACTCTAAGGATGTCTTTTGGATAGACTTGGATGGTACTACATTCAAAATGTACACTACAGTTCGTAGTGCATTACCCCAAAATGAATCTAGTAATGAAGAGCAACTCATCATGGACCTCACCATATCAAGTAAAGTCTGGTTTCTCCTCTCAACAATACCATTTTGTTGAGAAATACTAAGTGTTGTGAGTTAGTACAAAATACTATGCTCTAGCGTATAGTCCTTGAACTCAGTATCAATATACTCACCCCATCGATCTGATCTTAGAGACTTTAAGGATTTACCTAATTGTCTTTCGACCTCTGCTTGGAATTCTTTAAAGTTTCCAAAAGTTTTAGATTTTCTTTGCATTAGGTAACTGAAATCATATCTAGTATAATCGTCAGTAAATGTGATAAAATTTTCATAACCACTTCTAGCTTGTATGGTCATTGGACCACAAATATCAGTATGAACAAACTCAAATAGTTCTTTAACCCTATTGCACTTTCTAGTAAAAGATCTCTTAGTCATTTTACCCTCTAGAGAAGATTCACAAATAGAAAAAGTGTCAACTTTTAGCTCTCTTAAAAGATTATCCTTTACTAACATGTTTATCCTATCTAGGTTAATATTCTCTAACCTTAGGTGCCAAAGATAAGTTTCATCCTCTTGAGAAATTATACTTACTTGGGTATGCTCATCAATGGTCGCACCATGGATTTCAGCCTCGCTCAGGTACTTAATCATATTCAAAATATGTTGAGGTTCTTTTCTGCTTCTTTGCGTTAATAGCCATTTTTATAGCTTCATGATGCGATTGATCATAAGGTTGCCCAAACATGGCCTGTAGAGACTTCATTATCTCATAAGCAGCTCCTTCTTTTCGTGCTTCAATCTAAGCACATCAGACATGCCAGCTAACAAGTAGGCACGGACATTGTTATTGGTTGTAATTCATTTTTCATAACTCTCTCGTATATTACGAGGAGCATTGGCAGTAAGTTCTTGATGACATTCCTCCATAAGGACAAATTTGAAATTTTCACAGATAAGTAGGATATTCATATTACTATTCCACTTAAAAAAAAATTCTCCAATCAACTTTTCATTAGTAAGTAATGCAAGAATAGGATTGAACCAAACATAATTGCTGAAATTAATAAACAGATAATATTCAATACTTGTATAAATATCGAATTAAATTTTCAGAATAGTAAACATGATGCATGATGCATAAACATATAATCATTTTACTAATTCTATGGTAATTTAATTTCAAAATTAATATGCCGCCATAGTATAGGTCATACTAAAAACTATTGAATCGAGACCATCTCAATTAATAAATGAATTATCAAAATATCTCATATTTTCATTTATTTATTAATTACCAATTAAATCGGTCAAGATCTAGTTAAACTAACTTTAATTACATCTTTATGAGTGTGGCCCACTATTTTGGATTCCACCAACTTAACTCAAAATTGCCGCCGTAGGGTAGGTCAAATTTGAAATACATTGAAAAGTCCTATCATTTGAAACCAGCCTTGCTATTGACTTAAATGGATACCCTCCGTAGGGAGGACAAAATCAAAGCGTCGTGGGTTGCCATTTAAATATCATGATGTTGTGTGAATAGTAGAGACCGTGGAATATATTCTTATATACCCCTCTCCTACTAATTATTTTACAATTATGTAATCCAAACATCAAATGTTTCTAATTAATATATTTCTATATATTAATTTTTGCTAGTCAAGTACAATCCTATTGAGTTTACCTAATGATCAGATTTTTCTAAAAAATCTAACTTCATTATTTAGAATAACCTAATCTAATAATTATAACTCTTTAATAATTAAAGCTTAAATAAAATAGTGATTTTATGAAATTTAACTATTAAACCAAAATCACAATTTTAATCGATTATTCCAACTAATTCAACTCCTATCATATAGGATATTACATATTAATTTTTTTTTTTGATAACCTAAATTCTCAGAAGCCTTTGGCCCCGAACTAATCCTGAGAGAGACTAGTCTTCTCCCCTAGTTTGGTCTCCAGGTAAATTCGGTAAGCAAGCTTTTGTACACTCGGACCAAACTTTCGCATAAGTCAACCCTCCTTCCAGACCCACCATAAAGTGCGAACGAGACCCCCGGAGAGGCCAACAGGCACGTGATGCTCCTGCCTCCAAATGGATTCGAATCCACGATCCTCACGTTTCTTCCCCTTATTTCTTACCACTGCGTCGTGGCCACGGGAGCTACATATTAAGTTATTTAATATGATGACAAATATGCATGACATTCCTAATAACTACGAGTGGGTATTATGAATGACATACGATTATGCAAAACAATTTGTATCTCATACATTCATCAAATAAATAAATAATAAATGATGTTTTTGGCCGGATTCCCTAAGATAATAAAATTACAACCCAAAAAAATAACAGAAAAATAAAATACATAATTACATAAAATCTAAAAAAAAAATATGATTTCTTCTCCTCCATCTTGATATGATCTCCATCATGCGAGGTATGGGGATTAGGTAAAATTTACAGATATCCTATATCCATAAATTTAGGGTTTACAATTTTTGATCTAATAAAAAATAATTACATCAATTATGCAATCCCACGGAACCAAATAATAATGACCAAAAAACATCAACATAGATCCATCACATGATATAATCATTCATAATATTCAAAAAATGCATTCAATAATGCAAATACCCACTCATGCATACTTAAAATTAAAATTACAATATTCATACCACCTGACTCTGATACTAGTTATTGGAAATTAATTCTGATTGTATAAAAATAATTTTGATTTATTTTCTGATCAAATTGGGCGCAGTGGAAAAATGCAGTATCAGATGCTACAATAATTTTTTCAAAATTAATGCAATTGTATGAATATGTGATTTTAATCAGTTCTACAAAATATAACAATTATATTCAGGAAAGTTTCAGAAAATATTACATGATAGAAAAAGTCAATTCGTTTTATATTGACGCTTTTAGAATCTTCTACTTTTCTAACCAAACTTCAATTTGATTGAATCAGACACCAATATCGTCCAATCCAAGCCTCCACACCAATGGGAACGAGTTGGCGTTCTTAACACTAAATTAAATTATACTATATAATTTATCTTATGATATTTTCAACTCATAAAATCACAATACTCGGCTTAGGAGAGGGAAAGAAAAATATTCAGTAAAAGTCTAGAGAACTCTTCTTGAAAAAATAATGCATCTCTTTGGAGAGAGAAAGGAAGAGATTCTCTTTTTCTCTCCCCTAGTGAAAAAATGTATGTCCCTCGAGAGAGGGAGAGATTCCCTTTTGTACTTGTTGAATCACTAGTTTCCTAATCCTCCTCGAACTCTAATAGACAGATATCTTTATGTGATAGAAAAGTTATAACTAACTTTCTTTTGTAATTATCTAGAATTTTTAATTCAAGATAACAATTATAAATATCAAAATAAATATCTCATATTTATTTATTACCCTGCAATATCAGATATTCCCGATAATCTTTGATATTTATAATTAACACCCAATTTAGGAAATAATTTCCTACTATTACAAATATAATTAATTTTATTACATAAAATCCATTTCAGTGTTTACGAAGGTGGATTAGCGTCCTATGGACCTATAATTGCAAGCTCCAATAAATTCGGATAATTAATTAAACTCTTTAATTAATTAATTCAATTCATTAATTCCAAGAATACTCCACTAAAATTTTGGAATTGCACTCTTATAATTATAGAATAATTTACTGTGTTCAACACTAAGTAGTCCATTAATATAATCATTACATATGGTTTGACTTTCCAAAGACGATTCATAATTAGAGTTAGGTTTTTCCATTAACCTCTTTAATTATCTTTTGTTCGTTGTCTACCATTAATTCACTAGTGAACAGTTAATTTATTACCAATTTATAAATTTGAGCGCTCAAATATTGAGTTCCAAAATTAACTAATCAAGAGAACCGTCTTTTCACTTCCTGCGAGAAGGTATGGATTCTATATCTGTAAGTTACATTCCCAACTACCTATTATAATATGATCCCAAAATGCAAGTGTTTAAAAATGTTGACTAACAAACCTTTAACGAGCAAATCAAAGATCATACTGAAATAAATTGGAGTTTATAATCACTCATAATTAAGATCAACCCATATGTGATCATCTATTGATATTATTTAAATTTTTAGAAAATAACGAAAATTATGTAAAATTTCAAATTATATCTGATTCAATTTTATGTAATTATATTATATAAAGTGCTTCCATTATGATATTACCAGTTCAAATAAGACTATTACATTCTTAATGTCAATAGACCACACTAATAATAATTTAATTAAATATATCAACTTTAATTAATTTCATTATGGACTAATTTAGTTTAATATCCATAATTTTAATCCTCTTGTATATATCACTTATATATTAAGATTATAATTACATATATAAACAAGATTTTTTTGATATTCACTAACATATCAATATGTATAAAATAAGTATCAAATATTATTTTATTAATTCAATAATTAATATACCATGTTGCACTACCCCTAACAAAAACAAAGTAAAACAAAGTTTTAAGTTGGTTTGGGGCGTGCAAAAAAACATATAACATATGAATTATAGTAGTGTTGGCTAAACAAAAAATTGTGATAGATAAAATTGTCAGTTAGTTAAAAAAATAAGATAAAGCGTACAAATTTAAAAATGGAGTTCCATTATCACTATCCTTAAATACTTAACGGAGGTGTCCACGAACACGTCAATCTAACTTTTTTTTTCCTTTTTCCCTCCATAGTTTTTTTTTTCCATTTTTTTTTTCCTTTCCTTTGGTTTCTTCTCCTTCTCTCATATTACATTGGAGCAACATGAAGAAATGTTACGTACACGGCTTTGAATTGTATGTTCTTTTATTTTTTTATTTGTATTCTATTATTTAGATATATGATACGTGTTATGAGATAAAGTATATTTAAATAATTAACAATATATATTTATGTTAATGAACAACTATGAAACATAAAAAAAAAAAGGAAATATAAAGTGAAATAAAAGATTTGAATCCTATATAAAAACCCGAACCAATGAAAACCTTTCTAGTGACTTAATAATTCTAAGTACCAATCTTCTTGTAAAAATTTGCATAGTATTTTAGGCGACGCACATGCATACATGTTGGTTTTTTGCTTATTTTCATCACACATTGATTGTATATCAAAGGGATTTGATTACTTAACTTATAAATAGGCATTGAACCTTGTTTTGAAAACACACCAAAATATTCTCTTCTCTCTATATTTGTAGAATTCCTTTAATTAGAAAATTCTAAGTTGTGGGTAATTTTACCCAAGTTGTAATTTGTTCGGGAGATTAGTGAAGCAGTTGCGGTGCCCAGAGATGTAGGCAAAAGTTGGCCGAACTCCGTTATCAAATCTGGTGTGTTTTTTCCATTTTGTCTTTTAATTTCGCATTTAGTATTCTGGTATTCTTTTGTTAATTGTTAGTATTCAATATTTACTTGCTTTGGGGTATTTGTCCGCTGTGCATAGTATTTTTAATAGTAGGTTCTGTCTAAGGAGACTGGGTTTTAAGTGGGACCGTTGTGACCCCTCCAGCCTTTCCTGGGAGCTTGCTATAATTAGTACTATTGTTGTGTATTTTATACTATCGATACTCCAACAAGTGGTATCAGAGCCGAAGGTTCGGCCTAGGCTCGTTTGTTTTGATTATAATATTGAATACTATTATTTGAGTTCGAAATGACTACTGAATCTTCCACAACCGGAGCATCAACCTCCTCGTCCATACCAGGAAGGATGGTAATGCCAAATGTTAGATTTTCGGTGGAGATATTTGATGGTACGGGTCATTTCGGCATGTGGCAAGGCGAGGTGCTGGATTGTCTATTTCAGCAAGGTTTAGACATTGCCATTGAAGAAAAGAAACCAAATGATGTTGAAGAAAAAGAATAAAAAAGAAAACAGGCACATAGCAGCAGAAGATGAAGCATTGGTAGCAAGAGGACGATCACAAAGCCAAAAGAAGGGAAGAAGTTGGAGATCCCGTTCAAAATCCAGACCTGCCAAAGATGAGTGTGCTTTCTGCCATGAGAAAGGACACTAGAAGAAAGACTGCCCCAAATTGAAGAAGAAAGGAAAAGCTACTCAAGATGCATGTGTAGCTGAAGGTGAAAGTGAAGACTCAGAATTTTCACTGGTGGTATTGCCTTCAACATCCCATTCAGACGAATGGATTTTGGATTCTGGATGCACCTATCATATGTCTCCCGTAAGGGAGTGGTTCTTCGATTTTCATGAGATCAATGGAGGAGTTGTTTACATGGGCAATGACAATGCCTGTAAGACAACTGGAATAGGTTCAATTCGGTTGAAAAATCATGATGGATCAACCAGAGTTCTGACGGATGTTCGGTACGTGCCGGATTTGAAGAAGAATCTTATCTCCTTGGGTGCCTTGGAGTCCAAAGGTTTAGTTGTGACTATGCGAGATGGAGTTTTGAAAGCTACTTCCGGCGCACTGGTGGTGATAAAAGGTATCAGAAGAAATAATTTGTATTACTACCAAGGTAGTACAGTTATTGGGACAGCATCAGCAGCTATTTCAAACAATAACAAGGATTTTGAAGCAACCAGGCTTTGGCATATGCGCTTGGGACATGCCGGTGAAAAATCCTTGCAAACTCTGGCGAAGCAAGGATTATTGAAAGGTGCAAAGCTATGTAAACTTGATTTTTGTGAACATTGTGTTCTAGGAAAGCAAAAAAGAGTGAAGTTTGGCACTGCTATCCATAATACAAAAGGTATTTTAGATTATGTTCTCTCAGATGTTTGGGGACCTTCCAAGACACTATCTTTGGGAGGAAAACATTATTTTGTCACTTTTATTGATGATTTTTCCAGACGAGTTTGGGTGTATACTATGAAGACTAAGGATGAAGTGTTTGGAATTTTCCTTAAGTGGAAAACACAGATTGAGAATCAGACTGGAAGAAAGATCAAAGTTCTCAGAACAGATAATGGTGGAGAATACACAAGCGATCCCTTCCAAGATGTTTGTCATAAGTATGGCATTGTTCGACATTTTACAGTCAGAAGGACACCACAACAAAATGGGGTGGCAGAACGCATGAATCGAACCTTGGTGGAGAAAGTTCGATGTATGTTGTCCAATGCTGGGTTGGGCAGACAGTACTGGGCTGAGGCTGTGACATATGCGCAACATCTCAGAAATCGATTTCCATCATCCGCAATAGGTGGTAAAACACCTTTAGAGGTATGGTCTGAAAAACCTGTTGCTGATTATGATTCCTTACATATTTTTGGTTCTCTTGGTTACTATCATGTGAAGGAATCAAAATTAGAATCGAGAGCAAAGAAGCCATTGTTTATGGGAATCACCTCTGGCATAAAGGGATACCGACTTTGGTGTCTCGAGTCGAAGAAAGTGTTGTTTAGCAGAGATGTTACCTTTGATGAACTTGCCATGCTGAAGAAAGTAACACATGAAAAGACCGACAGTACTCCGCAACAGGTGGAGCATACACCAAAGCAGGTGGAGGTAGAAGGAATGGCAAAATTTCCAGCTAAGTGTGACAATCCAGTAACAGAGGATTTGTTAGATGAAGAAGAAGAAGTTCAGACCCAAGAATCGTTGGAGCAACCTGAACCAATTGCAATGAGAAGGCCTAGACGTGAAATTCACAAACCTGCTCGATTTGCAGATATGGTGGCTTATGCACTTCCAGTTGTAGATGATGATGTTCCATCCACTTTTCAAGATGCAGTTCGAAGTTCAGAAAGTGAGAAGTGGAAAGGTGCTATGGAGGAAGAGATGCAGTCTCTTCAGAAGAACAAGACTTGGAGGTGACGCAACTACCAAAAGGCAAGAAGGCAATTGGATGCAAATGGGTATTTGCAAAGAAAGAAGGATTTCCTGACAAGAATGATATGCACTACAAGGCAAGATTGGTTGCGAAAGGCTACGCTCAGAAGGAAGGAATTGATTATAATGAGGTATTTTCTCCAGTTGTTAAACATTCTTCCATTAGAATTTTGTTGGCCTTGGCAGCGCAGTTGAATTTGGAGCTAGCTCAACTTGATGTGAAGACGGCGTTCTTGCATGGTGATTTGGAAGAGGAAATCTACATGACTCAGCCAGAAGGATTCAAAGTTGCTGAGAAAGAAAATTGAGATTGCAAGTTGAACAAATCGTTGTACGGATTGAAACAATCTCTGAGGCAATGGTACAAGCGATTTGATAAGTTTATGATGAGGCAGAAGTACACTCGAAGCAAATATGATCATTTTGTGTATTTACACAAGTTACAAGATGGATCTTTCATTTACTTACTTTTATATGTTGATGATATGTTGATTGCATCACAGAGCCAAATGGAGATTGACAAATTGAAGGCTCAATTGAATCAAGAGTTTGAAATGAAAGATCTAGGGAAAGCCAAGAAGATTCTCGGAATAGAGATAAGCAGAGACAGAACGAGAGGCAAGCTTTGTTTGACTCAAAAACAATATTTGAAAAAGGTACTACAGCGTTTTGGTATGACAGAAAACTCAAAACCTGTAAGTACACCACTTGCTCCTCATTTGAAGATTAGTGCCCAGTTATCACCAAAGAATGATGAAGAACGAGAGTACATGGCCAAAGTCCCGTATGCTAATGCAGTTGGAGTTGTGAGCAGGTATATGCATGATCCGGGTAAAGGTCATTGGCAAGCTGTGAAATGGTTTCTACGGTATATTCTTAATACTGTAGATGTTGGTTTAGTTTTTGAGCAGGATGGTAAAATTGATCAAAGTATAGTTGGATATTGTGATTCTGACTATGCAGGTGATTTGGATAAGCGAAGGTCAACGACTGGATATTTTTTCACTTTTGTCAAAGCACCAGTCAGTTGGAAGTCTACTTTACAATCTACGGTTGCTTTGTCTACAATAGAGGCAGAGTATATGGCAGTCACTGAAGCTGTAAAGGAAGCAATTTGGCTTCAAAGTTTGCTTGAAGACTTAGGAGTTGGTCAGAAGCACATTACAGTGCATTGTGATAGTCAGAGCGCTATTCACTTAGCGAAAAATCAAGTCTTTCATGCAAGAACGAAACACATTGATGTTCGCTATCACTTTGTACGAGAGATTCTTGAACAAGGTAATATACATCTTCAGAAGATTCATACTACAGAGAATCCTGCAGATATGATGACTAAAGTTGTCACAACAGTTAAGTTTAAACATTGTTTAAACTTGACCAATATTCTGCACATTTGAGATGGCGCCAAAAGGCGCGTTTGGAGGTACTGCAGAAGACTACTTCATTTGCTCAGAAGACAAGAAATTTGAATTTCGAGTGGGATTGAGAATACGCAAAGGTAGAGATTTGTTGGTTTTTTGCTTATTTCCATCCCACATTGGTTGTATACCAAAGGGATTTGATTACTTAACTTATAAATAGGCATTGAACCTTGTTTTGAAAACACACCAAAATATTCTCTTCTCTCTATATTTGTAGAATTCCTTTAATTAGGAAATTCTAAGTTGTGGGTAATTTTACCCAAGTTGTAATTTGTTCGGGAGATTAGTGAAGCAGTTGCGGTGCCGGAGACGTAGGCAAAAGTTGGCCGAACTCCGTTATCAAATCTGGTGTGCTTTTTCCATTTTGTCTTTTAATTTCGCATTTAGTATTCTGGTATTCTTTTGTTAATTGTTAGTATTCAATATTTACTTGCTTTGGGGTATTTGTCCGCTGTGCATAGTATTTTTAATAGTAGATTCTGTCTAAGGAGACTGGGTTTTAAGTGGGACCGTTGTGACTCCTCCAGCCTTTCCTGGGAGCTTGCTATAATTAGTACTATTGTTGTGTATTTTATACTATCGATACCCCAACAATACACACACGTTATTTTGCTAAGTGTTATGTACGCATATTCAAGTCATTAATGGAGATATTGTTCTATTACTGTTAGTCAAGAGAAAGAGGATTTCATTCATATTATTTCACTTAATCAAACAAAATAGGGAAAATTCATTTCATCCTCATTCTATATTTTTTTCCAAACAGTTGAATGGAAAAGACCGTTTTGGTATCCCAATTACTTGGGATAGTCTTTCTAATTCATTTTCTTTGCAAAATGCCTTATTAAGAGACAAAGATATAGATACAAAAATGTTTTTTAAGATCATAAATACTAAACCCACTTTTCCATCCTGATAAATTTAGCAATTCTCTAAACTCTTGAGCTTTCTGTAATATTAATAGTAGAATCATACGACGTATAGGATTGGACTACGAAAAAAAAAATAGATATGTATGTATGTATTCTAGATTTAACAGTTGCAATAATAACGATGATGAATCATATAAATACGAGTTTTTATAATGATACACCATCAAAATATAAGTTCTATTATTGATTTGACATCATTGTATCCAGTTGGTGTAGAAGCACTAGATGTAGATAATCCATCCAGTAATATTGGATCAAGAAGAGACGCCATTCCCGATGATTCAACGACTATCAGAATTGCAGAACCGTGATTGCATGTGTGATTATGAATTTCCACTTCACAAGAAAAGATTCCCAATTAGGAATGGCGGCGAATTGGTGTAGATTTATCAAAATTTGAGACATGATTCCTCAAAATTTTAAGACCAAAACTTAAGTATGATAATTTGGACCCTTAAATTGCTAGATCCATTTTATATTTTTTAAAATATTAAAAGAGCATACATTTAAGTTCGGATCGAATTTAGGTCTAAATACTAAAATTAAAGACCCGTCTCGACTCGAGACCCATCTGTCATTTGAAAACCCACTTTAAGCAATATGGGTTTTGGGCAAGTCTGGATTGTCATTCCTATTTGCAACTAAATATTCAGCTTTAACCCCTTCCAATGTGATACCTCTTCTTGCCCAGATTTTATTCTTTATTTTCCAATCCTCCAACACGACTCAAGGGTTTAGGTGACTAAACTAGTGGCTTTTATTCATACCTCATTCCATTTAAACTAGGATTATTAAGTATTTTTCGGACAACGTTAAAGCCTAAATGGGCAGGCAATGATGGTATTTATAAGTTAAGGGCACAAGTACTTTTTTATTAGGGGGCACAACCCGAATTATCAAGAGATTTATGCATTGATTGTTGTTTTTAGACAGTGATGGTGTTTTAAAATTAGGGGCACAATTGTAATTTAATATTGAGTTTAAGGGAGTATGAACTTCTTTGACACTTTGAATCACAGCCCAATTATCTGGATCGGGTAACGGGCCAGCAATCAATCAATGCTGGGCTTGCTTGTGATGGATAGTCTATCGAGTCCCATTAATCAAACCAATCAAGCCCACTAACCGAATAGTGACTTTTCTCACTTTACCACTTTTATTATTATTCTAATATATAAATAAATAAATTATATGATATTAAAATTTTAAAATAATCAAATTAATTAGTCAACAATATCAATTGGGCACTTAGTTTCAATATTTTAATAATCGGATCGGTTATCCAATCGATCGTACTGTCAGTTAGCGATTCAATTGATCGCACCAGCTCAATCATCAATTCTACCGAACTAATGAAAATTGACTATATTTTTTATTATATTGTGTAAATAATAAAATAATTAATTAATTATTATATACTAAATTTTAAATATAAAAAAAAATAGCCAACTAAAAAACATATCTAGTAAAGTCCAAAATTCAAATAACAACATACATATAATCAAATATCAAGTTTAAATTTTATCAAAAAAATAAAATAATTTTGATCGATTCCTGACTTATTTTGATCGATTTTAACCGATTCAACCTATTTTTTAATTTTTTTACAGCCAATTAGACTGGGCTGAGTCAACCGACCAGTCCGATCCAATTATAAAAACTATGCTTAGCTCTATTTGCAAAGAACATACAAATTACAATATATGGAGTAATTTAATGATGATAAATCAATCTATATTGATATCATTACAATGGGTAATGTAAAAAAATATTCTTTCTCTTTCTCATAAATTAAAATTTAGCCCCTTCCAAGATTAGAAAAACACATCAAAATATAACAGAAGTTAGAATTAAAGAGAATTATTAAGCATTTGACATTATATTTGCTATGGTAGCACAAGAAGTGTACAAGATAGATGTGGTCTTCAATTACCAATCATATAGTTTTAGTGTACTATTTTGCTTCACCATCAAAAAACCATCTTGCCTAACTGACCAAGTGCACTTATTGTAATTGATTTTTCTATCGGCATCGTCATAATTGTATGAAAGGTCTTTAGTGAAAACATCGTGAGCTATATTTCTCAAACCCTATCGAAATCGACAAAAAAACAATATACTTAAAAAAAAGTTTATACAAAAATGCCATTGAAAGTCGTCCCCAATGTGAAGCGTATGATTGCCAAGATCATCGTCTTTGGAGGGACAGTGAATGAACAATGAAGGGCTATTTTTCGAGAGGAGCTAAGAAGATTAATTCAACAAATTGTTTGTTGAAGAATTTGGTGTTTTTCAAGAATATGTAATGCAAAAAAATTATTTTTTAAGTTCATAAATATAGTATACCCAAATTTCCCTCCTCATAAATTAGCAATTCTCAAATTCTTGAGCATTTTGTAATATTAATAATAATACAATGTACAGACTTGGCCTACGAGAAAAAAATAAAATTAAAAATAAAAATAGATACTTATTTATATTAGGTGTTCTAGCTTAACGATCACAATAATGATGATACAACATCAAAATATGGGTATATTCCAACAATGCCACGCCATCAAAATATAAATCCCACTATTAACGTAGTATCATTGTGTTCATTTGGTGTGAAAGCACTATACGTAGATAAGAATTTTCAGTTCTCATGGTTAAAAGATCGTAATTTCTTGTGATTTGAGACTTAAATCCTTCAGTTGTAAACAAGGTGAACATAGTGTTTTTTTTTGGTCATTAATAAAAAGAACGAAATTTTAAAGATTCCAGAATTGTTTTGAGCATCTTCTTGGTAGAATTTATCTTGAAATGTAGTCAATGTTTGTTTAAGACACCATACTTCACTTTACACCTTTTGATTAGCTTAATAATCATTTTAATTTTTAGGATTAACGCATTAAGACCAATTTTTATAAATTAATGACACAATTTGTTTATCTCTGCATGAAAATTAGATATTCATAATTTAGACAAATTTTGCAATTACTTCTCCTTTACATCAATCGACAAGAATGCAATAAGGTTTCTTCCGAGTAGCAAAGATTGAGAACTCAAAATTCGACAATTAATATATATAGTCATCCTGTTTCAAAACATGTAAAAAAACTTATAAATCAAAAAATATAATTTAAATACGAAAGTCTCAATAAGGTATATGGCATGTCTATGAGAATTCTAGTAAATTATCTAGGTTGAGGAATTAAATTACTACAATCTATGCAACATAATAATGTAAACTATGATGAAATATTATTGGTGAATTTTAAAGGGGATGACATCATTCGACATATCAACATATGAAAAATTATTTTTAAGCGAATTAATTATTTTATAAAAAAGAATATGCAAACATTTAATATGAAGAAATTATCGTAAAAGTAGACCAAATTACCAATATTTTTGGTGGGATTCAAACGCAATGTATTAAATTTCAGATATGTCAGAAAAATGAAGAGGGAATAAGAAAATAAAGGAATTACGTGGATCGGCTACTCGCTTAAAGGAGTACAATATACTAATTTTTTTTTATTTGAGATTACAATGATCACTATAGGTGAATTATACATGAAAAGAAACAATAAAAAAAGAAAAATCACTTCAAAAGTCAACAAAATATTATGACAATCACTTAAATATATATTTCTGTGAATTTATAATTACGTTAAATAATCAACTCTTGATTCTTCATATTTTGTAATCTTATTATCATGATACCAAAGGCTTTTCTAGTTTTATACCATAATAGATTAATTTATTCAGAGATTGTAGAACATAACCGCAACCTAGGGGATGATAAGATATATATATATATATATTATTTTTAATCTTGCAATTTAATATAAGTAATCACCACAAATTTCTTAAATCAAGAATTGGATTTTTTATAAATAGATGGATGCACAGAAATTTGAATTACAAAAAACATTTTGAAATATGAAGTCCATAAAAAAGAAGAGACTTTTCTCTTTATTTGTCTTATTAATTTATCTTAGTGACATGTCCAAAGTCGTTTCTTTTCAAGCAAACAAAACATTTACGAGATATAACGAGGTTTAATCGGTCGAATCACTTCAACCGTGAGTCCGACCAATTTAATAAAAAATGACTATATTTTTTATTATATTATATAAATTAATTATTACATACTAAATTTTAAACGTAATAAGAAGATAAATAATTAACTAAAAAATACATCTAGTAAAATTCAAAATTCAAATAACAACATACATATAACCAAATATAAAGTATAAACTTTGTCAAAAAAATAAAATGATTCTGACTAATTCTTGATCGGTTTTTTTATGAGTTATTGACCGATTTTAATCGATTCAACCTATTTTTTGATTTTTTACAGTCAATTAGATCGGGTCAATTGACCAGTCCGATCGGATTATAAAAATCATACTTAGTTCTATTTGCAAAGAACATATAGATAACAATATATGGAGTAAGTTAACGAGGATAAATCAATCTATATTCATATCATTACCATGGGCAATGTGAAAATAAAAATAAAAATTATTTCTCTTTCCCAGAATTATTAAGCATTTGACAATATATTTGCCATGGTAGCCCAACAAGTGTACAAGATTGATGTGGTCTTCAATTACCAATCATATAGTTTTAGTGTACTATTTCGCTTCACCATCCAAAAACCATCTTGCCTAACTGACCATGTACACGTATTGAAATTAATTTTTCTATCCGCATCGTCACAATTATTTGAAAGATCTCTAGTAAAAACGTCGTGAGCTACATTTCTCAATCCCCATCGAAATCGACAAAAAAACAATATACTTAGAAAAAAGTTCATACGAAAATGCCATTGAAAGTCGTCCCCGACATGAAGTGTATGATTGCCAAGATCATCATCTTTGGAGGCACAGTGGATGAACAATAGAGGGCTATTTTTTGGGAGGTTATTGACAATGTGTACATAATAAGGGTTGCCTAAGGCTTTGTTTGGGAGATCATTAATAGTTTGAACATCCTTCTGTAAATTTTGTAGCAACTCGAGAAATCTGAACTTGTATCGAGTCACCAAGGTGAAGTGATAGAATAAATAGAAATAAGAAGATTTTCTTTGTATTAGATCTCATCTTGCAAATGATTTTTTGATAATTTAGGCTACTTAAGGTTCATCTTTTTATAGAGAGTTCCTACCATTAGAATACAAGATAATTTACATTGATGATCTTTATTAGATTTGAAGATTATAAGTAATGCCTTATCATCCCCTAGCTAGATCATTCTTGTGCTCCATAATCTCTATGTGTATCATAAACATATGGTAGAAAAACCTAGCATCTAGTTATCCTAAGTTGGTTATATTACATCAATGTTTTTATAATTGGACTGGTGAACAAATCAATTTTGTTAATAATTAGCAGTTCAACTAGTCAGATCATTTCAACTGTCGGTCGGACCGATTTAATAAAAATTGACTATATTTTCTTATTTTATTATGTAAAATAATAATATAATAGACTAATTGTTATGTAATACATTTTAAATGTAAAAATAAATAAATAACTACATAAAAAAATATAAAATCCAAATAATCACATATATATAACAAAATATCAAATTTAAATATTTTAAAAAAATTAAAAATTAAAAAACAAAAAAGATTGAAATCGGTCAAATGGTTTAATGGGCCTAATCGGATCGAATCGACCTCCGATTTTTTATTGGACCGATTGAACCAGTCGGTGCGGTCCGATTTTGAAAACATTGGATTGCATAAACACCTTAACACACTGTTTGTTTTGGTTGGAAATGGAATCTAAATTTAGAATTTGATTACCAAAAATCACATAATATGGCAGGTGGTATTTCTTCAATTTAGGAAAGGGAAATAAATATGGTTGCAAGAAATATTACTTCTAAAATTTAAATTTTCATTTTCAATTGGTATTCTGAATTCTTTATCGTGTAATCTAAATTTTAAGATCCAGAAAACATTATTATCGTTAAAAATAATAGTAATATGTCAGCTTTTTAATAATGTTTAAATACTTTTTTCCTGAAAAAGTCAACTAAATTATTCGTTTCTGCAAAATACATGCAATTTTGTGTTTGAAAATATTTGTATTAATATATGCCCTAGCTTGTGGACAGGAAATTAACTTTAAAAAATCCATCTTGTTGTTTAGCAAAACACTAGAGAGGAGCTAAGAAGATTAATTCAACAAATTCTTTTGATGAAGAATTTGGTGTTTTTTAAGAATATGTAATACAAAAAAATTGTTTTTTAAGATCATCAATATAGTAAATCGTAATTTCTTGAGACTTAAATCCTTCAGTTGTAAACAAGATGAACATAGTTTTTTTTTTTTTTTTTTGAGTCATTAATAAAAATAAAATCTTCATAGTCAAGAACGAAATTTTAAAGATTCCTGATTGTTTTGAGCATCTTCTTGGTAGAAATATCTTGAAAATATAGTCAATGTTTGTTTAAGACACCATGTTCAATTTACACCTTTTACTTACCTTAATAATCATTTTAATTTTTAGGATTAACGCATTATGACCATTTTTTATAAATTAATGGCACAATTTAATTAGCTCTGCATGAAAATCAGATATTCATAATTTAGATATTTTTTGCAATTAACTCTCCTTACAATCAATCATCAAGAATGCAATCAAGTTTCTTCCGAGCAGCAAAGATTGAGAACTCAAAATTCGACAATTAATGCATATAGTCATCGTCTTTCAAAACATGTAAAAAAAAAAAAAAACTTATAAATCAAAAAATTAATTCAAATACTAAAGTCTAAATAAGGTATATGGCATGTCTATGAGAGTTCTAGTAAATTATCTAGGTTCAGGAATAATTAAATTACTACAATCTATGCAACATAATAATGTAAACTATTATGAAATATTATTGGTGATTTTTAAAGGGGATTACATCATTCGACATATCACCATATGAAAAATTATTTATAAGCGAATTGATTATTTTATAACAAAGAATAGAGCAAACATTTAATATGAAGAAATTACCATAAAAATAGATCAATTATCAACATTTTTGGTGGGATTCAAACACAATGTTGTTAGTATTAAATTTAAGATATGTCAGAAAAGTGAAGAATGAATAAGAAAATAAAGAAATTACATGGATCGACTACTCGCTTAAAGGAGTACAATATATTAATTCTCTCTTGATTTGAGATTACAATGATCAGTATAAGTGAATCACACGTGAAAAGAACTAATAAAAAGAGAAAAATTACTCAAAAGTCAACAAAATATTATGACAATCACTTATATATATTTTTGTGATTTTATAATTACGTTTAAATAATCAACTCTTGATTCTTCATATTTTGTAATCTTATTATCATGATACCAAAGGTTTTTCTAGTTTTATACCATAATAGATTAATTTATTCAGAGATTGTAGAGCACAACCCCAACCTAGGGGATGATAAGATATATATATTATTTTTAATCTTGCAATTTAATATAAGTAATCACCATAAATTTCTTAAATCAAGAGTTGGAATTTTTATAAATAGATGGACGGCAAGTAATTTGAATTACCAAAAATATTTTGAAAGATGAAGTCGATCACAAAGAAGAGACTTTTCTCTTTATTTGTCATGTTAATTTATCTTGGTGACGTGTCCAAAGTTATTTCTTCTCGAACAAATAATAAATTTACGAGAGATAACAAGGTTTATATTGTTAAAAACATTCAAAATAAAACCTTCCCCGGCCAAAAGTATGAGGTACACATTATCAACAGCCTACCAAACAATAGTTCTCCTTTATTCATTCACTGTGCCTCCAAAGACGACGATCTTGGTAATCACACACTTCATCAAAAAGATGATTTTCATTGGCATTTCCGTATCAACGTTCTGCTATCTACGTTGTTTTTCTGTCGATTTCGATGGGATTCAAAGGATAAATCCTATGATGTTTTTAATAAACACCTTGCTCCTAATTGTGAAACTTATGATCAAAAAGTAGATGGCAACATATGTGTATGGTCCATAAGGCAAGATGGTTTTTGGATTTCCAATCAAATTCCTCCTATTACTCTTGTACAAATATATCAGTGGTAATTATGGAATACCACATTATTTATCAAAATTAAAAAATAAATAAAGAAGCAATTTGAAGTAGTATGAACCAATTCCCCCATCTTGTACATTTGTTTTTGCATATTGATCACATGTCATAATAAGGGAAAATAAAAAATAAAAGATATATCATTACTAATTATTGGATATGAATTTACCATAGCAAATTCGTGATGTCAAATTGCCCCAAAGTTCACTTTATTTCTTTTTTTTTTTTAAGTTTGGCCTGATTTTTTTTTTAAATGTTTGAAGGGCTCAAAGATCTCATTTTGAGAAAGAAAAATAAAATTATTAAAAAGCTTGTCATTATTTACAAATTAATATTGATTTATCATTATTAACGTTACTCAATTTATTGTAATATAAATATTATTAAAATGCGAATTCGAAACTATTCAAGTGAATCTTGTTATAAATATTCTCATTGCATTTCTTTTTTCAATACATTTACTAGAAATATTATATTTTTTGCATAAAAGAAATATAGTTACACGTGAAATCATCAAACGAATTCACAATATTGTTTAGATAAATAATTTTAAACTTGAATTCAAATTACAAGAAATAAATAACTCCATATATTAAATATATATTATCTTAATTCAATTATTTTGACACTTATGTTGATGATAATATGTAAATATGCTGTGATTTAAAGCCCGAGTTTGCCTACTGAGAAAATTATCAGTTCTCAGCCCAAAGTTGTTAAGCCATTTTACCTTGGTTTACAGCAGAAAACAACATTTTAGGCTCGGCCCAACAGGGAAAAAAAAAACCAAGAAAAAAAAAAAAGGTCAGCCATTAGAATATATATATATATATATATATATTATTTTTATAAAAAATACAATAACAAACAACAAAATAAAAAATATGATTTAAAAATTAAAAACAAAAACAAAAACAAAATATAATAAATTAATTAAATAATTAAATAATTTAATTAGCATCAAACATAATGGCTAACAACATATAATAAGTCGAGAGAAATTGTACGTATTGATTGGATCATTAAACATTTGACTTTTAAAAGTAAGTAGTTTAATTACCATTTCGAGACATATGATTAAGAAATAATTCGTACTTTAGACTAAAAAGGTAGTAGTTTATTCAATTTCAAAAAATAAAACAAAAGCACTGTCTCTAAAATATTCAATTGTAAGTAATATATGTTAGAAAAATGTTCCTCGTTAACCATGAAATTGCAGATCCCTAAGTCCTTTCCGAGCAGCTACTAATTAATTGTACAATGTTTCTTTTTTAGTTTTAAATAATAGGGATGATGAGATGAGATGCTATTTATTTAAGTATTATTTAAATAAAATTATGAATTGTTGAACGTGTGTGTGATACGTGACCCGTTTGGACAGTATTTTAGTGAACGGTATAAAATTTCCTACGACTAATTTTTACATTTTATACGTATTGTTAAGAGTGTAAATGAATATAATTGAGTCGAGTCGAAAATATTATTATTCAAAATTTATTTAATTTTTTATTAAAATTTAAAAATTATGTTTGAATTTGATTAGATAGTTAATCAAGTTGAGTATGAACGAATTTTAATTGAATCGAATTCGAATAGATTGATCTTTATATATATATATATATATTAATTTTTTACTAATTGAGTCAATTTTTAAATTTTATTGAACAAAAAATGTGTTTTTAACTTGTTATGTTAAGTTCATGAATCGATTTCAAATAAATTTTTAACGATCGATTTTCACATCGAATATTAATCAATTTAATTTATTTTCCAAGGGATACATATTGTATTTCTTTGACTAACTAAGGGACAATTGAATTCTTACCTATGTACGATCTTGTCTAATTTAATATGGGACCGACTCAACCTAATTGTATTTGAAAACTACTTTTGTGTAGTGTTGCACGCTTATGAATCTTTGTGGCACTTAATAAAAACAACATTTTTCTATCTAACTTTTGGAAGGTTGAATTGAATTGGAGCACTTTATGATTTTATTCACCATGTGTCACATTCTATTTAGTTTTAAAAGGAATAGTATTTGAATTTTTATTAAATTTTAATCGAATAGAACACGAATCGAGCTTGTTATAGGGGTGTTTGAACTTGTTTAATCGAGTAGAACACGAATTGAGTTTGAGTAATTTGATCGTTTTATACATATTTTATTGCTTATTTACCAACTGAGTTCGACTTCGAATCGAATCTCAAATTTAATCGAACGAAAAAATGTATTTTAAATTTGATTTATTATATTTAAAAAATTAAGTTCAAACATTTTTTTAGCAATCGATTTCAAGTTGAATATCGAATAATTTAATTTATATTTCGTCCCTAATCTATTAAATAATTTATCATACTTATATCATCTATTGAATCACTTATCTTTTGTACCATAAAATCATGTATCAATTTGGGTAACCTAGCTATGTATATACCTCAATCAAAGAATTTTGATTTGTTTCGGGAATTACTTCATTTGTTTTGCTACAATAAGGCTCAATCAATCTCATCATCTAAACGACTGAGTGATAAAGCCTACATAACCATATTAAGTATTGCTAGTCGCTACCACTACATAATCTACTTTCTTTATAATTCTTAATTAATTATAAATTATTATTACTTTAACCTACATTCTATTTTTCACAAATAGTAATGTTTATATGGGTGGGTAGAGTTGGAGTTATTATTTATTTATTTAATTATTTTTGAAATTAAATTATTAAAATTTAAGAATGACAAATCTATTGGAGTGGATTTTTAAAATTATAAAATATGTTCAGAGTTTTAATTTTTTATTTTTAAACTCGAACACGCCTCGTTTATTTTTTATTTTAATATATACAATATTATAATTTTAAAATATATATTTTTAAAAAAATTAAAAGTATTATTTAAAAAAAAATTAATATTTTTAAAATTATAAAACGGATCTTGAATCAAAAATTTTGACAATGAGTTTCGAATTTTAACAAATCCTGAGTTTCGAATTTTAACAAATTCACTATTCCTAATTTTCTTCAAAAGGGGAAAAAGTATCACAAATAAAACCCTCCTCTATTCCTAATTCATGGAATATTTATTTTTATATAAAATAAAAAATAAAACATGAATTAGAAATAAAAAATATGAATAAACGCACCACAAACTTTTAAAAAAAAAAATCAAGATACTTTGCTATACGAGATAACACAACACACATTAACAAGAACTATTAGAAAATAAATAAATGAAATTTACTTATATATATAAGTAGATATTTATTATAAATAAATTAAAAGGGAGCGAAAATTGCATAATATTATGTTATAATGGAACTCTCGTATTTATTAGTAAAATTATTATATAGTTGAACAATTCGTGCAAGAACTTATGTATATAATAATATATACGAATTTATTTTATCTTGTAAATTAATCATTATAATTACTTAATTAACATTCTTCTACCAAAATCAAAATCCCTCTTGCTTAATTGCCCTTGCATCCGCCTATATAAATTCCCCTACTCCTTTCTGGACACTCATCCCTCCCCCTCCCCCTCCCCCTCCCTCCCTCTGAAACTTAGCTCACTGTCTCTTTCTTTCTGTGCAAAAATGGGTTTGGGCATGGTAACGAAGGATTCAAGCTGGTGGGTTTTCACTCTGCCAGCTTTTCTAGGCTCAAAAACTCTTCTTGATGAATACGTAATCTTGTCAATACTCTCAGTCTTCCTGTCTCTTGCTCTTCTCACGTGGGCTTTCTCCCCTGGCGGAACGGCTTGGAAAAACGGGAGGAACAGAGGCGGTGCCGTCCCCATACCGGGGCCACGGGGGCTTCCGCTTTTCGGCAGCCTCTTCACTCTCAGTCGCGGCTTGGCTCACCGTTCTTTGGCCTCAATAGCTTCCTCCATGAACGCCAAGCAGCTCATGGCTTTCAGCCTCGGGTCCACCCCGGTGGTGGTGGCTTCTGACCCTCAATTGGCTAAAGAAATCTTGACCTCACCTCACTTCGCCGACCGCCCTATTAAGCAATCAGCTCGGAGCCTCATGTTCAGCCGCGCCATAGGCTTCGCTCCCAACGGGACCTACTGGCGCCTTCTCCGCCGCATCGCCGCCTCCCACCTCTTCGCTCCCCGGCGCATTGCAGCACACGAACCCGGCCGCCAGAAAGACTGCGCCGCCATGTTGAAAAACATAGCAGACGAACAGTCCCTCAAAGGTGCCGTTTCTTTGAGGAAACATTTACAGGCGGCAGCCTTGAATAACATCATGGGCAGCGTTTTCGGTAAGCGTTACGACCCGGTGGAGGATAGCGAGGAGCTGAGGGAGCTTAAAGAAATGGTTAGAGAAGGTTTTGAACTATTGGGCGCTTTCAACTGGTCAGATCATCTGCCATGGCTTTCGTATGTTTACGACCCTTTCCGCATTGTTGCACGATGCGAAGCCCTGGTGCCCCGTGTGAGGAAACTTGTTAAGGGCATCATTGAACAACACAAAGTGAAAAATCAGTCCAAGAATGTCTCTGATACTGCTGATTTTGTCGATGTTTTGCTGTCTTTGGATGGTGATGACAAGCTCGATGAAGATGACATGATCGCTGTTTTATGGGTATGTTCATATGATTTATTCAATATTATTTTGCTTAATTATATGCTCATTGTATATTACACTGTTATTCGACGCAGGAAATGATATTCAGAGGAACAGACACGACGGCTTTGTTGACGGAGTGGATCATGGCGGAGTTGATGTTGCACCCTGAGGTACAGGCAAAGCTGCGCGAGGAACTAGACGGTGCGGTGGGGAACAATGCCGCCTTAACAGACGCCGAAGTTGCGGCGCTGCCATATCTTCAGGCGGTGGTGAAGGAGACACTAAGGGTGCACCCTCCGGGGCCTCTGCTCTCGTGGGCCCGGCTCTCCATGTCTGACGTCCAGCTCAGCAACGGGATGGTTGTCCCCGCCGCCACCACCGCCATGGTCAACATGTGGGCCATCACCCACGATTCGGCGGTGTGGGACAACCCACTGGAGTTCAGGCCCGAGAGGTTCGTCGCGGCGCTGGGCGGCGCCGATGTGGACGTGCGCGGCGGCGATCTGAGGCTGGCGCCGTTCGGAGCAGGGCGGAGGGTGTGCCCGGGGAAGAATTTGGGAATGACGACGGTGGCCCTTTGGGTGGCGAAGCTTGTGCGGCGCTTCGAGTGGGCGGAGGACAAGACGAAGCCGGTGGATTTGAGCGAGGTTTTGAAGCTGTCCTGTGAGATGAAATACCCGTTGTGTGCTGTTGCCGAGGATAGGAATGTTCCGTTTTAAGACCGTGTTTGTTTGTGTCTTTTTTTTTTTTTAATTTTTTGGATTTATTGATGTTTGGTAGAATATATATATATTTATATATTAATGTTGTCCTAGAGTTAAGAGTGAGTTTTGGTGGGGAGATTTTGTGGGGAAAGGGTGTGTCTAGTGGTAATTAGGTAAGTATATTTTGGTCCAATTGTGTTGGTTTTTTTCTTCCTATCATTAGATAGAAAGAGGGATAGGACAGGAAAAATGTTGGCTCCAATTTTGATCTGGTTTTGCCCTATGGAGTCAATAGTAGTAATGTTTTCCACATCTTATATATTTCAAGATTTCTATATATATATATATATATGTGTGTGTGTGTGTGTAGTTGCTATTATCAGTCTTTTTTCTTTGTTTGAAATTAAAAAAATTATGTTAAATAATAGTGTACAATTGATAAAATGGCACAATTTTAAATTTTAAAATGACTAGTTAATGAAATTTATGATGAGAAGACATGATCTTCATTGTTTAATGATTTATGTTTATAGAGAAGTATGATTTTCATAGTTTGATATATGAAACATAGTCTTTGGGAATGATGAGAGGTTTTAAACCCTCCTTCGATTTCTTAAGCATAACTGAAAATACAGTAATGAAATTCCAAGAGAATTGTGTTCTGTTACAAGTGCAATATCATTTAAAGAATTGTCTCATCACCTTCTACCTAAGTCTAATGTTATTCACTTAAATCAACTTCTAAAATATAATATTTTTTGTGGTACAAATAAAATCTCTGAGATTATTTGAATCCAAGTTGCTTAATTATTTGGACGAGCTTATATAAATTGTTGGATGAAATAATATAATTTGTTGGTAAATATTATGCTCTTATGATATCTAATTTAATTTGTTGATAAATATTATGTTATTACGATATCTAATTATGATTCCGTGTTACTTGAAGGAGACGTGGATTCTATCTAATTATGATTTCGTGTTGCATGGAAGTTCTATAAAATGAAAGTTTTGAATGCAAAATTCAAGGTTATGTTGGTGTCATATCACAAAAGCAATTTTACATTTCCAGTCTGAAATGTTTTTGTTTCTCTATTTTTCTGAAAAAATATTTTCAAGAAAAAACCATATCATCAAGTCGGCATCCTTATTTCAATTATATTTTAAGAAAAGCATACATCTCAACGTAAGAAAATATTATTTAATTTATAAGTATATCAACTATAATTTTTTCAAAATAAAATATCAAATCAACTTGTCTAACTTTATTTCTTTTTTAACTTTCTTGAATCAAACGATTACATCATGATTATTACATGTAAAAAATAACTATATTTTTTATTATTATAAATGTCTACACTTACATAACTTTCACAACAATGTGACATTAAATTTAATTACAAAAATCATGCTATAATTTTCCATATCAAATGGTAATTTTTTAAAAAAATTATTAATTTTTTTACATAAACAACATTATTCACTACAACAGATATGGTTTTTATTTCGTCGCTAACTTGACAAAATTCGTCGTCAAGTAATATTTGCGATGAATGTTTTTTGTAGCTATAAGAGCGTCGTGCCAACACTTAGCGACGAAATTGGTTGTTTCCATCGTCAAGTTAGCGATGATTTTTTTGTTGCGATTAAAATAATAATTTTCATCGCTAACATTATTATTAACGATGAATTGTTGGAAGATATTTCATCGATAAATAAAAATAATTTAATGTTAGCTACCAATTAGATACTTCATCGCTAAAATAAAAATATTTGACAATGAAATTTTTAATATTTTCGTCGCAAAAGTTAATAAAAAAAAATTAAAAAAAATTACTTTGGCGACAAAATTAAGATCTTTCGATGCCAATATGATTGTTTTTTAGCGATGAAAGATCTTAATTTCGTCGCTAATGTTCATTATTTTTTTTATATTTTAATTATTTTTTCATATTTTTGCAACATGTTGTTCAACTCATAACAGTCACAACCACAATCATTAAACTTCCAACAATCATTAAAATTCAATAAATTAAACACAATAAAACGACACATTAAATATATATACAATAAAATATCTAATATACACATTAAACAAAATATAATAAAATACAATCTTATATACTTAAACTACACTATAACTGTGGAGGTGACGAAGTTGATGAGGATGAGGGCTGCTGGATGAGCGACTACAGTAGACCTGGAGCTATCCTTTCAAAAGCCTGGATCATCGCATATTGATCGACCTTCATCACTTGTAATTCAGCCATAGTGCTCTGCAACTCATTCTGTGTGAACTCCAGTTGCTCTCTAAGTTGTGCATTAGTTGGTCTGAACGATAATGCATCAAAAGAAGTGGACGTGAGAGGTTTAGGTCCATTTTCAAGCACACGTATGTACCCCAAACGTGTACCGAGAACCTGATCACATACTCTATCTGCAATCTGTATCTCATTCAGATTGTGAACGTCATCCCCGGTATCTGTCTAAATCTGAGTCTGTGTCTATTGTACTTCTCTTGAAATCGCACAATTTCATCCTAAAATTAATAAATATATTAAAAACTTAAATATATAGTTTAAAGTATTTAGGAACCAAAGCAACTAAATGTATTCGATACTTTCATATGCACTATGAGCTCTCTCTCCTATCCACCCTTTCGTAGAGCTATAGGTGTTTTATTAAAGATGGTGATCCAGTCCTTGCTAGATCCATCAACCTGCAAATAATATTTCATTACATTAAAAAAAATCTTATTTAATCAAATAATAAGTTTATTGAAACTAAATAGTTTACACTTACATCGTCGTAACTATATTGTAGAAAAGATTTTGAACCTCTATGATGATTGTATGACAACTTAGCACGATTTGTGGAGTTGATTTTTGAACGTTTCTACAAAAAAAAATAATTTATAATAAAAAAAGTTAATTAATACTAAATATAAGATTTAACTAAGTTACATAACTATATGAGTTATTCATATTTTCACCAATTTACTAAGATATTTAAGAGACTTAAATAAATTTAAGTAAAGAAACAAGAAATAGTAAATATGAATAAGATAGTGATAGTAGATAAGTGAGCAAGTATATTATATAATGCCTCATTTAGTCATCATTTTAGTTAAAATATGGTGAAATACTATTATCTTAAATTCATCATTCTTAAACAATCTGCACAAATACTCTCAATCCGTCGAAATCTCACACAAATAATTGGGCATTTATTTTAATCGATTATCCCAAGATAGGTGTGTGAGACTCTTGTAATATTTGTGTATCTTTTGGCGATAGTCGCGATATCGGTCACTCATTCCTAACCAATTCTGGTCCTATACCAAAGTTTACAATAAATATATAGTACAAAAAAATAAATAAAAGATTTTTCAACATTTAACATATAAAATAGAACTTAAACAGATAAATACAATTTGAATATTTATACTAACCGATAATCGATCAAAAATAAGCCGCTTCTGCTCCTCTGTAATTTTACTCCAATCAGTCACTTGGAGCGGTACTTTTTCATGGCAATACCGAGTTCGGTCATAAAAGATACCGCATTTGTCTCTATAGGACGACCATGACACTTGTGAAATGTGAGGGTGATCTTTCCCCCTAATTCTAGCTGGCGTCTAAGTCCGTCTTCGTGTGTTGCTCGTATCTCTTTACGTTTCTTTTGTGTAAGTGCTATAAAACATTAACAAAAATGTTAGATAATTGTTCAATATAATTATTATATAACAAAAAAAAATTATAAATGAAAAATTGTCTCTCTACGTTTTCCTTTAATAAATATTTATTAAACATGATCTCATAATATAGATTTTGGTCTCAAAATTCTTTCAAATTATGAATTCCAAGTGATGTCTATCACTTAATAATCTCAATATTATACATTTATTTTAAACACGAAAAAAGTAATCTACACTCCTTGTTTTATTAAATATTAATTATACTTTAATTTTTAAAAAATTATACATTATAAAAAAAATTACTATCAATTAATTTTTTTTTCTGAAAATTGTGCCTTTTTCCCGTAAGAATAGGGATGAATATATTTGATCTTTTAATGAAATTAAAGTATTAGTAAAAAAATTCAAGTTTCAGTAGAGGTGGACGTTCAAAGTCAAAACTTTAGCAATTCGTCACGTAAATTTAGCCAAAAAAAAAATCAAATTTAGCACACATTAAAAAAAAAGATAAAAATATCAAATTAGTCCACTTAAAAACATAAAAATCTAAATTAATTTGATGCAAAACAACAAGTTCTTTTTGTAGTTAAAAACTACCCACATAATCCCACCACTCCCACAAAACCAAGACAAAATAATTGAGTTGAGTTTGGTATGAAATTGTGAGCATTTCCTAATTCACAAGTCAAATAACCGCGTTGGTTCAGAGTTCAGACTGCAACTTGGGGCTAGACACAGACCAACAACCTAAGAAATAAAAACAACCATAGAAGAAAAGATAATACTCTCTCTCTCTCTCTCTCTCTCTATATATATATATATATATATTATGAGGATTTGGGCTCTGTGCCCGATGTGGGAGCAGCAGTAAATAGTAGCAGCGGCAGAAAAAGAAAGGCACCTAGACTACTACTGTTTACTAGCATTGGCACGGCCACCATCACCTGTACTTTGCTATTATTTTTTTCCTCGAACTTGTACTTTGGATGTCAAAAGAACCACACACACGCATGTCAAAAGTATCAATTTCCAAAGACGCCGACAAGGATTAAATTCAGACCATGATGCCCCTCCCCTGGGGTGGGGTGGTTGGGGGGTGGGGTGGGGGTGTACCATGCAAATGCATTATGCAAAGAAATATGTACGCCCCCAACAGCAGCCGTACGATTCAGTATGATACTCCCTGAGGCTTGGGGCTGTGGACAGTACATTAGGAGATCACACTTTTGATGCTACTATATCTGCCGGACGCCTACCCCGAATCATGTTTCTTATCAGGGTCTTCTCTGTCATTTCACACTACTTTTTCCATGTTTGCATTCAAATTTTTTATTTTCAGCAATTTCAAGATTAAGAATAAAACTATTTTTAGATTAATTGTGTTTATACATTGATTATGTAGGTTTGAAAATAAATATATATTTATTTTGTGATAATTTTTAATATAAAAAGACGTAAAATAATATTAAATTTAAAAATAGAAATAATTTTTATTTTTGATGATAATAAGTAAAATAAAAATGGAATTCCAAGTAGTAAAACATGAAATAATGTCATTTAAAAATGAAAAAGAATGTGTTTGGATGGAATCAGTCGTTTTCTCACAGCACATGATTTAAATTAAATTAACAGTCATGGTATAAATTATGATGCTGCGGATGTGGTATTTCCTATTTATTTAACATGAAAACATGTGAACATTTACAAAAGTGTAACTTAGACCTCATTTAGTTTCAAAAAAAATCTTTTCATTTTTTACTATTTAAAAATAAAAAAATACATTTAATTTACTCATTTTCATCACAAATATCAATTACTTATTTTTCAAATCTACTAATATTTTAAATCTTTTTATTCACCTAATAATCTCATTTTCAAACCTCACATATCATATTTTTTCAAGTAAAAAATATCATAAAATAAATATATTTTTATTTCTAAATCTATACAGTTTACATAAATATATAACTATTTCAACCATATTATTATTTCTACACAAAAATTTAATAAAAATATTTTTTGATCTTCAAAATGTTAAAAATATGAAAATGAGTTTGAAAATCAACATAACTTCTCAATTGAAATTATTTTCTCATTCAAATTAGAGGTAAAATTCTAAAGACTTTTTGATACCCAAAAAAATTGTTCTTCAACCATAATTTTATTTTTATTTTTATTTTTTTTTTTTTTTTTATTTTTTTTGCTTGGAGTGTAAAATTTGCAGTGAGTAATTAATGCTAGTTTTGCATGGGTTATATGGTGGGAAGTTAGGGTATTTAATTAGGATGATAAGGGTTGATGGTTACAGTACCAAAAGAGTAACTGCATGGCTCAACCAAAGGAGTCGAGCTCAGATATCGATAAACAAAACAAAAAAGCAAACATAACCACGTGAAAATCGCAGTTATTTTACTGCCACAACCCCCTCCCTTCCTTTCCTTCCCAAGGCCATCATCAGTTACGTAGTTAGTACCCCCTCCCCCAATAGCAATCCACCACAAATAAAAACCCAATAAAAATTACAATTTCAATTATTTATTGTAATTAATATTTTATTATTTATTATCATATTATCTATACATATCAAATATATATTAATATTATTATTTTACACACTTAATATATTTTAATAATATTATAATAAAAGATGACATATCAATTACATTAAAGAATTCAAATTATAAAAACCAACCACACTCCATAAATATTATTATTATTAATTTGTTAGGAATGCTCGAATTTTAAAGAAATGATTGAAGTACCACCACATCACAAGAGATGGTTTATAGAAAAATCGTGCTAGAATTTTTTATTTTTTATTTTTTGGTTGGTGTGAGGGTAGGGTGTGGCGTAATTTTATTTTTATATTTTAATTTTATATTATATTTTATATTTTATGTGGAAAAATTAGTATATGTGACTACCAAGGTTATATAGAATACAAAATTAAAATAAATGTTAAAATTATTTTTGGGGGTGGGGTGGATACATTAGGAAGCAACAAGTAATGATGAATTGTTTTTTCATGGAGTCCTCGAATAATAATATTTATTGATACGATGGCACCTACTTGGAGTTCAGTATACATAAATGTGTTGAGACTTTAAATTCTAGGACTTCTTTAAACTCACATCCAATAGCTGCTGGTTTAGGTTAAATCTCCACTAATTTAGTGTTACTTGACAGAAATTAATTTGTCATAAAAATTTTAATATTTTTTTATTTTTTTTATACTCAAATTCCTGAGTTACACCATTCAATTTTAAACCTCCTGACCATCTGACCAAATACCTAGAAGGAGTTAAATCGCGGGATATGTTTCAACTAGATTACAGGTTCCCCATGACTGTACACTTCTGCACAAGGAGCCGCCTCCACTGGCAGCACAGTGATTACTCCATACTGAAATTCAGTCGCAGGTTCCCACCAGAATTCGAACCCTCACCCTTCCACTGGAAGCGAGTAACATGTTGATTGATCCACCAGTTGAACTGTGCCCCGAAGGTGGAACGCAACATTTTTATTACATTCCTTAGGACCGTCATTAATATACATTGGACCAGTGTAGCCTTCCGTCTCAATAGTACCCCATAGTTGCGTTTCTTTCATATTTTAGAAATGTCCCTAATACACATTCCATCAGACCTCCCGCATTGATAATATCTCAGAGTATATTATTTGTCATACTCCAAGTATACGGAATAAGGGTCTGCAAGCGATACTCCAGCATAATAGATTTCGCCAACAACTAGCTTGCAGTCTTCATCGCTTTGTGACAATAATTAACTCAAATTTGCTCTATGAATCTATTGCATCCACTTAAAAATTAATTTAATTTTTTTTCTCACAATTGATTTATCTACAAACAAAATTATGTATGATGAACCAAAATTCATTAATGGCTCAAAAAATTAAATCTAAGAAGTTCAACAAGGATAACATAAGCCCCGAGGCAAACGAGGCCTTAATGATTATAAACCTCCACCAAAAAATTATAAATATCCTCTTAATCCGACCATTTTGAGGTGTGCTATTTTATTTAGTATTTTGTAATTTTTTATTTTGTGTCATTTGATTTGACATTTAAAGAATTTTTACAAGGACAACTCCGATATAAATGATTATTGTCGCATGTAAGACTTCACTCAATAGTAGATAGTTCGCAATAAGTTAAATTTCAAAAACCGGATACCTCACATATTAGTGTAACTCTAGAAAATATCTTTGGTGTTTGAATCTATATAATTGAGCTCATTTACAATCTGAAAAATTTATTCACCTCGGGATACAAATTGCATTGGAGACTTATTTTAATACATATCACTATTAACAAAAAAAAAAAGCTACTATCATTTAATAAATATAATTTATAACAATTTTTATATTATCATTTAATATTATTCCTTCTTATAGTATTCATAAGTTTAAAAAAAAATGGAAAAATTAGCTATGACTTGGTGAAGTGTGACAATATTGATGAGTTGTTGTAAAAAAACTATCAAATTGAAGTAAAAGCAAAACGAAAATTATTGTCCTGCAATATATGTTATTAATTATAATTCTTATAATATTATTCATTTTTTTTATAATTGATATTATCATTTTTGTAGTGTTCGTGAGTGTAACAGTTAGTAAGATAGGCTCTTAAAGAAAAAAGAGAGAAAAAATTAGTCATTACTTCAACAAGTGTTTTAAACATCTTGCAAATTCCTTCATTATATTATCAAAAAATTTATTATTTTTCTCAATTAATTAGATTTCCATTTCCTTTCATTATTAAAAATTTATTGTCCCGCGTTTGGTTTTGAATTTTTAACCTTGTTATGAATTTACTGCTCCAAGTGTGGTTTTGATTATTTTTCTAAAGTTTAATTTCAAATTTTATTATTTAAGGAATAATTAATGTGCAAATTATTGAATGAGGTAAGGCTACGTTTGTTTTTCTTCCGTCGAAGGCGTTTTTGTTGTTCAAAAATAAAAACGACGTTTGGTAAATTATTCCCCGCAAGTATTTTCATCCTTTCTTGCTATATATTAATGTCATTATATTATTCATCTATATTAATTTCCAAATACATCTCTCTTAAAACACCATTAACAAAAATATTTTTTTTTCCAAAACAATCAAAAATAAATCCAAATATTGCCTAAGATTCTTCTCAAGACAAAATACACTTCTTAAACAATAGAGGGGTAATTGAAAATTTTGAATATTCTAAAGGGCATGTTTTTGGGATAATTATATTTCAAGGGTGCAAACTGTAATTAAATTGTTTTAAAAAGAGGAGTATTATTTAGGTGGGATGGTTAGGGGTGAGGTAGGCTATGGGCAGGTTGAATAGGGGCAGCTTTATTTCAGAGTAAATGCAGAGGCCAACTCATTGGCGGGTTACCCTAACCAATGACATGAAATTGAAATGAAATGTGTGCCAACACATTTTTCTAATCACCTAATTTGTTTTGTGTGCCTACTTA
Organism: Paulownia fortunei; assembly: GCA_019321725.1. Taxonomy (NCBI): domain Eukaryota; kingdom Viridiplantae; phylum Streptophyta; class Magnoliopsida; order Lamiales; family Paulowniaceae; genus Paulownia; species Paulownia fortunei. The sequence continues at coordinate 1,334,742 of CM033110.1, forward strand.
CATTATGTGTGTGTGTGTGTGTGTATATATATATTTAATGTGGAATTCTTTTTTAATTTACTTAAGATAGAAATTTAAATAAAAATATTTTCAAAAAATTGTATATAATTCACAAAAAGAAGATTGAAAGTATGTAGTATCGCAATATTATTTTTATTTAAATGATTATATCTTCTTTTAAAAAAATAAAAATTAAAACTACTTTTTTAGAACATTAAAAAATACTTTCTCAAATTTATAAATTCTATTTCTTTTTAAACATCCAAAATATGGGTTTTATAGAAGATTGATAGCATCAGTATCACATTATTATTTTAATTTAAAATATTATTTTAGAACATTAAAAAATACTTTATCTCTTCCAATTTTATAAATTTTATTTCTTTTTAGAAATTCAAAATATGAATATTTTTGTATTTATGATATATCATCACTAACTTTAGACCACTATTTTAAAAAATAATAATTTAATAATATAAAAAAATTTCCAACTCCCATCCAAAAATTTCATAATTTTGTGTTTAGTTCAATGGAATTGTAGAATTGAGAAGTACAAATACTGTAATAAATTTGGGATGGAAGAAGAAGTATATATACTTGTGTGTGTGTGTGTGTGTGTGTGTGTGGAGATAGGGGGAGTGGGGGGGGGGGGGTTTGGGTTGGGGTGTGTGTATATATAGAGTGTATGTATATATGAAAGTCTGCAAGAAAAAGATACGAGTGTTGGGGGTCAAACGACAGTTCGTACTACAAAGTGTCCTGCGGACAGAGGTCAAAGGAAAGAGGCCAAAATCAGAATATGTCTGAGAAGTTAAAATGAATTGATTGGACTTTATGTACACTCATTCACGTGGTGGGGTGGGAACTTCTTTGACTCTATACTCCATCTTACGTGGCACTGCTCACTACCCCCTGATAGCCACGTGGCCCTATATATATATATATGCATATTTTGTTTTATTTATTTACTATACATATATATTATAATTCATATTCTTTTTTGAGTATATTGTTAATCAAGTGTTTGTATAATTGATAAATATATTTTTTTATAAAAGTAAATATTTATTCATCAAGTTTATTATACTATTCACCAATACGTCGAGCTTAGGATATTATTTGGTATGATAGGAAAAGTACCATAAAATATTACTATTCAGTTAAATCCACTTAAATAAAACATGTCAACTACTCCACATTTTTTTATGTTTTACATATTTAAAAAATAATAATATATTTCAATTCTAATTATTTAAGTAAGTCGTTGAATTAATTACAACTTAAATTACCATTATTTAGTATATATAAATCTAAAATAAAAACCACTAAATTCAATCCTTATTATATACAAAAGTTTAGTTTTGAAATTGGGATTGGCTTAATCTATTATATAATCATGTAGAGTCAAAAATTTGAGAAACTTGATTTGGACCCATGATAAAAAATCCATCCAACAAATAATCACGCAACTGAATGATTAACCAACCCAAAATTGACTTTCATTTGTGCCATGAAATTGGTGAGTATGTTAAATAAAACATCTTTTGTCTTTTTTCATTTGATGGGCATTTTTTTTTATTTTTTTGTACTATCCCCTAAATAATCCCTCAATTCAAACAAAATAATATTAATATTACATAAAATTTTCAATTTTCAATCATACAATTCAAACATGAAACTTTCATATATTATAATATATTCATAAACAATGTAACTCTATTTTATCAAATTAATCTTACCAAATCCTATCAACAAATCCAGACGGGGCCGAAGAGAAAAAGGAAATGAAAATGCTACATAATTTTGGGTGTCAAAAAATAAAGGAAAAGATAAAAAAAAAAAGATTATTGCTTTGATAAGAAAAACTATTTGTTGGTGGGAAACATTCAAAGGGACAAGTTCTGCCAATTGCCCTTTGGTCTTAACATTTATATATTTGACCGTTGACAATCAAACGTACGTGGACATAAATTTTAATGGCCCATGTTGGGATATATATGTGTACCTATCCAAATTAGTAAATAATTACTCGAATCCGTGACATAATTTTAAATTATTAATTGAGTAAAGTTGGAATCGAATTTATAAAATTTTATAACTCAAACTTGACTTAAAATATTTGAATTTGAGATATATTTAAACTGTGTAAAACTAAAGAAGATTGGCTTGAATCTGTTGGCTAAAACAAATTTTTGGAAACCAGGTTCTAACATCCTGATCACCCCCCACATCCAAATAATTTCAGATATGTCTTATCTGCTTGTTTGTAGGGAGGTATGGGCATCTTCCACATTGTTAATTTAAAAGTAATATAGTAATTTTTGTTAAAAAATTTAACAAAAAGAATATAGTAATTTTTGTTAAATATTGGTAAATGTTGAGATCGTGTCTTCAATTATGAAATCACGATGTAAGAATGGAATCTAATGCGACATAATCCAATATAAGTTATCAGACAAAGTTCACGAGGTTTACGATGAAGATCCAAACCTCAAAAGTTAAGTTCGAGATATTCGCAAAAAATCAAATCTATAAATTTATAAAACTCGCATGATCTATGCACCATACTATATTAAATTACACCACTCGAAACTTAAATATAAATACCCTAATTTTTATTATTTAAATGTATGTATTTAATATGAAAATAACTCTATTAATAACTTAAACATCATATGGTATCCCCCAAAATTCATAATATTTGTTTGTATCACCGACAAAATTCTACACACCACCTACTATCTGATAAAAAGGAAGATAACAAGGAGACACCTCTCTATATTCGAGAAAGTTGAATGTACGACCACACCACTTTGACCACATTAAAAATCTAATTAATATAATTTAATAATATATTTGCCAACACGAGTATCAGCAATCATCACTTGATATCTTGAAATATTATTAGGTATAAGCTATCGACTAAAATCAAGATTTTAGAAAACAATATATCTAATGATTTGCATTTAAAAAATAATCCCCAAGTAAATGACAAAAAAGATATTCTAACCAATTGAATATCTTTCATAAAAAAACCAAGGAAATATGTTACAATTTTTTATGAATTTGAGGATAATATTATCTCATGGTAGGATAATTTGAGGATAATATTATTTCAGGATAATAAATCTCATAAAATCACTACTATTCAAGTACAATTATAATTATTTTAATATTTAAAATTTTAAGACAACCGTTCTTGTGATTGAATCTACGTGATTCTATCATTTCGTAGTTTTCTGGAATCAAGTGTAAAATTTTTGTTCACCTTTTGTGTGTGTGTGTGTGTGTTTTTTTTTTTTTTTTTTCATTTTTTTTTTCTTTTCCTATGCCAAGTTACGGTATAGCAAAAAACTATGTAATCACCTTGAAACGCAACATATGATTTGTCCGCTTCGAGAAAAAGAGCGGCGCCGGAATTCCTAAGACCTAAGAATTTAGCATAATTTATTTCTCACTTCCAACACCGACCATCATCATATTGCTTACCCTATTACTGTTCCATTGATGTCGGTTTGGAAAATTTAGTACACGATTTGGTTTTATTTTCAACTCATTTTTAATATTTTAATAATTTAAAATATTTTTATTAAATTTTTTTAAAAAAAATAAAATATATTTAAATTAATTATATTTTTATATATATTATATATGTCTTAAAATAAAAATATATTTATTTTATAATACTTCCTGCATGAAATATCAATTAGATTTAAAATTGAATTTGATAAATATATGAAAATACGCGAAATATTAATAAGTTTGAAAATAAATTTTGCAAATGAAATAAGTTGTTTTTTTTATTTATAAAAATAAATAAAATAAATGTATTTTTGGAGTTTCAAAAAGTGAAAAAATGAATAGATTTTTTTTTCTGAAAATAAAAACAAACAGGGCCTTAGAGCTTGTTTGGTTTCATTTTCATTTTCAAATTAATTTTTATGTTTTTAGTATTTTGGAGATTGAAAATATTTTTACTAGATATTTATATTTCTATATTAACTATACAAGTCTGACAATAAATACTTTATTAATGTTATTTCCTACAGGAAAATATGTAAATACTAATAGATTTTAAAAATTATTTGATAGTTATATTTTTATATCTAAAATTGATTGAAAATTTTAAAAAATAAAAATAAATAACATTTTTAATGAAAATGAATAAAATAATGTATTTCTAAAATTTTAAATAGCAAAAATTAAAAAGGAGATCTTTGAACATGTAAACAAATAAGCTCTAATGAACCGTCGATTTTGAATTCTTTTAGTTATTCCTAATACACATTTAAATAAATGAAAACTTGCAGTTGATTATGAACAAAAACACGTTTAGAGTTTTCCTACATTGTTCGAAAAATTATTTACGTATACATAAATAAAACAAATACTTTAATTTTTTTTTTTAAGATTTCGAGATGTAATCAAAATTAACACTATTTAGTGTAAATAAATCATACAAATATTAAAAAAATAATTTTTAAGATTTGGAGACATAATCACAATTATTTATTTAATAGGTTCACACGTAAATCTCATAAACCAACGATTCTGGATGACCCAAACGATCATGTCGAGACTCCAAAAGAATATTGTAAGATTTTGTTGCCCTCATTGAATATTTAAGGTCAACCTTAAAGTATTCGGGACATTGAATCCATCTTTAGGTTAGATTCATTTGTCTGTTTTTGACCCTTCCATATCTAGAATAACAAGGTTGTTGAAATGTGTGCTGGAGATTTCTCCTAAGGTTGGAACTTGAATCACAAGATATGTAATAAATTTTGACCACTACAATACAATATTCTATTTTGTAGGCTACTACTATTAGACTCTTGGTTATGCTACTAATTGTATTTTTCTTTTTTGCACTTCCATCACTAAATTTTTAAAAAAAGTGTTTTTATTTTTTTTTATTTTTTTCACACTGCATAAAATGATAAAATTTTAATTTAATTAATTATCATTAATGAGAATTTAGAAATTTGGTCTTTAAGACTGATATGAAAATAAAATAAAATGATATTAATGCTTGAGTCTAATTGGGTAAAAAGTCGGGAGTTGAAAGTGTAGACCTAACATGTAACACAATAAACACAATAAAGTTGTTAGAAGAATAAAGAATTTTTTTTCGGACTTTAACTCGAAAAATTGTTTATTTTTTTAATGACACAATAATAGAAAAATATTTATTTTTATTGAATTTCAGTGAATTTGTGAAAAAATTCAATGAAGTATTAATTTTCTTTTCGAATTCGAGTTTGTTGCTAAATTCTTATGTTCTAATAGAAGGGCTGAAAAGATAGATTAAAGCTTGTCCTAGCCCATAGAAAAGCCCAATATTTAACCCAGACAAGGCCCCAGGGCTTGTGACTAGAATGGGCCAAGGGCCCATGGGTTCTCTTATCCTGCTTATAAATCTAGTTGGATTTAGCAAAATTATCCTTAACCTACAAAAGGTTTAATTTATACGTCAAATTTTATTATATTATGATAAATAATTTTTAATTTATGAGGAGTGGTAATACACAAGTTTATGTATATATATATATATATATATATATATATTAATGCAATTTTTATTCCGCCCCATACCAAAGTATTATGTTCGATTTTTTCTTCAAAAATATGTCAAAAGTCATTTTATGCCATTTTTTCTCTTGAAATTGTCCTTATTTATTAAATTTTAAAAAATAAAATATACAATAATCTATACATTAAATAACTTTCATTCATGATAAAAGAACAAAAAAATTTTAACCACATAATTAACTCCACGCATAAAGGTATTATTCATGAAAATCTGTCGTTGGATTAGGAATCGAGCAAAACAAATTGTTTCGTGGAGTGCTAGATATAATTTTAGTTTTATTTTATTAGTATTTATTTGAAAAAATATCTTTAAATATAATCTTTTTACGACAATAATAATTTAATTTAAATTTTTCGATTCAAATTAAAAGCACAACGGTCACTTACACAATAAATATTTCCCCCTACACATTTTATAATAGACAGGATAAATATTTTAGACAAATAAAAAGAAATAAACTAAAATTATTTTATAATATAAAGAATAAATAATTTTAGACAAAAAATAAAAAATAAAAAAAAATTAAAAATCTTTGAGTGAGAAGTGATGGAGATTAGGCCAACGGTATAGTGAACTGGCGCCAAACCTTATCAGCTTCAATTGAAGGAGACGAAGTTAGAGAGAGAAATTACACGAACAACACACACAGATATGTCCCTTTCTCTCTCATCACTCGTCTTCTCTCTCTACAAACCCACGCCATTCAATTACCCAGCCCACAATTCGATTGTGCTCACAAAACCCAGTAAATGTTTGGTCCGAGCTTCCTCATCAGCTGCTCCGGGAATCGATTTTACCACTCTCGAATCCGCCATTGCAAAGGTTCCTTCTTTTTCTTTGCTTCCTGTATCACTCACGTAGCAAACTCTACAGAATTATGTCTGGTTTACAAATTATTCATGGGCTTGTTAGTTGTTGGACGCTTGAACTTGAAGTGCTCTGAATTAGCTGTTTGTTAAGTTGATTGCTACTACTATTTGAATTCAAATGAATATTGGTATATATATATATATATATAGCTCTACTGACGTTTTGAATAGGAATTCTTCGAGTCATAACTGATTAATTTACCAGCCAAGACTTTTCTCTGTGCTAATTCATCTTTACATGTCATAATTATCCTTTTTTTTGTGGATTGGGTGGATGGTTTGGTGGGTTGGGGGTGGGGGTTGTCTACTGCAGTACAATGAGGTTGGGGAAGATGTGGGTCGAACCCAGAACTAAATCTAGGGAAACGAACTCCTTTACCAGTGAGGAAGTTAGTTGGCCAATGTCAAAACTATCTATAAGTATGATTTGTGGTTAAAAGAATGCTGGACAGTGTTAATGCCATGATATCTGAGTCATTTCTAGATTTTAAGGGCTTCCCAATTAAAACAATAAGATAAAAGTCCTGGAGATTGAATTAAGTGAATAATGCACATTACATTCTCTTCTAAGTTGTGATAGTTGTGACGTGCTTACTTCAAATGTAGGAATTGCTTTCAATTCACAATATTTTCTAATTATTTTATTGATAATAGTGGTTATTGACTAATGGAGAACATGCTAGTAACATAGACGGTGGTGGAGATGATGTTGCCAGACAAAATGATTTTTATGTATCTAAAATAGTGAAGGAAATGAGGTCCGTTTATTGTAAAAGACTAAACAGAGTGGAAACAATTTAGACTTCGAAGAATTGAGCTCTCTAGCATCTTATTTTCCGACGATGTTGTGTGCAAACTGTAGTGATGAAGCTTAACAAAAAGGGTGTAGTAAGTGTGAATACCCCCATCATCAGGACGTTAGAGGAGAATTAGATGCATGTACCCTCACCCCAAAGTAGGGAGGTGGTTTTAATTACATGAACCTGACACTTCCAGGTTGGACCTACCATATCAGCCCTGAGGTCTGCCCTTTTATGAGTGTTTTTCTAACTGATCTATTGCTGGTGTTTCTTTATAAAAACCTATAAAAGTAAACGTTTAGTGGCAACTCAGAGGAGTTGTTCTGCTAGAATCACATTCTGTTTTTACCGCTACTAGTTTGCCCTCAATCTGCGACTTGAGTTGATTGTAATAGAATATGGTAGAGGAAGCCAATTCAAAGTGATGTGGCAGATGAACAAATAACCAGGAGAGTTGTGTAAAAGCAAAATTCAAGCGTTGGGGTTGTGTTCTATATTATCCAAGGGATGCTACTCCATTGGTCTTCATTGCTTAAAGTCTCATGTGTACAAATTTACTTGCCTGTCCCTCAACACAACAAGATTGACTTAAAAGATAAATTTGCTTTTGAAAATGGTTTCTTGAATCACTTCTAGTGCATCCTATGGTTCACTGCAGAAAGATAGTGATGGCGTCAAAGAGGCACTTGATCAGTTGAGGGAAGTTGGTTGGGCCAAAAAATGGAGTTCTCAACCATACGTCTCATGTCGTACGGTCAGTCTCCAAAACTACTATGAAGTTCCTGCCAAGTGCTTCTAAAATTTTTGTTCTCATTTAGAGTCTTGAGTAGTGTTAATTTGAATATGTTGATAAAATGTTTACATATTTTTACTAACGGAACATTTTGGGTACAGACGTCTCTTCGGGAGCTGACATCTCTAGGAATCAAGAATGCGGAGAACCTAGCTATTCCTAGTGCCAGAAATGATGTAAGTTCTATGAAACTTGTGTCTCATTCTGTTTCATATAGTAGAACCATATTTAAACCATAACATGGTCTCAATAGAAGTTCTCTTGGGTAAGTCTAATAAACGTCCTTAGATTTAGACCATTTCTTCACCATTTTGAGGTAGGAAGTTTGGTTATTCTCTAGGGTAAGTCGAATGGATGTGTCTTGATAGAACGATCTTAACTGTTGATTAAATAAAGAACCTATTTCTGTTTGCCACCAACTCGCGCGGTGTATGCAACTGAATCTAATATTTATGCTTCTGTTTTCCATTTAGAATTTCTCACAGGATTAAAGATTTGTATAATGGAAATGGATTACGTGTATTTATTGTGATTTGTTTTTCAAAACTTTGAATGAACCTTTATGCGTTTATTGAGTTGATTTTGTTCAGTGATGCAGGCAGCTTTTCTCTTTACTGTGGTTGGCACAACTGGATTTTTGGGTGTTCTTGCTGGTCAGCTTCCTGGGGTAGCTTCCAGTACCTTCCTACTTAAAAGTGTTAAACTTATTTTCTTTCTCAGGTGTACCACTATCCTCTAATCATGTATATATCTCTACAACCATAGACAGCCACAAAATTTACAACTTTACAGCCTTATGAATATTGATTTAATTATTTCTTGAAGACTTTAATAAAAGATCAAAAGGGATCATATAATTAATCATCGAGTAATTTGAGGGGAAAACTTAACTGTTGTCCACAAAGCAAAGTACTTACCGTGATTTGGTACAAACTGAAGTGCTTTTCTATTTTCCATCAAACTTGGAGTTTTTTCTTTATTATTCTGGAATTTGCTTAATTATATTGCAGTTTTCACTCAAACATCTAGAAATCTGAGGAGGTTATAGTTACTCGTAACTGTAAACGAATTTTCACTACTAAACTCTACAGTTCTTTTTCTTTAGTTTGTCTTACTTCCTGAGTTATCTTTGTCGTAACCTCCCATAAGGTCAAAATAACCATAAGGGGTTTGTTAAGTCATGGTGTTTGGTGCTTTTTCTTCTCCCTGAAGGACCAGTGAAGGAGGACACCTTCTATAATGCTAATTTTTCTTTGCTATGGATGTGCTAAATTGGTCAACATTAATATTGTTACTACCCAAAGCACTTGCACAGCATCTGCTACTTACACACTGCCCAACTTGTGCAATGTTGATGACATCTGTGGGCATTTCAGATGAAATCTTCACAAATGAAATGTATTATGCCAATGTGTTACTGTGAAGGAGTAAAATTTGTAAGTAAAACTTGGGCTAGTGGGAAAAACGCCCTAGTGGTTACTTGGTGAATTAGGTAGGATTATCTTCCTAGGCTTAACTTGTGAAGCTAGGAGGTTCCAGATTGTATCAAACCTGACCTAAGGACTGTCGGCACAGAGTGCAGCCAGATGCCCACGGTATAGGTCCTTGAATTTGTGAAGTTATTGCAAATGTTAAAATATACAAGTCTATTCTAGCATACCCACACAAATGCACACACATTTTACAAATATCTCATCTGAAAGCTAAAGCTATTAGAGAGGAGAGACTTTTAATTTTTGATGTCTCTAACAACAAGAATTCAAATCCAAAGTGGTGATATAGATATGCCATAACAGCAGGAGAACAGGAGTTGGGCTTATCTATGTATGGTCACATGCATTTGTAACTTAAGTTGGCTTGGTTTAAATTTTGCTCTTTCTGATTATGGTAACACTGCTACTGTGCACCAAGAGAATTTGATTTAATCAAAACATTTCATGCCATTGACATTCTTGATCTACCACTTTCTTGTTTCGCAGGATTGGGGCTTTTTTGTGCCATACCTGATTGGGAGCATCTCTTTAATAGTTCTTGCTGTAGGGAGTATTTCTCCTGGGTAAGTAGTTAAAGAGCTATCTGTTCCAAACCATCTATTTATAACTGAAGCAGATGCTTTTGAGAAAATATTCTAATATTTTGAGATTTTTCTTATCTATTGTTTCTTTGGCATACTTATGAATAGCAGTGATATAGGTTAACAAAGAAAGCAAAAGTGGTCCAGTGCTCATGCATATGCACATTTAAAACTTGACAGCTGGATATGCGCACATACAACCACATATATAGCAGGTTATAAGTTAAGCCTTTTCAATTTTCTATGATGTAGGCTGCTTCAGGCTGCTATTGGTGGATTTTCTTCATTCTTTCCTGATTACCAGGAGAGGATTGCTAGACACGAAGCAGCTCATTTTTTAGGTATCATCTTCATGAGGTTCAATATGTCAAAAGTAGATAGGCTGATAAAATAATACTATTGAGAAGTTTCACAACACTACTGTTTTAGGTCACTGATAGATTTATCTCACATAACAATCATTTTACTGAAGTCATTAATTCATGAAAGGTGCAGACACACAAATACATGCACACCCAAATGAAGAATATCCCATTTTATGGATATAGTAGTTTGCAAATCTGAAGTTCTTACGACTCCAAAGCATTTGGGCTTGTGACCTGTATATCATTTGTAGCTTTGTGCATCTTGTGCTGTTTCCTCCATTAGTTACAAGAGTTTTCCTTTATTTGATCACTTTTGTGAAATATTTCACGTTATTCTCTGTCATTGGGTTATCTCTTTAAAATCTCTTCTCCTTCATGTTGCTTGCCTCTTCTCTAAATTTCTCCTTCTAATGAGGCCTAAGTATACAGTTTAATAGGATGGTTTTGATATTGTAGTTGCTTACTTACTTGGCCTTCCTATCCTTGGGTATTCATTGGATATTGGGAAAGAGCATGTCAATCTCATTGATGAAAGGCTTGAAAAGCTTATTTACAGTGGACAGCTTGATGCCAAGGAACTAGACAGGTATCAATCTCAAAGCTGTAGTTGCCATACCCCTGTTTACTTTCCTTTCCACTCAGAAACATGATAGGTTTTTGCTTAAAACCTTCTTTACATATCATTTTCATCTATATTTGATCAAATTCTGATCGACAACATGAAAAAGTTTCTATGTGTAAAATTGATCCAGATATTGATAAGAATGTAATTCCTATTTTTCTCATGGGTGCATGTCTGATGTGCTTGCGCATCTATCAAGTGACATTTTGGCAGGTCCTACAATTCCATTGCAAAATTAACAGGCTATTGCCAGAAACCTAGATTATTGTTTGAGTCAGAAATGAAGAACCTGAAGCAACCATTTTGCTTTTCCAATCAGCACACCAACTGCTATCTCTAAGTTCTCAAGCCTACTTTCTGAAAGTTAGGAAACATGACTCAGTAAATTAATTTTTCTTGTTAGTAAAGTTTTGCCAAGCGACTATGTTCTGTCCCTTCTCGCCCATTGAAATGCCGGATGATGGAATTTTGTCACTACCTCAGCTTCAATACTACTCCTGCAAATAATTCATTCTCACACAAGCTTTTCACGTTAGAATTTCTTATCCTAATTTGCTTTCAGGTCTCATACTTCTTAAAATCTGAAAAAGTAGAAACTAGTGAGTGATGATCCAAAATTTTTCTCACTTCTCAGGTTAGCAGTTGTAGCAATGGCTGGACTGGCCGCGGAAGGTCTACAATATGATAAAGTTGTTGGTCAATCTGCTGATCTTTTCACTCTTCAGGTTTGTTCATCCCACCAAGAAAAACATACAAACAGGCTCTAAAATCAAAATCTAATTCATTGACTTCCATCATTTCAGAGATTTATAAACAGGAGTAAGCCACAGCTTAGCAAAGAGCAGCAGCAAAACCTTACCAGATGGGCGGTAAGTTCTTCAATCAAACGGTTACATGGATGGTTTTCTGATGCATGCATAGCCGATTTTACTTCACAGTTTATGGAAAAATTTCTTTTGAATTTCTCTATTGCACTCTCAGCAAAGTAACCAGCACAACTGCATATATGAAAATTTAGGGGTTATATTGCAGGTGCTATTTGCTGCATCATTAATAAAAAATAATCGGGTACTCCATGAAGCCCTGATGTCCGCGATGTCGAAGAAGGCAACAGTTGTTGAATGCATGGAAGCAATTGAGAAGGCTGAGTAAATTTAGCAACCATGTTTTTTTCAGAGAAAAGAGTCGCTGACAACATAAATGAAAAGACAGTAATTATTCTTTCTTAAACTATCTTCTGAACTTTTGGATTTAAGCTGCAATTGTAGCTATATCATTTCTCAACATAAATGTTTGATTTTGCATTCCACCACATACCCTGCTCATGTTATTGGAACTCTCACAGTGATTCAGGACCAGAAAAGAGTAGAATGATCAATTCTGAGATGAATATGATAATTGACTTTCAAGAATATGATCCAACCAAATTTTCCTAGGATCTTTGAGATTGTGTTTAGATTTAAGGATTTGAATTTGAGATAAGTATTTGAAGTAAGGATTTCAAATAATTCAAATCCATTATAATAATTGAAAAAATAACTCAAAATTGTTAATAAAAGATTTGAAATCAGTAGTAATTGGAAATTATCCAAACAAGTGCAAGAAATTTGTAATTATGAATTTGAAATCTTTAGCTATTAAATTTTTCAATCCACAAACGGTGAAGGTTTTGATGAAGGATTCAATTTTCAAGTTACTTGAATGGTAATACTGCAAAGTCATGCCTACGACTTTTCAATCTTCCCCCTTTTTACTCCAGTATTTTGCTTATTTCTTGAATCACGCTATGAATCACTTAATAATCAGAACACACAGTTGTTTGAACTTCGTATCTTAAAACAATCACAAATCATCTGTGTATGATGGACCTCACGTGGGTCTACACCAAATAGAATTTGTGAAAACTCCGCGCTATCTCAATTTTTGCTTCAAATAATTGGCTTGAAGCAGCCAAACTCATACATTGTTGAAAAGGAGATTTAAATATATACACAACCGAAGTGAGATAGGCACAATACTAATTTTCTTAAAATAAATTTTGTCCTTATAATAGTACTTTAAAAAATAGGACGTATGCCTCGTAAAATAAAATATTTCTTACAAGATTAGTACATCATATACTAATCTTGTCGGGTGAACAAAAAACTTAACTTTATTCTTGTTCAAAGAAAAGCAAAGAACTTGAAAATAATCATAATTATTTTTGACGGCTATATAGAGAGGGTGAAAGAATAAACAATAGACTTGAATTATTTGGGATGGCGAACATGGAATAAAGGGGTTTATTTATAGATTTTTAGGCATCTAATCGTGATTAGTCATGTTTTTTTATTAGAATCAATCTGAACTGCTATATCGCATCTCTTAAAATATGATTGCGATTTAATGGTTCACATTGCATTCTTTCATAAAGGTTCACAAGCCTTACTCTAGACCTCTTATATATGAATGAACGTGTCTATTCATCGCGCCCCTTCAATGTTAGTGAACAATCACAACTTTTCATACGCACTCTTACGACCATTCAAATTAATTAGGCATCTTTTCAAGTTTAAAAACTTTCCATTAAATTGAAGATATATTTTCAAATTTGAATTTTTTTTGTTAAATCGAAATTTTTTACAATTCACTCCATTTATTCCAATAAATCTCCCAGGCCTGTTCCTGTTGGTATTTGACATTGCCAGTTTTCAATCCCTGTAGTTCCAGCTCAAACTTAATTCCTAACATCTTAATTTTGACAAATTCAGTTCATGTAGTCAAATTCTATGTTATTGGCTAGTGGAATTGTACACATGCAAGGGAATAAATTCATAGGCTCAAACTTAAAAGAGACTGAAAGTATAATATCAATAGTTGCATGCCTTGCATATGAACAGTCCCATTAGGACTCGACAGAGTTCGAAAGGTCAGGATCACTTTTATTTAAAAATAAAAATATAAGGGATTAAATTTGACGAGGGGTGAGTCACACAGACCGAATTTTGAATTCGTGACAAAGATAAATGACAATATTTACAATTATTCAAAAAAATTAGCATATTAGCTGTTACAGAATATTATGTGAGAGAAATAGAAAACACAATCCAAATAACCATCAAACGTGCGTAGAGAATCGACAAAAAATGCAACATAATCTTCTACATCTCTATTCCAAATATTTCATGTGAATTCAATAGAGAGATTGACTCAAAAAAGTTAAGTTTTCTTTTTTCTTTTTGATATCTAGTTATTCGAAATTTACGTTCGATTAAATTTTAAAGTGAATGCCCATCTCTTAAAAACATTCACAAGGTAAAACCAATCGCGTAGTGTCTACAACGTACACACATTTGAGCCGACAATTTGGTATATGACTCCTGCCCATATCAGCAACATACTTGAACCCTCCTCTCAAGTAATCTTTTTAAACCTACAAGGGTAATCGAATTCTCGACCTTTACGTTGATACCCTAAACACTATCCATTACGCCACTTATCGTGAGACAACTTTTCTCCGTGGGCCAACTTTTCTTTTCTTTTAGTGCTATATATGGTGGAGAATGTGCTAGGTTATCTGAGTACGTTCTTCATGTACGGATATTCATTTGTGGTTTTTGTGCATTCTCAAGAGTCATCTGAATATATTACAAACTTTCATTTTCTGTCCTTGTGTTTTCAGCAATGCGAATCCTATCAAAAAGATGCCCAACAAGATAAACCTTAGCAACACCTTTCTATTTTTGTAGTTGGTTCGAAGCATCGATAGATACATATCTAGATCGGTCTTTTGCAAATTTGATAAAATCAAATGATTCTTTTTATTCTCTGAGTTTAGTCCTATTGACCAAAAATCTGATAATATATTGGGTTATATAGATGGATACTATGATGTCTACGGTTGAATCGGATATTAAATAACATTCGATAATATCAAATTGTCTCGAATTTTATATTTAAAAATGAAGCTTACTTTTTTTTTTTTTTGGGTGGGGGGTATATGGTACTATCATTTAGTGAATGTATCCTTATACATAGAATGGATGTTAATTAATTCTTTGGTACAATTGTTATTAAGCTCTTTTAGTTTCAAATTTAAGTTCAACAATTACATTATGTTTTACTATATCAATGCTTGATACAATAAAAATAATAGATTGTGTTATATATATATAAACCCTAGCAACAAATTTTCTACTTTTTTACATGGTCCAAGACTCCAATAATATAGATATAACACTTGGAATACGTCTCAACTTCGTTTTGCAACAATAAGCATGGACTGAGGAGGGGGGAGCTAGGAGAGATAGCTGCCCCCATCAAATCTATATAAACTTATATATTACATATAAATTTACTAAAATTTAAAATGTTTTCCTTTAAAAATAATAAAATTATCTTTTATCTCACTGAAAAAAAATTCAATCTCATCTCTTAAAATTAAAATTCCTGACAATAAGCATAACTGTATATGATTGATGGTCATATTCTTTTGGTTTTGCCAGTTCATTAATTAAGCAAAGGTGTGGCTGAAATTGTCTATAAGGATAGAGTGTGAGAAAACCCTTTTGCCTTCCTTCTCAACATCATTACTTGTAACAATATTGAATTATATATTGAATAAAAAAAAACCCTTTATTTCAGTAAGCAAATGGAGTATTTAATTAACCAATACTAGAGAAAAAAGAAAAAAAAAAAAAAAGAGGGAAAAAAATTAACGCATGGTAGAAAAATTAGTCATGTATAACAAAAAAAAAAAAAAAAGAGAAAAAGAATAGAAAAGAAAAGAAAAATATTCCAGAATAACAAAAAGGAAATCTTTATCCAACTGTGATTTTCTGCAAACAAATCCTATGTATGCAACTTGCCATTGATGACACGTCAAGGTCTTTATCATCTAATGATCAAAGCAAAATTCCCAGCATATTTTGTTAAATCGCCAGACTGGACACGATCTTTTTCGATATTCGATCCATTCGCCTATATATAAAAATCTAAAATTTTAACTCAAGCTCGAGTCTAGCCTCACAGATTTTCCCGAAGTATCTTTATACACATATTTAAAAAATTTACCACCTTTTTAGAGATCAAAGATGGAGATGGTGATGAATTTGGGGACTGAAAATCCAGTGGTGATATTCAGCAAAACCAGTTGCTGCATGTCCCATGCAATCAGCACACTTATACGTAGTTTCGGAGCAAACCCTAAGGTTCATGAGCTTGATCAGCTCCCCAATGGCCATCAAATGGAGAACGAATTGATGGCATTAGGGTGCAACCCTACCGTGCCGGCCGTGTTCATCGACAAGAAATTTGTTGGTGGTCCTAATGAGATCATGAGCCTCAATATTAGGGGCAAGCTCAAGCCATTGCTCATCAAGGCTAATGCAATCTGGATATAGAGGGAAAAAAACAATATAAAAAAAATTATCCCATGTTTTTTTTATATATTTTTTTTGGCCTATAGTAAATATAAATAAATAAATAAATAAATATTGCTGCTTTAGCTAGCAACCTAATTAGTATCTGATTACATGAATCAAATTTTGAGCAAATTTACTATGTTAAGAGTTAGTAAATGAGGCCATTTTTGTCATTTTAGTGTATCGGTGCGAGGGCTTCTTCTTCAATATGTAATTCCCTTGTGGTTACCATGTATTAGCGCATTACAATCTATATAAGTAATTGTAATTCACCCGTTTTACTTATTTAAGTCTCTTTCTTGTCCGATTCTTATGATAGACAAGGATCATTTCAGATATTTATCCACCGATATCATCATATATCCATATTTTGAACCATGCTTCTATTATTATTTACTGCTACTTTATTGCAATTGTCACAGGGACAAAGAGTTGCACAATGGAAAGTTATAAACAAATTAAAGGCAATGCTGAGAGAAGATGAATATGATCACAAGGCTACCATTCTGTGTAGTCAACAATTTGTGAGTGAACAGATTATAGATTATAATTACCTAATCAATATCTAATCAATGTGCAGTTTTACAATTCCATCTTAGTAACCCACCATATATACCATGGGAAAGAATAATTTTGGATCCATTCTAGACAATGTATATATATAATATATGTTAATATCAGAAAGATTGACATTTATAGTAGTAGACGTTCTATAAAAAACAAGTGTTGCAACAAATGTTGTAAGAGATGTTGCAACATTGGCGCAGAATAAACTTTAATTAATTAATTAATTTAGTTAATTATAATTATTTTATGTAGGTTTCCATAATTTAGGAATTTTTTAAATATTTATTTTAAGTACTTTGTAAAGTCGTGTGTGTAATAAATGTGCTGAAATTAAAGATATTCTTGATTTGTCTTGATAAGGTAAGAGAAAACTTGCAAAATTATATGAATAAAAAAACAAATTAAGGAATCGATCACTTTTAGATATTCATTAATCAAGATTCTATTTCAAGAGAATTTGGATTGGAATAAACGACTATATATATATATCAAGTCTCAATATTGAAGAAATCAAGTGAAAAAACTGAATAGTATTACAAAAGTGATTCAAGGATGATACGAGTTTACTCTTATACATTCTTCAGGAGAAGAGGGTGTAAGGTTTTCGGGAGATGGCCGCATCAGCAATTTGAAGGAATTCAGAGTTGGATGGAGTCTAACAATATTGATTAAAGTTAAGGAGAGCTCGTAGGAATAATTAATTAGTGGAATTATTTATTTTTCTGGGTGTAGTCACATGCAAGTAGAGTATTTTGTACTTCGAAGCAAGTAAATTTTTTTGATATTATCTTTTTATTTTCTTTGCGTGATTTATTGAAATATTATAACATTTTGTACAACAATTAGAATTTTTAAAAAAATTGGACAATTCTATTAACATACATACATAGGATAACTCGAGAGTATTGGGTGTAATCTAAGTGTTGTTAGGTAAGCATTCACTAGGCCGATGAGGTCTTGACCTAGGGTCTAGGGTAAGCATACAATAGGCCGACGATGTTTTCACCGATGTCGAAGTTGTTATCTCAAAATTATACAAACATTATGTTTCAGATTCAAGTCCCATCAAATCATCTAACTATTTATCTCATTTATGTAAATTTATTATCTCATTATTGATAACTATATTGAATTAAGTTTGATTCATACTAATAATGTAATTATCACTTCTTTCAAAAATAAAAAAGGTAAACACAATAGCAAGAGTAGCAAAGATAAAATATGAACTGACGTGGTTTGGATTATTAGACTTTAGTATGTAACTAATAAATTTGAAATAGATTGATCAAATTGGTTGGATTGTTATTGGGACGGAGGCACATAGCTAAGGGGGCTGGCAGGGACAACTCCCTCCCTTCACTTCCAAAATTTTTTTAGATTAATATAAATCTTGTATTTAAATTTATCAAATTTTAATATTTTTTTATCTCCTAAAAAATTAAAAATATCTATTTGTCTATTATTATTAAGAAAACATTTCAATCTCACCCAACTCTCATTATTCAATTTATTGCAATGTTAAAAAAACAAGAAAAACACACACTCACACACACACACACATACATATGTATGATCCTATTAATCAGGACTTTGTTAAATAGTAAATATAGGCTATCACTTTAGACATAAATTTTCTGGAACAACTTACATTAGAAGAATTTTTGCTAAAAAATATAGTGTGAATTATGCTCATAGGTTTCTTATGTTAAATTCTAGGTCTAAAATCAATATTGCTGAAATTTTATGCTAAGGGCAATTCATTTGGTCCAAGACCCTACAAGATATACTTGTAATTATGTGTGTGTGTGTGTGTGTGTTTTAAAATTAAAAGAAAGAAATTCAAATAGCTTGTGAGA
The DNA here is from genome assembly GCA_019321725.1 of Paulownia fortunei. Taxonomy (NCBI): domain Eukaryota; kingdom Viridiplantae; phylum Streptophyta; class Magnoliopsida; order Lamiales; family Paulowniaceae; genus Paulownia; species Paulownia fortunei. The sequence goes on from CM033110.1 coordinate 1,353,683, forward strand.
AAAATAGCATTAAAGGATCCTATGTTTCTCAATTGAAGCCATAGACATATATATTGGAGAATGATGAAAAAGTAAATGTTGCATTTGTTTAATTTTAGCCTCGATGCGCATTAAAAAATGTTGGTAACTTTGGTAGGTGTAATATCGAAATGACTGAAAATATCTTGATAGAATAACAGTTTAAAATCGAAACAAGAGTTAAACTTTTTTTCTTTAAGATGAAACTGTCCCACACTTGGTGCTTACAGAATATGACAATCGCCTCCCAAAATACAATGATTTTATATCTTGTGATAGTTGCAATATAAACCACAAGAACGTCGAACTATAAAAGTATATAGAAATCTCTTTTGAACTTGAGAGAAAGAGAAAAAGAGATTGAAATAGCGATGAGTTACTACAAAAAAATGAGAAATAGCGATGAAATTTTAGCGACAAAACAAATATTTCGTCGCTAACATTGAATTTAGCGACAACGTAATCATATGCTGTCAAGAAACTTAGGATAAGTCAATGACTTAGCGACGAATAAATAAAGTCGTCAACAAGATAAATTAATTTTCTTTTTTTTTATAAAGAAATTAACGACGACTCATCAACATTTTGTCGTTAAGTTTGACATTAGCGATGATAATTGACTATCGTCGCTAAACGTAATTTATTTTTCTTTTTTATTTAATAATGTTGTGATGAAAAAGAGAAATCATCGTTAAGAGTAAGCAAGTTAGCGACGATAACTAATATATCATCACTAAGGTTTAATTATAATTAGCTGCGAAATATCATGTGTCGTCGCTAGGAGTCATTCAATTTTTATTTGTTTTAATTTTTTTTTCTTAAATTTTATTTATTTTCTTACAATTTAGCAATGAACTCTCGTGTGTCGTCACTAAAAGCCATTTAATTTTTATTTAAATTAATTCTTTCTTAAGTTTAGCGACGAAATATCATGTGTCGTTGCTAAGAGCCATTTAATTTTTATTTAAATTAATTTTTTCTTAGGTTTTGAGATGAAATATCGAGTGTCATCGCTAAGAATCATTTAATTTTTATTTAAATTATTTTTTTCTTAGGTTTAGAGACGAAATTGTGCTACTTCATCGCTAACATACAAGTTAGCAATGACATGATCCAGTCTCGTCACCAATATATCGGGTTTTAAAATTTCCCAATTTTTCTTTCTTCCCCATTTGCTGATCCCTCGCTCAATCTCTCTCTCTCTCTCTTGCTAATCACCGTTGCTCCACCGCCTCCATTCTCTTCCACCGTCACCACCCCGGTCAGCAGGCGCATATACAACCACACACTTCTCTACCACCGCCAGCGTCTGCTTCTACAGTCACCGCCGCACAACAGCCGCCTCGTAGCCCGTACTCCACTGTGCGCTTCCACTCCTCCACAACCCGTACTCCACCGTCATTCTTCTACCTGGTAACAAATATTCCTTTTCTCAACTGATTTCAATTTGTATAAGAAGTGAAGCACTTAGGCCATGAAGAAGGCTAAGATCGTCACTCACTACGGCTTCATCCCTATGGTCATCATCATAGGCATGAACTCTGATCCCAAACCTTCTCTCTCTCAGTTACTCAGCCCCATCTTAATTAATTAGCTAAGTTGTATTTCGCTTTTCAATTGCGCTCTCTGCTTCTCCTAGTTTATTATTATCAGTCGACTTTGCTGTTAGGATTTTGAGCTAGGATTTTATCTCTAATTATATCTTTAGTTTGTTATTCTGTAGTCATGACTGAAAAAACACCTGAAGATTCTCATTTAGGCGTATTAGTTTTCTGTCTAATTTGTACATGGAAATATTTTACTTTTATTATTCATTTTTATAATGGTTTGTTTAATGATTCATTTATATAATTTGTGTATATGATGCTTTCTATAATATACGATGAGTTTTTTAATAAAATATCTTTTAGTTAATGATATTTAGATTGTTGGAATGATAAATGTGTTGTGAATGATTGTTGGATCTTTTGTGGGAGTTGTTGAATATTTGTGAATGGTTGTGATAAACAAGTTGTGGATTTATTATTTAAAACAGGGTATGATTTGGATTTGTTATTTAAAACAGTATAAAATGATCGAAATAAAAAAAAATATTTTTTTAAATAAAATAATATTCCAGAATTCATCATTAAGATTTTTTTTTATTTTTAAATATTTTATTAACTTAGCGATGAATACTGATAATTCGTCGCTAAGATTTTTTCATATTTTTTTGAATATTTTATTAACTTAGTGACAATAGCTAATTTCGTCGCCAAAAATAAAATTATCTATTTAATATTTAATTTTTTTAAATATTTTAGTGATGAAAGTCCTTATGGATTGCGTTGTTAAGTTATTATTTAGCAACACAATTTTTAATTTTAGCGACAAAAATGTTCATCGCTAAACTTTTCGAAGTTCGCCTATATTTTCATTGCCAAATTTTTTTCTGATGGTCTTATTGCGACGACTTTAGCGATAGAATTTTTCGTCACTAAATACAAATTTCTTGTAGTGAGTTGTAGTACCAATTTGTGAGTGGGTGCAATTTTTGATTTGGATCAATGTAAGTCGTATGATTGCACCCCTCTACAAAAATCCACACCCTTACAGTAAATTTCTTGCCAAGAATCAATCGCAATTATCTAATCGCAACTCTCTACGAAGATCTACACCTCTTACGGTGAACTCTTGCCAATCGAACACATATGTTAGCGATTCGGTCTACTTGCAGTCTTTGGACGCACTTTGTCAGCAATTGTGTATCCGGTCATGTCCATTTAGCTTCCAATCGCACATTGTCATGCTACGCATATGCCAACCAGATGTATCTGTCACATCAGCGAACACTAACCACGTCATTGAGCCACATCGAGCTATTTTGGTTCAATTTCTAAAAAATTTAAAGCCCCTTAACTCCTCGCGATAATGGTACGTGCAAAATGCACCTCTCAAGTGTCCAATGCGACGTGCGCGCGCGCGTCTGGACTTGGGTTCGGATGGTGCTACACACCATTCTCGTAGCTTCTTGAGCTAGCTAAAGTTAGCTAAAAGACTACTACAGTGCACCATTTGAGAGCTTCACTTGATTATCCATACTCAAGTGAGATTCTATATATGTAAGATAAAATTGCTCATTTTTTTCAATATGATATTATGACTTTTCACATTCTCAACTTTCCATGTCCAACTATTTATTCAAGTAATTAACTTTATTCATTAATTTCTCATTCACGCGAAATTAGTTTTGAGAAATCAAATATATTAAATTTATCTACTCACAGCATATATTATATTTAATCAACTTATATTTATTTTTATAAAATAGAATCCACTTTATTTATTTGTCAAAATTGGTCAACCATAATTTTCAATACCAATTTCTTACAAAAACTTTGATGACTCTCATCTCAAATGGTCTTCAAATTTTCTATTCTACTATTGTAAGTTAATTAATTTTTATAATTTACAATGTTAGTCCACTATCTACCGGCTCATTTACATTTTCTATTTAATTTGGTCAAAAATTCAAAAATTAGTTGGAATAATAAAAATTAGAAATTCAAAATTTGAAGTAAGTGTATTTTGCTGAAATAAAGAAAACTCCTCATATAGTTAAAAAATAGTCAAAAAGCCCACATCAACTTCCACTCACTGATGGTGGTATGATGTTCTACTGGGCCGTGGTTGATGTTAGCTTTTTTTTTTTTTTTTTTGTTTCATACATTATTCTTTTTCTTTTTTCTTTTATCAACTTCCACAACATACAATTGGGTAATTTACCCTTGGAAAATTCTCAAAATTTTGAATTTCAACAAAAATTTATATCCAATCAAATTAAACTGGACTAAATTCAATAGATGGTGAGAGGGGAATAAGATTACTACATATCTAGACTCTAGTAGAGGAATATATTCTGGCATGACCTTTTAACTTATTCTCTTCTTTATATAGTGTCATGACCCTTTTTTAATTTATATTCTTCTTCCCTTTTCCCCTCTCTCTCTCTCTCCTTTGTCCTTTCCCCTTTTGTGTATTTGCATAAAATGCTTTGTAGGGATGCTAGGACTCGACCTTGCACTCATCCCCAATCACCTCTGCCTGGACATGGACCCCAATTCCTACATAATTAAAAGAGAAACAAGGCTAGCCCCCAAGGGTTAGCCTGGTTTTTAGGCCACAAAGGTTCAAACTTCCTTGGGGTTAGCCCACCCAAGTTTCACTGTGCTTAATTGGTATGCGTGATTCGTGAATATTGTGCATGCCTAATAGATTTACTAAAAATAGTGGATACGGTTCCTTTGTAATTATATAAAAAAAAAAGAGAAAAAAGAGAAAAAAGATTACATTGGGACATATAAACTTAGAGTCTGGCCACAACGATCAAATTGATTATCTTCATGATAAGAATACTAGATTATCTATTAAAAAAGATTGAACAATCATAAAAAATCTCCGTTATTTCTTTTCTACTGTAATTTTTGGATTATTATATGATGATTTTTGAATTTTTCATGTGTAGAAAAGAAATAGAAAGAATAGACGACATTTGTTATGTTAATGACATCAAAAGGGTATTAAATGAATGAAATCGGGATATGAATGGAATATAAGGAAATGGATCCACTTTGAGGTTCCTACTGAAATGAGACATGGAAGAGAGCTACTACGAAAGAAGTTCCAGCAGTTACGAACGAGGATTTGAGCTCATATTGGTCATGGGTTGAGAACGAGAATTGAACTCTATAAGATCTACCTGTTGTTCCTTAGTAGTTCAGTGATATAGCGGCCGTTGTTAACCGATTGGTCATAAGTTCATCCTACTTGGAGAGATTTGATTAATTTGATTCTCGAATACACATGGTACATGCATTCAATTTTTATTTCTTAGTCCGAAAAATAAGATGCTAAAGATGGGCCCGAGCCTCACTGAAGATATGAACTAACCCCTTGCTTACATATCAAATGGCAAAACTAAGGCAAATTTTCGAATTTGAGACAACAAAACTAAACTGTTTTCATGTGAAAGGGTATAAATACTTGATGCATGTTTGATGAACGTTTTTTAGGTTAATTTTATCGACCTAACAATAACTTATCTCGTGATTGAATCCATTCAAATAAGACCATGTCTCCATTACTATTACAGATGGCCTATTTACAAAACGGTTCTTAGTTTTTATTGCCCTTTTGGGTTATTCAGTGGAATGATTAATTCAGGACATCTCCCGTTTCCCAGAGTTTAATCTTAGGAGGTACTGAGACTTTCTCGACTTGATTAAAGGACTGTGGACCTATATTCTTCTGATTGATACGAGTATCATTCATCAAATCAATAACGATTTATACAAGTTCAATTTTTTAATTGATAATTAGGTCAAAGAAAGAGCTTTAATTTCATTAAATGATTTTTTTCTTTATCAAGATGGTTATTGTCATGTGATACGGTGAAGCTTGCTTGTCTTTGAATTTATGTAAAAAAAGAAATATCATATGACTAGTAGTGGGCCAACCACGACTACTTTCACAAAATGCGAATACAACACACCCACTGCACACCAATTTTTGCATCGCAATCACATCAAAATGTGTTTATTGAGGCATAATAAATCAAGAATAAAACTCATTTTCTTTGATAATGAAAAATAATTTTAAGTGTAATATGTACAATGTGTGAAGCATGAGGCAATGAGTTGCTGAAGTTAGTTGCTAGTCGCCATGTTGGGGTATTTGTTACAAAATATTGGATTTTTCTATGTATCATTTCTATTCTTTGTTTTCCTTGATTTCATTTCAGTTCTACTAGTTTTAGCATTTTCGAAAAATCTATATCTATATCTATACTATTATAAAAGTATGAATATTTTTTTCAATTTTTGATCTGACTAAAATACCCTTTTAATATTATTAATCTTAATGTTAGTTATATAATTTAATAATTACATAATTTTGAAACAAATAATGCTTATTTTTTTTTAAATGGTCAATGATGTTGTAAAATAATTACAATAAGAGAACATCAAAAGTTCAAGTCAAATTCTATTGATATTCCAAAAACATGTGTGAAAATTATATATATATATATATATATATAAGTACTATACTTTTTGTTTTCTCTTTTATCCATTTATGTGTTTATATTTTGATTCAATTATTTTGTTAAATGAATTTAAAAAAAATAAAAAAATAAAATAGTTCAAAGTTAAATAACAAAATTTAATTGTTTTTTGAATTAATTAATAAATATCAACTAAGATATTAAATTATTTATAAAATTTGATACTATGGAATGGTTTGATAAACTAAAATAAAGTACTAAAATTAAATCGAATACTATTTTTAAATAAAAATAAAAATCAAATATCAAATCTAAATTTTTTGTTCGACTTTGATAAATATTAAATTTTCAGTTTTGATTTGATTCTATCATTTTATAGAATTGTTGTCACTCCTATAAAAAAAATCACATTGAATTAGAATAAAAAAGGATATGATACACAATATGAAAATTATTTTATTAATATCTATTTGAATAAACTAAATATATCTCACAATATCCAATCTAATCAAATTCATTAAAATTATTGCGAAAATAACATCTATTTTTATATCAATTAAAAGGTAAATTCCATAGTTGTATTTATAATTTTTGTTATTCCACTTCTTGAAAAAATGGAATAGAGTAAAATCTATATATTAAAGTGTATTCATGACTAAAATCGAATTTTTTTCGAATCATGGGATTAAATTTGCAAGACCTCCTAAACTATGAGACTAAAAGTATATTTTTATGTGCTTGGGAGATACAAAAATAATTATATTTATAATTTGGTTATTCCAATTCTGAAAAAAAAAAAAAGAATATAGCAAAACTCAAAGTGTATTCATGATTTAAATTCGATATTTTTCGGACCATGAGACTATACGAAAATAATTGCATTAATTGATGGAATATTTGATTGCTTTAATATTTACCAATTATAAAATCATATTTCAAAAGAAATGTTATCTCTTATATTTCATATATTTTATGCACAAAATTCAAAATCTTTTTTAATCATTTGACATATTTTTTCTCGTTACAATCATAGTAACCCGATAGCAATTGCCTCTGATATTTCACTTAGTAAATTTTCTGACTTTGAGAATTTATGCTAAATCACTACTGGAGTGACTTCATGAAAAAGATAGATCCTTTGGGTTAATCATTTAATCTAATAAATTTTATTTATACTATTTTATTGTTAGTTCGAATATTATAGTTTTTATTGGGTTTCTCTTTTTACTTTTCTTCCAAACAGTTTTTTTCTTTGGATACAAAAATGTGTTTGTTACTTGTACTTTTAGAAATGGTATTTTTCCCTAAAATACGAAATCATAATCCTATAACTTATATTGTCACTAATCACAATAAAATAACATTGACAAGATATTTATTATTAAAAATATCTCTCATTAACCACAACAAAATAATATGGACAATATATCTAGAATTGATAAAATATCTTCTAAAATACATCATATTATTTGTCCCAACAAAACATAAACATTTTTTTATTCTATACACATTCTCCAAACTAACTTTTTAGAATATATTATTCATAACACTTTGCTCAAAACAACTGAAAATAAAACAAAAAAAAACCTAAATTTTTTCAACAGAATCAAATATGACAAAAATAAATTGTATGAACTTTCATGTTGTATCATTACATTTCAACATAAATATTTTTAAAAAATATATATTACATTGAGCAAAAAACCCATTTATACTACATTTACTTGTGTATTTCTTGATCCTTTTACATATTATTCTACTGAACCAGTTATGTAATTGATAAAATTTGAGCATTGTTAAAAGTATATATAGGGGTAAAATAAAATAAACAATAAAATTTGTTAAGATAATCTAATAGAGATAAAATCTTATTATGTTTATATATTATTACAATATTACAAAGCTATATATAGCATATTTCAACTCAATTTCTTATTTCTTACAAAATCTAATTGTATTTTGAATTTATTAACTTTAGTTTGGTAAGTTAAAAGTAAGAAAAAAAAACTAAAATATATAAAATTAGATAAAATATCATTTATAAAATTTATAAAAATTAAATTCGATATTTGGTACAGTTTGATAAATTAGAATAAAAATAAAAAATAAACTGAATATTAATTTGTTATAAAAAAACTAAATATTAAGTCAAATTTTTTGATTGACATAGTACTTACCGAATTTTCAGTTTTAATTTGTTAATTTTTTTATATTTTTTAAGGAACACTACAAGAAAAAGAGAAAATAGTGAAACAATTTTAGCGATGAAAACTTATTGTCATCGCTAATGTAACTATTAGCGATGAATCAATTAAAAATCATCGCTAAATTCAAAATATTAGTGACGAGATTAATTAAATTGTAGCTAACATTAAATTTATATTTTTTTTATTTTTCACAAATTTTAGCGACGATACATGGTTGATATCGTCGCTAACATTATATAATTTTTTAAACAAATATGTTAGCGACGACATCCCTACATGTCATCACTAAGTATCATTATTTTTTTATTTTTTAAAAATATATTAACGACGACTTATAAGTATTCGTCGCTAAAAATTATTTTAGCGACGACTTCGGTACGCTAAATGTCATTTTTTTTTAATTTTTAAAAAATATGTTAACGATGAATTGGGAAGTATTCATCGCTAACTTATGTATTAGCGACGATGTGACTTTGATTCGTCGCTAAGACGTCGGGTTTTATCTTTCCTCTTTCTTCCCCGATTGAAAACCCTCCTCTCTCTCTCTCTCTCTCTCTCTCTCTCTCTCTCTCTCTATTCCAGTGCCTCCGCCACCGCCGCCAACCCGCGTACTAGCCGCCGTTTCCTTGCTATTCCATTGCCCCACGCAGCAGGCTCCTGCCACCGCCACCAGCAGCCACCGCCACTGCCATCGCCGCAAGCAACTGCCGTCTGCTACGTTCCATATGTTAAGTTGATTCTTGATTTGAATTAATTATTATTTATAGATTCTGTGATTTCGATTTCTTCTAATAATTGTGATAAAAGAACAAATAATTATGCATCTCATCTATGAAAATTGGATCTTGATTCCTAGCTGTATATGCCGTTTGTATGTAGTTTATTATTTATTATTATAATGCCAATCTTCAAGTCAATTTCAGTGTGTTTGGATAAGTGTTACAAGCATATAATTGAGGGGATAAAGTGACATTCATCCTATTATTAAATTATAATTTAAATTCATTAATATTTTTATGATAATATACACTTATTTTATTATCACCATTAGTGTTAATAATAATAATAATAATAATAATAATAATAATATTATTATTATTATTATTATTATTATTATTAGCACAACCATTATTAATTTATAAAATAAATTTTAAATAAAAACTGATAAAAGAAGGGTTCTATATAATTTTTTAAATAAATTTTACCACTCCATGAATAACTCACTAAGATTTTTCAATACCAAAACTGATAAAAGAAGGGTTCTATATTATCCTAATCTAAATCAATCTAAAAACCAAACTGTAGAATATGATTACAATATGGAACTCTTTTTCTAAATTAACTTCTTTTCAATTTTTAAATTAAAAAATCAATGAAATATCACAATTTAACCCATTAGATCTCATTTCAACTAGTTTGGAATTTAACTACACAACATTGCCAATACTAAGTATAATTAATTTTGATAATTTTCATTTATAATAGCAAATAAAAAATAGTTAGATTTGTATTGTTATGGTAATAAACTATAAATATATTTAGATGGTGTTTGGTTAAATTTATTTAAAATATCTTATAAACTCTTGCATCTTATAAGATGTTTTTTGAGTTTATAAAATATTATGTCTTATTTTAAAAATAAATTAGTGAATTGTTTGGAAAAAATAATATCTAGTAATGGTAAGTTTGTAATTAAAATTAACAAAATTAAAATAATTTATTAAAATAAGATTTTATTTTAAAAATAATTTAGGGGTCGGACCGGTTTAATAAAAATTAATTATATTTTTTTAGTTTTTTTTTTTTTGCATATGCATTCACAAACTTTAGACCCTGTTTGGAATTTAGCATCAAAATTTTTAAAATCTTGAATGTTTTTAAAATTTGATATTAAATTTTGAATTGTCCAATTTGAATAGTTTGAGAACGTGTACTTAATTGTGGTTATATTAGTATGCTATTTGTCTTATGTACGTGATTAACTATTTTGGTTCCTTTTGTTCTTCTGGTACACTGTAATATGTGTACTTGGAGAACTATGAGGAGATGCTGCCGAAATTTTTACGTGGATGAAACAAAGTGGTTATGCTTATAAAATCACAAATAAGTGCACGTTCTTGAATGGGATAGGGCCCTTACCAAAGAGTATAGGGCCCTTACCAAAGAGTGGATGGAGAAGTGGGAGCAATGCATGCCATTAATGAACATGAATGCTTTCGAATCAATTATCTAATTACTATCATCAACAGGTCATATAATTATGGATCGAAATTGGATAATGAATCAGAATCGAGTGGCTCCAGAATACATAAATGGTTTAAATAATTTTTTGGACGTAACAAAGAATTATATGTCAATTTTTGAGTTATCGAAAATTCGTTGTCCTTGTCGAAGGTGTGGAAATTTATATCAATTTAATTTGGATTACGTTCGAGGACACCTTTATAGATGGAGGATTTCTAAGTTATACAAAGTGTGGACTTTTCATAGAGAAGTTACTACACCAATTATTGATATGAATCCCGTTAATGAAGTTGAACATGTTAGTGACGATGAAGAAGATGACACTTTTTTTGACATGTTAAATGACTTAAGGGGTGCTAAAGTTGTTGGTAGTGGTGGGTTTCAATGGGGGGATAACAATGAGAACATGCCTGTAGGGGAGTCGGGATGAAGTTATATGTCAATATTTGAAGAAGCACAATGAGAGTTATATTTATGTTGTATTAATTTTTCTGCATTTGGCTTCTTAATTAAATTAATGCACGTGAAGGTATTGAATAGTTGGAGCAATAAGTCATTTGATATGTTGTTTCAATTATTAGAATAAGCATTTTTGAAACCGAATGCAATTCCTAGCTCACATTATGAAGCTAAAAAAATGCTAAGAGAGTTAGGGTTGGGATATGAATCTATACACGCTTGTAAAAATAATTGCATTTTATTTTAGAATGACCACGAGGGCAAGGATACATGTCCGGTGTGTAAAGAGCCTCGCTATAAGGTTAATGAGGCCAACAAGAAGAAAATCCCTCAAAAAGTGCTTTGATATTTTCCATTGAAACCAAGATTGAAGAGGTTATTTTTGTCGAAACATACGACGAAAGATATAAGATAGCATAAGAAAAAAAGAGTTGAAACAGATGGGATATTGAGACACCCAACTAATGCTGAATAATGGAAGGAGTTTGACAAATTACATAAAACTTTTGCAGATGATATAAAAATGTTTGTTTGGGGTTAACAACTGGCGATTTTAATCTATTTGGAAACATGTCAAATGTTTATAGTTTGTGGCCAGTTTTACTTGTGCCGTACAATTTACCCCTATGAAAAATGACAAAACCATCGTACATGATTATATTTCTTTTAATTCCTGGGCCCAAGGCACCTGGAAAAGAGATTAATGTATACTTGCATCCCTTAATCAATGAATTGAAGGAGTTATGGGATGAAGGGGTGGAAACGTATGATGCATCGACTGAAAGAGTCTTTTGATTACATGATGTTGTGATGTGGACAATTCATGACTTTCCAGTATCTAGGTGGAGCACTAAGGGTTATAAAGTCTGTCCTATATGTCTTGAAGATACAACGAGTCAAGGTTTATGCAGTAAAATTTGTTATACTGGCCACCGTCAGTTCTTACATTTGAAGCACTTGTGGCGTAAAAACAAAAGCTTTAATGGAAAGTTTGAAAATGAAGGCCCGCCTTGAATATTTAGTGGTCGTGAGATTTTAACGAAGTTAGATGCATTGCCTAAAGTGATATTTAGTAAACATCCTGCATTGACTAGAAAATGAAAATTTTCGATTGGTGATACGAATTGGGTAAAGAAGTCAATTTTCTTTGAGTTAGAGTACTGGTCAAATTTGAATTTGAGACATAATCTAGATGTCATGCACATTGAGAAAAATATTTGTGATGCTTTAGTCAGTACGTTGTTGAGTTTAGAAGGAAAATCGAATGATACAATCAAAGCTCGATTAGACATGCAAGATATGGGTATAAGGAGTAAATTGCACCTGTCTCACAGTGGGGACAGAGTCACTGAGCCACATGCGAGTTATGCATTCACTTTGGAATAAAGACGTGAATTTTTTCATTTTTTAAAATTCGTAAAATTCCCTGATGGTTATACAACAAATATTTCAAGGAATGTGAATGTGAATGATGGAAAGTTATATGGGTTAAAGATGCATGATTGTCATGTTCTTTTGCAAAGATTATTTCCAGTTGCCATACGAAAGTTTTTACCTGAGGATATATGTGGCACAGTTGTTGAGTTATGTGACTTCTTAAAAAAACTCACTTCAAGAACTTTGCATGTTGCTGACTTGAATAAAATGGGAGAGGATATAGTATTCATTTTATGCAAGATGGAATAAATATTTTCTCTGGCATTTTTTGACATTATGGTTCACTTAGCAATTTATTTACCCCATGAGGCCATATTAGGTGGATCGGTTTCATCACGGTGGATGTATCCTTTTGAACGGTATTTGGGAACACTTAAGAAGTATGTTCGCAATAAGGAAAGACATGAGGGTCTATTGCAGAGGGATATGTTGTGAATGAAGCGTTAACTTTTACATCTTCGTATATGGGTCAAATTGAAACAAGATTTACTAGATCGGAACGTAACAAAGATGTTAGTCAATCTATTTCATGCACCTTAAGTGTTCTCAATCAATAAGTAAGAGTGATGAGCAACCAACGAAATCATAAATTGCCATCTACTTTACGTAAGAAAGCACACTGGTATGTTCTCAACAATTGTAAAGAAGTCGACCGTTATAGAAAGTAAGTTTTTAAATTAGTTTCTTTTTTCTCATAATTTTTATTACACGTTATTATACTTATATATATTGTGCAGTGAAATTCTTTCGGCCAGATTTCATTCAAACAACATTTTACAATGTCATGAGGTGGAATTTCCACTGTGGTTTAGGGACAAAATGATTAGGCTAAGAACTTTGAAAGATCCTGAGGCCACAAATGAGTTATACTCTCTAGCATTGGGATCTGATGTTGAAATTAGACTATATGATGCTTGTATTGTTGATGGTGTTCGGTACTATACAATTTCTCGTGATACTCGTTGGACTACTCAAAATAGTGGGGTTAGTGTACCATCATTCGATGATGGGGAAAATGTAGATTTTTTTTGGAGTTTTGAAGGATGTTGTAATACTGTTTTACGTATCAGGATATAAGGTATATTATTCTGGTGTGATTGGTTTCAATGTAACCTAAAAAAAAATTAGTCGTGTAAGTGTTTGGTCTTATATGTATTGATACGTTTAAGATATGGTACGTAGATGATCCCTTCATTGGCAACTCAAGCTAGACAAGTTTATTACTTGGATGATATAAAACGTAGAAGATCTTAAAAAGTTGTGCAAAAGGTTCAACATTGAGAAATATATGAAGTGACCAAAAAAGAAGATGATAATAGCGACGAACTTGAACAGCAAAGCAGTTCTAACAATGAGCCTAATCAGAAAATTTCATCAGATAAGATAAGTTTAATGGTTCGTGATGATTTAGAAATTCTACATCTTTGCAGAGTAGATATTTAACCTCAACATGTAGAATTATTGAATACACAATTAGGGTTCTCTGATGACATGTATAATTTCATTAATGATGAAGACGAGGACATTGAATTAGAGAGTAATGGAGAAAAACAAACATTTCTATTTGATGATGATACTAACTAATTTCATGGTATCAACTATTAAATTTTATTTTACTTCAATTTGTTAAGCATTTTTTACTTATGTAGCTCCATTGAACAATATGTTAGTTGTCTCATTAAATGTCTGGTATTTATATCTTTTTATTGAGTTTAATAAATGAATTTTATTTTTTTTAATCACTCGCTAGCAATTGTTGTACCATTTAATTTGTCTCTTACTACAGTGGATGGTAAGTTTTTTAAATAACTTAAATAAAAATTATATTAATTGTTATGTGTCTAACCAGATGTTTATCTTTTGTAGGTATACCTCCTAAACGGATTGAGAATCAAATTGATTCAGCTTCCACAGACATGTATATAGAAGGTACATCTGATGGTTTGTTTCACTTTATAAATCTTTCTTATTATTTTTGTTATATAATAATTATGTTGAACAATTATCTAACACTTTTGTTAATATTTTGCAGCTCCTACACAAAAGAAACGTATATAGACACGAGCAACACACGGAAATCGGCTCTGACGCCAGTTAGAATTTGGGGAAAAGATCCCCCTCACATTTCACAAGTGTCATGATCGTCCTATAGGGACATATGCGTCATATTTTATGATCGAGCTCGGCATTGCTGTGAAGAAGTTTGCACCACTCCAAATGACTGATTGGAGAAAGATTATAGAGGAGCAGAAGCAGCCTATTTTTGATCGGTCGGTTAGTATAAGTATTCAAATTGTATTTATTAGTTTAAGTTCTATTTTATATGTTAAATGTTGAATAATCTTTTGTTTATTTTTTTTGTAAGATATATTTACTGTACACTTTGGTACAGAACTAGAGTCGGTTAGAAATGAGGCGATAAACTGATGAGTGCTCGATACCGCGACCACCGCCATAAAATACACAAATATTACAAGAGTCTCATGCACCTATCTTGGGATGATCGATTAAAACAAATGCCTAATGATTTATGTGAGACTTCGGCGGATTGAGAGTATTTGTGCAGATTGTTCGAGTCTGATGAATTTAAGGTAATAGTATTTCACCTTGTTTTAGCTAAAATGGTGACTAAATGAGGTACTATGTATTACACTTGCTCACTTATCTACTATCACCATCTTGTTCATATTTACTATTTCTTGTTTCTTTACTTGGATTTATTTGTCTACTATCAACATGAAGAACTCATATAGTTATGTAACTTAGTTAAATCTTATATTTAGTATTAATTAACTTTTTTCATTACAAATTAACCTTTTTTTTTGCAGAGACGTTAAAAAATCAACTCCACAAATTGTGCTAAGTTGTCATACAATCATCGTGAAGGTTTAAAGTCTTTTCTGCGATATAGTTACGACGGTGTAAGTGTAAACTATTTAGTTAAGTGTTAACTTATTATTTGATTCATCTTTAATGTAATGAAATATTATTTGTAAACTGATGGATCTAGCAGAAATGACCAGATCACCGTCTTTAATGAAACATACTATAGCTCAACGAAAGAGTGGATAGGAGAGAGAACTGAGAGTGCATATGTAAGTATTGAATACATTTAGTTGTTTTGATTTTATGTAATATTTTGAAATATATATTTAAGTTTTTAATATATTTATTGATTTTTGGATGAGATGGTGCGACTTCGAGAGGAGTCGAAGTCGCACCGACAAACACAAACTCAGACTCAAACTGAGACAGATACCGAGGATGACGCTCATTATCTAGATGACATACAGATTGCAGATAGAGTATGTGATTAGGTCTTCAGTACACGTTCGGAGTATATACGTGGACTTGGAAATGGGCCTAAACCTCTCAAATCTACTTCTGATGCATCATCATCCAAACCGACCAATGCACAACTTAAGAATCAGCTGGAGTCTACACAGAATGAGCTGCAGAGCACCAGAATGAATTACAAGCGATAAAAGTCGACCATTATGCGATGATACAGGCTTTTCAGATGATAACTCTAGGTCTACTACAGTCGTTTATCCAGCAGCTCCCATCATCCTCACCTCTGCCACCTCCATAGTTATAGTGTAGTTTAAGTATATAAGATTGTATTTTATTATATTTTGTTAAATGTGTATATTGAATATTTTATTGTATAGATGTTTAATGTGTTGTTTTATTGAGTTTAATTTGTTGAATTTTAATGGTTGTGGTTGTGGTTGTGATCATTGTGGTTGGGGTTGTGACTGTTATAAGTTGAAAAAACAGGTTCCAAAAATATGGAAAAATAATTAAAATAATAAAAAAAAATAGTGAACATTAGCGAAGAAATTAAGACCTTTCGTCGCTAAAAGACAATCACATTGGCGACGAATTTCTTATTTTCGTCGCTAACTTAGCGACGAAAAATATTAATTTCGTCGCTAAAGTAATTCTTTTTGATTTTTTTTAAAACTTTTGCAATGAAGATGTTAAAAATTTCATCGCCAAATACTTTTATGTTGACGACGAACTACCTACTTCGTCGCTAACTTTAATTTTTTTATATATATTTTTTATTTAACGAAGAAAAATCTTCCATCGATTCGTTGCTAATATTAATATTAGCAATGAAAATTGTTATCTTAGCCGCAAAAAAAAATCATCACTAACTTAACGACGAAAACTTTCAATTTCGTCGCTAAGTGTTGGAGCGACGCTCTTATAACAATGATATTAGCAACGCATATTTTTCATCGCTAATAGTACTTGGCGACGAATTTTTGACTATTAGCGATGAAATATTTCGTCACTAAAAATAGTGTTTGTTGTAGTGAAACAAGTGTCGCCCATAAAGTATGAGTTGAAAAAACTTCATTGATTTGTTGCATTGTCAACTGCAATTTGTTTTTGTAATACGTTAATTTTTAAAATACTTCATTTTTTCATATTAATTTTCATTCATCTTCTTTTTCTCGAGTTTTATATATACTTTTAGTTAATAAAATTATAAAAATTAAAAAAATCATCATTTATATACACTAACTGCATAATTCGAAGCTATTAATATTTGTCAATGTGTCAATCTTGAAAAATTAAACACAATCAACCATCAAATAAGATTTTAGGTTTGTTTGTTGGAGTAATGATATTGTTATCTCTACATAGACTTTTACTGTCAAATATTTGACCGAGTTGCCTGAACTTTACCATGGGGTCGACAAGGGCATATATTGTTCACAACAAATGTAAGAGTTCTTTGGGATACATAACAATGTCTAAAGATTTCAAAAGAGAATAAAATAACCTCAGTTGAACTACAAGTTGTCAAAATTTTGAAAAGTCTGAATTTTTCTTGGGGAACATGAAATAAAAAAGCATAAGTCTATATAATCTTCTAAACATTCTTATTGATATAGTTCATGGACAATAACTATCAAGAATGCTGATAAATTATTCAAAGACGTAATGAAAAATTATGAGGATTTTGGTAGAAAAGTAATAGTTTTTTGTGAAAATTTTAGACAAGTATTAACAGTTGTTCCCAGGACAACAATCTATCAACTATCTTTACAAGTTTTGTGAAATCATATTTGTGGTCCAAAATGAAAAAAATTACTTTATCAAGGAATATGAATCGAGGAATGATCTAAACTTTAATAAATTTACTTAGAGTTGGAAAAGATGAAAAACCAAATGATACTAAATGTAACATCAAAATTTTAGAAGAGATGATTATTGAGTATAATTATAAAAAAACTTAATATTACGACTTATTAGAGCTATTTTTTCAACCTTAAATAAGAATGTCTATTCGCTAATTGAATGACAAGCCAAGCATTGAAAAACAAGAACTTATAACAGTTTTAATAAAATTATTGATAAAATAAATTACTATTATAAAGAGAATGTTTTGAACTCTTTAACCCAATGAATTGCATTCTCATAAATTGGTACTGAAAAAAATTATCTAATATTTTTTTGATGAATCTGAACTCATAAAATGGATTGAGTAATGGTACAAGAATAATACGTAGGTCTTCAAAAATACTGTAATTGATACAGAGACTCTGTATTGGCAACATATTAGAAAGCTTGTTTTTATACCTAGACTGTACTCTCGCAAGCTGAAAATGAAGGTTATTCATTTCAATTTAGACATAAACAATTTTATATAAAATTTTGCTTTGTAATGACAATAAAAAAAGTTTAATGACAAATAATTCCAAATGTTTGTATTGATTTGCCTCGTTCATTGTTTTCTCAATGTCAATTATATATTATTCTCTCCAAATGAACTTCAATATCTATGATCAATAGTTGATTAAAAAAGACACCTCAAACGATGTACACTAAAAATATTGTATTTAGACAAATTTTGAGTGTAAGTACAAATATTTTTTCCTTAAGTAATATATTATATATTATTAATAGTAACTAATATTTTATTTTTAATAGAAAAAACAACATTGAAGCATGATTCATTGTAGTACAAAGTTAATCATGTAATGTGAAGAAAATTCTAGCATTCAAGTAATTATAGAAAAAATAATTTGATTATTTATGATAGTCATACTTAATTAAAATAGTTTAATAATATTATGTATAGAAAATAGTTTAATAATATTATGTATAGGTCGTATGTACACCGAATAATATGTAAAAAAACTAACAAATAATTTTGTAATCCTTAAATATTATATATGTAATTTACTTATTTTTTAAAGCTAGACCCTAATCCTTTCACTTAATTCCACATGCATTCATCATTAAAGATAGTTAAATTATAGTTTTATTTATGTTCATAAAATGGATATTTTTTTAATATTATTTTATCTATCTTGCTTAATATTATTTGTCAAATTTTTTCAATCTCTAGAGAACAAGTATGCCCTACAAAGTATGATCTGTAAGATAGTTTTTTGTTTTATTGCAATATCATATCGATCAATAATTAGTTTATGAAATATTTTATTTTTTATTGATTACATTTCATTTAATATTTTTTAATTTATGAAGTATCTTATAATATATTAATTTTACTCAATTAAATTATTAAATGATATAATTAATTTATTAAAATTATATAAATTACGTGCAGCGCACGTTACTAGTAAAACCAAATATGCAAATACTGAATCTTTGAAAACCATTTTTATCCTTTTTAAAATATTTTAAAGAATCATAATTATTATTGTATATAAATATATACATATACATAATAATATTTATATATGTTCAAATCATTTTATCAATTATATATATATATATATATTTATATTTAATTTAAAAATAATATATAATTATATAAAGTAATGATATGACACCACTAATCAGACAAGACATGACATCTACACTAAGAACTATATCCTTCAAACTAAAACCAAACATACAACATAATTTCAATATATTTTAATATACTTTTAAACAATAAATCTTTCCTATTATTTTAAAGGCTTTATATTTTTAGAACATGCAAATGAAAATGATTTTTGTCTCCATTTGCATTTTCAGTTATTCTTTGACGTGGTGAAATAGTTTCATCAAAATTATTCTTACAAATGCTCTTAGTATTTTTTATTAGTTTGGTGTTGTATCTCTCCAGCCAACATCTTATACCGAAAACCATTTTCATCCTTTTTAGAATATTTTAAAAAAAATCATAATCATTATTATATATATATATACACATTTATATTTATATATATTCAAATCATTTTATCAATTATATATATATATATAATTTAAAAATAATATATAATTATATAAAATAATGATGTGACATTACTAATCAGACAAGACATGACACCTACAGTAAAAACTGTCTCTCTCAAGCTAAAATCGAACGTACATCACAATTTCAATATATTCTATTATATTTTAAATAGTAAATCTTTTCCCATCATTTTAAAGGCTAAAATATTTTAGAACAAGCAAATGAAAATGATTTTTGTCTCCATTTGAGTTATTCTTTGATGTGGTGAAATAGTTTCATCAAAATTATTCTTACAAATGCTTTTGGTATTTTTGATTAGTTTGGTGCTGTATCTCTCGAGACAGCCAACATCTTATACCGAAAACCATTTGCATGCTCCAATTTCAGCAGTAGGTATAAATAGTTGAGGCTTCTTGGCAGCTTCAACATTGGTAATATGTATGGTGATTCATTCATACCAGCAAAGCTACTTCTGATTCAGAATCAGTGACAGAACAGAGAGAAGTCACTGCTGCAGAGGTGAACTCGGCTGAAATATATTTGAGCAGACAATTTCTTCCGATTTCAGGATAGATCTTCAGTTTCTTCCCCTGTCTTGGCAGCCACAACTATACCCTTGTAATGATAATTGCAGGCAGCCCACCAAAATTTTCTACCCTCACAAATGTATATGAAAAGCCAGCTCAAATATAAACCGGATGGCTATATTAATAAGATTATATTACAGTATAATTCAGCACTCTTTCATACAATTACCTTGACTGAATACAACTGATTTAGCAAAAACAAGTACACTCTCAGCAAGCAGGCAATATTTACAAAGACATCTGGATAACTTCGATTATCTAACCATCTCAATCTTCTACCAGCAAGCACATATCAGGTCTACAAGATAGCTATTTACAAGCAGTAGATCAATATAATGTTTAAAGTTCCTATGCATATATATTACTATTAGCTACAGACTGCAAGATCATCTCAATTCGTAGCTCATCAACTGTATAGTTATATTTCTAATAAACGTTTAGATTTCATCGGACCAGTCGCTGATATCAGTCTCATAAAACAAGCCATCAACAATTTGGTCAATAAATGCATCAATGAAGGTGTTGCAGCTGATGGTAAAGATGCGGCCTACTCTGTTACGGTTGCTGGAAAACCAAGCAAAAATGGCAGCACTAGCTATGGCTGCCAAGCAAACACCCGCAGCTTCCTCAATTCCTTGCAAATCCATCTTCCTGAATACTGAATTCCCAGTCACAACCTCCATGCCTACTGTTGCTGCAAATACAATCTGGAAACACAATAGGAAAAATATCGAAAAATTAGTCATTGCCCAAACAGAACTTTCTTTTGCATTAAATAAGCAAGTATCCTTGCTATATTAACAAGATCTATAATCTTCATTAATTTCTCTCACTCTTACAAAGGCAAGAAGTTACTTATTAAATGTGTGGAGCATAACAAAGCAAAATCAGTCTTCTCTGGCATTAAAATATTTAGATGTCTACTCTAAAGTACAACTTGTTGACAAGAAAGGTTGGATTGCCCCGCGACGGAAATCCTGTGGACTAAAAATTACAGTCGAAGCGTGACACTTGAATTGCTGCGTGAACGACTAAATATTTGAGTTGCTCAATTAGTTAATGCTGTAACTTTTGGCACAACGACTCCGTCCTACATAATCCATGTTTACAAAGCAACACAACACTATTACTTCATCTATAAAAAGTTCAGGGGGAATATTGCTAAATTATTTCTCAACATCTAATGAGAAGTTTTAAGAAATACCATGATGCTCTTAATATATATATATATTAATTCAAATTATAAGGGAGGAATATGATTTGAACCTTTAACTTGACCTCATATAGAGGTTAGGCCAAGTATCACATGGTTCTCTTAATTTATAATTTGACACAAGCCCTTTTACCAAAAAACCTGAAAAATCTTCCTCGACTCGTTTTATCTTTTTACCTTACAAGTTGAACAAAATAATTTTCTATATCAAAGAAATTGAACATAGTTTCGATAATACCTAACATATCTAAAACCCCTGTATTCAAATAAGCAAAAACATAATCTTTGTGAAGGAAAAAAAAATCCATCTTAAATTATTTTTTTAAAAAAAGAAGATGAATAAAAGAAAAAAATAAAAAGAAATATTACCATGGCAAGACGACCAGATATGATCTCAAAATCGTGACTCTTCTTGGAGCTCTCTACATAATCCGACAAAATATCAAAGAAACGAGACACTTCATTCTCCCTGTTGGCCCTGATCACCCCTCCACGATCACCCCCAAACGACCTAAGGGTGCAGACCCTCGGCTGCAGCACGATCTTCCCGTTGCTATCCGGCGGCGTCTCCACCACTTTCAGCTTCTGAAACTCCGGAACCGCCGGTTTCTCCGCCCTGAGCTGACAGAAAACCGGCCGCGCAGCACCCAGGGCCATGAGAATCTTGGTGATGATTCAGGTGTGTGAGTGGGTTTTTCTTTTTTCTTGTAGGAATCTGGGTATTTTGTGGGTTGTTTGGTGGTGAGTAAAGGGTCCACGTCGAAGAAAAGTTTCCCACGAGGGCGGTGGCGTGGTGATTGGTGGTGGGTTTTGGCTGATCGACGTGGAGCTTCAGTTGTTCGTTAACGTTGTTTTCCTTGGAGGTACCGAGAATTGAATGTCTGGTGGTGTATTTTTCCATGAAAAGTGGTGGGCTTTAAGGAATGTTCTGGTAACCAGGAGTGTCCCACAACGCCTCATGCACTCTAGTTCGAGTAATTTGATTTAATAATCGAGTGATTTGATATGAGCTCAAATATTTTTATATTTTTTATACATATTTATTATTTTTATTAGAATTCAACTTTTAATGTTATTGAATGAAATTTTTTATTTAAATTTAATTTATTAAATTTAATAAGCTCAAAAACATACTTCGAATTAAGTATTTAAATAATTTAATTTATTTTTTAAGCATACCCATAAATAGTAACATGATTGATAGTAGTATATCTAAAATTAAATATTTAGTTGGTTCTATTAATTTAATTTAGTTTATTAAAATATTTTAATCATGCTAAATAACATAATGAGTGTTATCATGTGAAAGGTTCATGAATTATTATATCCAAAAGTGAGTGTAACGAACTAAGTTAAAAAATTAAATGATTTGACTTTATTTCATTTGGGGAGAGATAGTTCGAATACTTTATTTCAAGATACTTTATCTATTTCAGTAATATTAATATACGCGTATTGAATATATATCAATGATATCTTTAAATACATTTAATGTGTATAATTGATGTTGGAATAGAAAATAAAGAGGATCCGACTTGGTGGAGAAAGGGGGTAAATGTTCATTTTTTATTTTTTTTTGACGTCTACAAATTATGTATATTTTTTATAATGATATGATATTATTTTTCTAATACATTTTTATTTTTTAAATAAAATTAAATATTTTAAACTATTTGTCCTCTAAAATATATTTCTCCTTCCTAAAAACATTTTCAAAACATTATAATCACTACATTCATAAAAATATGTCAAAATAAAATCAAATATACTCACAATCTCCAACACATTTTTCTAAAATATTTTTCTCCACTCACTTCAAAATATATCGAAACACTACCTAAGTTTCTATACATAAACACCATCCCAATTAACAAATAATGTGATATTACTAACTTTCGATTATTATTTTTGAGAAAAAATTTGCAAAAATAATAAAAAAATTCACTTTTTTTAATTTCTATCTAAAATTTGTATTAAATTCAAAATGAGGCATTTAAATTATGAACGGAATGATCTTTTTTTTTTTTTTGTCTTTTCTATTCTGAAAATATGAACATTGAAGGATTGGTCTCATAGTGCACTCAAATCGGCAATTATCATCAGCACCCCATTTAAAGACTCAAATAAGTCTTTCAGTTGGAATGGCAATAATTTGTTCTTATTGTTTCTTGAAATCACTTATTTACATGTACCACTAAATTGTCGCGATTTTTTATATTTTTTTTAAATTTCGTACATAAAAATAAGGTTGGTATATAGGGTTTGTTTTAGCAAAACTAAGAACTCACAAATTTTAGAATATCATGATTATTCTTTATGTGAGATCCAACGTGTTGGATCCTTGTATGTATTCCATAGAGACAAATATAATACGAGTTTGAAGACTTGTAGAATTAAATTTGATGGTCTAGATTTATATGGAAGTGAGTATCTATATTGATTTTGACAATTAGTGCTAAAATTATTATGGGGCTTCATTCAATTGGAAGCTTAATATATATATATATATATATATTGATGATCTAGGTTGGATCGAGTGTGAAAATCCCAAACAATCAAATCACATACCACATCAATAAATTGTAAATTTTACTGCTTACATGACAATAATTCAAATTATTTAGTATTTCACACTCAATCTATATAAGAATTTTCCACGTATCTTGTGTCAAGATGGCTATGTATTTCATATTTAGATTAAATATATGATGTAAAATTACAAAAGTGTCCCTGCACATCTAGTGGTAGGGAAGTGTTTCACGAACATGAACTAGGAAATCAAGGAGAAAAGTGACCATACGCAATAATAACATCCAACTATTGAGAAAATGGAACATGCCAAACAATAACATCCATTGAGCAACTTCTTGGCAAACAAAATGAAAATCAATTTTAGTATGCTTTCTACAAGAGTATGAAACATGAGATTCATGGTCACGTAAATTGCACGCTCATTGTCAAATTGAATGACATCTATGAAAACATCCAAATCTCAGAATAAATAAATTTAATAAGCCATAAATATATATATTTTTAAATATACATTTGTCTGTATTGATAAAATATAATACGTGATGTTACACCAAATTAAAATAAAGACCTGAATGCTCGAATGCTATGTATACAAGAGGAAAATACAGTTTTGCCATTCATCTCATATTCAGAAAACCTATGGTGCAATAATCCAAAGAATAACAAAAAAAAATTCTAAAGAATTCAAATTCAAACCCCCCCCCCTACCCCACCCCCTTCAATCTCGATCACATCTCATCATGATTATGGACTTAAAAAGTAAAAGTGACTTCAAATCAATGTGAATTATCACCTCTATCCACAATTTCTTTTCTTGAAAGCCCTGCTCATCAAATTCCAGGGCCTGGCAGAAATAAAGTTCATCATCCATGGACACATATCCAAGAACCAGTCCCGCCCACATGTTCATCGATCGATCATACCCTTACAAAGAAAATACTCAATTCAGGTCCATTGTTTCCATCAGGGCTCAACATGTAGAGGGTCTCCGAATCCTTCGACCCCACCACCCGATCAAAATGAGCCCGCATGTACGCAATCTCCCCGTCGGGGCCCTCCACCTCCGACCGCCCTGGAAGCACTCCGGCCCCCATCGACACCGCCTTCAGCACCTCCATCACGTGCAAATCCTCCTCGTTCGCCTCCCGTTTCACCCCGTACCCAATCTTCTTCCCGTTGCAGTACATCGTCCACAGCGGCTCTTCCAGCAACTCAGTCTTGTCTTTCTCCGCCCGCTTCTCGCATTCCAGGGCGATTCTCACCATGCCGAGGCTCATTTCCTTCTGCAGAACGTGGGTCTGCATGGCCAGCTCCACCACCACCGTCGGCAGGGTTCGAGAGTTCTCCTGAATCGAGAGGCTGACCCGGCCTTTCCGGTATCCGAATAGCGTGCCGGTGATGCGGGCGCCGGCGACGACTTTGTTGTCGGGGAGGCGGCCGCCGGGTAGGGAGGGGAGTTTGCAGGCGGGGTTATGATTGGGAATGATCGGAAGACGTTCCGAAATACGCGGAATACTTTGACGGGCTTGTTTTTCTTCTTGGTGGAAGGCTGCACGAGGGTCAGAGCCGTCGGCGGAGGAGTGGATGGCCGCGCAGGATCTCCCATCACCGGATTAGCAACGGGAGAATGATGCCAACCATGAGACGAACAATGCGGGTTTTTTGTGTGAGAAAAAGAGAGAGAAACAGGCGATCGGTTGCTGGAAAATCAGGCGGTGGGTGGCTGAGGTTGAAGACGATGGAAAATGTGGTGGTGGAGATTGAGGGAATGGCTCTTATATGGAAAATGAGAAAACAAGAAAAGTGGGCAATGGCTCTGAATTTCCATGAATCTTTTTCTTTTTCTTTTTTCTTTTTCTTTTTTATTTATTTATCTTGATTTTGTGGAAGAAGGCTTCCGAGGTATTCGGAACTATAATTATGGGACAATTCCAAATCTAGGAAAGTTTATCTTCATTGGGAGAGATTAATATGTATATTTCTGCACAAATTATTTTTTGCATAATCAACCAATGAAAAAAATTAATGTACACTCCAAGTACAAGATTTACATTTGTCAGCTGAAAATAGTTCACACTTTAAGAGAAATAATTAATCATAAAATAAATTAGCTTGTATTTATTATATGAGTAATTGAGTTCGGCCAAATTAAACATGGATCAATTTTTTTATAGAGCGTAATGATTTTGGGCAACAATGATTCTTTTTGGCAGTTTTTTTATAATCAAAATCGTGATTAAATTAATTTTATTGTCTATTAGTAATTTAATTGATTAGATTAGTTTCAATTGATCAAACCTACTCATCCGTCGGTCCGACCGATCTGATGAAATTGACTATAATCTTTTAATTATATTATATAAAATAATAATATAATATACTAATTGTTATGTACAAGATAAAAAAATATAAAATAATCAACTAAAAAATACATATAACAAAGTTTAAAATCCAAATAACAATATACATCTAACAAAATACTAAGTTTAAAATTAAAAAAAAAAACAAAATAAAAAAACAAAAAAAATACAAAAAAAATAAAAATGGTTCTGGCCGGTTTAATCAATTTTTTGCCCAATTTAACCGAATTTATGATATTTTGCTCCCAATCGAATAAGACCGACTACTAATTTACAGTTGGACTAACCGAACCGATCAATCTAGTCCGACTTTAAAAGCATCGCTTTTTGGTATTAACTAATTGTTAATACTACATCAAATCCTTATCATCATGCAACCCTCTCCCTCTCCCTCTCCCTCTCCCTCTCCCTCTCCCTTTAAACCTATATAATGGACAATTTTTATGTATATGGAGTGTTTTCCTATCTAAAATTGATGCATAATAGCCATGTGGATAACCATTAGATCAATATTTGGACAATATTCTTGAATTCATTGGTGCAATAAAAACCCATGGACTCCTAGTACTGAAATAAGTAGAAAAAGAAATTTGATCATTTACAAGATAAATTTTCTATTGCAATGGAATCTAGTAATGACATTGTCAAAATTTTGAAGTGATTTTGACCTTTTGGATTAGGTGCATTATATATCGCCATGTAATTCTTGCTTCTTAAACAAACAAGGTTGTTAAATTGGCATTAAATTGACCAAAGTGCATGTCAAACAAGAAAGCTTTTTGGTGAAATTATATAAGTGTGCATGCTATTTTTCAAATATAATAATACCTTAGGAAAATGTGATTCGAAAACATGAATATATTTCAAAAAGCTTAAAAAAAAAAACAAAAAAAAAAAAACAAGTGTAGAGACAGAATTCATAGCAATATCCAGAAAGATAGATAACTTTTGTGCCTAATGCGAATTATTAGTGTTTTACTAATTAAAATTTAAGTCCACTAATCTTGGATTCTTTAAGCTGATTTCATAATATTCCATTAACCTGAGCTTCTCCAAATTGGACAATATGAGTACTCAGTACCAAACACTTTTACTTTATATCCAGGCTTCATTTACATAAAAAGCGAAATCTTTAACTCAAGAGCATAAATGAAATATTTTTCCCTTGGTAAATTCAGAATCCTACCCACATGCCAGTTTGAATTTTTTATTGTTATTTTGTTATCAAACGTGCACACCATGTGTATAATAATATTTTTTTAAATATATATTTAAAATTAATTATATGTACACACCATGTGTATAACAATATTTTTTTAAATATATATTTAAAATTAATTATATATACATGGTGCACATTAGTGATAGACAATACAAGATACAACACAATATTGCAATTGAAAATCCTAGGATGTTCATTCGGTATTACTGCAATGATATACCAAAATATCATACCAAATATTGAA
Organism: Paulownia fortunei; assembly: GCA_019321725.1. Classification (NCBI taxonomy): domain Eukaryota; kingdom Viridiplantae; phylum Streptophyta; class Magnoliopsida; order Lamiales; family Paulowniaceae; genus Paulownia; species Paulownia fortunei. The sequence continues at coordinate 1,381,453 of CM033110.1, forward strand.
CTCGATTAATTGATTCGAATATTGAACTCGATTAATTGATTTAGTTTGGTAATTACCGAATTTGTTTTTGTATTTTGGTTCGGTATTTTAGTAAACAATTTTTTTCAAAAATAAGAAATATTTAAAAAATTAAATATTAAAATTATATTTATATATTTTCAGTTTTTTATTTTTATTTTTGGCAAGTAAGAAAAATAAAAAATAGTATAAAAATAAATAATAAATGTAAAATATATACATAAAAATAAAATATCAAAATATATAAAAAAAATTATTCAATATTCGGTATAGTTCGGTAAATCGAAATTGAACCAAATACCAATTTTTTTAAAAAACTTAAAACCAAATATCGAATTGAATTTTCGATTTGATTTCGTCATGTACTCAATTTTTAATTTTGGTTCGATCAATTTATCAAATTATGATCACCCTTAAAAAAAAAATCCAAACGGCTCACATACGACTTTGGTTCATTAGATTACATATTATAATATCACTATTTCAATTTTATGATATCATCTTTTATACATTTAACAGGTTACAGATCCATTTAAATAGTACTGAAGTAACTTATTTGAATTCCATTAATAATTAATGTTTTCAGACCTAATATTGATGGTTTATCTTTTTGTAATAAGAAACCATGAAGAGGGGTTTTTGGAAAGTACTAAAGTTGGTAGCAAATTTAGAAAACAAAAAATATAATTGTAGATACAGATTTCTTTCCTTAATGAATTATGTAAGCTACAATAAAAGAAGCTGGAGAACATGTTTATCATACGTGTCTGCCAATATTTATGTAAGGTTTTTATTTTTTTTTATTGTGGGAAATGATGGGAGTATCCTTTTAGGTCATGTATTTTGTTGTATCCAACTCCATGGAATCAAATACTTACCCTAAGCTATTACCGGAGTGATTGCTTGGCATTTTATACTGAAGAAATACTATATTTTTATTTAAAAAAAAGTAAAATAAAATAATTTTAGAGAAAGGAAAACGATAAAAATGTATTTAAATAAAAATATAAATAATTATTGCAGCTTGTCCTTCTTCGCCAAGGCCAAAGTCAAACCATGCTCTCTTCAATGAGAGTATGTAAGGTGAAAAAAGTGGCTCCATATTAGAGAGATTTATATAGGAGAATTTTTCTTAACGGATATAGAAATAAGGATTTGTGTTTGAGGATGGATAGAGGTGACGAGAGTATGACATATCATATTTGGATATAAATATATTTTTTAAATTAAAAGTATTATTTCAATAATTATTTTGGGAAAAACTCATGCACAAATACTTGTTTGTGGGAAAAAATATATTTTAAAATGAATTTCTTTAAAAAAGATTACAATCAATTAGTGGTCTATATATCTTTTGTAAGTTAAAAAAGAAAAAGAAAAGTAAAGTTATAGTCAAGTCATGCATATGACTCTATTCTCTTATATTGATGAGTAAAACTTACTCATCAGTTTCATACTTAATTTAGGTAGAGAAATGTGTCTAAGAAACTTTTTGGGTTTTTTTTTTTTTCATTTGATCATATTCATAGATTTTCTCACCCCACTCCCACAGCCCCCCACCCCCCAAACAACAAAAAAAAGAAAAAGAAAAAAGTCTACATATTAGATAATTGAAATTTAAGTTGAGAAAAGAAAAAGTTTAAAAAATGAGGTCTTAAAATTATCAATTGAAATGCAATTGCTATATTTGTTAAAATATGTAAATGCAAAAGAATTATGGATTTGTTATTTTCTTGTTCATCTTGAATGTGTCACTTTGGAGTGCTTCAAAAACCAATCTAAGTCCAAATAAGCCCAATTTTGATTTGGGCTTGTAAAATTCAACCCAACCTAACTAGAAATTGTTATTATTTTCAAAGTCAAAGGAAAAAAAAGGTACAAAAAAGATTATGGACAAAATTGATGTAATTGCACAGTCCCACTATGTCTTGTTGATGACCCACCCTTACACGTTTTGGGTTCAAGTTTTATTTAATATTGTTGTCAGTCTATTTGTATAATAGTTTTTTTAGTTAGTATTATATATCTTATAATGTTATTTTTCATACTTATAAAATAATTTAAATTTTAAATATATGCATTCAACTGTTCTCTTTAAAAGTGGAGAAAATTGATTCAATTGAATTACCAACTAGACCCAAGTGTATAAGTATTTTTTTTTAAAGTTTTGTTAATATAGTAGTATTTGTTAATTTAATGATCCTCTATCTTAATCTGAAAGCCCAGTTGATTGTTGTATAAAGTTAAAAAAAAAAATAAAAAATCTTTGAATAATTTAGAAGTTATTGGATGATTTTAATATCATAAAATTTTATAATATGAGTATTTAGATAATAATAATTACTAGTATATAACTTTAAATTTTAAATATTACATAAAAAATTTCAAGGTGACCAACTGCTTTTTGACTCAGCTAGCATTTAACTGTAGAACACATCTAATACTCATGTTTTTCATTGAAAAAACTTATTTTGGTATGCGAAATTTTTAATTAATATCAAATTGATACATGAATTTTATAAATAATCTATTTAGTACTTGAACTTTCCCTTAAGTATTAAACTGGTATAAAAGATCCATTTACTTTGTTTGTGCTGTATTTTATTCTCATGCTTGGTTTCAATAAGACTTATTTAATAAAACAAAATGTCCCAAAACATTAAAATATGAAAAGATTAAAAAGTTTGTCTCAGAAAAAATGTCCCAAATTCTCAATTAGGGTTAAAATTCCACCTCATGCATTTAATTTTAAAAATTATTGTTCTCCCTCTAATTAAAATTTAATTTCAACCTATTTGTTAATTATAAAGTTGTATACTATGACCCGACTTTGATGAGTCAATATAGCTTGTTGAAAAATATATTGTAATTATAACTTTGTTGATCATGAGTTTGAATAACTCGTAATGGAGTTGGAGAATCAGTTAATATTTTTATTTATTTTATAACTTTGAATTTACATTATTAATGTAAGAATATTTAATCTAATTGAATGAAATATGATGTGAAAATTGAATGGAGAATTAAAATTAAAATAGAATTTGCAAGGATTTTGCCAACGTAAGAATTTTGGATGAAAAATTAGATAATTTCACCACAAAAAATACTAAATTGACATTTCTGACAAAACTAAGTACCCATTAAAGAATATCTAAAATCTCATGTACCTACTTCGTATTAAAAATAAATTCTGGGTCCCAAAATAATCTCATTTTTTAATTGAAGTTAACGTCCCTTTTTCTATATTTGGTCGGCATTGGCGACAGTTTTCCAAGCCGTCTCCTCCCCTTCACAATCACAAAGTACTCGCACTCTCAAATCCTCTTCTTCTCCACTTCTCCTCCATTTTCTATACCTTTTCTTAATCAAACCCCATTTTTTCTTTCTTTTTCTCTTTAATTTTGCCTTCTCTGAACTGTATATGTAAGTAAAAGAAGTGTTGGAGTTGTGTAGCAGAAGAAATGGAGTTTGGGGATGAGTTGATAATAGAGAGCTACAAAATCCCATGGCTAATATGGATCCAACTTCTTGTTATGATTCTTCTTATTGTTCTCCTCTTTTTTGGGTTCACTGTCTTTGCTTCAGACCCCTCCACTAGCTCCTCTGCCGCCGTCGCCGCCGCCGCTTCGCAGCCAACTGGCCGCAACGCTGCCCCACCGACCCATCCCAACAACCCCACCTCTTCCAACAGAATAATTAAGGTTGGTTGGTTTACTCTCTTGGCCTTTTTGTCTGGTTTTTCATCATTATTATTATCTGTCTCCTGTAAACATTTCTTTTTTTTTTTTTTTTCCATAAGTGCAAAAAAACAGTCAAAAAGGAGAAAAAAAAAAACCCAAGAAAAATTTGTTCTTTAGCTCTTTACACGCATGTTTTTTTATCAGAGTTTAACTGCGGGAATTTGATAGTGGTAGAGCTTGTTCTTGTCGTGATTAGCTACGTGCTTTAAAGTTTAATTTGCTGAGCCTAAATAAAGTGCAATTAATTCTCCGTTTTCAAATTCTCTGTTTTTTGTTTCTGTCCTTTTGACTTTTTACTCTGTTTCATTATGTTGGAGCGCCGACTGTTCTATTTTCTGCCATTTTTTTTCTTTTTTAATTCTTGGTTAGCTGGAGGGTGGTTTTTTTTTTTTTTTGTGGGGTGGGGGGCGGGGGAGGGGGGAGAGGAAGGAGCGGGGTAGTTGATCATTGCTGTAATCGAAAGCATGACTTATTCTTTACTTACACACTGAGAAGGTAAAAGGGTGGAATTCTTGTCAAGTTTGAAGATGCAAATGTTGTGTTTTTTATTTTTGAGAATGCTTCAGCTAACCGCAAAAGCATTAGATTCTGAGTTTTTACTGTTTTGTCTTCTATAATATAAAGATTAAAGAGAAGGGTTGAGGACCGATTCACTCATCTGAGACACTTTTGCAATTTAGTTAGGTGAACTATTGGGAGGAGAATTCTGAGCCTTTCTGCATATTCCAGATTTCTAGTGATGAAAAGAAAATCTACTCCCATGGTCCCCAAAAAACATTGCTACTTGACTAGTCAATTTAACTATTTTTCTTAGTGCGGTAAGATTTGAAAACAAATTGCCAAAGAATCGATATGGTAAGATAATTAAAAGATTAAAGAGTTTGACTTCGGATTAGGAAAAGTAAGCAATTGTTTTGGGATGGAGGGAATATTATTTAATGATTGACTTCAAATGAAGGCATATTCATTTGATGCAAATGTGATTTCCTGAAATTTTGAAGAACTGAACATGATCTTATGGTCAAATTCAGGATGTTTATTTCAAGTTATTTCTGTGATCTCTTTGGCCATCTGTGAATTTCTTGGAATTTGACTCTCTCATGATTTATGCTTCTTAAATTTTCTAAAACTTCATTAATCTTGCTTAGATTATGTCAAATCTATCTTTTTGATTCTTTTCTGCCAACATTAACCTCATGTAGTGTTTCGAACATATTTTCTTGCATTCAGTTGAAATCACCCTTGTTGATCTAGAAATATGTTAACATGTTCAGATTTTGCAACTTTTAATTTACCCGTGGTAAAATAATGATCCCCAACATCTTGGTGTGAATTTGGACAGAAGAAGATAAGGGATATTGAAATTTTACTGCTTTAGTTTGGGTTCCACAGATAAAAAGGAGCGGGAGCTTGGGGCTAGGGAAGGGGAAGAAAGACTATTATGCTTCTCAGGTTTACAAGGATATCAGGATTCTTTGGATGTATCCCATTATTGCACTGTCCCTGATGTGAAAAGTGCCAAACATGAAATAGGAAGAAATAAAAATAAAAATAAAAATCATTAAGTTGCTAAAATGAAAAATCTAGTTACCTTAACCTATTTGGAAAGTTTTGTTTAGTGCTATGCCACTATAAGACAACCTTGTCCACTACTTAAACAGTTGATCATATAGATTATGATTTTAATCCCTTGGTTTCTGGTACTGTACTTATCTGGTTGTGTCAGTATTTGTTGTTTTGTGGTCAGCACAAGCGTATATTTCTTCTTATTTAATGGCTATTTTAAGCCTTAGAGATTCTTTGTTTGTTATAATCATATCATTAGCTCCATTGGAGTGGATCTTGGCTGTAAAATAACATATCATTGTGGAGAAGCAATCTTGTGAATGTTCGTGGGAGTTTCTTATTATGTCAGAGGGCACCGTATGACTGTCAATTTGAAATAACTGATTTCGACTTGAGGATTACAAAGTTCTAGCACTTATTTAAAGTACTTAGTAATTATATCCAGTATCTGGTGTTTGTTATTTTTTATATCAAATCCTCCCTATAGAAGTGACTTTAAGATTCTTCCTGTGCTTAGTTGTTCTTTCTAGTATTGGAAAATTAAGAGATAATATATATATACACACACACACATATACATATTGTATTTGATTTGGTCTTGTCCCTGAGATATTTAATCTATTAGAAACCATTGATTTTGAAGTTTTACCTAAGTTGAAGCCTAAAGCCCTCAATGTTAGAAAAGAGAACCAACAAAAAATTAGTCGGTCTCACATTAGTGGCTACGGTAGATTCAACCATGATTCATCTTATGGATGAATGCAATATATCATTTCTGTTATCTGAATATGTTCTTGATAAGTAGATATGAGGTCTGGGTAGGCATCCAGTTTTGTTTATTAGCCCATGTTTAACTTTTCGTCCTGGCAGGTGGAAGACCAGAGGGCTAGGAGGGATGCAGGAACTAGTGGAGGGTCGATTAGAGAAGACGACCAGATTGGAGAGGAATCTTCTCTAAAGGATTCCATGTTTTTGAGTGTTATCCGACATCCAAACCACCCTTGCAACTATATTGGGCTAGTGAAACAAGCGCTTCTTAAGTGTTTCGGCTTAGGTTCTAGCTCTGAGAGCTCCAGCAACTGTCAACATGAGAAACACGAATAATGTATGCTCGTTTCATCACACCCTCTCTTTTTCAAACACACAGACAACACACATGCACGGAAGAGAGGAATTTATTGTGTAAAAGATTTGATGAAGAGGGAATGAAATTACTGAATTCTAAAGAGCTTCTATGCATTCATTTGATGTGAGTAAGAAGATTCATTCAGTTTGATGAACAGGTACATGTTTTGTAGTCTTTTGAGACGATGATTGGACGAAGAGTGCAAAATTCAGGGTTGAAATGGTGGATGGTAGCAAAGGGCTAGTTCTTCAACCTTCTGTGAATTACTAACTTGCAATATATGTAGATATTAATCTGCTCGATTGTTTCTAAGTGTAACTTAGTCCACTAACAATAACAAGCTCCTATTCTTTCACTTAGTTGAGCAGTTTAATTCCTTTTTCTTTTCTTTTCTTTTGTGGTTATTGCTTCTGTTCCTTCCACCCCCACCCCCCAGCCACCCCACCCTTTTGTGTTTTCAATATTTGAGTTTATGTACTATTGCAAAGGATGAGGATAAATTATAAAATCTATCATTAAAGTTTATTTTAATTATAATTCAATTATCTTTCGAAATTATAAAATACCTTAAGATATTATGAATATCCTAAAGTTTGTTTTTATTTTATAAATACCTCTTTCAATAAGTTCAATTTATAAAATAAAAACAAATGTGAATGAGGTATAACCTCAAAATATGGTATTTTTCAGCCATACTGTGTAATTGAACTAGGTTGTTCATTGAAGTCATCTCTAGTATAATCAACCAGTGCTGCTTTCCATAACCCTCAGAAATCAGACCCGAAACTAAGACACCAACCAAACCCTATCCCTAAATTCCATAAAGCCTTTGCTTCCCTATGTTCAATTATCAGTTCTCCTCTACAGGTGCAGAATTTAAAGAAAATAAGCACATAACAGAAACAAAAACGATATCTGCAGAAGAACTCATCAGTGTCCTTTGGACAGAAAAATCTTCAACAGCTGTTAAACGACATGACTAATGTGTTTGTGATCCTTGACTAGCAACAAAACCAATACATACTGTTGGCAGCTGGCACACAAAGATCAAACGTAAATACATGCATGACTAAGAATGAGAAATAAAAGTTGCCTATTGCGCTTGCCTCCTCTGTTGAGGTCCGCAGACTTCCTCATCCTAACACTTCCTAAGAGATTTGCAGCAAAGATTTATATTTGAAATCAAATGTTCAACACCAAAGCATGTACAAAGGTGGAAGGATTCAATATTCATCCTAGCACATGAACTGGAATTTGCATTATGCCTTCGCTCGAGAAGTCAAGTAGTTCAGGAGAATTTTAGAATATCGGGTTAGAGTGAAAAACATTTGCAGGACTGCACGACCTTTAACAATTCCCTCCCTCATGCCCCGTGCAGTTCTAGCTAGAACTGGCCCGGCTATCTGGGGTTTTGTTGGGGCCACCTCCTGCACAGATACTATTTAAGTAAAGATTAAGCGAAACTCATCACTCCAAATCATGTTCAGAAGAAAAATAAAAATAGTAAAGCTAAATTATTTTAAAAACCTATTGGATTCATGTTTGTCAACCGTCTCAATCTTTCTTCTGCCAAGCGAACAGCTCGAGTTGAACTCCTAACTCCTTGTGTTATTTCTTGGCTGTAAACGGAAGGAAATAAGTCTGTATTAATGTTAAACATAGAGGACTTAACAGTTAGAGAAGCTCGATGTATAATACTAACCCAAGGTCCCTGAGCTCCATTGTTAAGTCACTAATCTCCATCCCAGATAATCGAACAGCAGCCATCGTGTCAGGTAGCTCCTCCCTTGTGGCATCCATTAGCTTCTCCAGTGACTCTGCAGCTCTCTTGAAGGCCTTCAATGAACCATATGACTATTAATCATCAGGAAATATATGGAGGAAATAAAAACGAAATGTCATGTCATGCCACGTACAGTTGTATTTTTATATAATCTCAGTGGTTGTATTTTTTATACTTTAACATCTTATTCCATGTTATTTGCAAATAATAATTGCATTTTTTCAACCATTCCCTGAAAATAAATATTTGAATCCTCTATTTTATCTGGGAACTGTAAGTAGCTCTTACATAATCAGTTATATGTTAAACAAACTTTTGATAAAATTAACTTGTACAATTGATGAGAAATCTCATTATCTCCCAATTATAATTGGTGCCATCAGTTGCAGCTAGCACAGTTGCCTCGAACTTATAACTTAGTGAAAATTCTACAGAATAGCAAGGGGGATAAAGGATCACAAACCAGAAGAGTTGGAATTGCCGAGCAAAAGAGCCATGTTGCAGAAATTGCTGCCTGTAAATGGACACCAAAGTTAGTACCACACTAAAAATCTTTACACTTTGAAATGTCTCCATTTCTAACCATTTATATTATAAATGATGAAGAAGAAGGAAGCTAAACTTCCATAGAAGAACTAAAATTTTGTAGATTGATGCAACTAAAACGAAATATCAACAGATAACACCAAAAAATGCAACTTTGAACTTGGCATGTTCTGTTGTCCATTATATATTGCATCAAGAAGACGAGGACAAATTGGTTGAAGAAAAGAATACAAAACCATTCTCCTTGTGTAAATTCCAAAAGAAGCAAAAACAAAGAAATCACCCAACTTTATAGATCAACACAACTGTTTGTAAATCTAGTGGCACATGAAAAAAATACTAAATCATTTGTACAGGTCAACCAAAAGAACTGGCTTTTAGATTCTTGCCAACCAAAAGAAAAGTAGAAAATGAGAGAACATTCATTTTATCAGCATGAACAATCATAAATATTTCTTTTTCTTTTGTTTTACCAAAAATATGATATTTTGAATTCGTAAATACTTCCTATGTCTTTTACCCATTTATATTTAGAGAATGTCAAATAACGTCTCTTCACCTTTACTTAGATCTCTAAAAAGAAAGAAGAAAATTAGAAATTACAAGAATAATTGTTCTTCTACCATCTTTTTCTTTTAAAGAAATAGAGGAAAAGGTAAAGATTAAAATAAAAAGAGATAGATACTGATGCCCAGATTACCCTCAAATAATTTATATTTTACTAGTAGTAAAATCCAAAACAATCACTAAAGCTTTCAAAAAATGATTTCCTACAAGACCCAATAATTGTTTTCTCTAGAAAATTATATGTATTAATGAAACTAAAGTACTATTTAGCTTGATGACTGTATTTGACATTCAAGTGATCATAGAGACTTAAACTGAATTCAGTTGAAATAGATGGAAATGTAGACAAATGTGTTTGGTTTCTAAGAAACATGCGCAAAATTATTTAAAACAAACATTATCTCATATCTTTTGTCATGATATTGAACATATTTGAAAATTTCAGAACTTAAATAGGATCTCCATTTCTTTCAGTTTCTTCCTCTTCCCTTATTTTCCTTTCCACAACCTATATCCAAGGAATTAATTCAGTCTTAAGGCATATGAGTGGGAAGGCCTAGGCCTATATTTAATCATCAAGTCCTTTCAGATATTGGAGAAACATCAAAACTACAACATGAACATGCACAAAATATTAAGCAATAGTTTACTTCATAAAGCAAGAATATAGCCTTTAACATCAGCTATGGATGATTTCTATTTGCAATTACAGATATAACTTAATCAATTCTGCAGATAGCCAGTAAAATATTTTGAGTTGCCTATTATCATCAGTTCTTATAGCTAATAGGGTGTCACCTGCTGAATTACAAATTGTCTATTGGTTTTCATATTTCCTACGTATGGATAGTTACGTAATGATATAAACCATTTTCCGTATCTTTAAAGTTTCGATTTTATCTTTCTTTACTATTAACTGAAATCCAAAAATTGCCTTCAGCTGGAACAAGAAAGGAGAGAAATCATTTCTCTTTCTTTCCCTTTCTCCTTTCTCCTTTCTCCTTTCTCCTTTCTTCTTTCTCCTTTCTCCTTTCTCCTTTCTCCTCACCACATCAAGAACCTAAAGTCCTCAATTGTTTGGCAAGGCAAGAAGTAAGAACTATAATGTGTGTGAATTCGATATAAATCAAAATTTGAATGCGCGAATCTACCAGGGGAACTAATTCTAGTATCATATTTGGACCAATTAAATATAGTCATTAAGTATTAAATTTGTATATTAGCACAACTGAATAATGCAGCAAGCAATCTCAAATTCAAATTCAAATGCAAATGAAGCATTATTGCATTACCGCTCAACCAATTTATAACAGCCTAACAGTTCATTTGAGAAAAACCATAAAAAAGGCACGTTAATATTCTGGTGTAAAACCAAATTCAACTGAATAATTCAAGTAAAAATAATCGAAAAGAATCTCAATTGAGCTAGCATTCAGAGAGAGAGAGAGAGAGAGTGTACGGCGCAGGCGAAGAAACTGAGAAAGTGAATGTGGCGGTGAGTGAGGGTCCACTGAGAGGGGTGAAGCGCAGAGGAGGATCCGATGGTGGAGGTGAGTTGAGAGGAAGCCGACGGCTCTACTGACGCATTCTCGACCGATTGAAGAGTGAAAGAAGCGAAATGGCGGCGGGTGGGTAGCCGGAGACTCAACCGGCGGCGAGAAGAAACGACAGCGCCGTTTCCTTCACAGTTGCAATTGACCACTGCAGGGTTCGAAACCTGCAACCTCAACGCATTCAACATCTCCAACCAAGAGTACTATATATATGAATTATATATATACGTATATTGCTTGTATATATATATCCGTCTTTGGGGCCGGGGGCGGGGATGCTGGGGGTTGGGGGTTGGGGCTTTGTGCGGTCGGTCAGTCCTCGCAATCTCCGAACATTGTCACTGTGTCAGTGTTACAAAGGGAGTGCTGCCTTTTAAATCAGGTGTCACACTATGAAGATATACATCTAGAGAGAGACCCAGAATATACATCTGTATATATATATAACGAGAATATATATATATATATACTGATATAACCTATCTATTTTAAAAAAAAAACTATGCTATCATTAAAATAACGAAATTAACTTTTAACTATTATTTTTTTAAATAAAATATTATAAAAAGATATAAAACTTTAAAATTTCGTACACATTAAAACTACACTCATAAAAATAGAACTTGGGTATTATAGAAAAAATCAAAATTTAATAAGTTCATACAATAATAAGAATTAATTATACTTATCTCCCTCTTGAAATAGTTATAAAATCAATCTTTTCCATCTTCTTTCATAGTTATGAGAATATCTTCTTTAAGTTTATCAGGTTTATCAATTTTTTTCTATCATCGAAATTTTAAACGGAAAATGATGATATCAGTAAAAAAAAATTATTTTGCTTCTGACCTAATTATACTTATATTTTACTTATCAAAATATTCTTGTAAGACTTGAAACTTAAAGGTGGTCTAAATATAATTATTGTATTGATCAAAAGAAAAAAAAATGTAAGAAAACATTGATCTAAAAATATGAGCTTTGAAAAAATAATCAATTGATTTAAGGCCAAAATATTAGTATTAGTGGCTATTTTTTGACTCTCCCAAGTATATAGTAGATTAACAATCATTCTTGCATTTGTCAAGTTATTCATGTATCTAAAAAAAATAGATTTAATTTTATATATAAAAATAATTAAAAAAATTCTTTCTGTATTTCTTTTCTTTTCCTCTCATTTTTTTTTTTCTTCTGCTTTTTTTCTCTCAATTCTTTTTTTTGTTCCAATCATTAAGAGAGAGAAGGATGAGGTGATAATAGTTGTGAGGGGAGGGAGCCAATGGAGAGATACGAGGGAGGAGGGGATTAGAGGTGGAGAAAGGGAGGAAAGAGTCGATTAAAGGTTCCTTAAGACATTTTTAAAATTGATTCAAAATAATAAAACTTAGGCATACTTAATTTTAAAATTCAATCACTTTCCGTATAATGAAGAATTGGGAACGACATTTGGATTTAAGATAATTGAAATTTTTAGGACATTAAAATTTAATTATAAATATATTATAAATACATTCCTTCAACTATATGCATCCCTCCTAAATATATGGACATAACTAAGAGTCTTAAGACACCTAGGGTTAGAATGAAAACTCGACATCTTTTATTATCTTTTTATTTTTATTTGATGGCAAAATAGTCATAAATTCAAACAACAGAAAAAGCATAGGTAGGATATTTTTATAATTATGACAGAGGAAAGGGAGGAGTTGGTAATTTAGTTAATAATATAAAGGAAATAATAATATATTTTTAGCTGGTATGTTATTTGATTATATGTATGAAATAATAATTTTTTATTTATATCAACAGTATGTCTGTACTCTAAATTTGAAAAATGATTCCAAGCCCATTTCTTGTGCAAAGATGCCGGATCAAATTAAAGTGGTTTGGAGGGTAAAATTTGTATTGATTTCTCCGAAGGTTTTGCTCATTTTCAGTCTCAACTACTAATCCAACCATAATACCATTGTAATTTTACTTAAGACTCTAAAATTATACAGAGAACATTATTCAATACAAAGAACTAAACATAGTACAAAGAAGTTGTATTCTTGAGATTTACTTATTTTCACGTTATTGTTGTACATCTAGTCTACAAAACAAACATGACCTTAAACCATCAAAAGTATCGCATACATTTGAGCATTGAATCTATACCATGTTAATTACCATACACTCGATATCTAAAGACAATAATATATTCACTAAACTTTAAAAATAATAAATAGCATGAAATTTCTTGTGTCGAATATTTTGACTCGCAGAGGCGATGTTTGGTTTGTATTTAGGAGTGATTAGGGAAAGATGTATTGAGGAAAGAAATTGAAATGAAAATAATATTTAATTTATAATTTTAGTAGAGACAAATTCTATTACATATCTCATTTCTTGTAAGATTTTATTGGTTAACGATGTCACAAGCTTTTTAATATATGTTTTATTTTTGAATATAAGAAAAAAAAATAATATAAAATTAAAAAATTTAATATTATTTTATATTTTATAATAGATCCCATTTTATTTGACAGAAGAATAAATTGTATTGAAAAAGCGTGTAAAACAAACATTTTGATTAGGAAAAGAATTGGAGAAATTACAAATTCTAACCATAACCTAAGAGTGAGTGAGAGTGTGTGTGTATGTGTGTATGTGTGAGAGAGAGAGACTTGAAAAGATTTCCTTTTCCATAATTCCATTTCCACCTCATATATTTACAAAATAATGCCCCCTCAACTTTGGCTACAAAATTCATAAACCCAAAAGGATCCCATCAAGTTTATTTTCACATTTGCACACCCATATATATACACTAGCATATAGCTTATAACATATCATAGCACCTAACAAATAGAAGTCCTAATAATATTCTTTCCCTTTTTCCTGTTTCTTCCCCATTTAATTTACTTTTGAGGTATTTCTATATAATCAACTACTAATCTAAGTCTAAATAACCAAACAGATTGCGTCGGACAAACCAAAAGAGAGATCCTGCAGGAAGACTTCATGCAGCATTTGCATCTTGCCTGACGACTTCCACAACCGTCGCGTTGCAAAAGAAGCATCTTTGGCAATTAAGGAGGTGCCTGGATATGCAACTATAGCAGGAAATATGGGAACAAGGTGTAAAACGGGCGTCTGCTCTGTTTGTGTAGCATATGCAGCATACGCCATCATCACTTTCAGATTCTCCCCCTCGCATCCTCTTCTCAATTGCTTGCAACTCCGTCTGACAGATCAAGAGGCTTGAGAATTTCTCTAGCTTTGTCAATTGATCATTGTAATCTTCCCCTTGATGGAGCCCACCTGGTAAAATATGAGGACAACTATTATCAGGAATCGGTGGAACATTTTCTAGATACCAAGTTACTAGTCGTGTGCAGCAAAGAACAAAAAGGTAAAACTAATGTAATATAAGATATGTCCAAAGATGTGCGAAAAAGGTAGACATTAACACATAGTTGATACAAACCCAATTGTACTCGAGGAGATATTGAAATCCATATAGAATGGTATCAGCGCAGTCCATGCTAGCAAAGAGTGCAACAATATCATTCTGATCCCCATCATTTGTCTCTCTGCTAGCATCCAACAAATTTAGAATGATGCCTGCAAGTGGTGCTAAAATCATGCCGCTGTTGACCTTTTCAGAGGAATGACCTGGTCGTCTAAGTGATCTGCCAATTAGAAGGCAACCAAATGAAACAAGAGTAAAGATGAAACTTAGCAGCAAATGCCATCAATAGCATCAAATGCTGGGAGCCTACCAGTTCTTAATAGATTAACAAACTAAGACAAAATACATGAATGAAATACAAATACGACAGCACAGTTTCCCAAAAATTTGAGAACCAGTAGGCAATCACCTCTCACCAGCACCGGAAGAATATTGAGCCTATGTAGTTTTACAAACATGTTAAATAAATAGATCGATCAAAAAATTATCTACATAAACCCCCTCAAGAAAGTGCAACAAGGAACATGGATGTCCTATTGCTATTCTTCAAGAAAGGGAAGAAATAACATAATTCTCTGAAAAGAGATGCTTTTTTGATAGTGACCGATATTCATCATTGAAACCAAACCATTATGATGTAGCAAAAGGAAACTTTGTACTAGAATAAAGTGCGATAGACATTATATTAACACATACTTACAGGTCAAAAATTTCTGGATCAATTGCACCAATTAAGTGGGTCAATATGAAGACAATCAACTCAGCCAGCCTTCTTAGATTTGTATCCATTCCTAATACAAAAGCTTGAGGTATCTCCCGTGTACAAAATTCTAATACCCTTGCAAGGTTGCAGGAGAGGTCAAATATTACACTGCATTTCCTTTGCTGGAAGTCCATCAACTGCAAATGATATGTCAATCAATTTCAATTTATACATAACAAGAAAGAAAACAAATAATGTTTCCCACGGACCAATGGAATATACCTTGTAATTTTCTTGCATTTCCCGAATTGAAACAGAGAATTCAGTCATGGCCCAGCTTAGAGTATTAAATAAGCGATTGAGAAAAGCTGAGAATAATTCTTCATCACTAATGCAAGCTTCCCGCAACAGTTTCTTAGAATTAGAGGTCCAAAACAACAGAAGCATATTTAATACAAGAGATAGCAAAATGTAGAAGCAACAAGTGAGCATCGGATTAGTAGCTACAAAGCAAAGCTTCGTTGTTACCTGAAATAGGACAGATGAGGACGATGACTCTCCACGTTTTGAAAACCCAAAACCAGAACCCTTGCATAACCTAAGAAGTATATTGGTTACAGGAATCCATGATCTATTATCAAACGCAGACAATAAAGCTTTTGGCATCCTTTGTGTTGCTGCTTCATTGCATTCAAAAGCAGCCAAAAACTCCTTGTCCTGTACCAACACAGATATAGACTGGAGAAGAAGATCCCTTAACTCAGCACTAGATATCCTTGGATCATTGAAGTGGGTAACGACAAAAGTGACCTGGTCAAAAAGAAATTCATTATTTACAGAGACAATTCAACACCTTTTCATGCTGTGGTTTTTGGGGACAATAAGCTCCTTGTTAGCTGTTGATCTCAGGATTCCAATTTCCAAATAGATTTAATAGTTTGAACTTTGATTAAGCAAATTTAAACCAGTATAAAACCAGCATAAAGAAGAGCAGACAAGATGCTTAAAGTTGAAGAAATTTGAAAAATGAAAACAAAAAATCATCTGCTCATTCTACAATCCCTGTGACCTCCATATTCAGGTTAGTTCAAAATTAGGCCAGCAACAGACAATATGTCATTCAGGTGGATAGTTTAGACACAAAGAGTATCTTTTATCAACAAAATCGTCAAAAATGCATCTTACTCTGCATCATATCAGTCTGAATAATATAATTAGCTGGCTAACAACTGATTTTATATAAGTAAAAGATCTCTTGTGATTACTAATGCTAAAAGATTAACTTCAATGTATGACCCAAATTAATATACTGACTAACAAATGGTCGTTTTCAGGATAATCTCTTATCTCCTTACATGTGAGTGTTCTCTCCATGTGCACTGTTAACTGGTGGAAGTTAATATGGTGCGCCACCTTTTTGGGACAAATCATCCATCTTTTGTTTATGGACCCAAGTATAATGTTCATATAAATGTCCTTTACACCCTCTTTGCCAGAACATCATCGCCCACAATCTTTTGCCAATCCATAATACCATTACTAGTTGTTTCCATAAGCACTATAAAACTTTAATAACTCCTCTCAAGAAGATCTTAATAGCCATGAAAACCAACTTTACAACCTCCAATAATCTGTGGGCAATAGAGGAAAAACTCTTTGGGGCATGGGAATGAAAATCTCCATTAGGATAAAAAAATCAAGCCGCAAAATTTGGTCACCTCTTCCCAATCCTTTTTCCTCTCACTATCATATATTTGCATTCCTTTTGGTTTTCCACTTCCAAGAAACCACTACATGGAAAGTGGAAAGAAGAGATTTTAGACAAGTTAAATATGTATAAAGGAAACAAGTAAAAATCCAGTCGAAATACTACCGTCCAAGTTAGGGTCACATGATATTTCATCTCAGTTCCAGTATAGTACTTACAGGTTCAAAACGAGAAAAATAACCTCTTGATTATTCCTAAAACTTAGAATATGTATCTATTATTTGAATAGAGCTAGAGGTTCAGCAAAAAAATAATTTTACAGGTCAACATATTTGTGTGATAAATTATAGTACAACAATCCCAGAAGAATAACCCAAAAGTTCAGCAAACCCCGAAGAAAAGGAACTAGTACAACAATCCCCTGCTGCAGTCCAATAGAATAACAAAAACTAGAAAAAACACACAGAGACGAAAAGAAAAGTTCATGACATACGAAAGATGTGAGTCCTTGCTTAATGAATATTGTAGCAGGGACAAATGGAGGATCGCTCTTACGCAGCACATGAAAGCAATCAACCTGCCAGAAACAAAGAAATGATTACACCAAAACAACATCCATAAATTTCTGAAGGCAAAGCATATTAACATGGACATGTATACTCCAAGTTCAAATCAGTAGATAAAGTGGTATACTATAGTTTGTTTATGAAATACAAATAAAGGGAAAAAATCTGGGTCTTCTCAATGCCTTGATGTCTAAATCTGGAAAGGTTATCAAAGATACTAAGATGTCTATATGATAACCTGAACAACTTTCCAAGCATATCAAACAGATATCTTTTACTCATGATAGAAGCCATAGACAGGTAGTGAAAATTTAATGATGAAAAAGAGAAATGAAGTAAAATACCAACAGAAAGAAGAGAAAAATCTGCCATTAGACATGTAGAAAGAAGGATGCAATACCACAGTTTCTAGATAATATTCAGGAATGTAGATGAAGACTGAATCCACTTTGCTAAGAACTAGAAGCAATTGCACAATCCACATGCATGCTGCATACATCCCCCTCTGCTTCCAACGAGAGAAAAGAGAAAGGCGATACCTGTTAAGTAGAATCAAATTGGCACATTGAGTACATCGCGAGAATACAACATGCTAGACCATAGCTTCCAGAAGTTACACGGATATTGAGCACACTGAAGTATCTCACAAACACAACACATAAAAGGCAACTGGATCAAGAACATAGAAATATTTCCCAACAAGTGTTTCCGCATGGACTTTTTAATAAAAAATCAAAATCATGTAGGAACAGCTAAATGTCACTTAATAAAAGCAGGGTTTAATAAGGAGATAAGACCGTGAATAGAGAAGAATAGAATGTCTTGATGATGGAGCATATCTATATGCATAGATATTAATAGAATTCCTTGATGATGTAGCATACAGTATAACTGAAGGACATGCATGGTCCATCTAGTAAGCCAATCAACAAAAGTATCTGTTCCACAACAGCAGAAACTATCACAATAAAGTGGTCTTGGCTAGCTACCATACCGTGATCAGTGAAGTTGGGACAAACTATATAAAAAGAAG
This sequence comes from Paulownia fortunei, assembly GCA_019321725.1. NCBI lineage: Eukaryota > Viridiplantae > Streptophyta > Magnoliopsida > Lamiales > Paulowniaceae > Paulownia > Paulownia fortunei. The sequence goes on from CM033110.1 coordinate 1,399,816, forward strand.
CACAGGCCAACCGCAATGAACTAAGTGCAGTTATAGAGTTAGTCTATCATTTGAAGGTATAAGGGATGAAGGATTTCAAAAGGCATGAGGATGCGTAACACATCTTATTGAAACAACTTCTTTACCCAAGGAAAGCTAGGGACAAGCCCCAAGGAAAGGAAAGAAGAAGCTGTTACTACAGCACTATTCTGAAGGAAAAGCAAGAAAGAATCCTAGATTTCATGACACATGAATTCATAAAAGCATATGATAACATTTATTACTTGAGAAAAGCGTCATTATGCTTGGCATAACAGAAAGCAAAAAACAAATAAGAAAGATGTTAGAATAATGGCATGCAAAATTGGCCGTGAATGGAGCAGTACCAGGCAGAATGTCTGACACAATCCATAACCTCTTCCCGGTAAACACTGCGAGCTTCCTTCAAGCGCTTCACTTGGTCCCCATAAATGCTATCTCTGACTTGTCTATCCGTCTCTTCCAAGAGTGAAATAGATTGTGACTGACGAGACATGAAAGATGATGCCTAATAAAATAACTCGTATTAGGTTTTTCCCCATATACAAATGAATGATTATGCAAAGTAAGCTCTCCATGTCATCATAGCATAACCATGTTCTGAAACAGAAGTGCTTCTTTTTTTCCAGAACAAAAGGGAGAGAAAAAAACAAAGAAATTAGAAAGAAAAAAAATGACTCAACTCAGAAGTACACATAACAAAAGGAAGAAGTAGATAAATGACCAAATAGAGGACAAGCCATGTGCACAAATTTGCTGCCAAAACTATAAGAGGAGCAAATGCGGCGACAGTGAATGGAATTTTTCACTGAAAGAAGTAACGTGCACAAAAGATATGGAGTACCTCATTCTGCAAAGCTGTTGCCAGCATATTCAACCAAAACTCATGCATCAGCATAGATCCTTAGCAACTAAAGTGTTTACTTTTTTAAGAAAGCAGTAAAGCTGGCTAACGAACCATGGAACCATTTTCTACACCCAAGCTACAAAATAATAGACGAATATTCGAAGAAAGCTGCCTACACAAATCGGGTTACAACAAACTAAAGACAATTTTCACCCATTTATCAATTCCATACATTTAACCATAAAGCGGAAAGAATAGAATGATCAGCTAAAGCTGTTAATCATGATTAAGTACAGAAATGCTGCATGACTATGCCACCCAATGCCATAATTTAATACAACCTACAATTAATAACCATCTCAATGCAGGAAAAAAAAAATAACCAAATATACTGTACAAAGAGAAAAGTTCCAAATAAATTTGGATATCCATTTAGAGAACAAAGAGTGTCGCTATTGAAAACAGTTGCTTCAACTTTTGCGTCAAAATGTCAATCAATCCAATATAGGTTCCTGGGGGAGGAAAAAGAACAAAAGAATAAAGTAGTGATTAGTGTGTCAATTCAGATCAATCTAACATTTGATTTTGCAATTTCCTGGTCTAGACGGTGGAGAAAAAATCATTTTGTGGCAACAAAATGACATCTCTTGGGAACTTTGACACCCATAACAACAGAAAAACATAACCACAAAAGGATTTTCAGCCTTTAATGCATTTCTGAACCTTCTCTGTGACAATGCAACTATCTTTTTCATAGAAGTTCATAAGATCGCATGCTTCTTTGGGTTAAAAATAGTGCAATGGTTTGGGGGGAAAATTACCAATCATGCATGAGCAAACATTGGCATGGAACCATGTACTTAAGCAGAGGACGCAATCATACAATTAGCTTCATTATTGTGCTGCTGAAAGTTGATCAAGAACCTTCCAATTTATTGACAGTGTTTCTTTCTTAGCTTTCTTCACACACTTCCAAAAGATAACATATCAAGCCCAAAGAAAAACAGAAGAAAAATTTTGCTGACCTGCTTAAAGTTGGGTGCAAGACCCAAATGATACAGCAAAAGCATAGCATCTAAAAGCTCCTCCTCTTTCAAAGTAGCTGAAGGCAAAGTGTTCTCCCTTGGCAATATCCTCAATTGCTGCATAGGTCGAAAAGCAAACTCAGAATCAGAGTGGTCACTAGTGCTGGGCTTATCAGCTATCTCATCATTTAGATTGCCAGTACTACATTCCGCCGCAACATGAGCAGATCTGTCTGAAATAGAGCTGCAACTTCCGCGAGAACCTCTCCCCAAATATCTTACAGGATCTTTAGAGATTCTTGATAAATCAGCATCATAACTAGAACAGCAACATGGTTTCTGCCTACTAAAATGGGTTACTCTTGTTTCTTCATCATCCATGCACCCTTCTTCCCACCGAATAATTTCTTCTTCCTCCTCACCATTTACAGGATTAAATTTTGATAAATGATTATAAGATCCTCCAAGCCTTGATATATCCATTCGATGAGGATCATTCTTCAGAAACAGGCCAGCAGGAAAACTTTGTTGGCCACCCCTGTGAAGGAAACCCACATGAGCTCCAGAATCAGTCCCAGAGCCTTTAATCCAGCCATAGATGTCCCCCACAGCAAAACCTTCTGACAGAAAATGGAGAATAACAGTAAACAAAGAAACAAGGACTGAGTTGTTTGAAACTCCAGGGGGTGGCATGTTGCGGTCTGCACCCCTGTTCTTCAGTAAAATATTCTGTAAAAATGTCCTAAAAACTGAGCCAGGCAACTGTAGGGGTGCTACAGGTGGTATGAATTGCATAACCAAACGACAGAGATCCCTTTGCTTCTCTTCTATCTGCAGAAGTACCACAAGCCACGCCATAAAATGTAAAGAATAATCAGAGGAATTATAATAATTTGTCTCAAATGAACATTGTGAGAACAAAGGGGGAATCCACACTAATCATAATGAGCTACGAGTAACAATACTTTCGAAGAGTTAAAATGAAGCAGAGCATCAACATATCTGTAGAGAGGACAAAGACCAGTCATAGAACACCACGAAATGGACTTTTGGAAGTGCATTTTCATAATATTTTAAGGATCCTGGAAGTTCTTGCACCAGCTACACAGCACCAAACAAGTAGCTAATCTAACATTATATTGCATTTTATGAAATAGCAAAAGATTCATTACAACGAAATAATTGACATCATCGGAGAACTCAGTCCCTAAGAGAACTGCATTTATACTTTTCCCTATCATGTTTATACTCTTTTTTGTAGTCTTTGAGAAATTAGGAAGTTATGCTGTGCCAGGTAGGGTGTGCATGCTGCTGTGTGATTCGTGGTCAGAAACTATAAAACAAATTCCAAGATAAGCATTTCACTACATAGTATTTCTAATTTGGAGAGAGAAACTTCTGGAATTCCCAAAAATAATTCTTTAGAATCATTTTATTTTTTACCCACGTCGCCAATTCCATGTGTTTGTTTAGCCATATAACAGCAGTGCAGAAAGTACAATGAGTGAGAATTCAGAACCCATACTAATATCAATGACAAAACCAAAATCTCAACAAAAAACTGGTGAATATAAATTACCCAAGTCGTTCTCAATAGTATATCATCCTAGATTTTGAAATCAATGAAATTTCGAGCTTTGATTTACCTTTACAAACGGAACTTGGTTTTTAAAAGTACAACTATTTGATGTAAGTTGGTTTAGTTTATCTAAACTCAGGTGGACCAATTAAAAAATAAATGGAAGTGCAACATGTTGTTCAAGACTTCAAGCCTGAAAATGTTCTGTAGCTTGCTATTTTCAGTAAAAGCTCTAAAATTTGAACCAAACAAATTTCAAGTTAAGGTTGACAATAAGTCAATAATAGACAAGTGAAACAAGTGCGAAGATTTTTTCCTGCTCTACTCATTTATGGAATGGTAGCACCATAAAATGATTTCACCTCCTACAATGAAACAATAAAGGAAAGGCCCCACCACAGAGTAGGCACACTGTGTCATTGAAATGGCAACCTCCTGAGTTATATTGACTTATAGAAATTCCAAGTTGATGCATAACAAATTATAAGGTTCTTGAGAGTATGCACCAGTGAACTGGCACAAATTATACATATGAGAAGGAAATGACAAGAAAGACTAATACACAGTATTACTTAACTCAAAGGAAGAAGCAATTGACACATAAAGTTTCAGATTGTTCCAATAAAACTTTGCTTAGCCAGAAAGTCAATCAAAATAATATATTTGAGCCCTGCAAGACAGAATGATAGGCGAACATATTGGCTTTACTCAGACCTCAAATAAACCTAACTTACAGGATTGCACACCAAATACTGTTTAATTGAACTTGGAACATGATTAATGTTCATATTTCATCCCATAAACTGTGTGCCAGTGGTAGGGTAGATATTGAGAATTATCTCTGCCTTCCGAATCTTCTTTCCTTTCCAACCTAGTGACTTTCAATATTAGTACTTTTTGATAGCGTCATAAAAAGAATCTAGGTACAGCTGAGATAAGTTCCCGTACAAAAACTAAAACAAGTACAGTATTTAAGCAAATGCCAAAGGAACTTGCCAATATGCTAAAACATACCTTATTTACTGCTTCAGATAAAGCTGTAGTTGTCAGCACCATGCTATTCTCATTAGAAATGTCCTCACATGAACCAGGCCACCAAACAGAAGGAATCAGACATTGGAGATCCTGTTTGTTTGGGCTTTTCCTTGAAAGGAACCCCTCAAACAAGAATTCAAAATCTGAAGACTTCCACCAGAGGGTCATCAATTCTTCTCGTCTTAAAATGTGGCATGCAAGAGCAAGATAACTGTATGACCCAGAATAAGGACATTCTGTAAGAACCAAGGACGCTGTTTTACATCCTGATGAAATTGCCTCAAATACATGCTTAAACAATAGTTTTGACTCCTCAAATCTGAGAAAGGAATCAAGTACTCTATCCAAAGATAAATAGTCATGCGGTGGATGTATTCTAAAGACTTCCATCATGAATGACAAAAAAGGACCATGTCCTATAAACTCTGCACTCCCAATTTCAGCATTGAGAGCAGAGAATAACTCTTCACAAATTCCCTGAGAGACAGGATGAGAGAGTTCTTCAAATGATGCAAATCGTTTCAGTCTTCTGAGCTTCTCAACAGTGTCAATTTCTGCCCTCTCCTGACGCTGCATTTGCAACAGCCTTAAAAAGCAATCAAAAAGATTAGTTGCAAGAGACTTTGAAGAGGGAGGAGCTTGAATGGGAAGGAAGCCTTTGATTGGATATTTAAATGGATGTCCCCCAAAATTTAACTCACAGCGTTCACCTTGAGAAAGAGAAATGGCAGGATAGTAACCCAATCCAGGCACCATCTTCCGAATCCCGCCAAAAGCTACCCCAAGTGAGATGCCATTCCTATAAAACAATATCTCATCACAATCCAGATCTATGCAACACTCAATCACGTCGCCAACAACCCATGACTGGCCATAAGGCTCAGCTTCCTTATTCCATTTACTGACCCTTTTTCCATCATATGCATAAGAATCATCTGCATCACCTACACCCTTATGATCAGTGAAGGGACAAGCAATAGTAGCCCAACCAAGCTGCTGTATACCAGAAGTTTCAAGAGTAACTTCATACATCCATTTTCCTTTCCATACACATGCATTGGCCCTTGCACTACTGAATAAAGCATGACTCTCCACAAGCAAAGGCTGTTTGACAATTCGAATGTCACCACAAATGCTAGATTCTTCAAGCCCCACAACCAGGAGTTGTGAATCTTCATAAATTGTAGATACCCCATATTTGTTTCTACTAACACCAGTTTTTAATTCTGGATGGTGCTTAAAGAACTCATTCTTTATTATCGAACAAACAGCACCATTGTCAACAGGACGAGTCAACTGATTAACCGTTTTGTAAGGGAGATTAAAAATATGTTCAAGAGTTCGCTCCACAGACTGGTCACCAAAACCTTCACAATATGATACTAGACGGGATTTCCCAGAACCCTCTCTCCTATCCTCCCCATTCAATACAACGGCCAACCCAGAAGAAAGCCCACCAAGCCGTAGGCCATCATCGGCCATTGCCAACTAGAGCAGGCTAAACAATCCCAAGTCAGGCCCAATTTCCCACTTCTATAAGACAATAAACCACAGAAGATTTCCAGAACAAACTTGAAACTACAGCAATCAGTTGTCCTTCCTAAACCTGGAAAACAACATCACAGCAATTATCCCTCTATAGAGAGTACAGCATGCATCAAAACACTTTCCCTTCAACGACTGAAGGCTAAAGCTCTTAAATCATTAAGCCTCAGAAACTAAATAAGAAATATTGAAAGAACTTCAGATAACTTATCAGAATAATCCTTTCATCCAATATCACCGCTGAACTAATTCAATATACACAGATATCATAGTACTGTCGACATAACTAACCAGACAGAATCAATCTATTCTAAAGTTTTTTGCTTCAATTTGTTCTGTCACAGTATATCCATTACAAGCTGCTCCCCATTTCTTCCCCGTCAGTATTTGAAAAAAAAAAAAAAAAAAACAATTCAATAACTCGAAAAATTCCAAAATCTTCGCCGAATCAAAGACTTCCCCAAAACCCACCACTCCCATAACAGTTTGCAAATTAAACAAAAAAATTCCAAAAAATTAAACCTCAAAATAACAACTGTCTCCACACATACTAATACCAATAACACACCAACATGCTATATCTACAAAGATTGAGTTCTGAAGCACTTACAGGTGTTGAACCAGTGAATTTACATATACAAACAGAAGTAGAGAGAAAATTAAGGCGTTTTTATGCTAGTACGAATCTTCTTCCCTGGAACAGAAAAGGCGGCTGCTGAATACTAGGGTTCTTGGCAGACGCCATTACTAGTAATGAAGAAAAAGACGGAGAGAGAAAAAAATTAGATTTCTCTTTGGGGAGAGAGAGAGGAATTGAAGAGTTGAATTTTGATTTTTCTTTTATTTTTGACCTTTTTTTTATTTTTCTTTCTTTCTTCCTTTTCAGTTCGCAAGAACTTGGGAAGTGAAATCAGGAATGAAATGGGTACAAAAATGAACGACCTTCACTGGGTCGGGGCGGGGCCTTCTCCTCTCCGGTTTCATTCCCTCCTATTCTTTTACCATACTACCAATTTACCAAAGTCGCATAATGGTCTCAAAATGAAGGTTGAAACTCCTTGTATTTACTCGTATTTCTAAGATAAAAATATTCATTACTTTAATACTTTTAGAAAAACCTCACCATTTTAGTAATTGCAGAATTTGAAAAATTCAAATAATCTAATATAATAGGTTCATCTGAGTAATTTTTATATAGGTATTAATTAAATATATTTGTTATTTCATTGTGATATTTGTGATAATTGAGCCCAATTGTTGGACAAAAAAAATTATTTGTGGTGTAGATTTTAAGTATTATTTCATAAAATTATATTTCATCTCATACAATTTTGTTGCTTTATTTTTTAGGTATCCCAAACTAAAAAAATTTTAAATGAAAATTTTGTATTTAATAAATTATTATTTTAATTAAAATAATAATATGATGCCACTAAAAATATTTGAAATTTTTAATTTTTAATTATCATCTAAAATTGCATAGCTAATCAAATTAACCCTTAATTTTGGACAAATAAAATATTATCACAAATTTTTATCTTAGTCATCCGAGCTTTTAATTGTTTTGACCCAAAAAATTATTTTTTAAAAATGGAGAGAAGTGTTCTAATGAGATAACCACATGTTGAAGGGATAAGCACGACTTTAGTGCAAAAATGGGGACTGTACAGAATGGGAGAATAAGCAACCGGAGGAATCCCTTGCTGGAAAAGGGGTTGCAGCCTGTTTTCGCTCGCGCGTGACTGCTGACGGCTAGAAATGGACTGACACGTGTCGAAGGACCGTGTGGCTGCGGAATATGGAGGATTGGTAAATGGGTCGGGTCAGCGGGCAAAGAGGATGATGTTGATATTAATTTTTTGAGGGATAAGATGAGTATTAATTCACTCTTAGCCTGAGGATCCGATTCTCTACAGACCGGATACTTGTGAATTTATGAGACTTTGGTCAAGGCACGTGAGTTTGACTTTTTTATTTATTTATTTTGTTTTTAAAATTACAGTGGAAAAAGTTATCAATTTTTTTGTTTCTGCATTATTTTATTTTTTGTATTTAAAGAATTTGAAGTTGATTTTAGATCAGATTGTCGAGTGAATCTGAAAATCATGTTAGAAGAATTTGTCGATAAAGTTTTTATAATTAATGAGTTTTAAGATGGTTTGAATATGTATGCTTCGATAAAGATATAAACTTTAAAAATATCGTGTCAATAATTTAAAAATTCTTTGGGAAATAAATAAGAAGAAACGAATTGCTTTTTGGTTTTTAGTATAATGTATTCGTTTTGTATCAAAATGAAATCATCATGTATTACAGTATGAAATTAAATTATTTAATCTTTTAACTATATTATCTTTTTTTATAATTTTGGTATTTAACTATTTCTAAACTTACAGACATTAATAACTACTATATTGTGTTAATGATAAATATTTATTTTTAAAAAATAATTTAATAAATTATTGTACAAAAAGGTAGTCAAGTTGACTCATCAATATTAGCAAAGAAGCATTGATTTGGGGATAAATAGTATAAACTTGATTTTAATATTCTCATAAATTTTTATTTCGGCTAATCGAATAGATTATTAGGTACTTGTGTTGTGTGTTGTTTCCGAGCCTCAAACCCTAACTATCCATAACACTCTAATAATCCTCATCTCATCAACCATCATTCTATCGCGTAAATTTGGAAAATATAAAATTAATAAACATTTAATTAATCAGAGAAATTCTTAATATCATTTCATGCAAAAATGAAAAAGGACCAAAAATCAAATTGAGGTCACCCTAATAAGATTTATTTGAGGCTCAACTCAGATACTTGTCAAGTTTTATTATGATTGAGACATTATAAAAAATTTTGAATATTTTTATCTCGCATGTTAATATTATATAGTGAATTGTATATAGAATGATATTTTTATCTTCGAACATTTTATTAAACGTTTATAAACATCTATTACAAAACCGCAAGGGCATGCTCAATTCTACGCTTAATTTTAGAATTTTCAATTTTTGTTTTCGATTTTCAACAATCAACTCTATTTTTCACATATCTAAATTGGTGAAAATTATAATCCGATAAATTTGGAAAAGTCGTTGACTTAAAGTAATAAAAGAAAAATAAGACAAGTTCAACAAAACTTATGATTTTGTCAAGAAAACACCAATCACCTCATAAAGTTTAGGCACAAACTTATCCCTCAATCACTATCATACCTACAATCTATTTTTCTTGCCAGTTTGCCACTCCACTCCCATGAAATTGCATTCCTTAGGGCAATGCAGAAGCCAAATATATGAAGGTCAACAGCTTCCTTCTTTTCTTACATGTCTCTTTTTGCATCTTATGAGCTAATAATTTTGAAAAAATAGATTGACCAAGTATTGTTTTTGTATCTCAATCAGGTAATTAATGTCGAAATATCACTACATGGCATACATCACACCGACTAAGATTTAATAAAGTATTAAAATATCTTACATGGGTCGAGCCTCATTACGAGGGTGTTATCGTAATTAGTTAAATATGAGATGGGAAAGATACGATATTTAATATATATGATGATATTATAAATTTTTTTTAGAAGTTACGGTGAAAATTTGGGCAAAAATATACGAAAACGAATAATATACGACTTCGTAAACAGACGAGTGAAAAATAAATATAAAAGAATTATATGTATCATGTTTGTACTTATTTTTTATATTATTTAATTTATAATTATGAAACAACTTAGAGATAATTATTTATTAATATTTTTTATAAATTATTATAATCTTTTATTTTTTTATAACTTAGTTTTTTTAATTAAATATTATAAATATTTGTTGAATTGAGTATCATTCCTCAAGTATTATATGGTATAAGTATAATACGTGTACTATATATTTCACGTCAAATATGTGATTATATTCGATAAGTTCAAAAAATATACAAGAAATGAAAGTATTTTTAATTTTTCATACTTACATATAGTACGAGTTTTAACTAACAGAATGTGGCACCTTGAGCTTGAATTGATTCATACTATATTAATCCGGACATTTATTTTCAATAAAAATTTTAAAATCAAACCGAATCGAGCCATTTGATTAGCCCAACAGTGAACCGGTGGTCGGTCCGATTTGACAAATGGTAAAAAATTGAGAATCCGGTCAAATAGATCATATCGATCAAATGGTCAAAATAATAATCAAATCGAAAAAAAAAATCAGTCAAATCAATCAATTTTTTTTTTTTTTAAGAATCTTTAACCTAGTATTTAGTTATATATACGTCGTGGTTATTTGAATCTTGCCTTTGTTATATGTATATTTTAATTGGTTAAATATGTTTTTTTTTATATTATATATTACAATTAATTTATTATAGTATCATTTTTTACATAATAATATAAATAAATATAGTTAATTTTTATTCAAGATCTGCGGTTGAACCGATCCGACCGATTGTACCATTAGAGTTAATTTGATCGTTAATTTAATTATAAAAATACTAATTGTAAGACAAGAAGAGTATATTTTACGCACCCTATGGCACCGCCATAAGTCGTATTCAACTACTACTTATGAAGAACCCTACTGTGATGGAATCACCAAGCAGTGAGTCACACAGCACAGTGGCTACAAAAAGGTGGATAAAGTGAAATAGGGTATCCAATTTTGGCTGCCAAATGCTTAGAAATCACTGAAAGTGAAGAGATGAGCAGTATTGCACCTCATTCAATGGCTATTGTGGAAAGTGGGTCGGGTCCACCCAGTTAGGATTCGTATGCTCACTGCTGAGCCACATGCAGAAGGATGAGATAGTCGTATATAGTTTACACGGTTCGAATATTCTATTCAAATTTAATTTTTCATTTTGTATTTTAAATTATAAATACATATTAAATAATTGAAGTGTCAATGACTTTTTACTTAACTATATGTAATATATAAGATTTTGAGATTTATAATTTTTTTAGTTAATTAAAGTAATTGTCGAGAGTTATGTAATGTTTTCTTTTCGTTGTAGATGTGGGTTTAACATTTAGTTTATTAGGTTTTATTAACACCTATTTTTTGCACGATTGACTTGATTGTAAATAATTATTTGTTTCTATAACTTAATTTAAAAATAGAATTCTCCAATTTCTTATAATTTAATATTTGCTTTGTCTACTTATCATTGATGCGTACCATGAATTTGCACCAAGAATTTTATCTCTATTTGTCCAGAATTCATTTCCAAATACTGTTTCGTGTTAAAGATGCCATTCATATATCGGACATGTCCTCTATGTCTCAGTTGGTTAAAACACGTATTATAGTTGTATAACATACGTATGTGATAATTGAAAAATATTTTCGTTTCACGCATACATTCTGAACCACTGCGTAATACTCCATACTTATGAAATGAAATATTTAGTACTTATATTATACTTATTCATATAATATTTGATGAATAATATTTTATTTCAATAAATATTTATAATATTTAAATATAATCTATTCAAAAAGTTATTTGTAAATATTAACATAATAAAGTATATATAAAAAAAAATCTAATAATTTATGAATATTTATTTATTAAATAGTTATTTTTAAATTTATCATAATTATAAATTAAATAATATAAAAATACTTGTACAATAATTTTTATTTAATTTAAAGTTAAGTAAAAACACAATTCATATAAAAATAATATCAGAATAAGTCGTATTTTTACTCCCAAATAATTATTTTATATTCGTATTTCGTTCGTCTACAAATCTGTATATTAACCACTTCCATTTTTTTACCCATTTTTTTACCGTAATTTTTAATAAAAAATTATAATATACTCATATATATTAAATACTAAATTTTTTTCATCCCGTATTTAACTAACTAGGCTCTATGTATATAATTTTTTTAAAAATATATATTTAAAATTAATCATATAAATACAACACAAAATTACACGAGGAAGGCACCTTGTTACAAGAAATAAAAACCTTTTATACCTTTTAGAATCTAGTTGCCTTCTGTAACTCGGATTCTTCTGATTGGCTCTCCTCTTCCCCGTCCACCTCTACCTCTCCATGAGGCAAGAGCCCCAGGGTAACTCTTCCTCTTTCCTAACCTTAATGGGCTCACACATTGCATAATCCAGATTGGGCCCCAAGGGCCCTGAACATGCTTCGTGATGTAGCCCAAATTATACGACATAGGCCTGTCAGTTTCATCCTAAGCAACTCGGCCCAAAAGCAATCGTTTATCATACCCATATTATTAGTCATATACTTAAACTTAATTAATAAAAAGATGTTTCTAAATAATTTATTAATAAAAAGATCAGTTACGTTTCAAAAATTATTGTAATGGCTTAGTAAAAATAAATGAATAAATAAAAAATCATTTGATATGTATTGGGTGGATAAAGAATCCTATAATCACACAGACATATAATATATATTTCACACTCAATATGATGTGAGCATTGTATTTCACAATCATTGTAAATAATTAATTATTAATTATTTTATTGAATTAATGAGTGATTTATATATTAACGTAATTGTTTTTTTTTTCCTCTCTCTTAAAAAAAAGCTTAATTGCATTGTTTTCTAAAATTGCTAATCCAAGAATCAATCTATTGGCAGGTAAGTCTTAACTAGAAGAGTCTAAAAAGGAAAGAAAAATTTGCCCATCATAATTTTCTTTAATGGTTCTTGGTCTGGTGAAGTTTCTTGTTCTGCTCTATTTTTCTTGCCTTTTTTTGTCTTCTCTATCTTAAGTGAGGTTTTACAACTGAAATCTTCTTCCGCATAAAATGTTGTATATTTTGTTACACACATCAATGCATGTAACGGAGTTGTAAGTATGCTAATCACAAAGTTTCCTCATTTTCACAAAATGACACAGATATATTTGATCACACTGCAAGGAAAATAGTACAAATCATACACAACCAACATAAATACAAAGAATTAAACAGCATTTTAGACTTCGTTCTTGATGGCAGAACTATATCCAGTCTGATCATCATAGTACTTATCCCACAGCATCACACCTCCATACTTGGATGAACCCTTAATGGCTGGAAGCACTTTTGAAGTAAGCACACTTGAAGGATGAAGCCACTTCCTGCAGCTTCTGGAGCTGCTGGCAATCCAAGGAAAATCTTGTTTGTCTTAATGGTTACCCACTGCTTCCAGGCTTCCTCCAGATTTGTCATCCCAGAAGAGTATTGGCATGGATTATTATAGAACTGTACCCAAACGTAGTCGAAAAGGCCTGTTTGAAGTGCACCTCCAATCCAGGCATCAGGGAAAGGGCACTGAGGGGCTGCACTCAGGTACACTTTCTTGCCCCTTTTGCTGTAAGCAGATAGATACCGCGCCAAATCATCCCAATGCTGATCGGTTCCACCCTCGATATCAAAATCAATTCCATCAAGAACTGCATCCCCTAATGGACGAGAGGACGATTTCCCACCCAAGAAATTGTTCCACAAGTAGGTTGCAACTTGCCTAGCATCCTGAGCAGAGGCAAGGTAGTAGCTCCCTGATGCTCCCCCAAGTGAGAGCATCACTTTGATGCCTTTGGCCTGACAGGACTTGATATCAGAGCTCAGGCTCGTGCAACCATTGGTGGTTGGATCACAGTGGCCAGCAAGATTAATCATGGGAGTTTGGCCATTGCCGAATGTTGCAAGGAATGCTAAGTTCACAAAGTCGTAGTTTCCAGTGGCACAAGTTTCTGATAGTGTGCCTTCATTTCCATTCTGACCCCAGTAGACTGCTATTCTGCCAGCTTCAGAGAATGAAAGAAATAAGCATGTAGAGATGAGTAATGCAAATGAAAGTTTTGGCTGAAATGCCATTGCTGGGAAGTTATAATTTCTAAACTAGGTGAGCTGAAGCCACATAAGAGGGAGCTTTTTATATAGCAGATGATAGCCTAAATGTGGATAAATGATAATTTAGTGCTCCAGCAGGAAAAAGGGTGCGTAGCGTCACAGTTAGTTCTTAGTGTTTGTTTAGCTTAGGCAGGCTGCTGGGATGTATAAATTTTCAACAAATTTCCTGAATGTTTACTCCTACTCAGTTTTCTAATGTAAGACAAATCAATGTTCTTGAACAGAAGACATGCCCTAAACATTGTTTAAAATATTTAAATATAGATGAAGCCTTTTGGTTTAGGACTTTCTTTTCATCGTCATCCGCCAGACTTAACTCCTATCATGTCTGTATCTGCTGCTATGAATATTATAGTAATTGCACTACAATTGTTTGATTGTTTCACCCCTTAAGATTTTCGGTTCTGACGTGGGACATGACATCCTTAAAAATACTCCCAAACCATACAAACAGCTATTCTTAGAGCCAAAACTAATGAAAATGAAACCTTTTGATTCCTGCAAATACACTAATGATACTTCACTTAAGCAACATATCCTTGAGTATGACCAAAGAAATAATGCACAAAAACCCGGCTATTGAACTCTTTTTGGCACAGGTTACATCTTTTCTCAACTAATTTCATCCTGAAACATCTCTTGTAGATTCCTCTTGGAATATCAAATATGATTAATTTTTGCCTTGAGATCATTGCTTCCCATCGTATCCTACGTGAAGGGCAGGAACTAAACTATCGTCGGTCTCATCTCAAAGAAGGAACTGATTTTGAAGATTAAACTACACAACAAAATGGCATGATTAATGTGACCTTTTATTTTTGTACAGTGACTTAAATTATATGTGCTGTGTCTTCCACAGTCAGTTGAGGGGTCTTTTTAGTGACTTGTAACTTCTAAACGAGTACTTCACAGTTTCTGGGAAAAGAGCAAAAATCAATTTATTTTTCTTAAACCTCCAAGATGATAAATCTTATGAGTAAACAGTAAATAGAATTATTGGTCAGGAAACAAACATTCTAGTTGCTGGAACATCTTAGGCTATTAAAGATCAGCAATTACTTGATGTCCCCCAAGATGGAAATCTATTTTCTTCCTAAATGTAGTCTTTCTATATACAGTCGGTTATTGAAAAAATTTCAATCTTTAGTTTATTGTTCATAGTTTTTCTTGCAGAATCAAAGAAGCAAAGTTAAATACTGATAACAAGTTTTCATATTCACAAAAAGGACATAGTACAGATATATGATTGATTACACTAGGTGCAGGAATTGTGAAATTATACACAATCAACATTCAAAAGAAAAAAACAACATTAAACATCGTTCCTTATGGCAGAACTATATCCACTCTGATCATCATGGTACTTATCCCACAGCATCACTCCTCCATACTTGGCAGAACCCTTGATTGCAGGAAGCACTTGTGAAGTAAGATCACTTGCAGGAATGAATCCACTTCCTGCAGCAGCTGGAGCAGCAGGCAAACCGAGGAAAATCTTGCTGGCCTTAATGGAAGTCCACTGCTTCCAGGCTTGTTCAAGATTAGTCATGCCTGCAGAGTACTGGCACGGAGGATTGTTATAGAATTGAACCCAAACGTAGTCGAAAAGGCCTGTTTGAAGTGCACCTCCAATCCAGGCATCAGGGAAAGGGCATTGAGGGGCTGCACTCAGGTACACTTTCTTGCCCCTTTTGCTGTAAGCAGATAGATACCGCGCCAAATCATCCCAATGCTGATCGGTTCCTCCCTCAATATCAAAATCAATTCCATCAAGAACTGCATCCCCTAATGAACGAGAGGACGATTTCCCACCCAAGAAATTGTTCCACAAGTAGGTTGCAACTTGCCTAGCATCCTGAGCAGAGGCAAGGTAGTATCTCCCTGATGCTCCCCCAAGTGAGAGCATCACTTTGATGCCTTTGGCCTGACAGGACTTGATATCAGAGCTCAGGCTCGTGCAACCATTGGTGGTTGGATCACAGTGGCCAGCAAGATTAATCATGGGAGTTTGGCCATTGCCGAATGTTGCAAGGAATGCTAAGTTCACAAAGTCGTAGTTTCCGGTGGCACAAGTTTCTGCTAGTGTGCCTTCATTTCCATTCTGACCCCAGTAGACTGCTATTCTGCCAGCTTCAGAAAATGACAGTATCAGGGACATGGAGATCAACAATTGAAACCAAAATTTGGGCTGAAATGCCATTTCTGGGAAGTGATTATTTTCTTAACTTAGTGGTGAACTGATTATTTAGATATTTCTTTTCTGCCTGGGAGTTAACAGATGAGGAAACTATATATAGAAGCTGATCTCCTGGATGAGGATAATTTAGAACTCTTGCTAGAAAAATGGTGCCTGGCCTTTACTGCTAGGTTATAAATGTTTGTTTAGCATAGATAGGCTGGTGAACTGAATAAATTTGAAGCAGATTTCCTGGATTTTGACTCCTATTTCTGCTTCTTAAAGTGGGACAAATCACAAGTTTTCCATAATAGAAAATATGCCCGGAAAATATTTGAAGTTGTTAAATTTTTTTAGTGTGGGGACATTGCTTAAAAAATGCTCCCTAAAATAAGGAAATGTTTTTTTCTGTTTCTTTCCCCCCTCAATTACATTCTCTTTAAATTCTATTGCAAATTTCCATTCGATCTTAGATTTCCAAATCAATTATTTTGGAAAATTTCTACTCAAATTAGGTTCAATCAAACTTGACTAATCACACGACGAGTATAATAATATTTATATTGTAATTGATCACTTTTTTTGAAATGTATACCAATCACATGATAAGTATAATTCATCTGTATTATTAACTGTGTGGCAATGAAGTTCATGGTTGGTCATTAGCAAGGGGGAAGGAAGATCTCCACTCATTTCATTCATTCAGTGCCTGCGGTGAGGCGCGACCCACAAGCGACGGAGGGGGGCTAGAGAAGGCCGACAACTACATGGGGGGGGGGTCGAGCATTATGTTCATTTCTTTTTCCTCTACTTCTTGGCTCCAAGAAGATAAGAGGAGGAACTACATAAAGCCGCGCCACCCCACCCCCCGGCCGCCGCACCAACCCAAAAAAAAAGAACAACAATTGACAAGTTCTAAGTAAGATTTAATCAAACCTAGATGTGTTACAGATTTAGATTAGACCACCTTTGCAGGTGCTTCACTGGTAGCATTTACTTAGGATGCCCATATCCAACTTAAGATATCCATAGACCCTCCATAGGCCCAAAACATAACCATTTTTTGAGATGCTGAACAAAGCTTCAATTGAACCCTTTTTGGCATAATTAACATCTTACTCCACTAATTTCATCCTGAAACACATCTTACTTGCATATTTCCTCGCGGATTTTCAAATTGGAACAATTTTTGCCAAGGTATAGGAGTCTTATTCCTCATACATTTGACCATTTTTGCAACAATAAATTACCATTAGTTGCTCAATTTTTTTTTAATTGAAATAAAAAAATTGATTCAAGATATTTAGTTGTGGCTTACTTGTCTTGAAGTCTGAGCTTTTAATAAGCGCATCTATATAAGTTAAAAGATGTTTCAAGAGTATTAGAATAATAACATGAACTAAACGATTTAACCTTGAGGTGCTTGATTCCAGTCATGTCCCAAATAAAAAAACACGTGACGCCACCAATCTATTGTTCCATCTTATGAAAACTGATCTCGGAGATACTAAACAAAACGTTGAAGTGTCCCGATTAATTTGCTGAGATGGTGTACATTGGATATGCCTCTCTTCGCCAAGATGTTGGGGAGTGGCATGGAGGATTGTTGTAGAATTGGACACAAACATAGTCAACAAGGCCTCTTTGAAGTGAAAGCATATCCCACAGCATCAAAAAAAGGATCAGTGAAAGGTCACTGAGGGGATGCAGGAAGTAACAAAATTTTTAGCCCTCTTGCAGATGGGCACAAAGATATGGCGCCAGGCCTCATTAGTTCCTGGCATGATATCAAGGTGGATTCTATTCAAAACGGAAGTTGTTCACAATGTTGCAAATTGCCTACCATCCTCAGTAGAGAAGGGTACTTATGTCAATAAAAATACACAACAATCCACAGAGGCATGGACAGATCCACAAAATCTAGATTGGAGGGGTGAGAATGAATTTTTTTTAAAAAAATAATAGATAAAAAGATATTTTTAATTTTTTAAAGGATCAAGAGTTCAAAATTTTAATAAATTTATTTATAAAACTTATATTAAATTTAAAATTTTATGGAGTTGAGAAATGACAAATTCAGACAAAAACAAAATGAGAAGATCACACAAACTTTGATTATAACATCAACATTTTCCGTCGCTTCACAGTAGTGGAACAGAATAAATGTAATGGCATTAAAATTAACAAAGGATGTCACTGTAATTGCAATTCTCTTAAGGGGAGGAGTTTGGTAATTACTCTAATTAAGAGGGGAGGGTAGTGTAATTAACCTTCCTTTTAATCTTCATGCTCCTTGTGCAGATTTACTATGTATCTTTTGCATTTATACTCTCTCAAATATGAATGGGTTGGCTTAAATTTGAATTATTTAGTACTTCAATGCATTGCATCCTCAAAAAAAAAAAAAAATTCTAAACTGTACAACCAGAAATTCTTGGAGCCAAACTCTTGAAGAAGAAAACTTAAATTCGAATCATTTCTAGGATGCACCATAGTATTTCATGCACCACAAGAACATCACCTCCTCTTGAAACTTCAATATATATTAAAATCAGGTAGCCTTAGCAAAATCCTTCTCTCATGAATTACATTGGTAGTGAAATGTACCACAAATATTTATGAGGAATTCACAGCTCGTGAATTCAATTAATTGTCTACAAAATTAATGTTTCCTTATCAGTACAAAAGAAGGTATACTAAATGACTATCACTTTCTGTTTTTTCCTCATTTCCCTAGTCTTAACCTCTTTTAACTTTACACTTTCTAAGACAAGAAAGCCTTAACCCTGTTCTTGATGATTGTCTTGGCATTGCACAGCTCATAAGGTTCTGGAGCTAAAACCCAACACCAAGTAGGCATGATAACGAGTAACGATTAAGAGTTGGTCTCTTCCATACAAAACTTGTCCTTGGCATGTCACTCACATAACCTTGTGAGCCTTCCCATAGTATCTGTTGATGAAGGGTGACTGCAATGTAGATTAAAAGCAAGCAAAAGGTCAGATTCTAGTCTAGACTACTGTACCATAAGAATGATATGATTACAAAACCTAAGCAAGTAGCTTTCTTTAGACACGAAGGCTAAGGGCGATAACTCATAAAAAAAACAAGTTGAACTGAATAAAAAAAAATGTATGCAGACAACGGAACTCAATCATTCAAAGCTGTGAGACTCATCTAGTTGATTTTCACAACACAGAATTTATATTAAGATTAGAAAAGTGATCATATAACACTTGCAAGCTGACCAGATAGTATGTAGACAAGACATGACTCAAGATACAGGAAAATTTGCAGAGGGATGACACATAATGTTAGGAAACAACCAACAGGATCTGCAAAGACATGTACTGAAAGAGGCAAACACGACAGCCCTAAAGTTCCACATATTGACTAGCAAATACATACCAGGTTCAAAATGACAAGGGAGACACACAAGATAGCCAAAGCTTCTAAAACACACAGAGAGATGCCACAGTACTAAACAATAATTGTCATAACATATTCTTCAGAAGCTTAGCAGTTGTATATCTGAAAAATACTAGCAAAAATCTGAGAGTGAAAAGTTGAGACTAGTCATAACTCATAATATTGAAAAAAAACTGGCGGAATTGATCTTCCAAAAAGCAGCTATCGTGCATCATCCTATGCAGCTATTGGGCTGACAGACTAGGCAGTTCATTATTTTTTACTAGTGATACTGTATTCTGGATAAATAGACCCTACGGCTTGTGGAATGGTGATGAGTCTGTATCCGCAACCCATCTCATATTTTTTGTTTCGAGGAATTGTAGGCCACTGCAATGGCATTCTCCAAATAAGAAGAATGTTTGTGTACAAGAGCAACCAATTTCATGCAAAAAAGATACTCATTCATTCACTTCTCCATGTAAACAGCTTTTCCTCCATAAAATAATACTTGAAAGCTGTGCAGTCCACATGAATAATTTAGATTTCCAATTTTGACCACTGAAATTGCTTTTGTATCACAATTCAGAAGAATCACTAAAAAGATATGGAGAGGGGGGCTAGATTTCTCTGGTGGCATCCTACACCAACAATATGGTTTTTGACTTCTATTCTATGAGTCACCATTTTATCCCAAAAATTTATGATTCTTTCTTGATATTAATTACAAATAGAATAAAAAGCAAATCACATAATTTAACAGATCACAATCTAATATATCATCGGCTATTTAACAGAGATGATTAAATACTCTTCCACAATTCAGACAAACCATTTGAATGTAAGATACCTGATGCCCTTACTCTTAAAAAGAATAATTAACTCTTCCTGTCAAACCAAGAAAAACTTAACCATCATACACATGAAGAAGAAAGTTGCATGTAACAATGATCAAAACAATTATAAAAGATCACAACTTATTATTTACCTAGAACTTTCTATCCAACTTTGTGATCCTTTAAGATTTGAGTAGGCTGACTCCAGAAACTCTCTATGAGTTGGGAGTCCGTTATTATCATGTCAAGATTAAATATCTTCTGTAAGGTTTTTGCCAAATGGTACCACTTACAGCAAAAAGGAAAAACATGTGAAACCTAACTAATTTATTTGACAATCAGAAACTTTATTTTAGACAGCTGCATTATGAAATATTAGGTATGACAGACTGCAGGCAGAGTTTTTTAGGGGTGAAAAACATGTGAAAACTAACTAATTTATTTGACAATCAGAAACATTATTTTAGACAGCTGCAATATGAAATATTAGGTATGACAGACTGCAGGCAGAGTTTTTTAGGGGTCATACCATCCTTGTCCAAAAAAATAAAGAGCATAACCCTCACCTAGTATCAGGGTTAGACTACCAGGCCCAGCTATCCTTAAACAAACCAAATTTTGCACACATCACGGTAATCCAAAAACAATGGAAGTGTAAAAAAGCCATTTCTTAAGTTGCTATTTCAAAATTAATATACACATTCACATGACGAAAACTAAAGGCAAAAGTAATCAAGTTAGTAATTTCTTGTGTTAAAGCATGAAAAATATTTCTTATAGGGGATGCACTCCATTGAAAAAACAAAAGGAGATATCAACAAATACCAAAAGAATTAGAAAGAAGCCACCTAAAAAGGACATATCAATGAGTACCAAAAAAATTTAGAAAGAAACAACCTAAACGATCCGATAAGACAGCAGAAAGACTGAAAGCAGAACATAGATCATGAAGATAAAATGTATGTGAACAACTTGAATTTGAAGTTGATCCTAAAATGATCATGTGTCCCATCTCAGGAAGCCTGGAAATGACTCAAACTAAAAAATTGGCTTATATAGCTAACAGGCACTTGAGAAATTTTTTGTACATTACGCAGCCATACAAACATCATTAATTAAGCTACTATCACAATCAAAGATCAACTAAATGTATGCATGAATGCATGAGCCAAATAACATAGCAGAATGGGACACAAAACATGTTCATCCGAAACAATAGAATAGCACATATCATATTCTGGAAACTCCGCCTTGTTAGCCACAAGAAAGCAGAACTGAAGACGAGGAGAATGGACCATTCAGCATGAAATGACTAACAAAAATGTGTCCAAACCGACAAGCATAAACAGTTCAAAATGAAATGCCCACTACAAGCACAATGAAGGGTTTAGGAGGGTATAGCAACCAAATGAATAAATATTGCAAAAAGGGAACTTTAGTGCTAATCAACATTATCTCTTCATTTTATTTGCATAAACACCAGCATCAAGGAAGAACTAAAGCTTCAAAAAATTACATGTGGAACCAAAAACTTCATCACCAGAGCAAGCAAACAATAGCTTTAAGAATGAGGACATTCACCTTGACGTTTGATACATCAGGAGCGTTGGGCGTAGCTACAGGATAAAATTTGTAGAATCTCATATTCTCAAACGCAGCCCTGGTTTCCTCACTCATTTCCGCCAGTGTTTTTTTACGGGCCTCCCGTGCCTATACAGAAAGAAGGCAGCATTCAAGATGCATGAGAGAGAGAGAAGATAAAACAGAAGTTCCTTCCACCATCATCGAAAAAGTACCTCACGATTAGCTTTTTTAGCTTCTCGAACTTTCTCCTTCACAAAATCCTAAAAAGCAAAAAAGATGTTGCTAATCTCCAGAGCAAGATGAAACAAAGAGTTGAAAACATTGAGACATGAGCTACATGGACATTATCATGAAGATTTACCTTGAAGGGTTCTTTCTGGTCTGCAGACAACTCCTCTTCCTCAATAAGCTTATCAGTGAACTCCTGAATGAATTTTTATTTAACTTGGTCAAAAAGGGTGTTCTATATTATGATCATTAAAGAAGCATATGCATGCACATGAACACAAGTAAACTCAGTAACAGTTTGCAGATTATGCCAAAAACCACTGTCATGGAAACATAATTTTAGGCATACCTCTAGTTCATCTAGTTCCCAATCAAACTCACAGAAAACCTGGAGGCAAAATTGTAATTAGGTTAGCCTGTCACATTTATTTAAATATCTTTCTAAACTGATCTGACATTTCTCGTGAATTTGCGAAGCAAGCACAACCCAATCCCCTGGGCAACATCTGAACATTGGCTTAATTGTATACACACACTAGTATCACAAGTTTGATCTTACTGGCTTGGGATCTATTGGAAATAGGAGCTGCACCACTGTGCTCTGTTCAATTTCATCTTCCTGGAAGGGATGGTAGAAGTCTGCCAAAACATGAGAAGTGCAACCACATAAGTTTTATTGAGCCCAACCAGAAGGAACCTTGCAATGGTTGATATACCAGAAAGCAGAATTTGTGTATTCCACTGCTCACTAAAACCACAAGTAAGAGTTGAGATATATCTATATTACACCTAATAACATCCTACATCTTAATGGGGAACAAAGAAAGCAAAAGATAATATCGTGAAAATGCAAGGGTTACTTTTACAGGTTTAATTGCTAATCTAAAATGCCCTTTGAAAATAGTAAGGAGCAACTGCTGATATACTTAAATTACGAATTAATCAATTATTTACACCCCCTTCTTATATGAGTTTATCACTTATAAGGAAAGAGAATAACAGCCTGATCTGATCTTGATATACAACAAATGAAATTCTAGAAGCATGCCACAAGTTATCAAGGCCTGTAAGTGATACTCCTTTCAAACTACCATACAATGATTTCCAGTCAAAAATAAGACTAAAGGAGAACTAAGGGGGGAAAATACTAGAGCTGCAAATCCTGAAAAAGTCACATTTGCAGACGATTTACAATATTCAGTAATATTCTTCCACAGTGAGGGTTGGTTTAGAAACAATCATATCAACATTGATTTAGATACATCATTGAGAAACACATATGCAATCAACCAATCATAACCTAATGATAGCTGCATTAATCAATATTTGCCATGCATGCGGATTTTCTTCAGCACATACAATCTAATCAGAAAACCAAAACTAATATGTATCAAGTTATGAACCATAGAAACATAGGGAAGCACATAGATGGCAAGCAACTCAAAGGAACTGAATCAAATCTCCCATCTCAGATTATTCAAGCAAAGCCTGCAGCTCTAACAAATATAGCTGCACCAGCACATTAACCAGAAGACTCCCTCAAAACAACAATAAAATGCCAGCACACTATGGCTTTCAGCCTCCTGCATGTCCTTTCTCTCCCTCCGCTTTATCTGACAAGACTTGTGAAATACATACACTCTCAAGAAATAACCTCTTTCTTAATACAGAAAGAGCACACCATTTTTCTAGATCCAGAAATTGAAAAGGGAAGGAAATCAACACACAATGTCATAGTAGAAATCAATTAATAGATAGGGATATTAAGTTCACTCACAGGGTAAGCAATACTCAAACTTCTTCACGCGCTCTATCTTCAAATGTTGTAGACCAGCCCTGAAACAAAAACTTTCAGTATCTAAAGTTCAATAACCCAACCCCACCCTACTCCACCAAACCCCCTGCATATTCCTTTAAATTCCCAAACTATAACACTTGCTCTCCTGTTTGATGTAGAATTTATTGGTGATGAAGAAAGAGAAGGAAAAGCGAAATCAATGAAAGCAGATTTTTCTAGCATTTTTCTTCCAACAAAGTATCGATTTTAGAAACTTTTTTTTTTCTGTAGAAAAAAAATGAAATAGATGGAAGCATAAACATCACATAGTCCTATTTTTCAATCTTTTCCTTCATATTTTCCTTCAAAACCTAACGAGCGGCATCTCATGGGCCCGCGAGCCCGTTGGATGCGAAAATTTCCTCCAAACCCACCAAGTGCAAGCTGAAATTGGTTGTGAACAACTTGCCCGAAAGGGGTATCCAATGGATGCCCATGGGTTCTCTAGCCAACGTTTATAAGTAATTCACTTTTCCAATTTTTATCTCATGTGGAATGGGGCATCATTATAAATTCTTCTCTCACTTAAATTTAATACCCACACAGAAAGTTAGAGAAAAAAAATTATCAACAAACAATTGATAACAAAACTATCACCACCCTTGTCGTTCAAAGAGAATAAATTATGTCAATCTCAATACAAAACAACGTGAACAAGCTTGAGGATAGTCAATAACTCAAGACTATAATTTCAAGGAAAACTGGTACATGAGAAGCAGTTCTCTCATCTATCTTTACAAATAACACCTGATTTTAAATGCCCTCAATGTGATAAATGAGCAAACCAGGATCAGAGTAAGATACAAATTGGGATGAAAACAGGATGAGTTAACATCGTATTCTCCAATACACGTAATGCCTAGAATACCACAAGGGTGACAAACCAAAATTCAATAAACATAACATTTGGTACAGACAAATTTACACGTAATCTTGATTCCTTTGAACAGATCTACTTCAAGGAAAAAAAAAGGGGGGTGGGGGGGTGGGGGGGGGGTTGCAGTAGAACATAATATACCTTCTTTGAGTACAGCTCAAAATGAAGATTTGCGATTTTTTAAGTCTTTCAACTTGAGATTCCCTGTGGAAAAAATAAATTGAACAACTGTCTACAATTTGACGAACAAAATCAGCAGGCAACAGAAAAAGAAAGATTTAAGACCTCTTTTCAAGTGGGATATATGGAACCCAGTCCATTTTCATCTGCTTCATCAGCACGATTTCTTCAGTCTCTCTTTGAACTGATTTTATCCCAATCTTGTCAGAAGGAGGAAAAGGCGATACCACCTGTTAACAAAAATGATATATATTCAAAGAGAGAAATTCTCAATAGTAGTAAATCATCGAACTAAGCAAAAAGGGATTAACAAAAAAACAGACAGCACTATAATCAACAGAGTTTAGAGATACTATACTAACAACCTCCATTTCTGATGGCAACATAGCAAATTAATATCATCACAAGCTGGTATAAACATAGAAATACCAATGCCCAGCAGCATTACTGATATAGTTCACATATATACATTTCTGCAATTCCACAAACCAACACACATCACCACATGAGATTTATCACCAGTATGTAAGTTTCTACTGCCTTATGACATTTTAAATTTCATCTCCTTAAAATAAACACAAGATTATTACAGAAATAAACACATTTTAAATTTCATCTTCTCAAATTTGAAACAGAAATAATAGCAAAAGTACCTTCAAGCTTTGAAACATAGCGATTGGATCTACAATTGAAATATTAAAGCACACAACTGATGATATAGTTGTAATTATATATGACTTCATTTTTTCAGAAAGTACACAAAAGCACAAATCATCCACTTAGCACAGAGGTTACACAAAACGTAAAATATTTTCAAACATATATAACTTCAATTGAATATGATCAATCAGACAAATTTACAATAATAGCAAAATAAATGAAGTGCCACACGATAATTAACTGTCTTCATCATTGAAAAAGTTTCAGGGCTTACAGCTACCACAACAGGGATCATTGTAACTTTTGCTTGACCCTGGAAAGAGACCAATTGAGCTGCAGAAATAATAGTCAGTTAGTAAAGGCAACCAACAAAGTTTACACAACAACCTAAGAAGACAGTAGTTGTTAACAACTAAGCATTGTTTTGAGAAACCATCAAGATACCAATTGAGCTGCCGAAATAATAGTCGGTTAGTTAAAGGCAACCAATAAAGTTTACATAACAATCTGAAGAAGACAGTAGTCGGAAAGCATTGTTTTGAGAAACCATCAGGAAGTTAAACTTGTATTGAAGCAAGAAATATGTTCAGCAAGTCAGAGTAACAGAAAACAATGGTTAACCATGACAAACATTCACATAAAGCCAAAAGTTGAACTACAGCCACAGAACACCTCTGGTCATGGTATACCTATATACTCATAGTGATGCATAATGTAGGCAAGAGAAATAATTGCATGCGTTATTCTCAAACAAAAATGGCGGAGCCATGTAGTAAAGGTTACTTACGTTCTGTACAGCCAAAGAGGTAGACCTTCTTATTATATAACTCTTCACCTTCTTCAAATGCATCCTGTCAAAGTCCTCAAGCAATGTTAGCACAATAATTCCTTAATCCTTCAGCTTGTTTCATTTTACATGCACTCTAGGGCTGGTAAACTATTGAATCACCAGAGAAAAAACTAACGAAGAGCAAATTATCAATTAATTTCATTAGCTAAATAGTAAGAGGGAGAAATATTTGGCAACTCACTTCCAAATTAGAAAAGTTCCACTTGTATTGATATACCATGTCCAACTGATCCCACTGGCAATCAAAAAGTACAGACAAAAAGCACATTCAACATACAATCATCAAAACAGCATGAGAAAAAGACGTCGCTACCAAAATTAAAATAAATTAAGCATACTCTAACCTCCGTGCCAACTGGAAAAACCTGCTGCCAGAGATCCTCCTGCACAACATATTGTGCATACAAAATTTAGACATAGAGACTGTACAAGAATCTTCAGATTTCATTACAATGAAACAGAACCCATCTCAGGCGATAGACAATAAAAACTCAAATACTTTGCAGTAAAATCACCAAATGCGGAGTTACCTTCTCCTTTGGGATTTTCCAAAGAAGCCAGAAGCTTTGCATGACAAAATAGTAGCAACAAGATAAATAGTATTTAGAAGCCAGCATGCAGTTGGATTGAATGAATAGGGAGCTAAGGATCCAAATCCATAATAACAAAAAGCCATTAAACTTGTTTGGATACTTTCAAGTTAGGTGGATTTCAAAGTCATTTGAAATCCTTAGCTCCAAATCCCTTCCTCAAAATCCAAATACAACCTTAAAGGATTAGTATAAACAGAATACACACACATGAATTATGTATCAATGCATGTTATCATATGCTAAATATAAATACTTTACCAAATTACGCTTCTCAGGGAAGTACTCCGGCTCGGTTTGAGGCTTGGAAACCTTGGCTCGCTTACGTCTGCCCTTGGCAGCTGCTTTCTTGGTTGGCTCCGGCTCGGCATTCCCCGTCCTCTCCTGCAAGTGGTTCTCTTCAGCTGACTGGCTAGGGGATTGGCTCGGCTCATTTATCCGCTCCTCAGCCGGCTGCTTCTTCTGAGACTCGCCCTTGTGTGTTGTCTTCCTCTTAGCACCCCTCCCCATCGCTTGCCTTGTCTCACTGTACTTTTAGAGAGAGAGTGAATGTATACGGAAATGCAGGGGGCGTAGAGAAAGAAAGCTAGGGTTTGGTGAGAATACCAAATTTGAATTCGAGAGAGAAGAAATCGGAAGGCGGAAACAGGTGGATGCAACGCGGAGCTTCGGTCTGATGTACGACAAAATCTTCTCAGAATATATAGGGCGTGCAAATTACGCAGAGTACGACTTTCTTTTAGAGATGCAATCATTGTCTACAAGATTGATTTAAAAGAATTAATTCAATAAGTATTAAGTATA
The DNA here is from genome assembly GCA_019321725.1 of Paulownia fortunei. Taxonomy (NCBI): domain Eukaryota; kingdom Viridiplantae; phylum Streptophyta; class Magnoliopsida; order Lamiales; family Paulowniaceae; genus Paulownia; species Paulownia fortunei. The sequence continues at coordinate 1,427,785 of CM033110.1, forward strand.
TTATAAATTTAAAATGTATATATGGTTAAAGAATTAATTCAAGAATTTGTAAATGAATAATTTATGAATTTATAAAAGTACAACTAATATATATATATATGTATATATATATGTATGTATGTATATCTAATAAACAATTTAAAACAAAAATAAAACTCTTATTATCTTTTTTATATAGATATGAATCCAAATTTTCAAACGTAAGATTATCGCAAGTTTTTAATTCTTTTGTGGACTTCTGTCTGCTTGTTCCAACAAAAATTCTTAACTCTTAAGTCAGAATAAGAATAAATATATTTTTAAATTATAAAAATTTGCGGTGTTTATAGTGTAGATTAGAAGATTTTCGTGAGTTTGAACCTCAATGAATTTAAGTTAAGTATTATAGCCTAACTTATTTTGTAGACTTGTAGAGTTTATGAACTTTTTAAACTTAACTTGTTTCGAGCTCATAGTCCATCAATAATGCTTACACTTACTTTTATATTATTCAAAAAATATATCATATATGACACAATATCAAATAAATATTCAACAATAAGTAGTTTTATAAAATGTCAAGAGTTATATATTACAATTTATATTATATAATATGCAATTAATACTTATAGACAATTTAACCATAATTAAATAAAATTATATATTCTCAATGTGGAATATTATTAATCCAATATTCAACGTTTCAAATAAAAATTATAAATATTTTAATCACTCAAACTGTAAATTAGTTATGTTGTATTAAACTACTCCTCATCGACTTCGCAAAACGAAAAAAAAAAAAAACAAAAAAAAAACATCATCTGCTCTTTAAAAACATTTTGGTGTTATAAGAAAACAAAATTTTATTAGTTTCGCAAAACCTATATAGACCCTTGGCACAACATAAAACCTATAAACTCTATGCCATAAACCGAAGCCCAAAAATTGAAACCTAGCCCATTAACACTAGGCTTATGTTTCACTCTTTAGTTTGGGAAATTCCATACAACTCAATTAGCAATTGTAAAGGAATTGAGGCAAGGAAATTCCATACAACTCAATTAGCAATTGTAAAGGAATTGAGGCATTGAAGTGAGTATTCATAATTCGGTAAATCGATAAAATTGAATTAAAATTAAAAAATTTGTACGTACTGAAATAGAACTTAGTGGTTTGATATTTGATTTTTATTTTTAAAAAAATCTAATATTCAATTCGATTTTTGTTTTTCATGTCGGTTGATCTAATCGTACTGAATACCAAATTATAATTTTTAAAAATATTTTAGATATATTTTTATAATTATTATTTATTTTATGATATTTTTATTTTTTTACTCACCAAAGCTAAAAAAAATAAGAAATAAAAAATACAATTATGATTTTGGATTTATTTTTTTACAATTTTTTTTTATATTGTAAAAAAATTGATTAACCAAATTACTGGCTAAAAATGATTTAAAAAGAATTGATAATAATCATTCGATATTGCATTTTAGCGTATAGAATTTTTTGATTAATCGAAATTTCAATTTAGTTCCATTTGATTTTATTAAATGAATACCCATTTATTTTCGCACGCACAATTGAACTTTTGTGATTTTCTTATTATAATCGCAAACACATGATTTTCCATTGCAAATGAGGCATCTTAGGTTTTATAATGTCTGACGGTCTACGATTTCAATTATTTATGATATTTTGTACTTAAATCATGGAAAGAAACTACCTTTTGTAGAATTCAAACAAGTATGTCAGAACTTATAATATGCTAGGTGGGGCTTTGGCTTAATAATTAGAGAACTATGTACCCTAATTTGGATCGTATTTTATGATATTTCATGCTGACAATTTTATTTTATTTTTTAGTAAAAATATTTTTGGAAAAATAGTTTGAGAAGATTTTTTTCGAGAAAAGCATGAAAAAGAAATATATTGGATTAGTAAATTACAAAGTTTGACCAATTAAGTTGATTATAGATCAGATTGATATTTTATTTCGAGAAAATGTATTTAATTTATTTATTTTTAAATATAAAATAAATAGTATTTTTTGAAAATGAGATGTAGACTTTTGAATATATAACTTTCTATTTTTAAAAAAATTGAGTAAAACAAATGCATTTTCGAACTAAAAGTACAAAATTTTTTGAAAAAATGAAACCAAACATAGCTGATTTTTTTAATTTTATCCGAATATTCATTACGTGTTTACAAAATCAGCTGAAATTAAAAGAAAAAAAAGTATAGAGGCCTATTATGTTTTACAAAAAAAAAAAAAAGGAATATAATAATTGGAAAATGTGAAATTAAATGAAAGAAAATTGCCAAGGTGCACATTTAGGGTATTTTATGCTTCTACTTTCATAATCGCTATTAAATATTTTTCACTAATTAATAGTACAAATTAATTAAATACAAAGAAATAACAAGTCCTTGCCGAAGTAGTTGGGAGTTGAAATTTATTAATCTTTACTAATAATTATTAAACTCTTATAATAAATGTTAGTTGTATAGAGCAAAATGTAAAGGCTTTTTTGTACATGTGGGTCATGGCGGCTCACAATATATTAATTATTATTCTAAGTATATTCAAAAAAAAATTCCTACAAGATTTATATAAATGTGATTGAAGTATTTGGTTCTTAGTGAATTTTTTTATATAACTATAAAAGGAGGTTTTATTGTTGTTTTCCAACTTCATGACTTCAATCATTCGTAGATGCAAAATATTTACTTTAACTCATTCATATAATTCTCAGTGATAAATATAATTTTTTTCAAAATAAAATTAATTACGAGCGCTCACAAATTTTTGAATTTGAACAAGATAGTCAATTATATATATTATTCATCGTATCAAAATATTATAACTGATAAAATTATTTTAAATCAAAGCATATATGGAAGATATGTAACATAGTTTTATCAATATCGAAACTCAAAAAAAATATGTAACCAAGAAAAACTTAGAAATGTTTTGCTAGTAAGATAGATAAATATAATACTAAAAATTTGATTATGAAAGTTTAGATAATAATGAAAATGTTGGGCATTGAGTTTTTTTTTTCATGTATACAATTTTAATTCTATAAGTTTGGAGGGATGGTACTTTCAATCCTCACATGCAAAAACATGATACTTTTATCTAAATAAAAAATAAAAAAATCAAGTATAAAAGTTATGTGTTTGTCACGTAACTTTTTCCAATAAAATTCAATTTTTTTGGTTAAATTTATCCCTAAATAAAAAAAATGTAAAATATTAATATTTTTAATGCTCATTTTCATTGGATAAGAACTTCCACCCCAATTACATAACAAATTTGCAATTTTGCCTAAGTAGTGCCTTGTAACACACATACACATACATGCATGGGCATAATCGATCATCAAGAAAAAAAATTGTGATAAGATGTAAAATTAAAATACAAAAATTGTCACTAATCATACACATCAACTTATTAACTGACAAAATTCTTATTTAGTCACAATCATAATTTTTATAAATTTAATAATAATAAGAATTTTATAGAAGTTGTTTCTATTGAAAATTAGTGATATAAGAACTATGTGTACGTTCCCTATTGACAATTATTGATACATTTATAGTAATGATATTAAAAATTATAACTATGACTATGTGACAATATTCATATTGCAATTATGTAGTTAGTATACCTATGGCATTAATTTTCAACAATGATATTACAGACATAGTTTTTATTAAATTTATAAAAAATGGTAAAACAAAATTTTTTGTACTCAATACATACCATTAATTTCTTACAATTTAATATTATCACTTTATAACTTATCTCTAATATTATTTTCATATATACACAAATGCAAGAACCAGTTCGTCCACGCATGTATATAACATTATTTATGTGCGTGAATGCTTATATAGATTACTTACAAGTTAATCAATATACATTGCTAATCAATATCCATTGTTAACAAATATTCCAATTTGGAAGTTTGAATTTATTGTATTGGAATTTAATTCAACATTATAATTAAAATATTTAAGTGATGAGCATTATAATATTCCAAGCCCAATTAATTATTGAAAGTCTAAAATTTGAAAAAATCCAATTCAATAGATTCAAGTCCAACTATGCAACAAACAAATTATAGTGTCACAAAAGTTGCAAGCAACCAACCAGATACAAATATAGGATCCCATTGAGAATAACTATAAAGGACAATCCAACATCCTTAATCGTTTGTTCTATTTTTTTCATAATCAGATCAACGATCAAATCAATTTTACTGTCGATCAGCGGTTCAACACATATTCAACCATCAGTCTGATCGATTTAATAAAAATTAATTATATTTTTTAAATATTATGAAAAATAATAATGTAATTGATTAATTATTGTATATAAAGTAAAAAAGATAAATAATTCATTAAAAAATATATTTAAAAAACTCAAAATGCAAATAATTACACACACACACACACATATATATATATATATAACTATACCAATTTAAGCTTTTAAAAAAATAAATAAAAAAAAGTTTTGACAAATTCAACCAATTTTGATTGAATTTTTTTATTTTTTCACCCAATCAAATTAAATCTATCATCGATCGATTAAATTTTTAAAATATTAATTTATTCATATAGTAGAGAAAACTCAACTTTCAAACATGTTGGATAGTGATTAATTCTTGAGAACTTAAATTCAGCCAGCCCAATTCTTGGATTCTGCATCAATAATTAATTTTATTAGTGAAGATGGTGAAATGAACGTCGATTGAGCACATGCATTGAGAAATGACTTCAAGGTTCTAGTCAGAATAATTGGTCCATAATATCTTCTTACATTTTTCTGATCTACGGACAGTTGACTATGCAATAAAATATTTTGAGGTACATCAACTGAAACAGAAAAAAATGTTTAAATATATTTTCTGTCATTTAAATCAGTACAGCATACAGAAGCCTAAAAAAAAAGACCAAATAAAAGCTTCTAAATAAAGGTTTTTTTTACTACTATTGTCTAGCACAAGTTCCAAGTAAAAGATCCCCCAATAGACTATTTAGGACTTTATAGTTATAAACAATTTTAGATTTTATTGCATTATCGATTATTATTTTCTTGAAAGTTAGAATTTCAAAATCTCTTAAGAATAACCGAGTTCATATCTAGAAATGAGAACATAATATTCGAAAAAATTGTTTAAAACTTCGAAGGATTGAATTCACAAGCAATGATTGAACTAAATGAGAAGTGAACTTTAACTTAGGCTATGCTTGAATTTGTTTTGAGTGTTTTGGAAGGTTTTGAATTTTTTATTCTATTTATATTTTGTTGTTTGGATGTATGGCAATATATTTATGAAATAAATTGTGTTTAATTATTCAACAATACATATTTATTTTATAGACACATATCATACATCTAAAAAATATAATATAAAGTAGAATACGAAAAATGAAACAACAAATTTGCAGCTGTTTTGGAAAGGTACTTTCAAGGAAAGGTGTTTTGAGAAAAGGACTTATTTTTTATTTTTATTTTGGGAGATATTTTTTTACTGCAAACGTCTTATCTTATAAATTTTTGTTTAATAGAATTACATAATTTTTTTATTGTTATATGTTGTATTTTTAAATGTAAAAAAATACAATTATAGTGATAGAATATGTATAATGTCATGATCTTGATATATAATGAATTCTATTTTATTTTAAAAGAAGAATAAAATTATTTTAAGAATAGAGAAAACAAACGGGAGAAAAAAAAATGCTCCCCCGAAACAAATCCATACATAGGCTTAAAATTTCCAAGAGGTTCCTTAGAAATAATTCAAGAATAGTTAAATATCTGATAAAATATGATTAGACCCCACAACCACCTTGTTTGATAGTAGAATGAAGTCAAATTTTGTTCAAGAAAAGTTGGCTGCAGAGATGCCAATTCAATTATTCAATATGCATTGAAAGCCGTCATTGATTATGGTAATAATATATATAAATTGTATATAATATTGATGGAGACCCAGAGAATCTGTTTCAATTCAGCTGTCCATTTCTGTCCACAATCTCCTTATCTTTCTTTTCATTTTCAGACAAAAAGCATTTTTTTTTTCTTACTCCTTTTAAATGCTGATTATTACTGATTACAACCCTTTATTTGTACTTCAATTCCATCTATTAATACAAACTTGAAGGAGAGAAAAGAAAAGGAAAAGAAAGAAGGTAGAAAAACCTTACTGTAAACTATATATGGCCTGGATTTGGACGACAGCAATATCAGTGATTGTGTTCCTTTATCTCCTTCAACAATTGCTAAACCTGGAAAAGAAGAAGAAACGTCCTCCAGGGCCAAAAGGGCTTCCAATTTTAGGCCATTTCCACCTGTTGGGGAAAAATCCCCACCAAGATTTGCATCGTTTAGCCCAAAAACATGGCCCGATCATGTACATGCGCTTCGGCTCCGTGCCCACCATCGTTGTCTCATCGCCTGCAGCAGCTGAGATCATCCTCAAGACCCATGATCTCGTTTTCGCCAACAGGCCTCACCACGAGGCCTCCAAATACCTTGGCTACGAGCAGAGGAACATAGTTTTCGGAAAGTATGGTGCGTATTGGCGCAACATGCGCAAACTTTGCACCCTGGAGCTGCTGAGCAACCTCAAGATCAGCCAGTTTCAGCCCATGAGAAAGGCTGAGCTTGGCCTTCTGGTGAGTTCACTCAAACAGGCTGCTGAAGTGCACGAAACTGTTGATATGAGCCTGAGAATTACATCTCTCAGTGCTGATATGACCTGCCTGATGGTGTTCGGGAAGAAGTTTGCAGACAGGGATTTGGACGAGAAAGGGTTTAAAGAGGTGATGAAGGAGACAATGGAGGAAGCCGCGGCTTTTAATCTTGGAGACTATTTTCCCTATCTTAGGGGGCTTGATCTTCAGGGTTCGGCTCGCCGGTTGAAGAACCTAAGCAAGATTTTTGATGGGTTTTTGGAGAGGATCATTGATGATCATGTTCAGAACAAGAAAGAGGAGAAGCAGACTCAAGACTTCGTGGACACCATGATGGCTATTATGGAGTCCGGAGAAGCTGGATTCGACTTTGATCGCCGCCATGTCAAGGCCGTGCTCTTGGTAATCCAATCCTATTTATATTTACAACACTGCCAAAAAAAAAAAAAAAAGTATTAGCGACAAAAAACAATGTAATAATATGGAAATCCTTACTAATGATATCTATTAAGTTACAATAATTTTTACTTTATCAGTATTACTAATTATTAATAGTAATAATTTAAATTCAATTTTTATTTTTATTATGAAAATTATTATTATGATAAAATATATAAATTTTTATATAATATATATTGGTGACAATTTTCGCATTATTACTTAATATATTGTTACTATTATTCTTTTATCTTATAGCATAATCGAAAATAATTGAGAAAATAATTTATTTATTTATATATTTTAATGCAGGATATGCTATTAGCAGGAATGGACACTTCAGCAGCCGCAGTGGAATGGGTACTGTCCGAAGTCATCAGGCATCCAGCAGTAACAAAGAAACTCCAGAAAGAATTAGAAGAAATCGTCGGCATGGACCAAATGGTGGAGGAATCACATCTCTCCAACCTCAAATACCTGGACTGCGTCGTCAGGGAATCACTGAGGCTTCACCCCGTCGGGCCATTGCTAATCCACGAATCCATGGAAGACTGTGAAGTCGACGGGTTCCACATACCAAAGAAATCGCGAGTCTTGATTAACGTCTGGGCCATCGGGAGAGATCCCAATGCCTGGACTGACCCTGAAAGATTTTCACCCGACAGGTTTCTCGGGAGCAATGTGGATCTTCGGGGACGAGACTTCCAGCTTATACCTTTCGGGTCTGGAAGAAGGGGATGCCCTGGATTGCAGTTGGGGCTGACGATGGTCCAGTTGATGGTGGCACAATTGGTTCATTGCTTTGATTGGGATCTTCCAGATGGAATGTTGCACAGTGAGTTGGACATGTCTGAAAACTTCGGTTTGGTGACTGCCAGGGCTAAGCATCTCATGGCCATTCCCACCTACAGATTGCACAAATAAATGAATACATAATGTAGTATGAGATCATTAATGTTGGTTGGTTTTTAATTTAAATGAACTTTTATTTGGATTTATACAAATGTATTTTTGAAAGTTTTGGCGTCGGGATGATTACTCTAAGAAAAAGTTATTCTGAATAATGGAAATTTCACTTAAAATGATCTTTTTTTGATCAAGTATGAGACGACTAAATACATAAGATGATGTAAGAGTGGAATAATATTTTTTTACCTATTTCTATATATGTTTTAGTCAAATTAATAATAGTTGAAAATAAATGAAATATTGTACCATGATACCACTTTTTTGGCAATCATACCACGTGGATGTATTATCGCCTTTAAAGTCAATTTTTTTTTATACTCATTTAATTACAAGAAAAAAAAAAGACAAAACAAAACAAAACAAAACAAAAGTCTATATCGACAACTCTAGATAAAAATATATAATGTGGTGTGCTAGGGAGTTTCAAAAATATGAAACAAGTCTATGGGTGGTAAATTGCTTTTAGATTCACTTTTTCAAGTTGATTAAATTCAAGTATTTTGGTTAACAATCTAGTTAGAAAAATGTGTATGATATCTGAATAACTTCCATATAATGTACATTTTCTGAACTTAATGATAGTACTTATTATTAAGTCGAAAATAATATAATAAATGTATCCTATCTTATCCATTTTAAACTAGATGAAATATAAATTACTTTGATGAAAACTTTTTAAAATTTAAAATTTTGTTTGAAATTTAATTTTGAAGCAAAATTATTTACGATTTTTTTTGTTGAAAGTGCAAAATGGTGCAGGAATAATTAAAAAACCGCAAGAAGAATTAGAAGAAGTCGTCGGCATGGACCAAATGGTGGAGGAATCACACCTCGACAACTTTGAATACTTGGATTTAACATTGAAGTGAGGGAAACACTAAGGTTCCATCCTGTGGGTCCATTTTTTTATCCACGACTCGATGAAAGATTGTGTAATCTAAACTTGAGCATGATTTAGAAATTGTCGATTACGGTTCAGAATTTTTGATTCCACAGTTTAAAAAAATTTCGATCCTTAACCTTAACCGTCAAGACCGGTTACGGTTTGGATTCCAGAACTGTCGGGCCGGTTCCGATTCCGGTTCTAACCCTTAATTTTTTTTTTATTTTTTTACCTATATTTTAAAAATTTGTAACTTTTTAACTAACTATTAATTTTATAAAATTGTAACTTTTGTAAAACAAAAACAAGGGTTTAAAATTTTAAACATATATTTGAATGAAAAATTTTGAAATTAAATTTAAAAAAAATATCATTACTTTTTGAATTTAATGAATGTTTAATTTAAATTTGAAAAAAAAATATTATCTAAAATTTAAGTATCAAATATTCTAATTATAATAAATATATAAAAAAAAAATATTCAACTTGAAATCTTAAAGTTTAAACTTAAATTTCAATAAAAAAAAATTTATAATTAAATTTAAAAAAATATCCACAAAAATTTAAATTATATAATTAAAAACTATTTTAAAAATAAAAATGAGGTTGAACTTAAATTTAAGTTGCTTACGTATCCTCTTAGGGTATACAGGAATCAAAGGCCACGTATTTCTCTTATCTTTTAATCATTCTTACCTTAGGGAGTGGCATGGCTCAATCACTCCTACCCGTTCCCGTCGTTGTTCCATCTGTGTCCTCCTCTTGATCTTCCTCTGAATTCGGCTGATCTTGTCTTCGTACTGAGGCCTTGATCCAATCATCAAGACATGTTTGGACTTCTAAATTCTCGAAAGACAACGTTGAGCGTTTCTCACTCAATATATTACCTCCCGCACTGAAAACTTGTTCCACTGCAACGGTTAAAGCAGGTGAAACAAGTATCTCCTTCGCCATCATGGACAAAATTGGATACGTTTGCTCCTTTTGCGACCACCATCGCAAAATATCGAACTCTTAATCGTCATCTATCTCATTAAACTCAAATGAAATATTAAAATAACTCTTAAATTCTTAGCTAGAACTTGAGGATCCTCAATGACGTTTAGTTCATTCCCTAAGTAAAAGTTGTGCTGCCATAAGTTTAAAATCACCATCACTATTAGTTTTATGTATATCAATTTAAGTTGATTGTGGACCATATTTAAAACTCTATTCATTATAAAATTCATTTATAAGTGTTCTAATTTTAAATATAATATTATTAATATCTATAGTATAATCATTTTCATTACGTATTAAAGCATTGTAATAAATTAATAACCAGTCTTGTAAACCATCTAATTTAAGTCTAGAATAAAAAACAACAACAATTAAATTAATATCTGAAATTTCATAAAAATATTTTTCTCATTTCAACTGAATTGATAAAGCACAATTACTAAATTTTCATCTTGAGAGTTAATATTTTCATGTAAAACTGATGTAATATTACAATAATTTAATAATACTAAATGAGAAGTTGGGGAATAAATACTAGATAATTGTAAAGTAGCATCATTAAATATTTTTAAAATATTACAAATTTTTTCACATACTGTCCAATAATGTGGATATAAATGAAAAGGAGTAGAAATAATTTGTAAAAAAAATTGACATAATAAATCTTTATAGTCGATAGATTTTTCTAATAATCTATATGTTGAATTCCAATGGATTGGAACATCCCGTGGAAAATTTTTAGGCCTCACACCGTTAGTTTTACAAAATCTAAACCATTGTTTATTAATATGTGGATGTGTTTATAAATAAGAAAATGTTTGTCTAATTGGTTTAAGTTGATTATTTAAAATTTTTAAGTCATCTTGTACACATAAATTTAAAATATAACATATACATCTAATATGAAATTTTTTACTACCAATTGATGGTTCACATACAACTTTAAGATCACCAATACTAGCATTATTAGCTGCAGCATTGTCAAATGATATTGAAAAAATTTTATTAACTAAATTATATTATTCTAATATTAAAAATATAATTTATGAAATATTTGTCGCTGTGTGTGGACTATCAAAAACTCTAAATGCAAGTAATCTTTTTTGAAGTGTCCAAGAATCATCAATCCAATGACATGTAATACCCATATATGAATGTATTTGCCAATGATCACTCCAAATATTACTATATAAAGAAATTTTATTATTTACATTATTTAATAATTCTTTTAACTCTTTTTTAGATTTATTATATAATTTTTTACATAGCGTGTTAGTGTGGTTCGTGGAACACCTTTAGCCGTCGGATTGTATGTTGTTTAGTGTGGTTCGTGGAACACCTTTAGCCGTCGGATTGTATGTTGTTTGAATTAATTCATTAAAAAGAATTTATTTGCAAAACTAAAATTAAGATGTTCAACAGAAATAAATCTAGCTAAATTTTCTCTACATTTAACATCATTATATTTAAATAAAGAAAGGTCGTTACCTCCACCGGCGCTAGAAGATGCGAATGATGGCATTTGAGTTTGGGCACGATCAATGCCAAATTCTACTGAATGTTTCTTCTCCACATGTCTTTTCAAGGATCCATAACCGCCTCCTGATTGAAATTTGTAAGATTGCGAACAATATTTACACTTTGTTCGCATATCTTCATTTGCAAGTGTCATTTTATCAAAATGTTTAGTAAAAATAGAAGATTTGAGAGATGGAATAAATCGAGTATGAGCATCACTCATTGTTTCTTGAGTAGTATACCAATGAGTTTGATGTTCATCACTTAACTTAACTTCATAATCGATGTTGAACCTTTGTTGCTTGTCGGTTGCGGGCATCTTTCTCTTACCTCTATTGCTTGAACCGGCCATTTTTTTATAAATGATAAAAATTTAGTATATAGAATTGAATAATAAATAATTAAAGATAAAATAAATGAAATATGAAAAAAATTTAATGAAAGAATTAAAATAATATAGAATTGAAAATGAATAATTAAGAGTGAAGATTAGAGAGTTGAGAATTAGATAATTGAGATTTGAGAGTTGAAGTGTGGAAAAAATGAAGAATTTATGGGTATTTATAAAAGAATTTTTTTAAAAAAAAAAAAAAAAAAGTCAAACGATCAAATTTTGATTGTTTGACTTTGGCAACGGTAAAAAATTTGACCGTTGTACATTGGCAACGGCTCTTTGATTTTTTTTTCTTGAACCGCCGGGCCGACCCGACGATTTACGGGTCCGAATTTTTCAGACCCGTTGACCATGGGTCAGCCACGGGCTGGGTTCGATTTGGATCCGGCCAAACTGAACCCGGCCCGTGGTCAGGTCTGGTGTAGTCGACCGATACCAAGTACTAAATAATTCGCAAATCATAGTGAATGTATGGGATATTGGAAGAGATCCTCAAAGAGGTTTGTTGGGAGTCATATAGATCATGTGGGGCTTGATTTTCATCTCATCATACTATTCGAGTATGGCCGAAGGGGCTGTCCGAGGGTTGCCATTAGGGCTCGTAATAGTTTGGTTAGTGGTGTCACAATTTGTACAATGTTGGAGCTCCTGTTAGGATTTTATTTACAAATACTTTAAGTATAATTTATATATAAATAATAATAATAAATTATAAGTTTAGAGATGTCAATTATTTTATTTAAAATTTCTAATAGTCATAGATTCTTAATAAGTGTGACTCTTTGAATACGTTTCTGTTCTTCTTTTCTTTTTCTTCCATTTTTTTTTCCCATACAAGAGTGGATTGATCTATCTATTCTTAGAGTAAATTTGATATCGAACTTGTATCTTGGAACAATTATAATTTTCACGAAAACACCTACATAGTGTGGAAATTATTGTTCTTAAAAAAGTATCTTGAATGGTACACATGGCCTAATTTGATTCTAAGTTTTGGAGAATTTATGTCGCCTGGTGAGTTGGATATGATCGAGCTCTTCGGTTTAGGGACTGGTAGGGCTAAGCATCTCATGGCCATACTAATGGATTGCCTAAATCAATGATAACAAATTGTAATCTTTAATGCGACAATGATGTTTGTTGATTTTTAAATTTTGCAGCCTATTACAATACCTTTAGTTAGTACTGCATTTAGATGGCCACCACTTAATTACAAAACCAATTTAGCTACTTGATTCATAGAAAATTATGGATTTTTTTTATATGGAATGCCTTTTTTTTTTTACTTTCATTCATTGATTATATTGTATTTTATATGAAATTTGTGTATATTAGAAAATTAAATAGATATGTGCACTTAGTAGACATATTAATATGAATCAATTTTACCTTCTCTTTAATGCAGCACATAAATCGATTTCACGGTGAGAAAACTCATCTACAAGCTCCTCCGAATGCTACGAACGAATGAATTACGAATAAGTCTTTACTCATGATGGTGAATAACTAATAGAGTTATTCATAAGTTTACACTCCTCAAATTGTTAGAATCTATGGTGATACTCCAACAAAAACGTAGAGATAAATTATATTGAGTGATAATTTAGAAGACTTATAAACGAGCTTGATTTAAAATAGATCGATAATTCCACTATATATGGTAATAACTGATCAATTTATATATATAAATATATGATTCATATTATTGCTTTCCCATTTTCGTTTTCAGTATATATAAAAGTTGTTAAAATATTGTGAAATATGATATGAAAAAAAAAATGGTTACATATTTAAGAGTATCCTAATATGGTTAAGAAAATCACGCTGAAAATTATGACTCAAAATTACTATGTCAACAAAAGCACACGTATAAACGAATATTCAAGTATCAAATAGATGAAAATCAATTGTTTTGAGATGTTATTTTATATTTGCACTAATGCTACAACTAATTTGTAATTTATATTCTTTCTAAGTAATTTAAGAATTACTCTGGATATGTTAATGTACAATTTACTTTATTATTATGACAAATATTGTTGTAGCCATTAAAGATACAGTATAAATGACTTAAAATTCAAATGAATAAATATTATTTTTCAAATAGAAATTAAAATTTAGAGCACTTTTGTTAAAGTCAATTATTCATCAAATATAATGCGGAATGTGTTATATATATTATGTGCATTTCACAATTTTAACTCCAAAGTACAGGTAACATTTTTCTTAACATAAAAAAATACATAAAAAAATACATAAAAAATGGAAGTATTTTTTGTTAATCTTGTGTTCACAAAAGATATGAGCATCAAACTTATTTTTACTATCTAGGTTGCTAAGAAATGTGCTCTATCAATATTTTATCATGAAAATCTAATAAATTTGATTAAAAAAAAAGTAACATTCATCCCCAAACAAAGTATAAGATAATTAAAAGATCAATTTATATTCATTTGAAGAAACAAATTTGAAAAATGAAAATGCTAGATAATAAAAATTGTCACAACGATTTAGAATTTTTTTAAAACCGTGCTATATCACACCATATAAAAAAATAAAATATTTTTTAGAGAAATTATAAATTTTAGTATGGGCCATTATCGTACCAAATATTTTAGTACGACTACATGCGGGCCAATAATTTATAGGAATGGGCTTGGGTTAAGCTCTTATGAAATGGGCAAACATGGACTTGGGTCGAATAATAAGGCAAACCTGCCCAACTTTCAATTCCCCAAGTTATGAGCCCAATGGTGATTAGTTGCCTTTTTTTGCACATAAAACATCTGTACTAAATTTTTAATTTTCGGAAATTACATGTAATTTGATCCCATATTAAATTAATCATCATTTGACAGGAATTTCTTTTTTCTCTTTCTTTGGATGATTTATGTCCTAATGATATTTTCCTCATTTTATTTTAATTTTAGCTTGTGCTGGCAAAATTTGGTAAAACTTCTACTTTCTAGATATCTATTTACTTTATTTTGGAAACTTGAATTCTTCTCTTTTTTTTTTTTTAAATTTCTGTTAATTATTAAAAGTTGGAAAATTCATTTTTTTTTTAAAAAAAAACACTTTCTCAAATTATAAGATGTTTTAAGACGTTTGTTCTTGAAACATTTAGCATGTTTTATGGGATCTTGTCATCTACAAATAGGGATGACTCCACGAGTAATTACTAGGTCTAAAAACAATTTGAATTATCCAAACTAGTGAACAAAATAAATCAGTATCATCTAAAAGAGTAAAAAATAAATAAAAATTATAGTAGTTGCAGCTTTCTCCAATGAATTGAAAGGTTCCAATACATGCTAAACTTGTTAAGTTTGAGAATACAGTCAAATTGTTAATTAAAAAATTTAACTTGATTGTCAGATGAGTTTAACCCTTAAATATTTTCACTTTTCAAATAACTTGTTTGTATTGTAGATCAATCCAACTTAAATTTTCATCCATATTAGTTATCGAGCATTTTAGATCTTTTATTTTATTTCATGTTTTATCTATATACACACTAAATATATGTAATTTATAAATAAGCATTTATTTAAAAATAATATACTTATAATGTGAAATAAATTCGTTAACTAGGCATGACAGCAAATTGATAGTCAATAGCCTTCAAGTGAAAGCATATTTTATAATGGTGGGGTAGTTGAAAATTGAAATAGTCAGTCAATCTCCCTATTCTAGTTCTTCTCATTTCCACATTTGGAAGAAAAAAACAAACAAACTGCTTTTCTCCTATAAATCAACGCTGAATCACTGACTGCAACCATTGATTTGTACTTCAGATCCATGTAAAAACAAAGAACATAGAACCATGGCCTGGTTTTGGACAGCAATATATGTGATCATATTTCTTTGGACCCTTCAACAGCTGCTAAGCCTGAACAAGAAGAAGAAGCTGCCTCCAGGGCCAATAGGGATACCCATTTTAGGCCATTTCCACCTGTTGGGAAAAAATCCCCACCAAGACCTGCACCATCTAGCCAAAAAACATGGCCCCATCATGTACCTGCGCTTTGGCTTCGTGCCCACCATCGTCGTTTCGTCGCCTGCTGGAGCCGAGCTCGTCCTCAAGACCCACGATCTTGTTTTTGCCGGCAGGCCACGTCACCAGGCCTCCAAGCACCTCAGCTATGATCAGAGAAACATTGTCTTCGCGCCATACGGTCCTTACTGGCGCAACATGCGCAAATTGTGCACCCTGGAGCTGCTGAGCAACCTCAAGATCAACCAGTTTCAGCCCATGAGAAGGACCGAGCTTGGGCTCTTGGTCAGTTCTCTCCAACAGGCTGCTGAGAAACGGGAAATTGTGGATATCAGCGCGAGGATTTCGGCCCTGAGTGGGGATATGACTTGTCTTATGGTGTTTGGGAGGAAGTACGCTGACAGGGATTTGGATGAGAAAGGGTTTAAAGCTGTGATTGAGGAGACATTGCAGGTGGCTGCTATTCCTAATCTTGGAGATTATTTTCCATATATGGGGGTGCTTGATCTTCAGGGGTTGACCCGTCGGATGAAGGAACTCAGCAAGACTTTTGATGGGTTTCTGGAGAGGATTATTGATGATCATGTTCAGAACAAGCAAGAGAAGAAGCAGGCTCAAGACTTCGTGGACACCATGATGGCCATTATGGAGTCTGGAGAAGCTGGATTCGATTTCGATCGCCGTCATGTCAAGGCTGTGCTCTTGGTAATTCTGTCTTGATTACAACTAACAGATCCAATTTTATGTTAACTGAGAGTTGTTACAAATATAATTCTTGGAACTTCATCAGGTGCCCAGCAACTGCTTGTTATTTTGCCCAAATGGGTTTTATTTTTCTGCACATTGGATTTATGTGTCATTTTGCTGTTCGATTGATATGGATAAAGGATTGAACAAGATTGATAAATTGGGTTCCTGTTTTGTTCTCTAGGATATGCTTATAGGAGGAACGGACACTTCAGCAGCAGCAGTGGAATGGGCACTTTCAGAACTCATCAGGCACCCAAAAGTTATGAAGAAACTCCAGACAGAACTGGAACAAGTCGTGGGCATGGACCAAAATGTGGAGGAATCACACCTCGACAAACTCGAGTACTTGGATTTGGTTTTGAAGGAAACATTTAGGCTTCACCCCGTCGTCCCATTATTAATCCACGAACCCATGGAAGATTGCACGGTCGATGAATTCCATGTGCCGAAAGGATCACGACTCATAGTAAATGTGTGGTCTATTGGCAAAGATCCTAATTTGTGGCAAAACCCTGAAAAGTTCACACCAGAGAGGTTTCTTGGGAGCAATGTAGACCTCCGGGGGCATGATTTCCAGCTTATACCGTTCGGGTCTGGCAGAAGAGGCTGCCCGGGGTTGCAGTTGGGACTGACGGTGGTCCGGTTAGTGGTGGCACAGTTGGTGCATTGCTTTGATTGGGAGCTTCCTGATGGCATGTTGCCTAGTGATTTGGACATGGCTGAGCATTTTGGTCTAGTGACTGGTAGAGAGAAGCATCTCATGGCCATTCCCACTTATCGGCTGCATAAATGACTGCAAATGGGAGTTTGAGGCAAGGTTGGTTGGTTTGGATTTTGTATACAAGCACAGGGAATTATACGAAAATATATAGTTGTATAGTTCAATTTCCAAGAAACATATGTAATTGACGAATAATTTTTAGGATGTCTCGATACTTAAAAAGTTTCAAACAATCACAATCATTTGTGTGTGATGGAACTCACTTAATCCAACCATATGAATGATTGTGATTGTTTGAGGGCGTAAAATCTCAAGAATTCTTGAAAATATCTATATTTCAAGGTTTGAAAATTATATATGTTTGCTTCTAGAAACATATCACTATATTGCTGTGATATTTTACACACATTTTGGGATATTCAAGCAGCAAAGTTAAACGGGTAGTGTTTCATTTTTTTTTTTTTTTTTTTTGTGCTTCTGAAATCTTGAACTTTTAATGTAGTTTTTTTTAAAAAAATAAAATTTTGACATTTTGTTGTATTAAGCTCTCAAATTGCCTACAGATGTTATATGGTATTAATTGTTTTAGGGCTATTTAAGAGACTTTAGATATAATTTTTAATCATTATTTTCCAAAATATGTTTATGCATATATTTTCTTTTGTTGCTTTATATATAATACTTAATTATGATGGACATTCGCACCAAAATTACATGCTTTTAATGAATTAAGCCCTAGATTTAGAAATAAAATATTCATTAACAGAAGTATATAATGCTTGTAAAAATTAAGTGAAAAAACTCCAACTTCCAAACTATCCTATATAACTAGAAAGTATACCAAGTATTTAATTTACAAAAATTTACCACATATGCTACATATAAAAAAAAAATGAAAAAATTGAACAAGATGGACGGGCCACCGAATAAGAAAGAGAAAAAATTATGGTAAGATGTTGATCAACATTAATCTTTTTGGGTTTTTTCCTATAAGATAAAAAGATGCTGCTAATCATCACATTATATTGATAATAATAATTAATTGAACTTATTTATTCGATTTATCTAACATTTTTATTTAATTAGCCAAGTGGATACTAATTAATAATTAATTGCACTACTATATTCCATATTCCTAATTGTATACGTCAGCTCTTGTTGACTATTTAGATAAAGACTTATACATAAAAAATGTATATATAAAAGTTCATTATTGAAAATCTGCAATTGGCCAAATTAAATATGAAGACCTAGTCCTAGTGGTCCATAGCCAACACAAAAGTAAACGTTAACCATAGACCTATTGGTTCAGCTTTACATTGTACCAATCAAATCAACCAATAATACTTAAATGTAATATTTTATGAGCCATAACAATTATAGACATATATATATATATATATATATATAATATTTTTTTTGAGCTTTTATGAATATTTGAATGTATGTGAAAAATAAGTTATTAATTTATTTAATTAATCACTTTGTTCTGGATTTAAAAAATTTTAGAAAATTATCGAATTATTAATTTACTAAATGATAATTTTGCCCCGGATGTCTTGGTATAAAGCTTATATATATATATAGTAAGGGGTTGAAGGGATATTATTATTCCGTAATTTAATTTGATTTCCCTTTAAAATATTTTAAATGCAAATGTAATTTTGCTTTCAATTATATAGAGCGCTTGGATTTTGAAATTGACCCTTTGGAATTAGATTTTAATCTCAAATTTTATTTTATTTACTCGTTTAAAGAGATTCAATCCACATTTATTTAGGTAGTCAAGAGTTCGCTCACAAACTTTCAAATACCTATAATTGTCCTTGAGCCTAACTTGCTAAAGAGCTCAGCTTCCACAAGCTCGACTCAAGCTTTATCGAAGTCGGCTTGTTTATGATAATAAATTTGGTTAATTAGTGCATAAACTAATTTTGAGACTTAATCTATGTATAGTGATAGAGTTTTGATAGTTTTAATATTTTTTTTATAATATGAATGTCTGATTTGACTAATTTTAGAGTGATCGATTTTTTTTTTAACTCGATTATTGGATAAATGATGATTTGTCAATAATTTATATACAGTTAAAGTGGATATTCAACACGTTGATATTTATCATGACATAATCACACATCCTCACATGAGGTTCAAAGGCAGGGTCCGAAAGTTCATCCATCTAAAAAGAAATAAAGTGATATATAAAAAATTTGAATTACTAATTCTTTATAAGATATTTCAAATACTTTATCATTGTGTCACTTCAATTGACGATAGTTTTAATATTTTGTTTGATGTTTGAGATGTTCTGTGCCATTAATCATTTTTAAGGCCAATTGGAGACTTTAGTAATAATTAATTGGGCAAACATATTCATGCATAAAGTTGACTTTGTTGCTTTGCAAGTATAATATTGAAAGTAAATCTCGAAATTTGGACATCACAATCGGTATCATGCGGCTCACAAGATGTCCACAGAGCAACATTTCCTAGGATCAACTATTGCTAAGAATACACCTATGGAACCTACATATTACGTTTGATCTCGAGAGAAAGATACCTACTAAAATGTAGCTTTTACTCTTTATAATTGAGATAATAAGAGTCTTCCAAATCACATAGCACATAGCTGCTTTGGATGTTGGTGTATAATGCTTTCAATGATGTTTTTATCCCTCTCAATAGATCTTACCATAGTTTAGGAATCGTCGTTTACGATTCGAAATTGTCGGTTCCACGATTCAAGAAAATTCCAACCCTTAACCTTAGCCGTCAAGACCGGTTACGGTTCGAATTCTAGAACCGTCGGGCCGGTTCTGGTTACGATTTCGGTTAACTGCCAATTTCGGTTTCGGTTCCAACCATTGATTTTTTTTTACCTTATATTTTAAAAATTTGTAACTTTTTAACTAACTATTAATTTTACAAAATTGTAACTTTTGTAAAACAAAAATAAGAGTTTGAAATCTTAAACATATATTTGAATGAAAAATTTTGAACTTAAATTTTAAAAAAAATATCATTAATTTTTGAATTTAATGAATGTTTAACTTAAATTAAAAAAAAAATTATTATCTAAAATTTAAAGTATCAAATATTCTAATTATAAGAAATATATAAAAAAAATGCTCAACTTGAAATCTTAAAGTTTAAACTTAAATTTAAATAAAAAAATTTGCACTTAAATTTTAAAAAAATATTAGCAAAAATTTAAATTATATAATTAAAAACTATTTTAAAAATAAAATTAGGCTTGAATTTAAATTTAAGTTGCCTGCGTATTCTCTTAGGGTATAGAGAAATCAAAACCCACGTAATTTTCTTACTTTTTAACCCTTCTTACATTAGGGAGTGGCGTGACTCAATCACTCTCACCCGTTCTTGTCATTGTTCTATTAGTGTCCTCCTCTTGATCTTCCTCCGAATTCGGCTGATATTATTTTCGTACTGAGACATTGATCTAATTATGAAGATATGCTTGGGCTTCTAAATTCTCGGAAGATAATATTGAGCGTTTCTCACTCAATATATTGCCTCCCGCATTGAAAATTTGCTCTATTACAATGGTTGCAAGCGAAGCAAGTATCTCCTTTGCCATCACGGATAAAATTGGATACATTTACTCCTTTTGCGACCACTATCGCAAAATATCGAACTCTCCATCGTCATATGTCTCATTAAACTCAAATGAAACATTAAAATAACTCTCAAGTTCTTTGCTAGAATTTGAGAATTCTCGAGAACGTTTAGTTTGTTCCTTAAGTAAAAGTTGTGCTGCCGTAAGCCTAAAACTACTATTATTACTAGTTTTATGTATATCAACTTGAGTTGATTGTAAACCATATTTGAAACTATATTCATTATAAAATTTATTTAAAAGTGTTCTAATTTTAAATATAATATTATTAATATCTATAGTATAATCATTTTCATTATGTGTTAAAGAATTGTAATAAATTAATAACAAGTCTTGTAAACCATCTAATTTAAGTTTAGGATAAAAAACAACAACAATTAAATTAATATCTGAAATTTCAAAAAAATATTTTTCCCATTTAAACTGTATTGATAAAACACAATTTACTAAATTTTCATATTAGGAGTTAATATTTTCATGTAAAACTGATGCAATATTACAATAATTTAATAATACTAAATGAGAAATTAGGGAATAAATATTAGATAATTATAAAGTAGCATCATTAAATATTTTTAAAATATTATAAATTTTTTCACATACTGTCCAATAATGTGGATATAAATGAAAAGAAGTAGAAATAATTTGTACAAAAAATTGACATAATAAATATTTATAGTCGATAAATTCTTTTAATAATTTATATGTTGAATTCCAACAGGTTGGAACATTCCGTGGAAATTTTTTAGACCTCACACTGTTAGCCTTACAAAATCTAAACTATTGTTTATTAATATGTGGATGTATTCATAAATAAGAAAATGTTTGTCTAATTGGTTTAAGTTGATTATCTAAAACTTTTAAGTCATCTTGTACACATAAATTTAAAATATGACATATATATCTAATATGAAAAAATTTACCACAAATTGATAGTTCACATGCAACTTTAACATCACCAATACTAGCATTATTAGCTGCAACATTGTCAAATGATATTGAAAAAAAATTATTAACTAAATTATATTCTTCTAATATTAAAAATATAATTTGTGAAATATTTGCCGCTAAACTCTAAATGCAAGTAATCTTTTTTGAAGTGTCCAAGAATCATCAATCCAATGACATGTAATACCCATATATGAATGTATTTGCCAATGATCACTTCAAATATCACTACATAAATAATTTTTAATATTTACATTATTTAATAATTTTTAAACTCTTTTTTAGATTTATTATATAATTTTTTTACATAGCGTATTAGTGTGGTTCGTGGAATACCTTTAGCCACTGGATTATATGTTGTTTGAATTAATTTATTAAAAAAGAATTTATTTGCAAAACTAAAACTAAGATGTTCAATAAAAATAAATCTAGCTAAATTTTATCTACATCTAACATCATTATATTTAATAAAGTAAGATCGTTATCTCCACCGGCGTCGAAAGATGTGAATGATGACATTTGAGTTTGGGTACGATCAATGCCAAATTCTATTGGATGCTTCTTCTCCACATGTCTTTTCAAGGATCCATAATCGCCTCCGAATTGAAATTTGTAAGATTGCGAATAATGTTTACACTTTGCTCGCATCTTTTCATTTAGAAGTGTCATTTTATCAAAATATTTTGTAAAAATAGAAGATTTGAGAGATGAAATAGATCGAATATGAGCATCACTCATTATTTTTTGAATAGTATACAAGTGAGTTTGGTCCTCATCACTTAACTCAACTTTACAATTGATGTTGAATCTTGGTTGCTCGTCGGTTGTGGACATCTTTCCCTTACCTTTATTGCTTGAACTGACCATTTTTTGATAAATGATAAAAATTTAGTATATATAATTGAATAATAAATAATTAAAGATGAAATAAATGAAATATGAAAAAAGATTTAATGAAATAATTAACATAATATAGAATTGAGAATGAATAATTAAGAGTGAAAATTAAAGAATTGAGAGTTGGAAATTAAATAATTGAGATTTGATAGTTAAAGTGTGGAAAAAGAATTGATAGGTATTTATAAAAGAAAAATAAAAATAAAAATTAATAAAAAATTAAAAAGTCAAACTGTCAAATTTTTGACCGTTGCATAGTCGTTGCCAAATGGCAACGGCTACTTTGAATTTTCTTTTTCTTTTTTTTTTCTTGAACTGCCTGATCAACCCAGCGGTTCATGAGTTCGAATTTTTCGGACCCGTAACTGGCTCATGAATCCACAGGCCAATTATGGGTCCACGCGTCAGCCATGGGCTGGGTCGGGTTTGGACCTGACCCATAGTCAAGTCTGCTTCCTAGTTTGCCAAACTATATAAAACACCTAGGTTTCATGTCTTTTTATATGGGACTTGACCCGATTCGAATTTCAGGTTGAGTCGAACTAAGTTCTTGATCGTTGATGTGCGAGACTAATTTGATGGGCTAATGGAATAGATTATAACATCTGAATCATAGGATGTATAACCTACATGAGGTCATGAGTATAAGTACCATGGTACTTAGCTATTAGAAATTCATTTTTACATATTAGTTCATTTTGCATACTATTTTTTTTTTACAACCTCTCGTCCTGTACTAATTTAAATATCAGAGGATTTTAGTTGGATACCACCCCAACGAACCTAACATATATATTAATATTTCAGATCTTTTCGAAATCAAATACCTTAACTTGAGATCATTCCGACCTAAATTCAAGCACACTGATTTGACCCAAATCACAAGTCTACCTCTAGCTATCTTTTTTAATGAAATTACCTGGTTTATATTGAATTAAGCTTTACATTAGAAAAAACTTTATTCATTAATACGTAGTGCTAGTAAAATCAAGTGACACTGTAAATAAAAGAACGACATTTATCAAAGTAGCCTATATAGGAGCAAAGCATAAGATTTAACTTACCAGAATTTACCACACAAGGTAAAACTTAAAAATAGGAGAAAAATAAAAAAAAATAACAAGATGGACGTCATTGGTGGGTGCTGAATACGAAAGAGAAAAAAAAATTAAGGTCTAATCTCAAACGACATTAATACATTTTGTGATAAGAATCTTATCTTTTATTTTAATTAATTGCAAGAGTATATTTTCAATATATTTGACATTTATATTTAATTAGCTAATTGGATTTTAATAAGTAAGTGCACTCGTGCATTGAATGCAATTTTTTTCATAATTATGTAGGCCAGCTCTTGATTGATACATTAACATGTACAAATTATGTGAAATTTGCAATTAAATTAATTTTATATAATTTTATTTCGAGTTTATATGCATGTTAGAACAAAGCTGAAAAATAAGTTGCTAACTTATTTAAAATGAAATAAGTTTTAAGAGCCTATAAGGGTAAGATTGATCGACTAAAGGAGCATAATATATCTTAAAGAAATAATTTGGAGTTAGTCAAAGTTTCTAAACATCTCACAAGATGTTGTTTTCAATATGTAAATTTAATTGTTTTTTTTCCATTATCCTTATTTTTGGACTGCATTTATGACATTTTACTACAAAAAAGTTTCTAATTAAAACATAATAATTAGGAAATTGTTCCTGCTAAAATAAAAACACTGAGATAATTAAACCATCTAGTATTATTTTATTGTATTATTTATTCCAACAATAATTGTACTGACCAAATAAATCAGTCCAATGTAAATTACATAAAAATATTGCAGGCCAAGAGTTCTGTTATGGCTCTCTAAGCCATGGTGGAGAATGCAGTAGCTGGCTTTGGGCATGGCTGGTTTGCCTTCTTTGGAAACATGCACAAGCATTGGCAGCTCTTCTTGCTTATTTTCTGCACCTTGTTTGACTGCAGCTTGGCTGGTGGAGGAGCTGGTGGAGCTGTTTTGATGCATATTCCTCGGCCATGATAACGGTGGTTGCATGTTGTTTTACAAACATTTATAGTCACGGTACTGCCGATGAATTTGTTGCACATCTGTGGGGATGCCAGTGAGTCTCCTGGAAAAATCGTAAGAAAAATGACTATTAAGAAAAAATAATCCAATCATTTTCAATAATCGTTGTATATTTGTGTTATTAAGCGCTTATTTGGTTTATATTATTATTTTTATATTATCTTGACTGTTCATGTAATCAATAGTTCATGACAAATATATATTAAGAAAAACAATAATTTTGGAACTCGATAAATTGAGATCAAGTAGAAAAAGAGAAAATTAAATTTTTCGCAAATGCATTTTATAAATGAAGAATCTAGCTAAATTTTTCTTTAAAAAATTGATTAATCTTAATGTAACTATTCTCATAATTAAAATATATTTAAACCAAATAGAGAAAAACAAAAAAATAATTTTAAAAAAATATAAGTTAACTAATCTATTTCTAATTGATAGAAAGATGGAGAACAAAACCTATGACAAAGATGAAGAGAAAGATAAGAATGCAAAAGGCAATTTGTGTCTTTGCCATCTTCGAAAATGCAAATGTAAGTATATGATACTACGATGTTTCGATGTACAAAGGTATTAGTTATGTTTGCCCTAATATATTGCGAAAAAGTATACTCTTCGTTTGTCCATTCTTGTTATGATAAAGATGCATTTATAGTTCCACCCCAAAAGAAACAAAGGCATCCATAGAGATATGCTCTATATTTGGACATTAATTTTGTTTTTATCCAAAGGATATTCAAGGTTAGCTACAACTTTCGACTATGTTTGTCTTTTATTTTTGTGTAGATGTCGTTAAATTTTGATGCATGGTCTCGTACGATTCAATTTGAGAATTAATGCAATACTCACATAAAAAATTTAAATTTCTAGAAATTGTCTTAGTATGCAACTAATTGATATGAAATAATATGTATATAGATGCTTGACAGAATTAGAAGGTATTAGTGGTAAAAAAAAATAAAAAATGAATAACATATTGGTCCAATAGTATTAATGATACATTTTCACTTGCCGGTGGAAAAATGTTAGGTTTAATGAAATTGTGACCTTTACAAGTAAATTTAAATAATTGTTTTTACTAAAAAAGATAAAAAAAGAGTTCGATTTAGTTGTTATTGATTGATTTGGGGCATGGCGATTTATAGTCTAGCATGTGAGCCTATGTATGCTATTTGGTATGTGAACCAATGTACATCTCGTATGATCAATAGAATGGCTCTAAATGATCGAAGTATGACAGAGGCTTCAAAATATTTTAAAAAATTCATGGTGTTGAATAGATTAGAACTAGTATATTCAACTTTATTTGCCTTAACTTTTTTGGAAAAGAAGATTGAAAAGAAATAAAAATAAATAAAAAAATAAAGGTGAAGTCGTGGTTAGTGTCCATGTCTTCACCTTTTATTAGAAAAAAATGAAAATACTTTGAAGGCCATGCCTTCTTAATGTGTTGACTCCAGCCACCTTATTTTACTGATAAAAAATTAATTTTTTTAAAATTTATCATGAATAGTAAAAAAAGCCAATAAATAATTATAAATTCGAATAAAATCTGCATATTTGTAAATTTTCTATTTTCAATGGAAAAAATGTTTTGTTTATTATTTTTTCTGGATCTTATTGTTATTTATCTTATTTAAAAATTGTAATGGATTTGTGACCATTTGAAGTAAATTAAAATAATTATATTTTCTATAGAATATCATTAGAAGAACTTTATCTAGTTTTTATTTAGGTGAATTGGTTTGGAAAGACAAGTGGAGTGCAAAAATAAGAGGACATGGTGATTTAATGTTAGCCCATCTACTTCTCAAATGAAGAGGAGAATGACTCCTCATGATTCAAGGATGATAGAGGCTTTAAAGTATTTTACAAAAATCATGGGTTAAATATATTTGCCCTAATATATTAAATGTAATCATAATTTTGTGTGTCAATTCTTGTTTATTTTTTGTTTTAGTAATGTAAAGACTTATCATTACATATGTGTATACACACATATATACACACACATATATAAGTCACACCTTGAGCTCATGAGCTAATTGGATGCGACAACTATCTTTAAAGCTACCGAGTACAACTTAAAATAATTTACACAAAAAAGATATTATTTTTTTATTTTTAATTCATGTGAGATGGGACATCACAATATACATGTACCGTTATATATTTATGTATACATATGCATATATATAAATACATATAAATTTTGACTAACACCTATTTGTCCAGCTTCATGTCACACACCATTCCAATCAACTAATGATCCTAATTAAAATTTTTGTTGGAAATAAAATTTGTACTAAAATATAATATCTTATTAGCCAATAATAGTTTATAAAAAGCTTTTCCGAGCTTGTATGAATGTTAGAACATATCTTAAAAACATTTCACTAATTTATTTGCATGAAATAAGTTTTAAGGGTGTATAAGATATTTTTAGTTAAGGTAAGATTTCATTTAATTGTTCAAATGAAAGGAACACAAAATACATAATGATATAATTTGGAGTTTCTCAAATTTCCTAATAAAATGTTTTTATTGCAAAATAAACTTAATTGATGGATTTTTTTTCATTATCCTTATTATTGACTACGTATCTTTTATACTATTAAAAATATGCTAAATAAAACACACACAAATTTGGTTGATTCTAAAAGAAAAACATAGCATGTAAGGCACTATGTGACACAAGAAATCAAAATCTAGTATTGTTTTATTGTATTATTTATTAGCATAATAATTGGAGTAATCAAACCTATCCAATGTAAATTACATTAAAATAATACCGGCCAATAATTTTGTCTTAAGCCTTGGTTGAGAATGTTGCAGCTGGCTTTGCACTTGGGCATGGCTGGTTTGGCTTCTTTGGGAATATGCACTTGCATCGGCAGCATTTGTTGCCTAGTTTGGGCAGCTTGGTTGGTTGAAGAAGGGTTGGTGGAGGAGCTAGGAGAGCACTTGGTGGAGGAGCTAGGGGATCACGTAAGACGCATATTCCTCGGCCACGATAATGGTGGTAACACTTAGTTTTACATACATTTATAGTCACGGTACAACCGATGAATTGGTTGCACATTTGAGGAGATGCAAGTGAGTCACCTGAAAATTATAAGAAAAAAAGAACAATTAAAAAACATAGATTGTAAGCAATTAAAAAAAAATCATATCATTTCCAAAAATAGAGTTTTATTAAGCACTTGCTTGGTTTTTAGGTTATTTATTTTGATTATATCTAGATGGTTGATGTAATAAGTTAATCTAATGACTTGTTTGGTTAAGTTGAAAAATAAATAACTTTAGAATTGATAATTGAGAAATCAATATAAATAAACAAGAAAGATAATAACAAATTTCACCAAATGTACTTGGTAAGTGAAAAAGTGGCCACTTTAAAAATTATAACAAAGCAATATTTTGTAAAAATCTTTTATCCTAAGTTAACTATTATGACAACCAATAAATAATCTAAACCAAACAGCGAAAAGAGCACTAAAAAAAACAAAAAAAAAACTCAATAAAGTTTATTGAAGTATTTATTAGCCATATTAGAAAAAGAAATTTTTGTAAACAATGACTAAGATTTTTCTAATTCATAAACAAAGGTAAAGCGAAAGACCTATAACAAAGATGAAGAGAAACATAAGAATAGAAAAGGTTATTTGTGTCTTTGCCTCCATCTTCAAGAACACAATGGTATTAATATGATAACTAAGATGTTTTGATGCACAAAGATTTTTGTTATGTTTGCCTAAGTATGAGCAAAAGTTACATAGTTTCTCTTATATATTGTTCTAAAAAATATAATGTTACCTTTCCATCCTTGTTATGGAGAAGTTGCACTTATTCTTTCAACCTAATATGCAACATTAAGGGCATAAACTTTAATTTTGTTATTATCTAGAGGATATTCTAGTTTAGCTACAGTTTTAAAAAAATGTTTGTCTTTATCTCTATATATATGTCCTTTTCGAATTTTGATGCATCACCAAATTAAACTTTTTTTTATCATGCATTCAAAATTTACTTATTTATAAATGTGACACTTTTTAGGAATCGTCTAAATATGCAATTAATTGATATGCAAAATATGGATATAGACGCTACTAAATCTAGAAGGTATTAGTTGTAAATGAAGAACGAATAACATATTGGTCTAATGTCCACTTAAACTGAAATCTTCAAATCAATAAAATTTTACTTTTCCGGTTTATATTTTTTTCTTTTTGTTGTTTCATTTGTGTAAAAATATATGTTTAACGGAATTGTGAACTTTTCAAATAAATTAAAATATTGCTTTTTGCTACAAAAAAAATAATTAGAAGAGCTCTATTTGCTCTTTATTGAGGTGAACATAAGAGGTTATGGTGATTTACACCACGACATGTGAGCCCATTAGGTCTCGTATGAACCAAAATGGCTCCAATTTAATAATGCTAGGATGAGAGACCTAGTGCAAAACACCATCCTTTTAAGGATGGAGGGTGCATTGCTTGTTTAGCTTAATTAGTTAAACAAATGCAAATAATCATCAAAATAAATTTATATAGCCTAAAGAGGGGGATCAAAATTGATTTAGTGACATACTTAAGGAACCAAAATTGAAATGATCCTCAAGTAGAAGTACAAAAAGCGATAAAATCAAAATTTTCAGCATATGTATTTGACAAATGAAGAATGTGGCCAGCTTTTATTTTTATAAAAATCCATTAATCTTAATTTAACAATCTCATAATCATAATATAATATAAATCAAATAGAAAAATAAGAAAAGAAAAATCCTTGTTACAGTTCACAGAAGTAATTGAATAGCGATATATTAAAATGCAGTTTAAGTAAATAAGAAATAAAATTTTCTACTCGATATAAAGATGAAGAGCAAGACCTAGGACAAAGCCAAAGAAAAAGGTAGGAACGGAAAAGGCCATTTGCCTTTTTGCCATCTTCGAAATGAAATTTAAGTAAGATAATAATCAAAATATTTTGATTCACAATGATCTTCATTATGTTAGTCTCTATATAAGTTGAAGTTCTATGATTTCTCCTATATATATTGTGGAAAAGTATACTATTACCTTTCCATTCTTGTTATGATGAAGATGCATTTATGTATCAACCCAAAAAGCAACATCAAAGTATTCATGAATATATGCACTAGCTTGGACATTAATCTTATTATTATCCGAAAGAATATCCTAGGTTCGCTACAACTTTCAATCATCTTTGTTTTTATCACTATAGATGTCCTTATTAAATGCCGATGCATGGCTTTGTACCATTCAGTTTAAGAATGGACGTGATGCTTATGTAAATATTTGAAGATTCTAGAAATTATCTGAATATTCAACTAATTGATATGGAATAAAATATATATCGATGCTGCAAAATCTAGTAGGTAATAGTGCTAAATAGAGAATGGAACACTCCAAAATTTCAAATAATTACTAGCCATAAAATTTCACCAAGTCAATAGTTTCCAATATATTAAGGCATATCATTTGGAACTAGAATCCCAAAAACCATTGTAAGTCCTACAATCACTAGATTAGAAGTCCTTAATCAATCATGAAGTCGACTAATCAATATTTAAAATTCTATCTTGTCAAAAATGACATGCAAGAACTAGTTCTATATCAAAATACTTGACAATCTCAAATATAGTTAACCAGCCAAGGTAGTCTTTAGCATTATTATCAAGTTGTTGTCTCTAATGGCCCCAAATATTACCTGCTTAAAACAAGTTACATTTAAAATTCAAAAAGAAAAAGTAAAAATTGACAACTTGTTTCTATTCAAATTTCAAATTTCAATTAACTAAGGGTCAAAACTTATACAACTCATCATTAAAAGTCCATGCCTTAATTTTTTTTAAAGAAAAATATACTTTGATGGAGTGGATGGAGTCCATGCCTTCAGAAGGTGTGGACTCCACCCACAATTTATATTAAAATTATAGTTACCATTATTTTTATGATAAAATATTAATTTTTTTATTTTATCATAAATAGTGAAAAAGCCAACTAATAACACATTGGTCCAACTGTTTGAATGGAGTAGAATAAGTCTTGAAATTTATAAATTTTTAGTTTCCAACAAGAAAATGTTTGTTTTTTTTTTCTCTTCTAGATCTTATTGTTATTTATCTTATAGAAATATTGTAATGGGATTGTGACCTTTTTAAGTATATTAAAATAATTATTTGTTTTTTTAAAGAAAGATCATTTGAAGAGCTTTATCTAGGTGAATTGCTTTGGAAAGAAGAGTGCATGATTAAGAAGGCATGGTGATTTGCACTCGGACAAGTGATCCCATATACTTCTCAAATGAAGAACAGAGTGGCTCTTCGTGATATAAGAATGAGAGAAGCTTTAAAGTATTTGACCAAAATCATGATTTTAAATATATTAGCACTAGTATATTTAATGTACTCATAGTTATGAGCATTAGTTCTTCTTAATTTTTTATATTAGTAATGTATAGATTTATAATTACATATGCATACACACACACATATATATTTATATATCAGACCTTGATCTCATGAGCTTATTGGACGCAAAAGCTATCTTTAACCTACCGAGTGCAATTTTAAATTAGGCTATGAACAACTTACACAAAAGTGATATTACTTTTCTATATTTATTTCACGTGGGATGGGGTATCACAATATATAAACATCTATATATATGTATGTATACATATGCATATAAATATATATAAATGTTGACTAACACCTATTTATCCAACTTCATATCACACACCATTCTAATAAACGAATGACCCTAATTAAACTTTTGTTGGAATGAAAATTTGTACTTAAATATATTATCTCATGAGCCAATAATAGTTTATAAAATATTTTTTACGAGCTTGTAACATACCTTAAAAACACGTTACTAATTTATTTGCATGAAATAAGTTTTAAGAGTGTATAAGATATTTTTAGTTAAGGTAAGATTTCATTTAATTGTTCAAACGAAAAGGAGCACAAAATACATAATGATATAATTTGGAGTTCCTCAAATTTTTTAAATATCTTAAAAGATGCTTTTATTGCAAAATACTTAATTAATGGATTTTGTTTTTTCCGTTATCCTTATTATTGACTGCATAAATAAAACACACAAATTTAGTTGAAAATTATGCTTGATTCTAAATGAAAAACGTAGCGTGCAAGGCACTACGCTGCACAGGAAATCAAAATCTAGTACTGTTTCACTGTATTATTTACTACCATAATAATTGGAGTAATAAGATCTATTCAATGTAAATTACATTAAAATAATATAGGCCGATAATTTTGTTATTGCACTTAAGCCTTGGTTGAGAATGTAGTAGCTGGCTTTGCGCTTGGGCATGGTTGGTTTGGCTTCTTTGGGAATATGCACTTGCATCGACAACATTTGTTGCCTAGTTTGGGCAGCTTGGTTGGTTGCAGAAGGGTTGGTGGAGGAGCTAGGGCAGCAGTTGGTGGAGGAGTTAGGGCAGCACGTGAGATGCAAATTCTTTGGCCACGATAATGGTGGTAGCACTTAGTTTTACATATATTTATAGTCACGGTACAATTGATGAATGGGTTGCACATTTGAGGAGATGCAACTGATTCACGTTAAAATAATAAGAAAAAAAGAACAATTAAAAATATAAATTGTAAGCAATGGAAAAAAATCATATCATTTTCAAAAATAGAGTTTTATTAAGCGCTTGCTTGGTTTTTAGGTTATTATTTTGATTATATCAGGATGGTTGATATAATCAGTTGTTTAATCTAATGATTTGTTGGGTTAAGTGAAAAATAATCATTACGAAAAGCAATAATTTTAGAATTCATAATTTGAGAAATCAAATTTAAACAAAGAAGAAAGATAAAAAAAAAATAAAAAATCACCAATTGTATTTGGTAAGTGAAAAGTGGCCACTTAAATTTTTTAACATAGCAATATTTTGTAAAAATCTTTTATCTTAAGTTAACTACTTTCACAACCAAAAAATAATCTAAACCAAACAGAGAAAGAGCCCCATGGTTTTCCTTATATATTGTTGCAAATATAATGTTACCTTTCCATGCTTGTTATGGAGAAGTTGCACTTATTCTTCCAACCTAAAATACAACATTGTAGTGTCAATTTTAATTTTGTTATTATCTAGAGGCACCAATATGTTGTAGATTTGGACATAATTAATTTTGTTACTATCCAGAGGATTTTTTGGTTGAGCTATAATTTTAAAAAAATATTTGTGTTTATCCCTATATATGCCCTTCTCGGATTTTGATGCATGGCATTTTTTTACCATGCATTAAAAAATTACACTATGCTTATATACAAATGTGAACATTTTAGGAATTATCTGAATATGCAACTAATTGATATAAAAATATGGATATAGACGTTATTAAATCTAGAAGGTATTAGTTGTAAAAGAAGAACGAATAACATATTGGTCCAATCGTCCACTTAGACTGACATCTTCAAATTAACAAAATTTTACTTTCCTGGGGAAAGTGTTGGTTTTTTTTCTTGGTCTTATTGTTGTTTCATTTATGTAATAATATATTTTAATGGAATTGTGAACTTGTCATGTAAATTAAAATATTATTTTTTGCTAGAAAAAAGATAATTACAAGAGCTGCATTTGCTCTTTATTGATACGAACTGATTTGAAAAGATGTGTGGAAAATATAAGAGGTTATGGTGATTTACACGATGACATGTGAGCCCATTAGGTCACATATGAACAAAAATGGCTCCAATTTAATGATCCTAGGATGAGAGATTCAAAACACCAATAATCGTCAATATAAATTTATACAACCTAGTGGATCAAAATTGATTTAATGACATATTTATGGAATCAAAACTGAAATGATCCCCAAGAATAAGTACAAAAAGCGATAAAATCAAAACTTTTAGCAAATGTGTTTGACAAATGAACAGTGTGGCAAGCTTTTGGTTTTGTAAAACTCCATAAGTTTTAATTTAACAATCTCATAATCAAAATATGATATGAATCAAACGGAAAAAGAAGAAAAAGAATATCCTTGTTACAGTTCACCGAAGTAATTGAATGGCCTTATTTTAAAACTCTAAGTAAATAGTAACTTAAATTTTCTATTCAATACAAAGATGAAGAGCAAGACCTAGGACAAAGCCGAAGGGAAAGATAAGAACGGAAAAGGCCATTTGCCTCTTTGCCATCTTCGAAATGAAATTTAAGTAAGATAATAATTAAAATATTTTGATGCACAAAGATTTTCATTGTGTTAGCGTCTGTATAAGTTGAAGTTATATGATTTCTCCTATATATATAGTGAAAAAGTATAGTATTACCTTTCCATTATTATTACGATAAAGATGCATTTATGCTATCAACCTAAAAAATAATATTAATGCGTTCATGAAGATATGCACTAGCTTGGACATTAATTTTATTATTATCCAAAAGGATATCCTATGGGTTTGCTACAACTTTCAATCATCTTTATTTTTATCACTATGGATGTCCTTATTAAATGTCTATGCATGGCTTTGTACCATTCAATTTGAGAATGGATACAATGCTTATATAAAAATTTAAAGATTCTACAAATTGACTAATATGCAACTAATTGATATTGAATAAAATGTATATCGAGGCTGCTCCAAAATCTAGTAGTTAATAGTGATAAATAGAGAATGTAACACCCCAATTTTTAATAATTACAAGCCATAAAATTTCACCAAATCAATAATTTTCAATATATTAAGGCACAACATTTGGAACTAGAATCTCAAAAACCATTGTAAAGTCCTGTAATCGCTAGACTAGAAGTTCTTAATCAATTATAAAGTCGACTAATCAATATTTATAATTCTATCTACACAAAAATGACTCTATATCTAAATACTTGGCAACCTCAATAATAATTACCCGCCCAAGACAGTCTTTTAACATTGTTATCAAGTTGTTGTCTCTGCTGGCCCCAAATATTACTTACTTAAAACAAGTTATATTTCAAATTCGAAAAAAAAAGTAAAAACTGACAATCTATTTCACATTTAAATTTCAAATTTCTACTAACTGAAACTGAAAACTTATACAACTCATCATAAGAAGTCCATGCTTTAACTTTTTTCCTTTTTAAGAAAAATATATTTTAGAGGAGTGGATAGAGTCCAGGCCTTCATAAGGTGTGGACACCACCCACGATTTACAGTAAAATTATAGTCACCCTTATTTTTACGTTAGAAAATATTATTTTTTATTTTATCATAAATAGTAAAAAAGTCAACTAATAATGTATTGGTCCAATTGTCTGAATGGATTAGAATAAATCTTGAAAATTATAATTTTTCAGTTTCCAACAAGAAAATGTTTGGTTTTTTTATTTTTTCTAGATTTTATTGTTATTTATCTTTTATAATGGAATTGTGACATTTTCAAGTAAATTAAAATAATTTTTTTTCTAAAGAAACATCATTAGAAGAGCTTTATCTAGGTGAATTGGTTTGGAAAAAGGTGCAAAATTAAGAGGGCATGGTGATTTATACCAGGACATGTGAGCCCATACACTTCTCAAATGAAGAGCACAATGGATCCTCATGATCCAAGGATGAGAGAGGCTTTAAAATATTTTGCAAAAATCATGGTGTTAAATATATTAGCACTAGTATATTTCATGTACTTATAATTATATGCGTAAGTTCTTGATTAATTTTTATATTAGTAATGTAAAGACTTATAATTACATATATATATATATGTGTGTGTGTGTGTGTGTGTGTGTAAACACAAATACACAAACATATAAACCTACCGAGTGTAATTTAGAATTTGACTATGAACAACTTGCACAAAAGTGATATTACTTTTTCATTTTTAATTCGATGGAGCATCACAATATAAGTACCTATATATATGTTATACATATGCATATAAATACATATAAATGTTAACTAACATCTATTTGTCCAGCTTCATATCACACCCCATTCCAATCTACAATGACCCTAATTAAATTTTTGTTGAAAAGAAAATTTGTAAAACATAATATCTTATGAGCCAATAATAGTTTATAAAATATTTTTTTACAAGCTTGTATGAATGTTAGAACATATCTTAAAAACATGCTACTAATTTATTTGCATGAAATAAATTTTAAGAGTATGTAAGATATTATTAGTCAAGGTAAGATTTCATTGAATTGTTCAAACGAAAGGAGCATAAAATACATAATGACATAAGTTGGAGTTCTTCAAATTTTCTAAGTATCTTACAAAATATTTTTATTGTAAAATAAACTTAATTGATGATTTTTTTTTTCCGTTATCCTTATTATTGACTGCATATCTTTTGTACTATTGAAAATATGCTAAATAAAAATACACACAAATTTGGTTAAAAATATGCGACACAGGAAATTAAAATCTAGTAATGTTTTGTTGTATTATTTATTACCATAATAATTGGAGTAATCAAACCTATCCAATGTAAATTACATTAAAATAATATAGGCCGATAATTTTGTTATTGAACTTAAGCCTTGGTTGAGAATGTAGCAGCTGGCTTTCCGCTTGGGCATGGTTGGTTTGGCTTCTTTGGAAATATGCACTTGCATCGGCAACATTTGTTGCCTAGTTTGGGCAGCTTGGTTGTTTGCAGAAGGGTTGGTGGAGGAGCTAGGAGAGCACTTGGTGGAGGAGCTAGGGGACCATGTAAGACGCATATTCCTCGGCTACGATAATGGTGGTAGCACTTAGTTTTACATACATTTATAGTTACGGTACAACCGATGAATTTGTTGCACATTTGAGGAGATGCAAGTGAGTTACCTGAAAATCATAAGAAAAAAAAGGACAATTAAAAATATATTTTTTAGCAATTGAAATAAAAAAATCATGTCATTTTCAAAAATAGAGTTTTTTTTATCGCTTGCTTGGTTTTTAGGTTATTTATTTTGATCATATCTAGATGGTAAATGTAATCAGTAATTTAATCTAATGATGTTTTGGTTAAGTTGAAAATTGATCATTACAAAAAGCAATAACTTTAGAATTGATAATTTGAGAGATCAAATATAAACAAACAAATGTATTTGGTAACATAGAAAAAAAATGGCCGCTTTAAAAATTATAACATAGAAATATTTTGTAAAAATCTTTTATCTTAACTTAACTATTATCACAACCAAAAAATCTAAACCAAACAGAGAAAGAGCCATAAAAAGAAAAAAAGAAAAAATAACTCATTAAAGTTTATTGAAGTATTTATTAGCCATATTAGAAAAAGATTTTTTTTGTAAAAAATGAACAAGATAAACAAAGACAAAGTGAATGACCTATAACAAAGATGAAGAGAAACATAAGAATGGAATAGGCCATTTGTGTCTTTGCCTCCATCTTCAAGAATAAAATAGTATTAATATAATTACTAAGATGTTTTGTGAAAATATGTTGATGCACAAAGATCTTCTTTATATTTGTCTAAGTATGAACAAAAGTTTCATGGTTTCTCTTATATATTGTTGCAAAAAATATAATGTTACCTTCCCATCTTTGTTATGGAGAAGTTGCACTTATTCTTCCAACCTAAAATGCAACATTGAGGCATCAACTTTAATTTTGTTATAATCCGGAGGCACCAATTTGTTGCAGATTTGAACATAATTAATTTTGTTATTAGCTACAACTTTAAAAAAATATTTGTGCTTATCCCTATTTATGTCCTTTTTGAATTTTGATGCATGGCCATATTAAGCATTTTTACCATTCATTCAAGATTTACGTTATGCTTATATATAGATGTGAACTTTTTAGGAATTGTCTAAATATACAATTAATTGATATAAAAAATATGGATATAGATGCTATTAAATCTAGAAGGTATTAGTTGTAAAAGAAGAACGAATAACATACTGGTCTAATAGTCCACTTAGGCTGAAATCTTCAAATCAATAAAATTTTACTTTTAGGGGAAAGTGTTTGGTTTATTTTTTCTTCTTATTGTTATTTTATTTATGTAATAATATTTTTTTAACAGAATTGTGAACTATTTTAGTAAATTAAAATATTAATTTTTTGCAAGAAAAGAGAAATTATACATTTGCTCTTTATTGACGTGAACTGATTTGAAAAGATGTGTGGAAAACATAAGAGTTTATGGTAATTTACACCACGACATGTGAGCCCATTAAGTCTCATAATGCATTAAAATGACTCCAAATTATTGATCCTAGGATGAGAGACCTAGTGCAAAGCACCATGGCTTCTTAGGATGGAGTGTGCATTGCTTGTTTAGCTTAATTAGTCATATGCTTTTTTCAGCAAAATTAAAATCAAAATTGAAATGATCCCCAAGTATAAGTACAAAAAGTGATAAAATCAAAAAAATTCAGCAAATGTATTTGATAAATGAAGAATGAGGTAAGAAGCTTTTGGCTTTATAAAAATTCATAAATCTTAACTTAACAATCTCATAATCAAAATATAATATGAATCAAATAGAAAAAGAAGAAAAAGAAAATCATTGTTACAGTTCAGAGAAGTAATTGAATCATATTTTAAAACGCAGTTTAAGTAAATAAGAACTAAAATTTTCTACTTGATAGAAAGATCACGAGCAAAACCTAGGATGAAAGTTGAAGAGAAAGATAAGAATGGAAAAGACCATTTGCGTATCTTCAAAATGAAATTTAAGTAAGATAATAATTAAAATATTTTGATGCACAAATATCTTCATTATGTTAGCCTTTGAAGTTCTATGATTTCTCCTATTTATATTGTGAAGAAATAAAGTATTACCTTTCCATTCTTGTTATGATGAAGATGCATTTATTCTATCAACCTAAAAAGCAACATTGAAGCATTCATGAAGATATACACTAGCTTGGGCATTAATTTTATTATTATCCGAAAGGATATCCTAGGTTTGCTACTACTTTCAATCATCTTTATTTTTATTATACTAGATGTCCTTATTAAATGTCGATGCATGGCTTTGTATTATTCAATTTGAGAATGAACGTGATGCTTATATAAAAAATTAAAAAGTCTAGAAATTGTTTGAATATTCAACTAATTAGTATGGAATAAATTGTACATCGATGCTGCAAAATCTAGTAGGTAATCCAAAATTTCTAATGATTACAAGCCATAAAATCTCACTAAGTCGATAATTTCCAATATATTAAGGCATAGCATTTGGAACTAGAATCCCTAAAATCATTGTAAAGTCCTGCAAGACTAGAATTCCTTAATCAAT
The DNA here is from genome assembly GCA_019321725.1 of Paulownia fortunei. NCBI lineage: Eukaryota > Viridiplantae > Streptophyta > Magnoliopsida > Lamiales > Paulowniaceae > Paulownia > Paulownia fortunei. Next base: position 1,466,955 of record CM033110.1, read on the forward strand.
CATAAAGTCGATTAATCAATATTTAAAACTCAATCTATACAAAAATGACATGCAAGAACATCTAAATACTTTGCAACCTCAAATATGATTACCCGCCCAAGATAGTCTTTAACATTGTTATCAAGTTGTCGTCTTTGCTGTCCCAAATATTACTTGCTTAAAACAAGTTACATTTCAAATTCAAAAAAATAAAATAAAAAAATCATGATCAGATCAATCGAATAAGCGTGCATTTGCATGTATCATGTGATCAGTTGGACTTTATTCAAAAATTTTCAAAATAACGAAGTCATCTTATTTTAAAGTTCATATTCCAACTTTCCAATTCAAATTAAGATCAGATTCACATATATTGTGAGTATGATTTCGAAATAATCAACTTATAACCTATATAAGACATTTTCCTATAATTTTGAAAATACATATAATTTGAGTTAATTACACTTTGTGCATCTATAGTATATACCTATGATCATATTCACCCCCTGAGGTATCAAAAGTAACCAAAACACCCTTACCTTTAATGATTTTTTCACATATTGATCATAATAACCTCCCTTGTAACTATTTACAATTTCACTATCCATGATCTATTTTACATATTAGTCCACACTCTAGGATAATTTCTCCAAAAAAGACCAGAAAAAACTTCTTGCTCTATTTGTAGTTTATTTAATAAATATTTAGCAACTATTCAAATTTACAAGTGTAATGCACCTGTTGAAAAAGGTACACTCAAAGTACTAGTCATCTGCTTCTGCTCTTCTTTTCTGATTGGATTACCTGTACAAAACGCCGCCGTTACCTGATATAAGAACTCCGACGCTAAAATCAGTGACAATTTTCTTGGAGAGGATGTAAACCAGATAGATATGTGTATTTTTTATATATGAAAAGTGTAACATGTGACATGCTTTGTATTCCCTTATTTATAGATGCTAAACAAGGGTAAAAAAGATATTTCAAACTTCAATTTGTTATAACAGATTACTGTGCGTGTATCCATATTTCCTGATTTACCCTTAAAAGATTTTCTGTCATTTTCTAACTATAATTGTTTCCTCTTCATTATTCTCATGAACTTACTCGACCTGGAAGTCGGTCAACTCTTTGAACTCGCCCGACCTAGAGGTCGGTAACCTTCTTAATACTATATAGAAGTCGCCTAACAAGTTGTGCCCATGCAGTGAGCTAACCTGTTTACTCAACTCCCATAACATAGATGAGATTTTTTTGTCATTCCAACTTGACCTATGTCCAGCTAGCTTCCGCCCCATAATCCGAGTTGCGCAGGTCCGTCCGACTTAGATCGCCCCAACTTCTTACTTATGATTTAAACTACATGGGTTAATCCCGACCTATACCACATCAACAAGACTCGTGTATTTGGTGTCATCGGTCAAAGCATTATATGGCTAATTTTCCTGGAGCAAAATGTGCATGTGAAAATGGCACGACAATTCAAACTCTACAAATAATCATGGGAGGAAATTTGCAGGTTATGTCAATTAGGATATAAGCAATTGCTAATTCAATTTTTCTTGCTCAATCATAGAAAGTGAATTAGGAAATTTTTCTAGCTTTGGTTTTTTGAGAAATTTTCCTAGAATATGGACAAAAACAGAAAACAAAACATGGGGAGTGAAATTGTGAATATTGTTACACTTATGTAATTGAGTGGACGACATAATCAATATGTTAAGAATTCATCAAAGGTAGACGCGTTTTTATTATTTTCGAAATTTTAAGGGGTGAATGCGACTATAGAAGTATTATAAAGAAGTATTATAAGAATACAAATTATACATAACCCGTATAATTTTTTACAAATAACACTCAGATGCAACTTGAAAATCGTGCCCAAATAAATTTTGCATAGGAAGTGTAAAGAACTTGGGTTTCCACTGTCCTCTTGCTCTTTCTGCCTGGCTGTTGCTGCCATTGCTACTCCCTTGCTTCTCTTTTCTTTTTCCCTCCAATTTCTTCTCCAAGAACCAAGACATCTAGTACAAATCGCCCAGCTCCAACAATAACTTCAGCAACTTTGCCAATTAAAATCCATCTCAAATCTTCATAGCCTGAGCAAGAAAATAACACGACTTATTTCTTTGTCATTTTAATACCGAAATTAATGGAAGGAAATGAGGAAATTCGTCTACAACTTAAGAATTCACAAAAAATTAATAATCCAATTTCTTGGTGAAGAAAATTTCATACTATACAAGATAGTTACTAAGTAAATAATAATTCTATGTTGTATTGAGAAAAACAAGTAATTAAAAAAATTCTTTTCTCACGATGAAATGTCGAATTAACCAAACTACTTCATTGGTCAAACTTGTAAAAAGGCATTATAAAGTTTGATCAATTAAGTTGTCAAGTTGAATCGGTATTTCATTTACAAAAAAATAATTTTGAAATTACTTATTTTTTCAATACAAAATAAAGATTGTTTTCTGAAATCTGAGTACGTATTTTCAAAAATATATGATGTATATATAGAACTGAAAATTAAGCTGAAAGATTTAGAAATAAAATTATTTTATTTTAAAAAATAACCAAAACTATTGCTTATAGTTAATATAAGCAAAACTATTGCTTGTTCTTAAAATAAGCAATATGTTTTATATCAAATTATTTTTTAGAGAAAATGAAATCCAATATTTTGCAAGATATTTTTCTGTGGTCCATATTTATTAACTAGTAGTATCTTAAGCTCAAATAGTATCATATGTTGCATAACATATTTATACACATAACTAGCCTTATAAGAGTCCCTATATCACCATATTGCATCGCCCAACATATATAACACCATCATAGTTTTCACTATAAAAAAAGAAAAAAAAGATAATTAAGAAAAAATAAAGGTGAAGGCGTGGAGTGTCCACGTCTTCACCTTTATTAATATAAAAATATACTTTGAAATCATGGATGGAGTCCACGTCTTACACTCACTCTTATTTCTAGGGTACAAATTTAACTTTTTTAATTTCTATCATAAACGGTAAAAAAATGCCAATGAATAAGGTATTAGTCCAATAGTCCGAATGAATTAGGATTAAAAAATCTCCAAATTTATAAATATTCAGTTCCAATGAGAAAATGTGTGGTTTATTATTTTTTTATTACTTATTGGTATATATCTTCTGTATTATTGTAATGGAATTGTGAACTTTTTAAGTAAATTAAAATAATTATTTTTCTAAAAAAAATTAATTAGAAGAGGTTTATCTTGTTTTAATTTAAGTGAATTAGTTTGAAAAATTATAACACGTAAAGTGCAAATTAAGAGGGCGTGGTGCTTTATCCAAGGACATGTGAGTTCATATACTTCTCAAATGAACAACAGAATGGCTCCTCATGATCCAAAGATGAGAGAGGCTCTAAAGTATTTTTCAAAAAATTATGGTGTTAAATAGAGTAGCACTACTATATTCAATTTGTTCATAAAACTGTATGTTAGTTTTTTGTTTATCTTGTATATTAGTAATGTAAAGACTAATAACTACACACACACACACATATATATATATATGTGTGTGTGTAGTTATTACATATATATATACATACATTTAAACACAATATATGTACACCTTAGGCTCAAGATTTCATTGGACGCAAGAAATACCTTCGAACATATCAAGTGCAACTTAAAATCAGGTTATGAGCCACTTGCTCAAAAGAGATCCAACGAATGCACATAAGTTCTTTAGTCAAAGTTTATAATGTGTTCACTTTTTTCAATTTTAATTCATGTGGGATATTGAGGCATCACTATATATGTGTGTATAAAACATCAAAAGTGCCTTCATACACCAATCCAATAAACGAATTTTTTCTATTAAATTTTTGTTGGATAGAAAATTTGTACTTAACTATAATATTGTATGAGCCACAATAGTTTATAAAATATTTTTTATGAGCTTGTATGAATGTTAGAACATATCTTCATATACGTTACTAGATAATAAAATATTTGTAGTTAAGGTAACATTTCATTTTATTGATAAAAATAAATTAGTATAAAATACATTAACAATATAATTAGAAAATTTTCAATTTTTTTTAAATATCTTATAAGATGTGTTTACTGCAAAATAAACTTAATTACTAGTTTTTTTTTTTGTTATCCTTATCGACTATGTATTTTCAAAACTACTGACATATGCTAAATAATAAAAATAAACGTGGTTGAAAACTGCGCTTGATTCTAAAAGAAAAATATAGCGTGTAAGACACGATCAGACACATAAAATCAAAATTTAATATTGTTTCATTGATTAATTATTACCATAATAATTAGAGTGATCAAATCAAACCAATGTGAATTACATAAAATTATTATAGGCCACTCATATTGTTATTGCACTTAAGCCTTGGTTGAGAATGTAGCAGCTGCCTTTGTTCCTGGGCATGGCTGGTTCGGCTTCTTTCGGAATATGCACTTGCATCGACAACATTTGTTACCTGGTTTTCGCAGCTTGGTTGGTTGCAGAAGAGTTGGTGGAGGAGTTGGAGCTGGGGGACCAGACGAGACACATATTCCTTGGCCACGATAATGCTGGTAGCATTTAGTTTTACACACATTTATATTTACGGTACAATTGAAGAACGGGTTGCACATTTGAGGAGATGCAAGTGAGTCACCTGAAAATCTTAAGAAAAAATGGATAGTCAAAAACATATATTGCAAGTTAGTTGCAAAAAAAAAAAATAATAATAATAGTCATTATCGTGTTTTTATTAAGCGCTTGCTTAATTTTTGTTTTATTACTTTTATTATATCTGGATTTAATCTAATGATTTGTTTGGTTATGTTGAAAAATATTCATTTAGCAAAACAATAACTTTAGCATTTGATAATTTGAGAATCAAATATAAACAAACAAGAAATATAAATAAAAATTTCACCAAATATATTTGGTAAGTGAAAAAATGTGCCACTTTTTTCAAAGAACTTTTATTTTAAGTTAACTACTTTAACAATCAAAAAATAACCTAAACCAAATAGAGAAAGGTTTAAAAGAGAAAAAGAAAAAGAAAACATTCCAAGATAGAGTGAAATACCTATGACAAAGATGAAGAGAAACATAAGAATAGAAAAGGTTATTTGTGTCTTTTCCTCCATCTTCAAGAATGCAATGGTATTAATATAATAACTAAAATGTTTTGATACACAAAGATCTTCGTTATGTTTGCCTAAATATGAGTAGAAGTTCCATTGTTTCTCTTATATATTGTTGTTGAAAATATAATATTACCATTCCATCCTTGTTACGATGCAGATTTGGACATAATTAATTTTGTTATTATCTAGAGGATATTCTAATTTAGCTACAACTTTGAAAAATATTTGTGCTTATCCCTATATTTGTCCTTTTCGAAATTTAATGCATGGCCATATTAAGCAATTTGTACCATGCAGTCAATTTGAAAATTTATGTTATGCTTATATACTAATGCGACTCTATGTTTGGAGTTATTTCGGGTGCTTGACAAAAATATTCTTAAAAAATGTATTTTGAAAGTGAGATTGGGGAATATGTGAGGATTGCAAATGTGTTTGGATAATTATGTGATGTACTTCTATAAAAATTGTGTTTGGATCAATAATTTTAGGATTGACATTTTCATATAGAGTTTTATCTGCTTAATGGTATCACATCAAATTTTTATGGTATTTATTTCAATTAAAATAAAGTAATAATTTGAAAACTAAACCCTAAACCCTAAACCCTAAATTTTTATGGTATTTATTAGATAATGTTTGGAAGTTATAAATTTGTATTATTCTTGTAATGATTGAGATATATAAATATATATTTAAATTGATGTAATGACTCGAAAATACATAAATACGAGAAAAGAGTTTCGGGAATAAAAATCTATTTTGGGGAATAAAAATATCATTCCCCAAAAGACAAGTTACCAAATGCAATTTTATTCCCAAGCTATGAATATGGATTTTTGAAAATGAATCAAACATAGTGTGAACTTTTTAGAAATTATCTGAATATGCAACTAATTGATGTGAAATAATATGGATATAAAAACTACCAAATCTAGAAGGATTGTTGCAAGTAGCTTACAATATGGAAAAATTGGCTATGATTGCCTACAAAAAATTTCAGAAAAAATCATTTCAAGACAAAATTTTTTTCCGACAATTACTTGTTTGTTTGTGAGTTTTTCTAAAAACAAATTCAGAATATATTTTGCCACTTTTCAAAAATATATCCACCTCCAAACATATTTTCACAAAAAAATATCACATCAATTATAATCATTATACTTTTATCTCTTATCTATATACGATTTTTAAAAAATATTATATTTCCCAATACATTTTAAGAAAATGACATGTCATATTAACTATAATCATTATACTTTCATCTCAACCAAACACTTTCAAGACTCATTTTTTTTAACTCCAAAACTACTTTTTTCTCAAGTTTAAGTATAATGTCGGTTCGCTGACGATGTCTTTTGGAGTAGCATAGAATAAAAAAAATTACAATTTCAAGAAATATTAATTACTTACAAAACTTAAAATGTCTACTAAAATACACATACATCTTATGAATGACACAATTGCAATAATTTTTAAAATTTGGTTGCTGATTTTTACTACTAAAACTTTTCTAATGAAACTTTTTTAGTCTCTGCAGATTTTGTTCAACTAATTTCCATTTGATTTATGTGGCCTTCTTCAAAAAATTCACATAAACAACTTTTAGAAGAGCTGTCAAAGTAGAATTATATAAGCTACGATTATAACTTTTCATTTTACTATTTTATAAATTATATTTTGTTCTTTATTATGACCTCAAATTAACAAGTATGTATACAAATATTTTGCCTCTGGTTTCTATTTTGCTTCTCCAATTATTCTCGTCTCTTTCCAAAATTAACAAGGAGTTGATTTAATTGTCTATTATGCACCTCCTTAACTCTAATTAATTAGCATATGTAATTTTATCAATTCCATGGTTTAAAAAGTTTAAGCTATGGTGTTACAATAAGTGATTATTTAAGTTGTATAACTATGCATTAATTCCACCTTTATTGTAGAGCAAATAAACAAGAAAAAATAATTACAGAAGCTTTAAATCTTAGTTAAACTTTACAAATTTGTATAATTGACAAATTTTTTCAAAAGAAGGGTAGCTTTGGTAGAAAAAAAGAAAATATATTCTTTTTTAATTTTCTCGGAAAAGTGAATTTAGACATAAATAGTATCTTGAATAACCATAAATTCTACCAATGGGATTAAATTTTTATATTTATTCCCAATAATTAGTACCAAGCTGATCTAATTGCTCGTCAAACAAATTGATCACTCAGATTTCTGTAACCAGCTTCTGTCCTGGACATTTCTGCCCAGGTTTCTTAGGAAATCGGCATCTGCAGTAACAATATTTCTCGACGGCAGTCACCTTCGTCGGCACAATGGCTGACGGCGGCGGCACCACCGGTGGACCAGCTTTGGCGCACATTGCTTGTCCATGATAGTGTTGCTGGCACTGTGATTGGCATATTGTTATATTCACAACGCAGCCCACGTACACGATGCATGTTGGTGGAGCCTGTTTACCTGTAGAATCAATATAAGATGAATAATTTTTTATTTACAAATTATCACAATAAATACAACATAACTTTTGAATCAGAATTTGACTATGGTTTGGAGCTTAAACTTGTTATAGTTAACTATGCAAAGTTCGACAATGAAAACTCTATAATATTTATGGTAAACGACACTTAATTTTTGTTAATTTGTGTAAATATTATTGAATTTGCATCATGGTGTTGTGTTTTGCGGAAAGACGTGTTTAGAAGTTTGTTTTTATTAGTGTGTGTGCATGAGAGAGGTCGAGGGCATCGGGTGTAGTTTCCACCCTTCATCTATATACAAAAGCGCGCACATCCATGTGTGTGTATAAAAGATAAATCTTCATCCTATATACATTCTATTGGGTAGAATATGCATTTGACCGTACGAGAAATTGAGAGAGTAACCTATAATAGAGACGAAGAAAACAATGAAAATGCAAAACATAAGTTGTATTTTCCACATATTTGAAAATGGACAATGTGTACATAAGAGTAAGCATAAGTAGGGTTTTCGACTTCTTATATAGTTATTTCATCATTTCTTGAACTTATATGTGATGTGTCTTTGAACTACTCAATATCTATCCCTAATTAAGGTGCATTTAATTTTGCTTTTTATGAATTAATGTTGTGACTATCCATTGAGATGAGCTTTTTATATAGGCATTTATTTTGTGTTTATCTAAAGTCACACCCCCTTGTCCAAATATGTTACAATCATAAAAAATGTTATTTTTGAAATATCTGGGTTTAGATTTGATATTTTTATAATTGAGAAATAGTCTATTTATTAATTAAACAAATAACATAGATGAAAACACCCATTGTTTTGCACAAAAATCTGAAACGAAGACTGGCAGGGATTTTTTAAAAAGTTTGTGTTTAGATTTTGATTTTCTAGTAATGGAAAAAATACTCCATTTTTCCATTAAACAAATAATATTGATGCAACTATACATTGTTTTGGAAAAATTATGTACAGAAACTTTGATCTATATGATAAGTATATACCAATGAGTACCTTCTTATTCTTAATTTAATTTACGTTACAAGAGTAAGGTTGTGTCTCATATTGATATTTTTCCTTTTTATTGTGACTTACTTAATGGTATATATTATTGTATGTGTTTATTGAGCATTGAACTAATTTTTATTATGGTATCAAGCTATCATTAAAACTTGTAAGAAAATAATAAAAGAGAGCCGAGAAATGCTTTTTATTATAATTGGTGGTTTGGAGTGAAATAACTTATGCAATATTAAGTTGAGGGTTGGTATTTTAGAAATAGAGTAAGATTAAATAGTTGGGAGCATTACAAGTAGGGTGAACGCAGTTCAATTTTTTTGGGGTTATTTCATTAAAATTTATATTATACCAATTATTACGGTGTCCCAAATTTTAATTTTAGGTGGGTTCTTTTGCCCTTACTTATTTGAAAATTTTATAATGGATCATGAGTTATGATTTATTTGATAAGGATTATAGTATTCGGTGTTTCAATAAATTTTACAATAATTGTGATAAGGTTTTGTTGTATTATGTACAAGTACATGGGCTATTTACAGATCGGTGAACAATATAGATTTAATTGAGCTTGAAACTCGTTGAAGTTGTGGGATTTAGGGGTTAGGACAATTTAGTTCATAAGATTAAGGATATAATTCTTATTGGATGAAACTAATATCTTTAGAAGAGAACTTGAATTATAAGGAATGTCCCGTTAGGATCATCGATGACAAAGAGCAAGTACTTTATAATACCATTTCTGAAGGTTCAACATTCAAATTATTTACCTAGGAAGCCTACTTGGACATACGAGGATGAAATGAGAGAGCACTACTAATACCTCTTTGAGATTAAATATTTATTTTCTTTACGTGCATGGTTCAATTTTCAAGGATGAAATTTTTTCCAAGTGGGAAGAATTCCTTAAGAATGTCAAATTTCATCAATAGACTTATATTAAGTAATTTTATTTTATTAAGAATATTAGAATTTTTAAATTGATTTAGTTGAGATTTTTTGAGTAATTTCTATTAATTATGGCCCTTAAGCGATATTTAGAAAAACTCTTTATGATGGGTAGGTAAATTCACTTGTCAAGCCCTATATAATAACTTAGGGAATAAGAGTTAGATGGATATATATTATTCTCTCGAAATAAAATAAAATAAAATATACATTAGGTTTTTTCCAAGTAAAGAGTATAATTTTGTTACCCGTGGAATAGCTTGTTGTATATTATGATACTATAGTAGTGGAGTAAACCATTTATGATGTTAGAACTATGCTATATGACTTTATTAGTGAATAAATTAGTAGACTATTATAATGGGATTCATGCTTAATTTGGTGTGCTTGCTGCAAGGGGTAACCAGGTTGAATTGGGTTTAGCTCATGAATATGCTTCTTTACTAAATAGAGTGTTTGTTTAGAGTTATAATGTAGGTTCAAAATTGGGATTTAGTCTGAAAAAACAAAAGGAAAATGATAATCAGAATGCAAAGTATTATACATTAACTTACACCATTATTTTTGTATTATCAGATTTGGGCGATTATAATTAGGGACTTGCTTCATTGATTCTTGATGATTAAAAAGGATTTGGATAGATTAAAGTTAGTGATTTTTGGCATTTTCTACTTGTATTTCTTTTAGTATTTGAATATATATTGTATTATTATTTTATAATTTTGTGTTGTATGTGTTATCCTATTGATTTTGGAACTAGGCATGATCCAATAGAGACTTAGAGTTTTTTTGCTATAATTGATTTATTTATCAGACTTTAGGGATTTTGCATTATGTAAAAACTGATAAGGAATTTTTGTATTGAATTTTTTTGTAACGGGACTTTAGATGTTCCATACCTTTGTATTAATGAAATTATTGAAAATTTTGCGATTCTGCTAAGGTTTGGTAAATTGATTTGATTTTTTAAGGCTTCATATTATCGTGGTATTATGCGATGTAAGGTTTGGTAAATTGATTTGATTTTTTAAGGCTTTATATTATCGCGGTATTGTGCAATGGCACGACTGTGTTGCATCTGACTTTTGTGGTGTGACCGGTATTCACCATTCTTAGGAAACATCATCACTTATACCTAGACTCGTATTAAAAATTATAATTGTTTATACAAATATTAGTATAGAGCATCTATGCCTCAAAATTATTTTATCAATTACAAATCAATTTATTCCATCAACTAAATAAACCTTATTATTTATTTAATATCTATCTGAAAAAAATCTAAATAAATTATAAATCCTTAAAATGTAAATCTCCCTAACATAAAAAAATATAATGTTTAAAATCAAGTCACTCATTCATAGAAAAATGATAGAAAAATAATCAATTCTCATTATTAAAATTCATCCCATTAAACAACTCTAAAAAAAAATAAAAGTAATTAACTCAATCTCCTTCCATAGACTTCTTGATAATTCAAGAATTTTTTCAAACAACTAAGTTTTGATATCTGTAAATTATTATGGAAATTATGGATAGAATGACCCACTAAATAACTCAACACTTAACTAGTAGGATTAAACAACTAAAAACATATATTTTTCGATAGAAAATATTTAAATAATCATATAAGATCCAAAAAGAATATTATTGATACGAAGAAAAGATAACAATAATTGAAAACATGTAATTTTGTTAATCATTCAGCCTCCATAGAAAATTCACCAAGTAATACCAAGCATAAAAGACAACCACCCCCTTTTACTGGTCCTGGTATAAACTTAACCCTCGGAACTGGGTCTTGGTATAGGTTTAACACCTTCCCCCCTAACTGGGTTTTGGTATAGGCTTAACCCCTGTACTGGATTCTAGTGCAAACATAATCCCTCTATACTAGGTCACTAATCAAACTCTCAAATACCAATAAGTTTCGGTATCTATTGCCTATTCCGGAATAGTAAATAATATAAGGTTTCAACAATTGGTTTTTAAAACACCTCTATAATGCCCACATTTACAAACCACTCAATTCACGAAATCATATTTCAATAAATTCTCAATTTTTATTTTTAAAATTCGCAAAACTTAATTATTTTCATATTCCACAATTCAATATATATATATAAACTTATTTGATCTAAGTTGTAGAAAAATATTACGCACACATTAAAAGTACTACATATACGAGTTTATATAAAGGTAGAAATATCACTTACATCAATTCCAAAATTTATGAAAACACGAACCGCTCAAGCCCGTCTTACTCATTGTAACAAAATCTATAAGAATATACTAAACAATCACTCTACTAAATCATTTACCTCAATTGTTAATATTGCAATATTAGATTTTATAAATATTACACTTGATGGTATGCACCGAATATATATCTCATAATATATTTATATACACCACACACACATATAAATGGATATGTATAAAATTTATAATGAGATGAACATTGAGTCAGACCTGACAATGGGCCGGTTACGGGTCCGAAAAATCGAACATGTGAACCGTCGGGTCAGCCCGACGGTTCAATCCAGGCCTGCCTGCGGGGCACGACCCTGCGGTTTTTAATTTTTTTTAAATTTTTTAAATTTTTAATTTTTTTTAAAAATCAAAATAGTGTAAAAATGTGTTATGTAGGTTTTGAACCTATGACCTCCAAATTATTAATAGAACACTCTAACCAATTGAGCTAATGGACCATATGTTTATAATTTTGAATAAGTACATAAATAAGTCTTATGATTTGTTTTTTCATTTTTTTCCCCCTCAAATTGCTTATCTTGTTTCTGAAAATCAATATAATTGATATTGTATTCTTTTTTAAATTTAATTAATTAGTTTCACCAAATTACAAATCAAGTCCTATATTTAAACATTGTACATTTCATCTTAATAATAAGTAAAGTTTTGAAAATTATATAATGATACTAATTTACAATTATCTTAATAATAAGTAAATTTGTAATTTTTTAAAAATATTTAATAATGTTACTTTACAATATCTACTGTTTATTCATCAACTTCTCATTTAATATTATTAAATTGTTGTAATGTTTAATCGATTTTATATGATAATATTAACTCCAAAAATCAAAATTTAGTAAATTGTGTTTTATCAATACAGTGTAAATGAAAAAATTATTTTTTTAGAAATTTCATAAATTAATTTAGTTACTTTTGTTTTGGATCATATACTTAAATTTTAGTTATTTTTTTTTAAATTTAAGTTATTTTTTTCATTAAGTTCAAAAAGTAACAATATTTTTTGCAAATTTAAGTTTAAAAAAAATTTTAAAAATTAAATAAAATATAAGGGTCGGAACCGGAACCGGAATCGGTGGTTAACCGGAACCGAAGCCGGCGGTTTTAGAACCTAGACTGTAACCGGCCTTGACGGTTAAGGTTAAGGGTTGAAATTTTCTTGAACCGTGGAACCGGTGGTTCCGAACCGTAACCGGCGGATTGTGAACTGTGGTCAGGTTTACACTGAGTACACATCATCAAATATAACATATGTTAAACTTCAATCTTATAAGCTTTGTTTTCTAAATTCCAAAGTCCTCTCGTTAACTCCACTTAATAGAATGTTTAACTAACCAATCGATCTGAGTAATTTAAAAGTCTGTTAATTCAACCAACATGGTTACCTTGTAAATCAACCCAATTTATTTCACATTCTCCTTTAGATTTTTTCTTTTTTTCTATTATTATCATCATATACCTAATGTTTGACAAAGGAATGAATAATCAAGCAAATGGAGTAAGGAAAGTAAAAGTTTTAAGGTTGCCTCCACCTATTTTCTTTTCAGCTGCAACTCCCTTATCTTTTGTTCGCCATTTTTTTTTTTCCCTTTCTTTGAAGTTTGATTTTAATTATTCCATATTTTTTTATTTATGGCTATACAAATTATTTTTTCTTTAAATGAGCATATTTCCTCTTAATTACGCAATTTTTCCTTTAGGTTAGTAGATTTCATTTTGGCCCTCCAATTTTTCACTAAATGAGCAGATTTTTTTTAATTTTTTTTATGTATAGATGTCGGGGTTTAATATTGAATTTGCTCAAATATTATACTAGTCCTACCAATTAATTTATTTGCATAGTATAACCCTCAATTATCTCTTATTCTTATTAAACTCCCATTTAATAAAATTTAATTTTGTACAAAATAATTGGATCGGGTATTACAATGTGGATTTCCAAGATTCCTCTATCAAAAATTGAATGCAGTTGGTGAATTTGCTGCTATAGTGCTATTAATGAAATTTTACAATAATCATTGGTATATATCTGCAGCAATCAAAATTTAGTAATCATCGATTTGCAGTAAAAATCTACAATATGCATGCAGATTGCCAACTTATGTCCCTGATTTTTAAGTTATTTTAAGTGTTGGTTAAAATTCAATTGAACAAATGACAAAAACAATTCTTGTTGTTATATGTTTTAATCAGCATTGTACAATTATTGGTGTTTGTGGGCACCCATTTTTTAAATGGCAAGCAATAATTTAATTAACACTTCATATACTAATTGAATTCCAAATATTTTTATTTTGTTCGGACATTGCTACAATTATTTAAAATGACAGAAAATGTAGATTTTATGTTGATCTCATTGTAGATGTCTAGGCGCCGCCTCGGCTGCCGGTGGAGACGATTTTGGGCATGGCTCGTTACCCTTGGAATCAAATTTGCATTGGCAATGGCAACAATACTCTCCCGAGCCGGTGGCTTCCTTCGGCAGAAGGGCTGGCCGAGACATTACAGTGTCCTTGTTGGTACATCCTCCAAGTCCTTCATATTTGTGCTTGCAATCATACCAACAAGCAAAGTCACTTGTAGTACACCCCAACCCTAGATTGCATCTTTCCGATGTGGCAAACCTTTGACCTGAACAATCACCAAAAAATACAATCATCAATTTGATCGAGAATGTGAAATATTCTAAATAAAAATGTGAGAAATAAAAAAGATGCAGGGTCGTTTGTCTGCTGAACTAGTCAAGCATGGGATAATTCATAAATCTCTGGGCTTTGATGATGATGATTGGTCGTTTATTTTGAATATATTTTTGTTTTTTTCATTTAAAATTAAGAACTCGTCTGAAGTTTTAAAACAAATTAAGTTGTGTATGCTATGTGTATTGAGTTTGAGATATGAGTGAAGGGGAAAACCTAAAGCAAAAATGCAGAGGAAAATGGTGATGCAACTAGAGATTTGAATCTTTGCCATTTTTGGATAATCCTATGAGTGTATGATGGAGATGTGTTGTGGTCACAAAAAGGTTTGAGGTTGCTCTTTTATAGGGTGAAATTTCAAGCTTTATCCCACCTATGTTCCAATGGACAACTCAATTAATTAAGTCAATTTACCTTAATAACAATGCCTTGTCAATGAAGATAATGCTTTATTAATTGTGTTCGAAAATGACATGATGAAACTTCTGCAAGAAAAATATAGAACTCAATTCCTTTCCTCTTCATGTAGCAAGGCATAATAAAGTAACATTCACATATTTTGAAAGTAGAAAATGTATTGCTGGAATTGTAACATAAATTGTACCAAATTTAATATCCCATAATTAATCTGGGAACAGAAATTTCAATTTTCCTACATCAATTATTTGTCTTTCTGATATATAAATTGATGCTCACAATGAGGAAATAGACTTTTCATTATATTTACTCTAATATGAAAGACACATCCTTTCAAGCTAAGTTTTGTTGGGTGTTTCCTTATTAATAAGATACTATAAGTTTGTATGCCACATTAGAAATAAATACAATAAAATAACTTAATAAGTTCAGTGCAATAAATCGTATTTAATCCTAATATATAAGTAAATTTATAATATATTTGAAATCGAATAACACCTTCGTACTAAAGTTAAAGGTGTCTAATAGGTCAATTGAACCCGTGAGCCTGCTGAACCGAGCCGTCTAAATCCAGCCTAGGACCACCATGTGGAGACAGGTTGAGTTGGTCATAAATATATGTGTTGGGTTCATATTGGGCCTAGAAAAGAAAAACCAACCCAATGCACCGGAGCAACTTGGGCCCACGGCGAACTCCCCTCCAAGCAATTGAAAATTAAAGAATTGATTAATATATTTGAGATAATTATATATATAATACTATCTAAATTAATAATATTCCATAATATTCGAGGTGTGATTGGGTTTTGAAGGATGAACGGGATATGGACAATTCTAATAAGATTTTACTCTTAAACAAACTTTAATTTTTTATTTTGATTCAGAAGAGAGATTTAAATGAATAGTAGATCTATTTACTAGTTATCTATTTATCCATACATTTAGATATTTGTATCATGAAATAAGGAATCACGACAAATATGCTTAGAATTGATTCCATTTTGAGAGAGTTAAAAAAATATTATTTCTTTGAAATATTTTATACATGTACCTTTTTTCAAGGATTTCTTTAAACAAAGACCCATCTTTTCCTCTTTTTGGATAGTAAATATTTCTCAAAAATTTGGAGCGTGAATCACACCCATATTTGAATTGAGATTCTAATGCAGCGGCAACTTTTTTCATTTTATTTTTAAGTTGTTAAAAAGAAAATAAAAGAAATTTAGCCCTAGGAGCATTTTTTCCATGGACATAGGCCAAACAGTCTAACCACATATGTTGTATTCTCTTTCATCTTTCTCTCTTCAATTCTTCTTTATACTTCAAATGATAACAAGAACTGATACACTATATTCACTTAATACTTCAATTAAGTTGTCAATCAAAACTTAATTGTTTCGGTAATAAAATTATGAGCAATAGTGCAGATCCTTTTAGAGTACACAAATAAGTATTTAAGTCTTCAACTCTAAGAGACTCAGACATAAAGAAATCAGATATGAAGTAAGGAATAAAGAGAAGAATAGAGGACAAAAGGAGCTTTGCAATCAACTAGTATTTTCATCTCTTTTTATTTAGTTCAAACATTTTTCACAAGGATTTAAAAGGTTTAAAATGGGCATATGCATATCAAATGACAGAAAATGTAGGTTATAGGGTGATCTCATTGTCGATGCCTTCGACTGTAGGTGGAGAAGATTTTGGGCATGGCTCGTTACCATTGGAGTCAAACTTGCATAGGCAATGGCAACAGTACTCTCCTAAGCTAGAGGCCTCATTTAGCAAAAGGGTTGGTCGTTGGTACATCTTCCCAGACTTAATATTTGTGCTTGCAATCAGACCAGCAAGCAAAAGTCGCTTGTAGTACACCCCATCTGTGCATTACGTGTTTCTGATTGATGCGTATAAAGTTAATATACACCAAGAATAATCAGTCCAGCAATCAACTTCTCTACAATACTCGCAAGAAAACCTGCAAAATAAAGGTTAGGGTATTGGGGTTTGTCCAACAAAAATTCTAGCGAAAGTGCTCTTGAAAAATATATCGAATGCTTGAATACTAAAAAGATCATAAAAGAAGGTACCTTTTGCCTTCAAGACTCATATATATAGATGATAAGATGATCAAATTCTTCCAGGATTCTATTTCCTTATAGATGAATAACAATTTATGATAATACCTTTTAAATAAGCATCAACTAAAGGTCATGAAATTACAATCCCAAAGTCTAATTAAAGTAAGATTATCTTTTCTTATCTTAATTTTAGAAATATCTAGCATTTTCACAGATAACCGCAGGGCAGACTGAACAGATGTGCATTCTGTGCATTCAAGCAATTAGACAGATTTTTCCAAGTTAGCTCCACTTAGATAGACCTACCCAAGTGTAGCCTAAAAAGACCCAATTAAGATAGTCATTTTCATACCTCAATTATCCCAACCCAAATATCAGGTCGGCTCAGAGAGCAAAGGTCTGTTAAAAATTGGGTCTTCTTTTGATACCTGGGCTAATTCAACACATCAAGTTGCCTAGGCTCAAGCATTAGTATGGTTGAATTGTACAATCACCAAAAGATTTATTTTTTATTTTTGGCATTAATGGAATAACATCAGTAAGAATAATGAAGCTGGTAATCAACCGTTTGTTTTACTATGGTAAGAATTGTTTAGAGTAATGAACTTGTGTGAACTTGAAGAGCTAAATCCCTTCAGTTTATACTCGAACAATAGTTTATGAAACTAATATGTTTGCTTTTGGAGTCTTGGTGTATGCTTTAATCATGTTAAAAAAATGAGAAAAAAAGTTATATTGTGTTGTATGTATTTGCATTTGAAAATAAAGATGGAGAGGAAGACCTAGGGCAAGAAGAAGGGCAAGAATATCAGTATGCAGTTTGACAGTTGAATCTTTGTCATTTTGGACAATCAAAACTCATCAATATATATATATATATATAATCTAATGCTTAAGTCAACAAAAAACTCAAAGAAAAATAATAAAAAAAAATCAAAATGCTCAAATGTATGCGTGCATGATCATAAAAAGCATGCCTAATGTTTCTTTGGAAGTTTTATATGTAACAAACGAAATATGTAAAGTAATTGAGAGAAAAAAGTACTTTGTTACCTTCTTTAGATAAGCCTTAGCAACTGAATCGGTTGTGAATCAATGAGCCTAATTAAGGTGAGATTTCTTTTGTATTAGATTAGGATTAGCTCAATGAGAAGACAAGTTTTCAAATATGGGCGGAGTAAGATCTGGACTCATTAGTTCGGGCCTATCCAGGTCCGTTCATTCTAAACTCATTTGGGTTAATTCCAATTATCAGCTCAACTCATTTGCTAACCACATAGCTCTGCCATACCTTGATAATACGATATTAAGACCGAAAGGGTCGTTAATCATTCATCATATGGGCTTGAACTCAAGAAGGATCCATGAAAATGTTCGATTATCGTATTGTGGTCCAGACTTGTTGAGACCAATTAAGTGGATGAGATTGAGGCCACATCATGCATATGTCAACAATCTAATAAGTGAATTCATGATAAAGACGTCTTCCCGTCACACACACAATGAGTTAAGGGTGCTCTTTATGGTGCATTAAAAGGTTTTTCCCAATTAGGTTCAAATAAATAACCCACAAAGGAGTGAATGAGTTAAGAAAATTAACATAGGTAACAAGGAGTGAATGAGTTAAGAAAATTAACATAGGTAACAAGGTGCAATCTAGAGTTGGTCATGGTGTGATTTTGATTTTTTTCTTTTTTAAAAAATTTAAGTCGGATTGTCATATGTAGTTTTGCCAAGAGAACTTTTAAATTTTCATTTTGTAAATTAAAATTGTAGATACGATTTTAAACTGTTTGGGTGATTTGCATTTTTTTTAAGTTGGTTTTCTCCATGATTCAAATATAGAAAGTTTTATTACATGCGTGCGTTACTCCATAATAAAAATAGCCTGAAAGTTTTACACTATATAAATTCACTTCACTTGAAGGGAATATAATTGTGGAATTTTGCTTTTCATATATGTATGGATAATTTTAACTTTTTCTATTCAGATATATTATTTTACAAGAACTCAAATATATTATCCTTAACAACAAAAGACATTGCATAGTTCATAAGGACTTCAACTTTGAAATCACTAAAACTAATGCCACAAAATGAAATAATAATTTAGACCAATTGCTTTACAGAACTCATTTGGTACTTCAGCATAATAACAAAGTAGTCAAATAGCTTATTAATACTTAAATTAATTTTTTTAATTCAATGGAATCGTTGAATCAAATTTTAATAAAGAAGTGCATCCAATAAACTCAAAAAAAAGAAGAAGAAAGAACTAGCAAGAGAAATGACGAATTGGGTGTAAGCAAAAACATTAAATACCTTAAAAAACTATTTAATTATGTATAGATGTAAACCAATTATTAAACTTTACTAAATCAAACTTAAATAGTTAAGAGTAAACTACTATATCAAACTTAAATATTTAGCACATGTAAGAGTTAACTATTAAAAAATAAAGTTGAGTATTTAATATTAAAAATTTATAAATATATATATATATATGGGTGGCGATTTGAATTTTTTTAACTCCAAACCGCCATCAAACCATACAAACAAATCATGTCATGTGAGTTAACATTTAAAACGGGGTTTACATAATAAATCCACAAATTCGGGCTGTTTAGATAGTTTTTCAAATTTCAATAATAGCCCTAGTGTAATCTACAATGATGGTCCTTTACTAATTTGTGATTCTTTATCTCAATATATGTTTCTTGATTAAGATATTCATCATTCTTAAGAAACTTCGCTTATACCAGGATTTATATTGAAAATTGTAGTAGTTCAATTCTCCCCTTAACTTCCTCACTTAAAAGTGGGACAACATTTTCTTCACCATGTGGATTTCCACTGTTTCTCTGTCAAAAATTCACTGCATTATTCCTCTTACTTTTGTATGCAAATTGCTAACTTTTGTCCATGATTTTTAAGTTATTTTGAAAAATCAAATAAACAAATCATGAAACCAAGACTTTATCAACTTGATTTAATTTGCAGCTTAATGTTAAATGCGAAACACACTAATAAGGGACTTCGTGCAGTTATTTAAACGACAAAGCCTAAATTTTCAAAATTAAGAAGTCTGTTTTTACAAGTTATTCTGGTATATATTTTATCTCTATCAAATGACAGAAAATGTGGATTGTAGATTGATTTCATTGTTGATGTCTAGGCGCCTCAGCCATCGGTGGAGACGATTTAGGGCATGGCTCGTTGGCCTTGGAATCAAATTTGCATTGGCAATGACAACAGTGCTTTCTGGAGCCGATGGCTTCCTTTGGCAGAAGGGCTGTCCGAGACATTACAGTGCCCTTGTAGACACATCCTCCAACACCTTCATATTTGTGTCTGCAATCAAGTCAGCATTTAAAGCCACTTGGAGTACACCCCATCTGTAGTTTGCATGGCTTTGATGTGGCTAACTGTTGACCTGTACAATCACCAAAAATATACAATTTGAGATATGCTATCTTGAAAAAAAATAAACGAACAACGACAACCATGATGATGGATCGTTTCTTTTGATTAGGGTTTGCTTTTTTTTTTTTTAGATTAAGAATTCGTCTCAAGTTAAATGATAAATTTTTTTTGAATGTGCAAAAGAACAATGGTTTTATGTTGTTGATATGTTTGATTTAATATTAGGTCATGTAATGAAAAAAAATTGAGAAAACAAGAAGTGTATGCTATGTTTATTGAGTTTGAGATGGGAGTGTAGGGGAAGAGACCTAAGGCAAGAATGCAGAGGAAAATGGTGATGCAACTAGAGATTTGGAGTGTATGATGGAGATGTGTTGTGGTCACAAAAAGGTTTGAGGTTGCTCTTTTATAGGGGAGAAATTTCAAGCTTTATCCCAACTATGTTCGAAGGGATAACTCCTGGATAGGTCAATTAATTAAGCCAATTTACCTGAATAACAATGTCTTGTCAATAAAGATAATTAATGCTTTATTAATTGTGTTCTAATCTCAATACAAGCATCTTGACAAGATGCTTGCCGCTTGTAAGAAACCTCGTCTTAAGGTGGGATTTAGCTTAAAAATGTAATAGCACAAATCTCACCCCGACTTTTCTTTTCTTTTCTCTTTTTTTTTTTCTCGAAAATTGGGTAGATTCATATTTACACGGGGCAAGTCCAATAATTCTCTCCCTCAAAATGCAAAAACTCATAGTTGCTGACCAAGTGAACAACTTCCGGAAGGATATAAACGAATCGAATCAAACTGAATATATTATTACTCAAATTTATTTAAATTTTTATCAAGTTTTAAATTTATGTTTAAGGTTGGTTTAATTTATTAATTGAATCGAGTTTGAACGAACTTTAATAAAGGGGAACATGAATCGAACTCGAGTAACTTGATATTTTTACACATATTTTATTATTTTTGTATTAATCAAGTTAAGTTCCAACCAAATTTCGGATGTTATCAAATAAAAAAATATATTCGAACTTGTTTTGTTATGTTAATGAAACGAGTTCAAATAATCTTCTAACATCGATCTCAAATCGTGCATCAAATAGCTTCGTTTTTTTTTTCAACCCTACCTATTAATTATATGATCTTGAAGTTTATTATAATCATGATATTTTTTCTTCGGAATTCGTTTAGAGTATCCTCGGCAAGTCATTATAATTTCTATAATTTTTGGTAACTAATGCACATTCAGACACTTACAAACACACTCTAAATACTCTAATCAACTATTTAGTTCTTTGAATATGACATGATAAAACCTCTGCAAGATATAGAACTCAATTCCTTTCCTCATAATAAATTTACCCATAATAATGTAGCATTCACATATTTTGAAAGTAGAAAATGTATTGCTGAAATTGTAATATAAATTGTACCAAATTTAATATCCCATAATTAATGTGGGAACAAAAGTTTCAATATTCTTACATCAATTATTTGTATTCTGATATACAAATTTGCAGCCCAAAAAAGTGAAATGCGAATAGTACAAAATGATGGGTGTTTGGAAACTCGATTTAAATGGACTTTTAGATATGAAAGTCCATTTGTAAAAAAATTATGTGTTTCGTAATTATTTTTGAATGAACTTTTAAAATAAGTCACTTTTCCAAAAGTTTATTTTGGAGAAGTGAAAAATTGTGATTTTTAAATTTTTTTTCTTGCACTTCTATTAAATGGGTGTTAAAATACATTTTTACCAAACACTTAACGATACTTATAAGCACTTTTTAAAAAAGTTCATATTAAAAAGTCCATTTTATCGATGGACTTTTATTTCAAA
Source organism: Paulownia fortunei (assembly GCA_019321725.1). Lineage (NCBI taxonomy): Eukaryota > Viridiplantae > Streptophyta > Magnoliopsida > Lamiales > Paulowniaceae > Paulownia > Paulownia fortunei. Next base: position 1,489,275 of record CM033110.1, read on the forward strand.
AGTGTTCCTAAATATGCACTAAGAAACATATAGGATATAATTAGCACTTTCAATTCCCCCATAATATAATGATAATGATCATATATTATTAAAGCTTTGGACATATAGTATATAAGGCAATATCCGTGTTATATTAAATGTATTGTAAATTACGTATTTGGATAATGGTCAAGTATTTTTTTTTTTAATGAAAGGAGTACCTATTCATTATCTATATACTCGTTATATTGTTTATCGGGTTTAATATCTCAAAAACTTATACATAATTTATATAGGACAGAAGAATATATATTCTTTTATTTCTAGCACTCTTGTTGCTAGAAATTATTACCTTGTGATGATAATGAAGAAAATAAGAAGATTGGTGGTGTCCTTGGATGCTATGAATTTTTTTGATGCAAAATGTAAACTTGTGTTTTAATATATGAGTGAGAGTTTAAGGCAGGGGATTATTGTTGCTCTTCGTTTAGCATTTTGATAACATGCCACACACCATGCAACTTCTGACTTTTAATTTTTTTTTCAATTGTTTTTGGCTGTTAGCATTGCGGGGTTGCCCCACTTACAGTAATATTTTATTTTTTTTTATAAGTAAAATATTAAATTGAATAAATATTTGATGTGACTATTCCAACTAAAGGAATTCAATCGTCAGGAAATATTTTGTTCGTTATAGTTCGATCGAATCGAATCCACATGAATGACCAATTTGATCACTCCAATTCCACCAATGATAATATTACTGTTTTGCTTTGTATAAGAATTTTTTTTTTTATAAGATGGCCAAATTTTTTCTCTATAAGTAAATGCTACTTCTTTTCATTTTTTCCACACAAATCAGCTTCTCTCTCATTCTCTCTCAATCTGAATTTCCATAAATCTCCCAATCTTTAACAATTTTCTTTAAGTATTACTTATTATTATATATTCTTTAAAGTTTAATTATAAATTAAAGTTCCAAGGCTCTAAATTTTCGATAATTGACTTTGAAGATCAAGCTATTGTTTGGTAATATTTTTCCTTAATTGTACATTTCTTTGTGCATTTTTTGATTTCTAAATTTTTAATTGTTTTTGCATTTTGTTTTTGTATTTATAATTATTATTTTTTATTTTATTTGAAAAAATGAATCCATTACATGATACCCCATCTCAATTCTTCCCCAATGAGTCCTCCCCATAACCATATTCCTTCCCCTAACCTTACCCCACGCCCGGTTTTAGGCCTTCCCCTCTCATTATTATGACCATCCTATTATGTTTCATATTAATCCTAAAAACCCGCTAATTTGTTTCCAATTTAAGCACTCAAACACTTGAATCACTTGTTGAATTTTCAACACCATCACCATTAACAATAGATGTAGAACTTGACTTGATTGAAGAAAATGCAAATGCACCACCAAACAACATTCAGTAGACCAATGGGTAAAAATAAAACTAGTAAGGTTTGAATTTATAATAGATTACTACAAGAATAATAATGGGTTGTATATTACTCCACGTGAAGTGGCGTAATAGATAGTATTTGAGTATCAATCTGAAGATCGATAATTCGATTACCCCTGAAGGTTTAATAAGGTTACATGAGAGGTGGACTCATGAATATTGATCTTTCAAACAGGAGTCACGTGTCGAATTATCAATCAAAATATGTGTATATTACTGCCGTGTCTGTATTTAAACTCGTGGATGTGTCAAGGGTACAAGGTCTCTCACTCCACAATTAGTCAAGGCGTAAGTTCTAAAACACCTGAGTTATAAAATAAAATAAAATAAAATAGGTTATATGTCTTATTTGTAAAAAAATATTTTAAATTTATAAAACATAGTGATACTAGAAATTATTAAGAAGGAATGGGTAAGAACGGGAGGATCTCCAAGTCCTACACGACAAAGTTTGAATTGAACTTGTTGCATCAAACTTCAACAAGTTCAATTCAAACTTTTTCTTATAAGTTGGAAACTATGAGACTATAACTTTCCGAATTAATTGTTCAAGAACAACTTCTTATAAATTTGCTGAGAATCGAAATTTTAAGCAATATATGTTAAAAAGTTGTCAAGAACAATATAAATGCATTTTCACGTAATATATGTTATAAGGACGATTATACACAATATGAAGAATGAAGAACAAGTTCACGAACTCTTTTTTCAAATTTTAACTTTAAAAATTTCTTTAACTTCAGATATGATGAAATTTTTTTCCTTGGTAAAAGAATAATTGAGTTTGTCACTTAACCATCCACCGAAGGTAATCATATTATCAAGTTATATTAAATTGTTGTAATTATTAAAATATTAGTGATAAAATTTTATCTATTTTTTTTATTATACAACTAAATACAAAAGTTGTTGAATATTTGACTCAACATGAGTTTTATTGTTTCTTGATTTAATATAAAAATAGGATATAAGTCTTGTCTTCCATTTTTTATATTCTCATGTAATTATATATATTTACATGGCTTGAACTTAATAAATGGAGGCATTCTTTTAATTTTTTAGTGTCTCATTAAATGAGATGAAGTTCAAAATCAAACCAACTTAGGAAGCTAGGATAATAAACTAAAAATAATATAATCAAAAGCAAAATCAAACTTAAGATAATTCATAAAAATAAAAACAAAACTTTAGGATAATGATTAGAATAATCAAGTAAGGGCTCGTTTACTTTTTTAGTTAGGATATAAAATGATTGATAAAAGATATAATAATTTGTTGGATATAGATTGATTTATTAATAAATATTATGTATACTTAGTTGGATTGTAAAAATGACATATTAATACAAAATATAAACAAATGTATATTTTGTGGATAAATAAGTAAAATTATAATAAAATGACTATTATACCCTTCATATTTTTTTCCTTTTTTCTATACTATTCATTCAGCTTCTATGATCAAGAGTCCACTATTCATTATTATTCATTCTCTTTCTCCTTCTTCTTCTATGGCTAACAGACTTCTTCATACATTTTTTTTCCTTCTTTCTTTCTTTCTTTCTCTTTTCTTTCTTTCAATCCTCTCATTTTTCCTCTTCTCCTCTCTTATTTCTTCATTCTTTTTCCATTCTCTCCTCTCTCTATCTTCACCATTGCTGCTGCCGCTGTTGTGTTTTTTTTTTTTTTTTTTCTCCTCAAATTGAAGGGAATTTTTATATTCCGGGGCTTTGTTTCTCTTTAACTAAAAAGACAAGAAAGAGCCCCTGCCTCAACTGAAAAAGAAAGAGGTAGAAGAAGAGTTTCATAAATGAAAAAAGATGAGCAAGAAGAATGAATGATAGGAAAAAGGGTTTCGTAACTCTGTTCAATAAAATTAGGAATGTATACTCAAAATATTTTTTTTTTTTAAGATGGGCAATAATGGTAATTTCACTTTCAATTTTAAGGATAAAATAGACAATTTATGTATTTATAGGTTTGGTGGACTTGATATGATAATTAAATCCCACCCTCTAGTTAGAATTTGTATTCAATAAATAATCACACAATTTTAAAATTGGACCGGACTTGTGATAATCCAATGTGCCGAAATCCTCAAAGGTATGCGTTGAATTGAACTGAATTATTTAATAAATCCAACTCAATCCATAAAAGTAAACTGGGCCTAAATATTTATACCAAACTTTAGGATTACACACTTAGAATAATCATATGACAAATTGTATACCAGCTAAACTTAGATAATTTATAAAATAAAGATAAAATTTAAAATAATAAACTTACAATGATCAAATAAAAATTAAGACCAAAACTTAGTATCATACACTTAGAGTAATTAAATAAAAAATCAAAACCAAATTTAAGATAATTCATGAAAAATTAAGACAAAAATTTAGGACAATAAATTTAGAATAACTAAATAAAAAATCAAGACACAATCTTAGGTTACATTACTCATTTGGGAGTGAGAGAAGAAAGAAAATTATTGGGCCCACTAGATTCGGCCCGCTAGGCCCAGAACATGCCTGGGATCGGCCTATACCACTGGATCAGTAGTCCGTGTTGGGCCTGAATATTTTTAAAATTATAGTCCATACCCGACCCACTTCAACACAAGTTGGACTGAACCAGCCCTCTACAATAACTGGGCCTTCATGGGCCTTAGCAGATCTGGCCCGACCGGCCGAGTTGACATCTTTAACTACGTCAAAAAGGATCCAAAAAAATCTAACTCGAAACACTTTTATGGGTAATAAATAAAAAAATGTCTATTACAGGTTCTTTCAGGCAAAAGTTGAAGATACATTCATAGATACATAACATAAAAAAAAAAAAAAAATCCTTTGTGGCCACGAACAACTTGGACAAGCCCCCCGAACCCCTCCCTTCCCACCCCGGACAACCACAGGGCTCAAACAGCCAATCAGAACCCCCAGTTTTCCTGAGCTAATCTTTCTTTTTCGAAGATGACACACTTCTCTCCTCAGCCTCTCATTTCTTTAAAATGCTAATTCCAACAAATAAAATAAAAAAAATAATTAAAACCAACGTCCATTCTCCTCCACCACTCTCTGCTTCCCTTTCTCCCCTCAATTTCTACTCTCTGCACTCTTCCACAGTCTCACTCGCAAAAGATCACATACTCAGCCAATGAATCTTTGGGTTTGTTGAGATTCAAGAAGCCAGTTTAAAAGATGGCTACTTTTTCGACTTCTTTTTGTAGTCCTTCTTTGCCTGAACTCATCTTTCTTTCTCCTCACAACCCAACAAAAAGACTCAAGCTTTCCCTCTATAGAACCATTAATCTTGAGCCCAGAAACAATGTAAAGATTCTTAGAACTAGAATTAAAGCAGTTCAGAGAGAAGAAAGTGCTGTTCTTGAAGAAAAAGACAGAGAATTGGTGACTAAACTAAATGGTAGTGTGAATGGGAATGCTAATGGGAATTATAGTTATAGTAATGGTTCAGTTGAGAATTATACAAATGGGACTGTGAAAGTTGAGAGTGAGGATGAGAATTTAGTGGAGTATGTAAATGGGAATGGAAGTGTGGCTGTCAGGAGTGAAGAGGAACTGTTGGAAATAGTGAAAGTGGAGGAGGTGATTAGTAAAAAGAAAAGTGTAGAGGATATTGGACAGGAGGAGGCCTGGTTTAAGCGAAGCGGGCAAGATCAAATTGAGGTATATTATTGTATTTATAATCTGTTATGCTCTTTTTTCTTGTAAATTATGCGTTTTTAGTTTGCTTTTTCTTCTGTGAGCTCCAAGTCTTTATATTTGATAGTCAGGCGTTAAATTTATTGTTATGGTGGTGAAATGTTAAAACATTTTGTTTCATGTGCTTATTCTTTTGTTTGCTGCAAGTCTTTATTTTTAGCGGAGTCAGTTTATGTTATAATTGTGCTTCCTACGTACATTGAGGCCATATGTAGATATGGTGTGGTTGCAAGTTTTTATGTTGGTGTTTGTTCGTTTTCTTTATGTAATCAAAACTTTTTTATATTGTTTTGATATATGTTTTGGAGTCATCTAGTTTATATGAGGAATTAGATTGTAACAAGGTCCTTTTCCGTTGAACAGTTTTGTGTTCAGACGGCACGTAATAGTTGAGTATGGTATACTAAATAAAGTTCAATAACAAAGCAAATGGAGTTAATTGAAGTGTTTGTGCAAATTGTTCGTGATGATTGTATTACCTACAAACTACACTGCATATGTAAAAAGATGAACTAAATTAGTTACTGATGTAATGCTGATGAAATTTAATTGAGAAGGGAACAATTTAAATTTGATGATGTTCTAAGGAAAAAGAACTCCCTATTTCTATGCTGTTATCTTTGTTTAAGGGAAAATGTTATTCCAGATTACCTTATTCTTAAGGATTTACTTCGATGATATGTGCGGTGGAAATGAACTCTTACATAATACAGGTGTCACAAGTATTGTAATCGGGTGATAGTATTAATTGAGGGGGTGTAGATTTCTTAAAGTAGGGTATTATGAACGGATATAACACTAGTGCAGGAGAATTGCTTTGAGTCGAGTATTTAGGAATTCTGGCTGTTGAACAGCAATCTATATTGTTGAGGAAAGTATCTTGTTATATAACTGACTAGACCAGGACATAGATGATGTTTCTGCAACTTCTTATAATTCATACTCATAGTGATTGAGGCGATGAGCCTTTCAGGCTTCCACCATTTCTATTACTGTGCACGCTCTAGGCCATTCTTTATGTATGTGCAAATAGGTGAATTGACAAATTCCCATATCATGTTTTATTGGCATATTGATCGTATATAAATCTGTTTATTCTTCTTACAGGTATCTGTTGCTCCTGGTGGCCGTTGGAGCAGATTTAAAACCTATTCTACAATTCAGAGGACTCTGGAAATATGGGGATTTGTTCTGACTTTTATCTTCAAGGTTTGGTTAAACAATCAGAAGTTCTCATACAGAGGTTAGCCACTTTGTCAAAACTGATTTTAATCATGTATTTATGGTTGAACTTGTTATTGTATCCTCATAACTGTCATAGACCTAGTCAACAGCCTAAAAAATGTTGAGGAAACTCATTGTGCGCTGTTATTTTTTCTGATCTCTGATTGCCATCTTCTTAAACACCTGTTGCTAACTTACAAATTAAATACAGTAATTTCGCTAAATGAACTGAATAGACCTCCAGAATAGAACTGTCGTTTTTGTTAATGTTTTCTTTCTTATGCTTTTCTTTGGTCAGAGTCTGTTTTTGGAGAGGTGTCAGGATGGGCATTTTAATAACCCAGACCTTCTACTGCCATGCTTTTAGAAGCTAAGTCCTGTTATTACAAGATTAATTGACTTATTTATCCAAGGAACAGGAAATCAAATAGCGGTTTCTCAATTATGATGCCACCAGCAACATATCATGAACTTAAATGTTTCCATCACTATGACATAAGCTTTACAACTAGAAATCAGGATGCTTCTAGCACATCAATTAATGCTACAGTTGTGTCTTTTATCTGTATATGTTTCTACCGGTGACTTAACCAACTAGCTGATAGAGGGTCAAAATTGTTTCATTCTTTCATGTTTATTTGTATTTTCCACTTAATCAATTTTATATTCTGATGGACTTGGAAAATGCAAGCACTCAGGTGGAATGACAGAAGAAAAAAAGGTTCAGAGGCGAAAGGTTCTTGCTAAGTGGTTGAAAGAAAATATTTTGAGACTTGGCCCTACATTCATCAAAATTGGTCAGCAGTTCTCCACAAGAGTAGACATTCTTGCGCAGGAATATGTTGATCAGTTGTCAGAGCTTCAGGTAAATTTCAGTTACCCATGATACTATCATTTATGCTTCCTAAAATATGGGTTCACTGTTGCATATTTACCTGAGAAATTAAATAATGCATAGAGAAACTTGTAAATGCTCCTCCCATCTGTCATGAGCTCTTTCTATGTCTAAATTTGGTCAATTGGAGCTATGCTTTTCAAAAATAGTTCTGGAACATCTCAGTTTCTCGCACAAAAAACTGAGTTGTATCTTCCTCCTCCACAATCCCCACCTACCACTCCTCTCCCTCGAACAAAACACACAAAAGATATGTGCTGTGAGGCCCAAAATGGCTTTTGTACTAAAAGAATATGTAAACAGTAAATACCAAAGTGCAGTGATGCCCTTTAGTATTGCATACTCTATTAAGTTTGTTGTAGCTGTTGACATGGGTAGACGCAAAAATTGTCACATAGCAGATGCCCTGGCTGTAGAGAGGCATGCACCTTCAAAAAAAAAAAAGGCTCGTGGAGTGCTTATAAGATTAAAATGTTTAAGCAGCATCTTGTTATCAGATATAGCTTTTGGACATCAACATGTCCGGTCGAATAACTTTTATCATGCCAAGATCAAGGGTTTAAGTCCTAGTAGGTGCAACTGTTGAGGTTAAAATCCTTTGCTTGGGTAGAGTCTGGGCATGTAAACCACAACAAAAAATGGTGCTTTGTTTTGAGTAAGACAATTGTTTTCAACAATAGGTTTTTGTTCAGTAGCAACTGCTCTATCAAATAATAGTAACCAAAGAGGTAGAGGAAACAGTCATGGTAATCATTAATGTGGAAAGGAAGCATTTTTTTTTTGTATTTTAGACTATTGCAATAAATCCGTTATATGGCCTAATAGATTAAGGAAGTTTGTATAAATATTGGTGGTATGTTTAAGATAATTAGGTTGGGTTTTTTTTTTTTTTTTTTGGGGGGGGGGGGGGGGGTTGGGGTATTATTAAAGTAGTGTTTGGTTTTGTTTTAGGGAAGACTTTAGATGTCTTCTTTAGTAAAATCTTGTATGGTTAGTGGTGTCACATCAGCCTTTTTTTAATGCATTATGCTTTTTTTTAGTGTAAAAGAAAGATGACATATATTTGTAATAATATAATAATTGGATAATGTAATGATATTGATATAAAGTGGGCCCCATTTTATTTTGGGAAGAAGGGATATATTTTGGGAAAATGACAAAAGCAAACCTGTTTTGGGGGAACAAAAACAAACATTGCTGTTAGAATTGGAACCTTCCATCTCTTGAGAAACTTAACTGATGCTTCTCTTTAGCCTCTTTTGTCATGCAACCCCAATATGTTTTGATGGTTCCATTTCTAAAAAGTAACTTGGAGTTTGCTATTCTTTTTTAATTGTAATTAGCATTGTTAATGACCGTAGGAACTTCATGACTGTTAGAAACTCTGTGATTACAAAATGTTGCACATCCAAGTTTATAATAGTAATCTTTCCATAAAGTATGGACAATTTTTTTGAAAGAATTATATTTTACAGAGATGTTGTTACTTCAGTTCAGATTTAATTTTCCCATTCTCATATGTGATGTCCACCAAATAGTCTTCAGTTTCCAGAAAAACTGTAGTTGGACACTCTTTCCGAACTAACCTTTATTATTAATTACTGCACTATAACCTATGGTAAAATATTTCTTCCTTTCATTCAAAATGTGCAATGTTTAGATTGATGGCAATGACTCTCACCTCTATCTTTTGTCAGTGCAGCTATAGCTGCTTTATTCCTACTTCTCCTGACCAAACTATAGAGCCCATCCTTGGCGCTTCTGTGTGTACACCTTAAACCATGTTCTCACCACCACTATTGCCAGCCTAAGTTGAAGTACCATCCCCCCCCCACCCCCACCCATCCCCCTTTCAAAGACAATAATTTTATATTTATATGTATGAATCTGTCATATGATGGATGGTGGATAAATTTTACATGTGACAAAGACAAACCATTCCCTTTAGCTTCTCTCCCTTGTAGTCCTTTCTTGGTGAATAAATCCTTTGACTTAGCAAAATAGGTTAGTAATGCATCTATTCTCACTACCCTATCTTAACGTCTTATTTTTGTTGCGATCTGCCTTCACCCCCTGCAGCTCCTTCCCCTTTCTTATGTTTAAGAAGTAGGGTTTCCTGACATATGTTTTGTAATTCAGACAAATTAGGTTCGGAAAGAACTAACTAGATCACAATTGCTGCAGGATCAAGTTCCTCCTTTTCCATCAGAAACTGCTGTATCAATAGTTGAGGAAGAACTTGGAGACCCTGTAGATGACATATTTGAAAGATTTGACCGAGAACCAATTGCTGCAGCGAGTCTTGGTATTTTGATTCATCTTGGATTCTTTTGATTAATATTGTTTTATTAGCCTAAGAAAATATGATTTATCACACTGTCATTCCTATATGCAGGCCAGGTCCATCGTGCAAAATTGAAGGGACAAGAAGTCGTTGTTAAAGTACAAAGACCTGGTCTTAAAGATCTGTTTGATATTGACCTTAAAAATCTGAGGGTTAGTTGCAAAATATTAAGCTTCGTTGTGTTTGATTCTCGTAAGCTTGTAGTGGTGGGCAAGTTCCCAATGCAATGAGTATAATGTGCTGCAAAGCAGGATATGTGTTATCTTCATTGTTGAATTGAAACATTACCAATTTCCTCTGATCTTTTTGTCATTTTCAATAGAAATAGTGGAAAATCTTCTACCACTCTACGGTCTCCTACCTACTTGTAGTAGTTCTAATATTGATCTTGTCAATTTTCCTTGGACATAAAATTGATATAATTTGGCCATTTTTCTTATCTGATATTTTGTCATTTATGATCTTCAGGTAATAGCTGAATATCTTCAGAAGATTGATCCAAAATCTGATGGCGCAAAAAGGGATTGGGTCGCTATCTATGATGAATGTGCAAGTGTCTTATATGAGGTAATCAGTTGCATTTCATGCCATGATTCACGTACATCATAATTTGTGATTCTTCTATTTCTGTATATACACTTCTATAATTTTACAATGAACAAGTACAGAGAAGATTCTTTGAAGTAGTGACTTTCAATTAAAGAATGGTTGGAGCTGCAGTCTAGAGTCAAATGCTGACACAATGATTTAGACGTATTTGCATTACAAAAATTAAGTTGTATAATCAATGAAGAGGAAGGCAAGAGAGAGTTAAATTATCAAGAAAGTAAAACTGAGTATGGTGATTATAGAAGGTATCATAGGTATTACTAGCAAATATTTCGTGTGCTTGTTGATTTCCATTTAAGAGCAGTGAAACTCATAGTTTAAAGTTACCCTAATGCATGGATGTGACAATCCTGATAATTTCCATTTTGGCTCAAGAAAAACATTTTGGAAGTCATTGCAATACACACACACACACACAAAAAGAAGTACTATGAAGTTCTGTATATTCAACTTTTAGCATCATCTTTACCTTCTCCCATATTGCAATTTGCAGTCATGCAGTAATACCTCTGCTAGTTTTCATCATCTATATGAGCCTCTGCTGCTGTCGAGCTTCTGACTACCTTCTCGGACCAAACTACTCAACCTATCCTTACCTTAGATTAAATTGATGGATTTAGTTTAAAAAATGTAACTATCAGAATTGTAATATATGTAGTGTCTGGAATATGTTCCCATCACCCTCCTTCCAGGCCTATTATCAAAAGAAACTGAAGTCGAAATTCAAATTTTTTTCGCTTGGTGCCAAACAGGAACCACAACCACCAGAAAATCACGTACACCCCTCCCCCCACCCCCCAACTCCACGCTACACACAAACACACACATAAAGAGGAAAAAAATGAGCATCACCATGAACTGTAAACATATGAATGCAACAAGTGTTTTGATTGTTCATTTAATTAATCTATAAAATTCATAAGAGAAGAAAAGGCTTTAATCTGTCAAACCTCTATAACTGTTTTGATTGGGCTAGATGTGATGCTTTTATGACAGAAGAGAGGGCTAACAATTATATACACAGCTGATCTCAAATTTATTAGAAATTAGCCCGTAAGCTTAATATCAAGCTTTATGATCTTGATTTATCTGTATTTGTGCACCAAACAATTATAGCAGTTAGTTGCGAGAAGCATTTTGACTAATGTGAAACTATGCAAAAGTGGAACTTTTGTAGAAAAGTACATGAACATCTGTGATAGGTCGAAAGAATAAAATTAGATTACAGGTTCCATAGCTCAAGTTTTGTAGTTCCTATTATGGCATTATTTATTAGATCACAAATCACTGGTGCCATTGTTCGCTCATCCTCCCTATTTGTATTGAAGAGTTATCAGCTTGATTTAACATTCTTTACAACTTTCAGGAAATTGACTACACCAAAGAAGCTGCTAACGCTGAGAAATTTGCATCAAACTTCAAAGACATGGATTATGTCAAAGTCCCAACAATATATTGGGAATATACTACCCCACAGGTATGGACTTTCCGAAATCACCAAAGTTTAACTGTCAACTACTAATTTTTTTATGTAATGTTATTTCTATAAGTCGGTTTTCCATGTTTGTAGGTTCTAACAATGGAATACGTCCCCGGGATCAAAATAAACCGGATACAAGCCCTAGACCAGTTGGGTGTGGATCGCAAGAGGTGTGATCCAATTAAAACAAATTTCAAAAACAGTCTAAGTATTCTTATACTTCTGAACTTCAAAAATATTAATCACATTTTGGGAACTCATGATTTTGGTGCTGCTTAATGCTCGTTAGGTTGGGCCGTTATGCAGTTGAATCTTACCTGGAGCAGATATTGTCTCATGGCTTTTTCCATGCTGATCCAGTGAGTCGTTCTCAAAGCTATTATTTTAAAATTCTCACATAGATATATTACTTTACTTACTGCTGTAGAAATGGACATAGTTAAAAGAAGAACTGTCTGAGCACTGATTTAAGTTCTTATGTTATTTAGAACTAACATGTTTGCACTCTCTCCTCTGAGACAAAGTGTAATGAACATGACATGAAAATTTAGTTGTAGCCAACCATCCCACATAGATTGTGCTATAAGGAATTACTTGTCATAAATGTTAAAACTGTTTGCTTTTGGATTAACCATGTCAATCCTCATTCCAATGCAGCATCCTGGAAACATTGCTGTGGATGATTTCAATGGTGGAAGATTGATCTTTTATGACTTTGGAATGATGGGAAGGTGCATTTCCTCTCTGCTTCATGTAGACAAAAAATTGTTTTCCGGCTTAGAGTTTTCTCTGAGTCATGGAGATCTCTATTATTGCAAAATAATGCTCAGCCTTATATCTTTGCAGTATAAGTCCAAACATCAGAGAAGGCTTGCTGGAAGTATTTTATGGAGTTTATGAGAAAGATGCTGAAAAGGTGATTTTCACCAAATTTGGCTTTCTATCGTGTCTAGCACTTTGTCTATCAGTCAGTTAATAGACATACATATCAATATGTTATGTTCCACCCAATAAAATGCTTGAATATGGTGCAGGTTCTTCAAGCGATGGTTCAAATGGGTGTTCTAGTGCCTACTGGAGATATGACTGCTGTCAGACGAACTGCTCAGTTCTTCCTCAACAGGTTTTCCTTGGATCTTCATCTGATCTGTTTCAAAGTAAAACAGGATCAAAAGTTTCCCTTAAATCTTGTCTGAAGAATTATATCTTGGATATTTATTTATGATGACAAATGGGAGGCTATAACAGAGACAGCGTACCTAGTTAAAAAAATTCTGCTGAAGTTAAGATAGACAAGGAAGTAACTCAATTCTGAGTGCTTTCTGCTCATCCATGTGATCCATAAGTCTGTCTCCTGATGTATCTGCAGAATACCTCAAAAATAACTTCATGTAAAAGTTCAATAATTACATAAATTCCCTTTCAGCTTTTTAATTAAAAATTATTGAAAATTTTGCTAGATAATAACAAATTGCTTGCTTGCTTGCAAGCCAGATTGCTTTTGATCATCTCTTAAGATGATAAATGGTTAATAGGCGTCTTGTTGATTAATGAATACATGAAAGATGTACATGGAGATTGAGAGCTGTGAGGGAGCTTTGCATTTAGCTTTTACATTGCTTGGGAGATGATGTCTGTCATTGTTGATGCTGGTGTCACTATATGCATTGAATCACCATCAGTAGTGAATAACTTGATGACCGATGGAGATTTGGTTGGCCACCAATTTAGCAACCCCATTCATCTGAATGTACTCTGTGCTTTATACTTGTTCATTCTTTGTTCCACTTTTCTGCTTAATTTCCTATAGAGCATATTCCTTTACTGCCAATAAGATTGATGCTATATGGACGAAGTTATGTGTTTAAAGTTTGCCCATAATTGGACATCATTTTCATCTTTCTGCGTACTTCCATAATTATGAAAACGACTTGTTGATAAAATTTCTTCACTAAATCTACTTATCCAGAAATCAGAGTAATGCTTATTGGATAGGAAACTTGTGGCTTCATGCCAAGCTGAGTTCAAGGATAATTCTTGTGTTTCATGAAGCAACTCTATCTGGATGGACTAGTGAGAGAAAAAGATGAGGTGAAACTGTAATTCTAGGGCAATCAATCTCAACTTAAAGAGCCTCATGTCATTCAGAAATAGTTTTTGCTTTTGTTTGTATTACATTACCTTGTCCTAAGTTTGGATAAAGCAATATCTTAGCTGCATGGCCCTTGTTTTGAAAGACACATAAAATTTGTAGAAGTTAGGCAGGAAAAGATCAAAAGTTTGAAAAACCTCTCAATGTAATTACTTAAGGTAAGAAGTGAATTTGTGCAGCTTTGAAGAACGCCTTGCAGCACAAAGAAAAGAAAGAGAAATGGCAACAGAAGAACTTGGATTCAAGAAGCCATTGAGCAAAGAGGAAAAGATTGAGAAAAAGAAGCAGCGTCTTGCTGCAATTGGTAAATCACTGATGTTATATATTTTGTTAAAGAACTAGCTTAGATGTTGCTATTTCTAAACCTATGACATATTATTATGATAGATAATGTCATGTTAAAAAGCAGGTTGGTTCTCAAGCCCATGTTTTATATCTTCCGTTATATTTCTCTCAATTGAACTAGAAAAGAGTTTATGTAATATCATGTACACTGGGTTTTCATTAATCTAGATGTCTGTAGCTGTTCTCTTCGTGTCAACATATTGTAGGGCTTATTTTGCATTTACACTGTCTTCTCCACTTTTTTAATTTGTATGTTGGATTTACTGTGTTTAATTGGTTGTTGTTTTTGTATTACACAGTGATGCGTTAGCTGCCTTTCACCTCTTCCAAGACATATGATAGAAACTGACCAGCTGCTTTTTATACTTTTAGCTTGCTGTTAGGAAAGCGGGTCCTCTTATGGCGATTCATTTTTCTTTTAATACAGGTGAAGATTTGTTGGCCATTGCAGCAGATCAACCTTTTCGATTTCCTGCCACTTTCACTTTTGTTGTTAGAGCCTTTTCAGGTACTTTACTTTCATTTTGACTGTCTCACTGGCGTAGTTACTAGTAATGGTGTTTACGTGAAGTTTATCTGCACAGTGTTGGATGGTATTGGCAAGGGACTTGACCCTCGATTTGATATCACTGAGATTGCTAAACCGTAAGTTCATTTTGAAATTTATGTAGTTCAATAATCAAACTCTGGATCTGATGCTTACATCCTATTCAATTGTTATACTTTGAAATTAAAGGCATAGCTGTCTTTCTTTCAACTAACATGCATAGCATGTATGTCGCAGCTATGCTCTAGAATTGTTAAAGTTTCGTGAAGCTGGTGTTGAAGTTATACTAAAGGCAAGTTTCTGAAGCTCGTTTAGCTTGATAATAAGTTTACCAAGATAGTCTAAGAGGAAGATGTTATAGAAAACATTGCTAAAATATGACCTTGATTATGTTCAGGACTTCAGAAAGAGATGGGATAGACAATCCCGTGCAGTTTTCAATTTATTTAGGCAGGCTGATAGAGTCGAAAAGCTTGCTGAAATTATCCAGCGACTGGTGGGTAATATGTGTTATCTGCTGGATTAACTTGAGTATTGAAACAATTTCAATGATTCACCAGTCGCAAAATTAAAATACAAATTTCAACCATGTTATGCCTTGCTTGTAGGAACAAGGAGATTTGAAACTTCGTGTAAGAACATTGGAGTCTGAGAGGGCTTTTCAACGTGTTGCAGCTGTCCAAAACATGGTTGGCAGTGTAAGTTCATGGAACATCAAGTGATGTTTACTACTTCATATTAGTGTTTTCTTTTTGTTCCCTTGCATAAATAATACTAGGACCTATAGTGGCAAATATAAATTGAATTTATCACCATTAAATATAATTGAGAATTTTTTTTTGGAATTTAAATGTCAAATCTCTCAACAGTCTTGGTACTTTTATGTATAGTAATTATAGAAGTATAGTAGATAACACTTGCCCTTTTAACCAATTATAGTTACATGCAAATACCATGAGTATTTGAGGCTTGGATGGGCACGAAGATGCCCTATAAATTCCTTTTCCTTGAATCTTTCCTCTGGCTCGTGTTGCTGGTTGTCTAATGTGTGGTTGAAATTCTAAGAAATGTCAGTAATTGAGTGGTGAAGGCCTTTTTCTATGTTTTTGGCAGAATTCGTCGTAAAATATTCATGCTTTGGTCCTCCATCAAAGTGAAGTTTGTTTATATTTTGTTCCTCAAATATTCTATTCTACCATGTTAATTTTGCTGGTCTGGCATTTGCATCTTTTCTTTTTATACATTAAACTCGGAACTGTTTATTTTGAATTGAGGCGATGGTTTACTTAAAGTATCTATCCAGTATATTAAGCCATAAGAATTCTCAGTCAAGTTTAAGCAATTAGGGATATGTTCTTATTCTCACATTTTAGGAGTCTACATCGAGCTTGTTACTTGGGCATAAGAACAGGGTAAATATGGGATCAGAGAGTTACCATGGCAAGAAACCATGAGACAAATTATGTATAGGTGGAATTTTTATAAAGTATCTGGTCCGCAAAATCTCCAAGAATGAAGCGCTAGATAGTATGTAACATATATGTACTCGTAAGTCATAACAACGTAGAGCTTCAGTTTGTAATTCCTTGGAAAAGTGATTACGTTCGTCTATGATTTTAGATTTTGTTATTTAATATACCACTTACAAATATAATGGCTCAGTTATAAAGAAGAAATGATCGAATTCATTCATAGTTGGGGTTTCAAATCTCTTTGATTGCCTGTCAGGTTTCAATCTTTTGCTTTAGTGAAAAAGTGAAGTTCAAATGAAAGATCTCTTTTAATTTTAAAGGGTAAAATATCCTGGTCTTCGACTTCATCCCATTTTCCATCATTTTGGGTGTTAATTAACAGGCAGTTGCTGCTGGAAGCTTAATTAACCTTGCTACAATTTTATACCTCAATTCAATCAAGGTTAGCCTCCAATTTATTTTGAGTCACATAGTCTCAATCATTCCTTAACCTGTATTGCATACATCTTCAATTGTGTTTCACCCACTTAATTCTGTCTCCAGATGCCTGCTACTGTTGCGTACGTCTTCTGTGCATTCTTTAGCCTTAAAGTTCTGATTGGCATGGTGAAGGTTAAGAAATTAGATCAACGAGAACAGCTGATCACTGGAACTGCTTAAATAAATGGTAAGTGACATTTTCTTTACATTATTCGAAAACTTTTACATTTTTCAAGATGAGACATTGCAAGTGGCACATTAATATTGGGGCCATTTAATAGAGTCCAAATGGAGCTTTGCGAAACATTTAGTCACTTTTGGACTGAAACAACTTTGCCCTATATATAAAGTAATGTGTTACGACAGATAACAAAATAAGAAACCTAATTTACATGAATCTATTCTTTTGGGATAAACATTCTGGTCAAGAAATATAGCTTACCTCTGTCTGCTAAATAGGTCTTTAAGTCTGCAATTAAGAAAATAAAGATGGTTGAAAAAGAAAGGATTTCTAGTAGTTGTGAATCACAACCAAGAGAAAGTGACATGATGCTACTTATTAAGCTATGAAATGTTTGTAAGTAGTATGGAATAGGTTTGAGGATTCTTGATATTCTTAAATGAGAAAATATTGCTAATGAAATAACTGGACAAAATTTACATGTAAGAAACTGTATCACTAGTTATTGCAAGGCCACATGACTCCCAGTTGGTTATCATTAATGCTAGTTACCAGTAGGGATTTGAACTCCAACACCAGTTTCATTAAGAAGAATAGAAAACAAGAATTTAACTTTGAGATATGGAACGAAGTTTACAAGGAAATTGTTTGGGACTTAATTTGTACTCATCCAATACTAGACTAAATCAAGGTTTTGTATCCTGCTATGTTAGCATGATAAATAAGTCAACTTTATATCCAATTGCTTTTTGTTTTCATAATAAGCATGATAAGTATCCTGTTAGACTCTTCTAATTTTTTTATTACCAGTTGTTTTATGGTGTTATTAGTTACATTATTAAGGTAGCTCTAACTAGCAAGCTTGTTTCTTTCTCTATTACAGTCTATAACTCAATGGTTTCCCCACACTTCCTACAACGCCTGAGTTGTGAGATTTTTTGTTGTGATTTGAATGGCGGTCGCGTTACAAATTCAGAGTGGAGATTACTTATTTGAAGCCATAAACATAAATGCAAGTCAAAACACTTCCAAAGTTCTGAATGACTGCAGAATTTCTGGTACTATCATTTGGATAACATTTCTGAGCCTTTGTGGCTTGGAACTGCTTAATTTGAGACGCGCACTAAATCTATTTGAGGCTCAAAACCTTGGTGCATACCTCTTACAATTGACTTCACGCATTTGCTAGGTTTGCCCAACCATATTCTTGCATCTCCGATTTTCTAACTGAAATTTTGCCTGAAGTCCATTTGTGGCTTTATTTTTTTCACGGCAGGCCATTTCTTGTTTTCCTGTAGCTCTTTATTTGTAGATATATTACTTTAAATTTCAGTATTAGATATCAAAATTGATGTAACTCCAACTTGAGGAGGCAGGAGCCAGTATACTGCAAATAGTGTAACATATTTCCAATGTTCATGTATTCTGACAACACTTGGTAGAACCAACTTGGAAATGAAACATCGACACATTGACTTGCAACTAGTTCTTCGTCTCTGTTTCTTACATTTATGTGATCTGATGTTTCAATGGAATGCAAGTGTCAGTTATATAGTGCTCTTGTAGTACATAAAATCAATTTCAGTGATGCTTTTGGGTTTTTCGCCTTTGTTTGATTGTTGTTTTATCGATCACCCCACCCCCATCTTAGCTTATGTAGCTAATATACTGGATGGAATGTAGATTGCTGCAAAGAAATAACATGCTGGTATTAATAAAGATGTAGATGAGCAGACAATTTGTCGACATCTGCTCCATATTGCCCGTATCCTAGCATATGTAGTTGTAATATGAGAGAAATGGCAGATTGTGAGTAGGAGCAACTATGGAGGAGATGTCACATCATTCTTAAATGTTCTTACAGATTGGTCTTTTGTTTCACGCTTAAATATTCTGATGAGAGTTGATGCATAGGCGAGCTGTTTATTTTCTTAGATTTTTGTCATGACCTCTTTCTTGGATCTTAGAGTACCCCTTCTCCACCATCCCACCCCGCCAACCCACCACCCCCAAAGAAGTGAAGTAGCACATAGACCTCCGTGGTGGCAAGTGTGCTTCAAAGTTTAAATGACAATAGGGTCAATTACATCGATCTCCCATGGGAAACTGCAAGTGTGCTTACCGACAATGGGTCAATTACAATGATGTTCCATGAGAAACAGCTACATTACTGGCTGTTTCTCTCTTTTGAAATTATCGAAACCTCCCCTCCGATGAAACAAGAAAAGTGTATAATCAGTAATTTAGCCATGTCTCAGGAGGGCTTTATCTTCAAGCAAGAAAATGATGACTCTAAAGTTGAGTCTCCTTTTTCCATTCTTTATTCTTTTTCCTTGTTGGATAATACAACTTGGAATGAAGTGATTGAGCTGTAGAATGGATGTCCATGTGCTCAAAGCCTGAAAATAACTTAAATAAAAGAAAGAAAAAAAACTTTTTCTAAGTATTTGTGAATTTTGCATATTTAAACATATCTATTGGCCCTGTCGCAGGAGTGAACGCAAATATTATACTAAAAGTCATATTTGTTGCCAGCCTAAGAGCTCACGAGTTGGTGAGATGTGGGATGCCACAAAGCCAAAATTCCCCCAAAAACATTATTGTTCTGTCGTTTAGGATTTGTGGAGGCATTATTGCACTTATCTGTACGGATTCTGAGGTTTTGTTTGCATTGCATATCCATCTAGCCAACCCAATGAAGCTGGTGTTCTTACATCATTAATTCTTTTTTTTTTTTAATAGATAGATAGTAACCTTTATGGGCACCACTATAAGAATTTTTGTTTTTGTCGAATATTCAATTTGAACTATGGCTTAGGATGGTACTTACTTTCATATAGCTATTGTCGAAGGGATGTTTGGTTAAGTCCTCTAGTCCACAAATTTTTTGGGTAGAAGAATAATGATACGAGTGATATTGGAAAGAAAGAGAAAGTTTAAATCGAATGAAAAATAATTAGTTATTCTTCCTCCCATTAGGAAAAATTTGGTCTCGACGAACCATTCGGTTAGTTACAAGCAACAAACAATGAGCGAGCTTCTTATCATGATTTTATCAATATGTCTTTAATATTGTGATTGGTTCATAAATTACAAACTTACCTATCGTGTATATTCTACTTTACTATAAAAAAATACATGTTTCATTGTTGGGTTTCTTAGGTTTTTCATGTCACAAACATTTTTCTTTTTAAGTATATTATATAGAGGGTAATAAGTTGTTGAAACTAGTTTCTATTCGTCATATTGGAATTCACCATCTACTCTGCACATTATACATATTATATTGTAAATTAATTTTCATTATCAATAAAAATAAATTTCATTCTCGATTTACAATGCTTCGATAAGCATTTTCGGGTATGATTGCCGTACAACAATTATTGTATAACGTGTTGTATTGTACATTCAGCAAAAATAATCGCGGTTGATCGTCTATCGGCCACACGATACTTCTTTTTCTACAAAAAGGCGCCCATGAATGTGTCGTGTGTTAACTTATTGTTGTTCAAATTTACCTCCGACACTCATTTTAATCTCAACGGCCTCACGCTCGTCGTATCTTTTGCTAAGTTCTCTCCAACCAAAGTTTAGGACGTTGTAGTTCTGATTTTGCAAAATACAGATGTTTTCTTGCCAAACATAATCTCAAAAATGTATTTAATTCAGCACATAATATGGGTTGTTTCACATATTAAACTCAAAATGGTGTTTTCCAGCAAGAAACACTCAATGATGAAGACAGCATAAAACCCAATGTCTTAAAAACATGCTTTGTTTATGCTCATTAAGAAGGCCAGACACATAATGAATCATAATTAATCAAAGACTGAAAATTTCTGATTAGCTTAATTAATTGTGATTAATCAATAACTGGACCACATCAAGGTTGACCATTCTAGATTTATGAGCCAGTTAAGCTTAAGCCCAGATTAACAAGAATCTGATTAAAATAATCACCTCCATTTGAATATGTCAGAGGTATGTTGGAAGATGATCAGATTCATTATTTTTTTATACTGTTTGTTCTACAGAGAACAGTACCACATGTTAAGCCAATCTGGGCACTAGACTTCTTGGGATAATACTGGATTGTTTTATCAAGTTGATGGAGATTTGGGACAACTTATAAAAAGTCATTGCAAGAAGTTAGCAAGTAAAACAAGAAGAATGGTTTTAATTTTTATAAGAGATGGAGTTGGCAAGTAAAACATCATGAAAGACTAAAAGAAGGGAGATTCATATTTAAAGATATAGGGTAAGATAGAAGTATACATACTTCAAATCCAAAGATCATAAAGTTCCAAGGTTAAAAATGTATTTTTTTTTTTTATTAACATATTATTTGTATATATTCCGTGCGTGTATCATATTCATGTAGAAAAATGAGAAATAATGATTTTATTTTACTCTATGCTTCCTACTGATTGTGCAAGAAAGTATATGTAAAAATTGCATTATTTTGGATCCTCTATTTTAATTTATATTTTATTATATATTTTATTTTATGGATATATGTCAAATATATGTGATACACAATTAAACATTTATTTTAAAAAAAATATTTTATATCTAAGATTTGAAATTAAAAGTAAAACATCAATTTGAATTGCTTCTGCAGAAACAAAAAAAAGGTTGAGTTAGTGCTGCTGATAGAATTCAATAGAAGCAATATCTAATTTTGTGGGGCAAGATTATTGCCAGTTTTTATAGAAATATGAACTCAAAAAACTTCAGATTATTCAAAGTTGTAAGAAAAAAAAATATTGATTTAGTCAGCAATCACAAGTATGTCAAGACCAATTTAAATAAGTTCTTGTATTATTTGTCATAATCGTATACTTTTCTTACAATGGCAGAAGAATATATCACCATAAATTTTAATTTGTTCCGATTATGATACAATACATTAATTAATACTTAATTTAGTGCCAGTTCATCAAAAGAATTGTTCAAAGTCATCCTCTCATTCAAAAAAATAAACTAAAAATAAGTAAGGGAAAAATGCTGATCTCACAAAATTAGACCCTTTAAATAAAAATTATTCCAGATATCAGTTGAATTTCTTTATCATTTTTCTAATTCATGAAAATTGACCAAAGTATGATACACAGTATACATAAAACAAATTCATGATTGATGGCTTATAAGATTATATAAATCTCCTCACATCTTTTTTAATATAATATCTGAACTACCTCCCAAATCATGGCTGATTTGAAACATTTGACACTTTTAAATCAAAACCCTCATAGATCATTAACCATTGTTCAACAATCTCATTCTTGATAACTAAACAAAATTCATAAAAATATTAGATATTAAGGAAAACAAAAACAGAAAAGAATGCCCAATAATAATATCTGCAGCACAAAAATGTTGTTAATTAATTCATATTTCTGAGAACAAACAATTTACATTAACCCTAAAGGCTTAATTAAGGCAAGGACTGAGTATAGATGTAGTCTTCACTCTCCAAAATAGTTTCTTGTGATCCTTCATTCCCCTCTTTGCACTCGACTTTCTCCTTGTTACACTTTCCTTTTACCTGCATCAATCATTTTAGCATCATCCCATCTAAGTTTTTGATATATACATGCAATATTAGATACTTAAATGTGTATATATATACACTAAATCGAGGTAAGAGTCTATGTCAAACCCTTCGCCTAGGCACAGACAGACATTGTTAACAAAAATAATATATATATATATTATATATATATATATATATATGTTTGTGTGTATTCATGGATCTATAGAAAGCTGTGTGTGTGTGTGTGTGTGTGAATGGTCTTACCAACTCAGTTGATTTCCCTGCAGCTGAATCCACTGTCATTTCATTTGTGGCTCCTCCTTGACTAAATAACACAAAATGTATTAGCAAAGCTACAAGTAGAAGAGAAAACAGGCTTGAAAATCTCATTTTTATTTTTATTTTTATTTTCTAAAAACTTAGTTCAAATGTACTGAAGTGCAACTGATTTATCTGCTTATTATATATAGCACAGGGAAAGGAGAAAGATGATGTTGTAGAGGAAATCTTGAATACAATATCTTGTGTGAGTAATTTATTCTTACAAGGGTTCTGCTGTTTTTCAACTTCTTTTGACCTGTCTTCTGATTCCACGGCAACAAGCTCGATCACCAAGATAAAGGGTTGGCTTCTCTGGTTGTTTTAACTTTAAAAATGCACCCCCACCCCCACCCCCACCCCCACCCCTCACCAGCACAGAGATAGAAGGAGATAGAAGTTCCATGGAAGTGGCTGATCTTATTAATTCAACTCTGTAATTTATTTTGCTCAATAATGTGATCAAGAATTATATTACTGGAGAAATTTTTACTTATACGAATTCGTGTGTGTATCTAATGGTTAGATCTGCATGTCACGTGTGGAAAGCTCTATAGTTGCTACAAATGTATGTTATGGAAATATTTTATGTTGTCCGAGATTTATTGATTTAAATAATAATTATTAAAGAATTTGAAATTTAAGATAATTAAATACATTTCAAATAAGTATAAGAAATTTATTTTTATAGATTTAAAATCTTTAACTTCAAATTCTTTGATATAAATACAATCTTAAAAGAATTTTTCAGTATTGGGAAGAATCTTGGATGGATCAAGTGTGTTAATGTTAGTCCTCACCTATTCTTGGATTAGAAGATGTGGGTGGTGAAAACTACTTATCCCTCCTAGTGATAAAGTGATATAAAAATAATTTATTATTTTTTTAAATAATCAACTATTTTTTTTCTTAGGGTGATAGAAAAATGATAAAAATATCTATATCTATATCTATATATATATATATATATATATTCATTAACACCAACTTGAAAATTACATGAAATGGATGTGAAAATTTCATATAAGTTGCTTTACTAGGTTTAGATAATGTTTGCTATAAGCAATATTTTCAAAATTGGATCGTATCGGCTAGTTCAATCGATTTAATCGGGAATCGGAGGTCAGCCCGGTTCAATTTTATTCAAAAATTATTTTAATCGGTTTGACCGATCAAAATCGGTCAACAACCGCCCAAAATCGATCAAAATCGGCCAAAATCGATTTTGACCGATTTTTATGTTTTTTTTTATTTTTTGTTTTAAATTTTTATAAATATTTAAATTTGATATTTTATTATATTTATGTAATTATTTAAATTTTGTGTTTTGTTATATGTATTTTTATGTAACTATTTATTTATTTTTACATTTAAAATGTATTACATAACAATTAATTTATTATATTATTATTTTATATAAAAAATAAAAAAACATAATTAATTTTAACTAAATCGATCCGATCGATTGAACTACTAATTTTAACAATTAACAAGACCGATTTCATCACTTATCCGATTATAAAAACGTTGTCTATGAGTACCATACATATAATATAGTGAAGTGCATAAAAATCTACATAAAGTTGAGGGTGATATATGATTGGAGACATGCCCTTGCAAAAACTCCTAACCCCTCTTTCTCAACCATATCCATAGCATGAACACTTGAAAAGCTTGTACTATCTTTTTGGAACTGTATAATTCGCTGGCCCATAAATGTAACATTGGATTTGTCGAATGAATATGGGAATCATGATTACCACACACACAAAAAAAAAAAAAAGATTCCTCCACCATATCAAAAATCGTATCGTGCTTTATAATATAAAATCATATGAACTCGACTAGTAAGTGATCACAAATCTAATTAAATTGTTATAAATTTGATTACGTGTCACCTTTTGATTACATGACATATCCAATTCTTATAAATAATATTTTTATAAAAAATAAACAAAGAAAAAAAAACAAGATGGAGGGCTCCACCCCCCAAAAAAAAAAAAAAAAACAAAGAAAAATAGTA
This sequence comes from Paulownia fortunei, assembly GCA_019321725.1. Classification (NCBI taxonomy): domain Eukaryota; kingdom Viridiplantae; phylum Streptophyta; class Magnoliopsida; order Lamiales; family Paulowniaceae; genus Paulownia; species Paulownia fortunei. Next base: position 1,514,047 of record CM033110.1, read on the forward strand.
AGATTCCACAAAGTTGCTGCCAATGATAACTCTTTTACTACTTGGAAAAATATAAGGCGTTGTACTAGGAGTATACTAATTCATATAAGCATAATTACTTGTCAAAGTTTAGGTCCAGAATTATTGCTTCATCCCCACCACTTTAGTATCTCACTAACTCAGATTTCAAGAAATGTAAAATGTCCCTACTCTTTTTGTTTTTGTTTTTGTTTTTGGCAAGTGAGGTTCATACACCCCACCACACACACACACACAAGATAACAACAATTTTTTAAAAAAATTGTTGGAATAAAATGTTTTTACACATTAAATATGAGATATTTGTTGATTTTATATTTTTCCTTCTTTTTTCAATAATTGATTATATGTTGTTGCTTCTAAATTTGTTTGTATTTTTACAAAAAAAAAAAATGTGTGGAAAAAAAGTCAAGGGATTTGTTTTAGCATCTTATTTTTTTCCATAAAGTCCAAGACAGGTATGAAACCTTGAGAAATCTTGTAAGCTCACATTTCATTAAATCTTCAACTAATCACTAATGTAGGACCAATCAAATTCTGCACCTTTCTCTTTTTTTTTCTTTCTATTTAAATTTTAAAAAGGAAAAAGAAACCCTTTTTTCATTTAATTAAGAAAAAAATAATAATAATTTGAGAGGACAAGAAGAAAGAGATCTAGATGGTAGCCCCAATGAAAAAATCATGCCATCTATCTTCACTATCAAAAAGTGGCTTCTTGTTCCAATTAGGAAATTTTAACAAGCCAATCAATGAGGAAAAAATGGCTGGGAAAACAAAGAACAAAAACAACACATGTGTACCTTATTTTTTTGTGTCTAAGAGAAAGCATTCCACCACATGGGGTGGGACAACCTAAATACATAGTCATCCCACACATCTTGCACTAATTAGCCAAAGTCCTTAGTCCTCACTTGCTACATGTCCAAAACTTTCCTCACTAGGAGTACTAATAGTAGGAAGAAAAAGAGAGTAATACTTCATTCTTGTCGTCGTGTTTTTATAATTAAATTGATGATCGAATTGATTTTTTTGTTGGTCATCGATTCAATCGATTGGGTTGATTTTGAAGTGGTCCGACACGACCAGTCAAATAAAAACTGACTAATTGTTATGTACACAATTTTAAATATAAAAAAATAAATAATTAATTAAAAATATACTTAATAAAGTCCAAAATTCAAATAATTATATGCATATAACCAAATACCAAGTTTAAATTTTGTTTAAAAAAAAATACTGTTGGTTTTTGACTAATTTTATTCAATTTTGATCGATTTTCAATAATTTATAATCAAAAGGATTAGATCAATCATTGATTTTCGATTGAACCAATCAATCAAATCCGATTATGAAAACACTGATCATCACGACTCCTACATATCTATTGGATTCTCTTATCATTCACCTCCTGTCATTTACTTGTCACAAAGAAAAAAAAAAAAACTCGTGCATAGGTATATCTAAGCATTGCCACAAGTAGTGGCCGTCACGATTGAAGTAGGAAAGAAAATCATTTTTTCAATAATTTATGTGAGATTCATAGATAGTTAATTAAGCATTAAAAAAAATGGAAGGGAAATGTGATAATAGAAACCGAATAATATTCTGCCAAACTTCTAGTTAATTGTCACTATTAATTATTATCGTGTACGTATATATTTTTATTTTTGACAATTCTTTTAAATCAATCGTCTTTAATTTTAGAATTAAAAAAATATAACCGAAGACAACTTCGGCAAACCTAAAGTAATTTTTTTTATTTATTTTAAGACTAATTTCTTAAAATGAATAGGGAGTCTAAATTGAAATCACGAAAAGTTCTCGACACGTTCGACTAATTAATGTCGCGCTTGCTTAAACAACCCACATCACGGGTACTTATTATTGGGTGTAGTAGCAAAAATACCAATTGGGAATACTCTCATTTGTCTCAACCACTGACCATAATTGATCAAAATTGAGAGTAAAGGAAGATGCTCTAAACAAAGTGTGAAAATGTCCTGGAGGACAATATTGACCTACTCTGATTGAGACTTTGAAGGAGACATCAGATCATTTTCTTCGTATTATTGATTCAGATATTATTTGTTTGCTTATATCCCTTTTCAATATTTCAATAAATTATTAAATAAGTCTATTTGTCACTTTCATGAGTTTATTTTTATTAATATTTGTAAAATTTAAAAAAATAAAACTCCAAATGCTCATATAAAATGCTGTGAAAAGTCTAAAACATTTTTTTTTGAAGATGTTTTTTTTTTTTTTTATAGAAATATCAAATATTTTAGAATAAAAGTAACTTATCCCATTGCCAAAGTAAGAGGGAAATATTGTTTTTTTTTTTTTTTTTGGGTAATAAAATAAGTGTTAAAGTAATCTTTTGCTATTTAAATTTGAGATGTAAGTATGAAATAGGCCTTTTATCATTGCTAAGTTTGAAGCGCACAAATATTGAATAAAAAGATAACGAAAATAAATCGAACAAATTTTATGAAACATAACAAAATATTCCATCTTTTATTTATATATGTAAAAATAGGTTGACTTTGTACTAAGAAAAAATATTATTTTGTAATATCACGCTGTCAATGTTGTTTAGTACAACAAAAGTAAATAATTTTTTTTCTTTTTCCTTAAATTGTAGAAACAACGAAACATTAATTATTTTACGAAGTTAGGGATACTTTCCCATAATAAAGGATAGAAGCCAAAAAGAGAAGGAAATTGACGGACAACTAACGGCGTTAAGATGTGGGCTAGAAAATGGCAAGAGAGTGGGGGGAGTAGGGCCTTTGAGTCAGAAATATGAATGGGAACACTGTTCTTTACAGTCTGTACTTAACCCCCACCTTCGCCAACAGTCCATGTATTTGCCCCCCTCAAACTGTCAATATTTGTTAACTTGAATTTTTTATTTATTTTAATATTTTATTTTATATTTTATATTATAAATATATATTAATTATATAAATATTTTTTAAATATATATTTGACTTGAATTATATACACTTAATGTGCATATGTAAAGTAAAATACGATAAAATATCCAAAGTACATATTTTTACACGCATATAATACATCCAATAATATATATTGGGTATGTATGTTATTATATATTTATATACACTTATAAATATATATATATATATATATATATATGAGTGTGTGTAAAATATACGATGAGATATATTTTCAATACATATTATCGATTGAACGTAACATCTATTTTCAATACATATTATCGATTGAACGTAATATCTATTATTCTCAGCTTAGACATACTCCACCTTCCTCTTAATTTCTGTCTTAACCATTTATGGAAACTTACTTTTACTTCATTTGGGCTGCTATTAATAAGAGTATTTATTGTTGTGAGTTAATGTGAATGAATTGTTTTGCTATGACCTAATAATTGAAATTTATTTGGTGTGTTTCTTATATTCTTTGTTTTTTTGTTTTTTTAGTGATGGAAATTTTTATTTGGGTTGGATTTTGACCAAACTTAAATTATTCACCAGATAATTAAATTTATACTTGCTATATATGCAATTAGTTCACATTTTAGGAAGAATGACAAATTATAAAATAAATATAATTATAATTATTAAAAATATTATACTTAATAGTATATATTATATACATATCTCACTATATATTTATATATAAATACACATTCATTCATATATATATATAAATATATAATAAAATACACATTCAATATATATTCTCATATAACATTCATTAAATATTTCCAAAGTTACATCTTGTGGATATGGGAACAACACAAGTGGAAGAGAAATAAAGATAATTGGTTTTGTTGATTCTATGTGTTATATGTCACAATTTAGTTGTCTCCTTCCATGTTTTCATGACACTCAAAATTCTTTTTGCACAATAAGTTTTGAGAAAAAGAACAAAAAAAGAAATGTTTTAAAATTCTCCAAAGATTTATTTAAAAAATAATAATAATAATAATTCAAGTGGGACCCACTTTAAGGAACAAAACTTACATTTCTCTACATTTTTCACTCATTTTCTCTCTGACAACTCATTTTCCATATATAAAAACCCTACTCTCTCACTACTTACTCTCTCTCTCTCACACACACAGCACTGAGAAAAAAAACTCAGTCCTGCACACACCTATACATACACATAGACACCTCCTCATCTTCCCCCATTTTTCCCTTGTATAAAAAACCCTAATTTCCCATCTCCGTCCTCTTTTCCACCCCTACCACCCCACCAAATGCCTCACCCCTAGTCACCTCCATTGCTCCACCTCCACAAATGACTCCCACTCTCAGTCTCTTCCTCACTCTCAGTCTCTTCCTCCTCCTCCACCGCCATGGCTCCGCCTCTCAGGACGAAATCAGATCACTCCTCGAGTTCAAAAAGGGCATCAAATCCGACCCCTCCAACCGAATCTTCTCCACTTGGGTTTACCCTGCCAACGTCTCCGCCTGCCCCGCCGACTTCCATGGCGTTGTTTGTGACTCCGCCACCTCCTCCGTGGTCGCCATTGCCCTTGACCGTCTTGGCCTCGTTGGCGACCTCAAATTCAGCACTCTCATTCCGCTAAAGTTCCTGCAGAATCTAACCCTTGCCGGAAACTCACTCACCGGTCGCCTTGTGCCGACTCTCGGCATAATGTCGTCTCTCCAAGTAATTGATCTCTCTGGAAATCAATTTTACGGCCCAATTCCAGCTCGGTTGAATGATCTTTGGGCACTGCATTATCTAAATTTCTCTAATAATAATTTCTCTGGAGGATTTCCTACTGGAATCCGTAACTTACAGCAGTTGAAAGTGTTGGATTTGCATTCGAATCAGCTGCACGGGGTTGTGCAGGAACTGATTCCTGAGCTGAGGAATGTGGAATACTTGGATTTGAGCAGGAATGAGTTTTCCGGGTCCATGGAATTGAGTGTGGAGAATGTTTCTAGTTTGGCTAATACTGTGCAGCACGTAAACTTGAGTGGGAATGATTTAGGGGGTCGGTTTTTGGGGGGCGATGCAATGAGGTTGTTTCGGAACTTGCAGGTTTTGGACTTGGGTGATAACGGGATTGTTGGTGAACTGCCGGAGTTTGGGCAGTTGCCAAATCTTCACGTGCTAAGGCTCGGAAGTAATCAGCTTTTTGGGTCTGTACCAGGGGAGCTCTTGCAGGGGGCTATCCCATTGGTGGAGTTGGATCTCAGTGTTAATGGATTTTCAGGTGAGGCGTTGACGTTAATTTAATATTGTTTTTATGTTTTTTTTCTTTTCCTCTTAGGACTTTATATTTTGGTGTTTGCTTTTTAATTTAGATAGATTGGTTGTGATTTAGGCTATTGTACCACTGTAAGAACTCGTGCGCCATTGTTTCTGAATTCTCTGCGTCCTGTCTTGCGTTTTACATGAATGTCTGTTGTTATATTTGGGAAACATTAACTAACTCTAGATCTTGTGGCCATTTACAGGGATACATGTGTCAATTACTGATTTTATGCTATCTAAATCTGCAATTGTATGTGCTTTAAGTTATTTGCTTCTTCTTTTTTTCCCGATTGGAGTAGAATCCGTTGATTGTTATATTAATGCTACCTGAGAAGGATAAAAGAACCTTTTTTTTTTTTTTCTTTCTAAAAGCCTGTGTTGTTTTAGTTGCTATTAGTCCTCAAATTAGAACTCTAAGATCTTGTTCTGGCCTCATTAATCATGCACTAGTATTTGAAGGTCAAAGCAGAGCTCAAAGAACGATTGTTATGTTGAAACAGTCGTTTTTGGAACATAGGGCGGATGAATTGCAGCAGTTAAATCAGAATAAGAATGTAGATACAATTCATTATTACATGTTCTGTTTTCAGGAAAATTCTTCAAAATAAAACCTAGACCTCTACTCCGTCTTTGCCAATGAGTCAATTGTGCTACTTGTGACTTTATTATGTGTTCTGCAGATTAAGTTATTTGTTTGGATGGAGTTTATTATGATGCTGATGACGTGGAATTTGGTCTCGGTTTATTGGTGTTAAAATACTTTTGAGCAAGGTTGTGAGAATTTGCATGCTGGGCATTTCCTTTTTGCAATTGTCCATGTTTCGATCATAGCTTGTGAATGGGCATGGGGATGGGGATGGGTGGCGGCAGCCACTGACCAAGTGCGGATTATTTGTCCTGATCAGAATTGTTTAATAATCAGTTTAAAGGTGATTCGAGCAAAATTAGACTATGCGAGCAGTCCAATTAGTTTTGTTTCAACACCTAACTTCTCACTTTATCGAAGCAATTAATTTAGTTCTTTTTTTATCAGTGGAAATATATATTCCAAACTAAATAGGGCCATAATGTTGTGGGATTCTTGACCTGAACTGATTAACTCTAGATCTTTAAAGATGGTGCTGCTACATTTGTACTTATTATCTTACCTATACAGTTAAACAAAGAAATTCACATACTTGTACTGTTTAAAGTTGTGGTCCTGAATTAGTAGCTTTTATTCCGAAATTGGTTGATATAGTTACTATGTTGCATTCTTGCTGTTAGCATGAAATACTGAGGTTTGTGTGACATCAAACTGCTTATGTTGTGTTTCTGTACATGGATATCATGCATAAATCTATTTTGCCCATATTAGCTGTTTGGGTGCATACAGAGACCCTAAGCGCTGCATCTAGAATTCTTATTTCATCTTCAGTGAGGAATAGCAAATGTTTTTTGCCCCACTTATACTTCACAAATTTGAAACTAGAATAGCCACATTTTAATTTCATATGTTACAGCAAAAAAACACAATTTCTGTAATCGAATTTTTTATGTGTCTTTGCATTGTAAAGATTTAGTTTTATTTTGTTGGGAATTTTTCATTTCTATGATTTTCTTGTTTCAACCTTTTCTCCGAAGGAATTCTTAGTGTTCCATTTCATTTTCAGGTCCCATTCCGAAAATCAACTCAACAACTTTGGTTACTCTCAACCTTTCATCAAACTCAGTCTCGGGCTCATTGCCACCGTCATTAGGAAATTGTCTGGTTGTTGATCTTAGCAGAAATTTTCTATCAGACGACATATCCGTTCTGACAAATTGGAATGGCAATCTGGAAATTTTAGATTTGAGCTCCAATGGCTTGACAGGAAGCATTCCCAATTTGACACAATTCGAAGAATTGACTTTGCTCAGTATTAGAAACAATTCCTTAGAGGGGGCATTGCCTTCGGCATTGGGCTCCTACCCAAAGCTCAGTACGGTTGATCTGAGCTCCAACAGATTTGATGGCCCAATCCCATCTAGCTTCTTTACTTCAATGACCATAACAAGTTTGAACTTGTCAGGCAATCATTTGACTGGACCAATTCCTCTTGAAGGCTCTCATACAAGCGAGTTGTTGGTTCTACCTTCTATTCCACCCATGGAGTCTTTAGATCTTTCAAATAATGCCTTGACGGGTGGATTACCCTCTGATATAGGCAACTGGGGGAGGCTTAAGTTGCTGAATCTTGCAAGAAATAATCTGTCTGGACAGCTGCCAAATGAATTAAGCAAACTTACTGTTCTGGAGTACCTTGATTTATCCCACAACAATTTCAATGGTCATATTCCTGGTAGACTACCATCAAGTCTGAAGTTCTTGGATGTGGCTTATAATAATTTATCTGGAAAGATTCCTGAAAATCTGAACCATTTTCCTGATTCTTCGTTTAATCCTGGAATGACAGACTTGAACACCGTCATTCCTCCCCATCTGATACTAATGTCCCAAACCAACTTGAAGACGGAGGAAATCATCACAGCTCTAAATCTAGTATCAGAATAGCCATTATTGTTGCATCTATTGGAGCTGCTGTGATGATTGCCTTTGTTCTTTTAGCTTATCATCGAGCTCGGCTTCAAGATTTCCGTGTACAAGGTGGATTTTGTGGCCAGTCTGCTGGTGGAGACGTCAAAGTAGGAAGATTCGGGCGTCCTTCACTTTTCAATTTCAATAGCAGCACGGAACCACCTCCAACTTCGTTAAGCTTTTCTAATGACCATTTGTTGACTTCAAACTCAAGATCATTGTCTGGGCAAATGGAGTCTGGCACTGAAATTGTTGAGCACATATTGCCTGAGGGAGTGGCAGCTGGTGCAGCGTCCATAAATCCCAGCCAACAAGATAATCATCCGACAACATCTGGAAGGAAATCCTCTCCAGGGTCTCCAATAGCTTCACCCCGTTTTATTGACACAATAGAACAACCTGTTACATTGGACGTGTATTCACCAGATCGATTGGCTGGAGAACTGTTCTTCTTGGATGCCTCACTCACATTTACAGCCGAGGAGTTATCTCGAGCTCCAGCAGAAGTACTGGGTAGAAGTAGCCATGGCACTTTGTACAAAGCTACCCTAGATAATGGGCATATGCTGACTGTGAAGTGGTTAAGGGTTGGCTTGGTCAAAAACAAGAAAGATTTTGCAAAGGAAGTAAAAAAAATTGGATCAGTTAGGGATCAGAATGTAATTCCTTTACGTGCTTATTATTGGGGACCAAGAGAACAAGAAAGGCTTATTTTGGCAGACTACGTATTGGGCGATAGCTTGGCCTTACATCTTTATGGTAAGGGCCCGCAATATTGCTTATTTGGTATTTATGCATTTTGATAAATCTTCTATTTTGGCGTCCTAGATTATAGTGATTTGCCTTCCATTGGGGGGGTGAGGGGAGGGGTCATTTAATCATAAAAGTATTTTCGTTGATCTTGGAACAAATTTTTGGTGCACATATTCTATCAGAGGTTTGAATTTTATTTTGGTAAATTATTCATTTCAAGGTCCAGTTTTATGGCATAGATAAAGTCAGTTTCTATCCATCAATAGCAAACGAGGATCAGAAATTCTTGTTTGGGTTTGGCATAACACACCAATTGGGTGGTGAAGGGTGAATTTAAAAATTCTATGACCTTTTCTATCTTTGCGAATAGCTAACATTATACATTTTGTGCAGAGACAACACCTCGTAGATACTCGCCATTATCATTCAACCAAAGGTTGAGAGTTGCTGTTGATGTTGCTCGGTGTCTTATGTTCCTTCATGACAGAGGCCTGCCTCATGGAAACCTAAAGCCAACTAATGTACTCTTGGCAGGCTCTGATTACAGTGTTCGGCTTACTGATTATGGTCTTCATCGCCTGATGACACCTGCAGGCATTGCAGAGCAGATACTGAACCTGGGGGCTCTTGGCTACCGTGCCCCAGAACTTGCTACTGCAGCCAAACCTGTCCCATCATTTAAGACTGATGTGTATGCATTTGGTGTTATCTTGATGGAATTATTGACAAGAAGAAGTGCTGGCGACATCATCTCAGGTCAATCAGGTGCTGTTGATCTTACAGATTGGGTGCGACTCTGTGATCAAGAAGGACGAGGAATGGATTGCATTGACAGAGATATTGCTGGAGGAGAAGAACACTCAAAAGCCATGGATGACATGCTTGCCGTATCACTAAGGTGCATTCTTCCTGTAAATGAAAGGCCTAACATCAGACAAGTCCTCGATGATCTGTGTTCCATATCTGTGTGAAATTTGTACATGTGCCTTGGAATTAATTCTTTTCTGTGACTTGTTCATTGTTTTTTTCCTTTTTTTTTTTTCAATTTTTTAAATTGGTTCCATTGCCTTCAAATTTGGGCTAATCTTCACATATGTTTAGTTTCTCCCCTTCAATTTTTGTGTAAAGGGATGTTTAATCCATTGATTAATTGACATAGTCCCAATCTGATTTCTGAGTTCTGAAGAGTTGCAAACTATTGCTTGTTTCCAATGCATTCATTGAAGGGCAAGCTTTTCTTTGTTATTTCAGCTAATTTTACACTGGCAATTGGATCAGAGTTGGACCAGAGCTGGGCTTATTATTTCGATTATTCAATCTCATAAAAAAAAGTTCAAAATTTCGTACTTATTTAAAGAAAATATAGGGAAGTGTTGTATAAATTGATTATCTTCCTAGTTAGTGAAAATGGGTGTGTTACCATAGGCATTTTGTGCAATTAGTCAAAAATAAATTTATGCTTTTTGTACATTTTGTGAACTTGTACTTTTGAATGATATATATATATATATATATATATATATATATAGATAGATAGATAGATAGATATTATATAGTATTCCACAAACTATTTCACACAAATTTTGGAAATCTCAAATTCTCTTAGAAATCCTAATCTTTTAGTGAAATTATTTAAAATGTTGCTTGAATGCTATATAATCGAAATTTTTAATGGTTGTTCCTATTTATATCGAGTATTTGTTATTAATTATAACTAAATTATCAGGTGAGACTTACGAAAAAGTTTTGATATACTTTAAAGTAATACATACGTTACAATAGTATAAAAAAGTAACATATAACTAAAAAATATATTTACTCAAAACTAGTATTTACCCCCAATTTACTTAATCACATACCTTGTATAGATTTTTAACACGAGTTATTTCTCATAAGTATTAAAAAAGCTTTACAATATACTCATAAATTAAGTTCTTTCTCGTATTTTAATATTTAATGTTTGAAGAATTTACTAAAATTTCTTAAAATAGATTTTTATATCCCCAAAGCTTAGGAAAATATTTTTCAGTAAAAAGTTTCCATTGCACTAACTTATCATTTAAAAAACAAAAAAACCCAACCATTTTAAATTTTTAATACTCACTCAAGTTTTATATTACTCACGTTAAATTGTTTAAAATTTAAAATACAAAAAAATAAAACAATTTTCACGACTCATCAATTTGAATAATTTAAAAAAAATATGTCAAATAACTAAATTATAATTTCTTAATGTAAGAAGTTCAAGGATAATTTAATCAAAAATCATAAAATCTTAATGATGCTAGTGTAAATGTTAATAGTTAAATTTTTTCTATTGATAAATTATTGAAAAAATATTTTTTCATAAAATTTTTTTGGATATTAAAATTTGTTTTAGGGATTTTTTAAGTAATTTTACTTCTTTTGCTTTGTGAACCCAATTTTGGGAGTATTTTTATTTCCTTTGTTAGTGCTCAAATCCTACTACGCATGGTAGTTTGTATGTAGCTACGTAGTATTCTCCTGCTGCCTCCCCTCCGGCGGCGCCACCCCATCTCCGGCGGCCTACAGGTTTGCCAATGTTCTCTCTCACACGAACAATTTACTGTCACCACAAATGTTCAGTCATGAATTTTTTGATTTTTTGGAGGAAAAAAAATAAATAAATCATGCCAATGTTCGATTAGCTGAGCTCGAAACTGAATGGGTTTTTGTAAATCAATTTCCCAGCTTTCTTCTGGGTTTCATTTGATTTTATTGTCGAGTATTAGGGCTTTGAGTATCATTTCGCGGGTTTATACTTTCTTCCTTTTGGTTCTTTCTTTAAGCGAAACTTTTCAGAATCTTCAGACGGTTGCGGAATTTCTCCTTGTTTCCTTACGTGGTTTTCTGGGTTGATATAGTTGTTCTTAGAAATTAGATGGTATAAGTTTTCCTGACGTTTGAGGTTTTTATTGGGAATTCTTAGGTTAGGAACTTGTGCTGATTATTTTTCTATATTCATGAAGCTAGAATTCTTTAGTACTAATGTTAATGCCAAAATAATTTGTTCCCCCTTTTACAATCTTGTGAAACTGCTATGTTTTCTGGAAAGCTGATAATGAGCCTAATCTATAAGTAGTTTATGCAATTTTAACGAACCTAAAGTACTTAAGTTGTAGTAAGTAGTCTATATGGCTGATTGTTCTTTTCCTTCATTTTAAGATTTACTGGGTGTATCCATGTCTCTATACATTTGGTCATTCGAATTTCTGCACAATCGTTTTTGTAGTGTCGTGTTTGCATTGTTTGGTTTCCATTTGTACGAATGATAGATAGGTACGCTTAATGTGTTTGCATACTGCTACAAGTGTATCGTTGACCTCTTGACAATTGATTCCGTAACAAGAATATTATAATTTTTGTATTTTCTTTTTCTTTTTCTTTTTCCATTTAATGTCTGAATTTCAGTTTTTTTCCAATTTGCTACACCACTCTTTCCTCCTATTGACAAAAAAAATCAAAGTACTTCTTTGTCTTTGAGAGTTGAACTATTTTTATTCTTTGCGTGCTACAGGATACACAGTTAACATCCACTTTTTCGGACATTTAAAAGCCTATACTATGTGACAATCTTCTCTTGTATAAAATAATGTGGAAATTCATACTGGCTTCCGGATTCAAATCTCTTCTCTTACCTTCACTATCACAAAATTTTCACTCCAACCCCAGCAAATAACTTCTCTCAGTGATCACTTCTTCCTTCACATTCACTCAGAACAGGGCCTGTTCCTCAACTCCTTACCTAAATGCTAAAAAAGCTCTGTCTTGGGCGACTACCTCATCGGCTCCTTAATATTCTCCAAAGCTAGAGCCCTTGCAGTTTCCAGCCACTTTGCAAACATCAAATCTCTTGAAAAGCCTGAAGAAGTGGTCCATTTCTTTACAGCTCTTGGTTTGTCTGATGCACAGATCCAGTCCTTAGCCCATGCTCTACCTAGGATTCTCTTTGCTAACATTGAAAAAACTCTCAAACCAAAAGTAATATTCTTTCAAGAAGTAGGTCTATCTGGACCTTGACTAGGTGCTCTCATTTCCAAATACCCCATTATGTTAAACTGCAGTGTGGATAGAAGTCTGAAGCCTTGCATTGGTCTCATCAAGAAAGTCATTAAAAATGATGGAAGAACTAGAAGTAATGAAAAGGTTAACGATGATTTGTTTCGGACACTTACCAGGTGCAGTAGAATTGTCCATGTGAAATCCAGATTGGAAGCAAATATTCAATATTTGGAGATTTGTGGGGTTGTTGGATCGCAGTTGTCAGCTCTGTTATTGAAACAGCCTAGGATCTTTTCTCTGGGTAAAGAGAAACTCGCAGAACTTGTTTCAAGAGCACTAGATATGGATTTTACTATGGGTTCAAGAATGTTGGCTTATGCTATTCATTCTCTGAGTTGTATGAGCATCAATACATTAAATGGTAAATATGAAGTGTTCAGGATGTTTGTGTTCTCCATGGATGAGCTTGCTTTAATGTTTAGGAAGTCGCCACATGCCTTTGGGCTTTCCGAAGCAAAGTTAAGATGGAAAATTGAATTCTTCCTGAACAATCTTAAGATCAACAAATTGGTGCTTGTTCCGCACCCCACACTTTTGACATGTAGCATTGAAGATAGAGTAATTCCACGGTACACAGTTCTGGAGATGCTGAAGTCAAGGAGGCTTTTTGGGAAGGACTTAAATCTTTACAGTGCAATGTGCATATCGAACAGGAAGTTCTTGGAGAAGTATATCTTACGGTTTAAAAATGATGCCGAAGACTTATTGTTAGCTTATAATGCCCAACTTCCTGATAATTCTGAAAAATAGAACGAATGCAATGTTTATTTGCAATATCTTTCCTTGGCATCTGGCTCTTGCTACTGGATCTCAAGGCTTCTGTATTTAATAAAGTTTCCACACTAAAGAATGAGTATATCCAAATTGAAATCTTGGGATTCAACTAGGACTCTACGGCATCCTGTGGTGGTTCTCGTAAGAAACTCATAAATTTGTTGTCAAACCAGTCACCCGCAGTTGGCTACTTTTTTATGAGCAATGGTCTCTTGGTGGAGCAAGAACTTAGGATGCGACAAGTGCTTTCTTGGAATCATTGTCTGCTGTACAGTTTTGAAGGTGGTAATATAATTGCAGAACTTTTTTGAACTTTCAATTCTGCTGTGGATGGAGGACGAACAAAAAGTTTGTTGATGGGAAAATTTCTCTTTCAGAAGATTTTGATTTCTTTTAATGACATAGAGCATCAAATTTTGCCTATTATCTTTTTAGCATGTCAAGACTCAAGATATCTTAGAGGTTCAGTGCCTTCTGTAGGATACTACATCCTACAAAGTGTCCAATACAAAAGGCTCAAACTTTGAATGACTCTGAACTTTCTAGTGACACCATTTGTAATTTGTTGTCGATTATCTTGTATCATGAAATCGTATTACTTGTCTCATCCTTTCTAGCAAAAAACAATTTCTGATTTTATGGTTTACTTGTTCGATATGATTCAATTTTGGCTCTGAGTATTCGTTTTAGAGAGAATTTGGTGAAGGGACTTAGAATTTCCCAAATGGGAAGTGGAAGTTGCTCTTGCATATTCAGGGATAAGAGTAGAATTTATGAGTTACTGATCACATGAAGTATTGGAAGCTCCTTGCTGCCTTTGTTTTTCTTGATTCCCCATTCCCAATATATGTCAACCTTTTATTCTTCTTGTGCCCTCTTAACTTGGTAAATATTTATTTGTCATAACTATTAAAAAGATTTACAATATACTCATACATCAAGTACTTGTCTTTTCTTGTTTAAAATAAAAAATTTTAATCCAAAAAATTTATAAAAATATTTTCAATTAAAAATTTTATTTGACGAACTTATCATTTTCGGAATACTAAAACCATTTTTATACTATTTGTATTAAGTATGGGGAAGAGCCATTGAAAGTTTTAGGCTATATTTGGTTAGTATTCGTAATTTTTCTAATTTTTTCCCTCATAAATTGTTTTGAATCTTCTCTCAATATAATTTCTTCTTATAAAACAATATGATTATATTTTTCAATTTTATACTATTATAAATATAAATCTTTTTTTTATATTTAAAAATATAATAATAATATTAAAAAAATTAATATGACATCATTAATTAATAAAATTTTATAAAAAATAATATTTATAATAAAATTTATCTCCCACAAAATAAAAATCATATATTACTTTCATTCTAATTTCTTTTCGCATTCCACTTTTCCCGAATCACTCCGGGATATTACTCCAAATGCTAATAAAAAAAAAATGTTAATCAAACAATGTGTTAATACTTTTTCGACTAAGTCACCCTAACTTGTTAAATTAAGAAATTGACAAATTAGGTTTCGCTATAGAGTTTTTTCTTCCGATTTTTTAAAATTAATTAATTGTCTCCATTGTATTTTGATTAACTTTTGAACTTTTTGGATTTTTGGGTATCTTCTGAAAAATAGAAACAAAATATTTATTTTTCCCAATTAATTAAATTCATACAAATTCACGGCTTACGTGTAAAATTATTTAATATTTTAAATACAAAAACCAACACAATCACTACACAATTAATCAATTTGAACATTTAAAGATATTTAGGTTAAAATAACTGAATTCGTTAATCTGTTAATATAAAAAATTCAAGGATAATTTAATTAAAAATTTACAAAATTTTAATGATGCTAGTATAAATATGAATAGTTATACGAATGAGAAATTAGTACAATGAGTTTTCCTAATTGAAAAATATTTTCATAATTTTTTTTGGATATTATTATTTGTTTTAAGGGTTCTTTTAAATAAATTTACCAATATTGGTGCTCAAGACCTACAATGGATACTACGTATGTAGTTACGTGGTAATGTCCTGCTGCCTTCCATCCGGCGGCGCCACCCATCTCCGGCGGCCAACAGGTTTAACTATGTCCTCTCTAAGACGCACAATTTACAAAGTCACCACTACTGTTCCGTCACGAATTTTTTGATGTTTTGGAGAAACAAAGAACATTGTGCCAATGTTCGATTAGCTGAGCTCGAAACTCGTTCGGTTTTTGCGAATTAATTTTCCATTATTCTTCTGGGCTTTTTTGATTTTGTTGTCCGAGTATTAGGGCTTTGAATAACAACATTTTGTGGGTTTATACTTTCTCCCGTTGGGTTCTTTCCTTAGGCGAAACTTTTCAGAATCTTGAGACAGTTGGAGAATTTCTCATTGTATCCTTTGGTTGGTTTTCTGGGTTGATATAATTGTTCTTAGAAATTGGATAGTATAAGTTTTCCTGATTTTTTTGTGGTTTTTATTAGGAAATTTTAGGTTAGGAACTTGTGCTGATTATTTTTCTATATTCATGAAGCTAGAATTCTTTGGTATTAATGTTAATGTCAAAACAATTTGTTTTCCCTCTTAAAATCTTGTGAAATTGCTATGTTTTCTGGAAAGCTGATAATGAACCTAAACTATAAGTAGTTTATGCAATTTTAACGAACCTAAAGTACTTAAGTTGTAGTAGTCTGTGTTGGCTGATTGTTCTTTTCATTTACTTTTAAGTTTTTTACTTGGTGATTCCATGTCTATTCATGTTTGATCTTTGGAAAATCGTTTCAAAAGTGTCGTGTTCGCTTTTTTAACTTTCCATTTGTACAAATGATAGACAGGTATGCATAATGTGTTTGTGTACTGCTACAAGTGTATTGTTGACCTCTTGACAATTGATTCTTAGTGTTCCGAGTGTTTTTGACACATCGACATTACTGGAACTAGAATATTATAACTTTGTATCATATATCTCTTTTTTTTTTTCCAAGTTTCAATTTTTTCCCAATTTTCTACACCACTCTTTGACAAAAGAATCAAAGTACTTCTGTGATTGTCTTTGAGAGTTGAACGTTTTTTATTCTTTGCGTGCTACAGGACACATAGTTAACATCCACTTTTTCAGACTGTAAAAGCCTATACTATCTGACAATCTGATCTTGTGAAAAATAATGCGGAAATTCATATTGGCTTCCCCATTCGAATCTCTTCTCGTACCTTCACTATCACAAAATTGTCACTCCATCCCCGGTAAATCACTTCTGTCATTGATCACTTCTTCCTTCACATTCTCACAGAACAAGTCCTGTTCCTCAATTCCAGACCTAAATGCTAAAAGCTCTGTTTTGGGCGACTACCTCATTGTCTCCTTAAAATTCTCCAAAGCTAGAGCACTTGTAGTCTCCAGACACTTTGCACACATCAAATCTCTTGAAAAGCCTGAAGAAGTGGTCCTTTTCTTAAAAGCCCTTGGTTTGTATGATGCACAGATCCAGTCCTTAGCCCATGTTCTACCTAGGGTTCTCTTTGCTGATGTTGAAAAGACTCTCAAACCAAAAGTCATATTCTTTCAAGAACTGGGTCTATCTGGACCTCGTCTAGGTGCTTTCTTTTGCAAAAACCCCAATATGTTAAACTGCAGTGTGGATAGAAGTCTGAAGCCTTGCATTGATCTCATCAAGAAAGTCATTAAAAATGATGGAAGAACTAGAAGTAACGAAAAAGTTAACGATGATTTGTTTCGGACACTTACCAGGTGCAGTAGAATTGTCCATGTGAAATCCAGATTGGAAGCAAATATTCAATATTTGGAGAGTTGTGGGGTTGTTGGATCACAGTTGTCAGCTCTGTTATTGAAACAGCCTAGGATCTTTTCTCTGGGTAAAGAGAAACTTGCAGAACTTGTTTCAAGAGCACTAGATATGGATTTTACTATGGGTTCAAGAATGTTGGCTTATGCTATTCATTCTCTGAGTTGTATGAGCATCAAGACATTAAATGGTAAATATGAAGTGTTCAGGATGTTTGGGTTCTCCAAGGATGAGCTTGCTTTAATGTTTAGGAAGTCGCCATATGCCTTTGGGCTTTCCGAAGCAAAGTTAAGATGGAAAATTGAATTCTTCCTGAACAATCTTAAGATCAACAAATTGGTGCTTGTTCAGCACCCCACACTTTTGACATGTAGCATTGAAGATAGAGTAATTCCACGGTACACAGTTCTGGTGATGCTTAAGTCTAGGAGGCTTTTGAGGAAGGACATAAGTTTTTACACAGCAATGTACGTATCGAACCGGCAGTTCTGGGAGAAGTATATTTTACGTTTTAAAAATGATGCCGAAGAATTATTATTGGCTTATAATGCCCAACTTCCCGATACTTCTGAAAAATAGAACGAATGCCATGTTTATCTGCAATATCTTTCCTTGGCATCTGGCTCTTGCAACTGGATCTCAAGGCGGCTGTATTGAATAAAGTTCCCCACTGAAGAATGAGTATATCCAAATTGAAATCTTGGGATTGAACTATGATTCTATGGCATTCTGTGGTGGTTCTCGAAAGAAACTCATAAATTTGTTAGTCAAACCACTCACCCGCAGTTGGCTACTTTTTTATGAGCAATGGACGCATGGTGGAGCTGGAACTTAGGATGCAACTCGTTCTCTGGGGATCATTTTCTGCTATACAGTTTTTGAAGGAGGTAATATAATTGCAGAACCTTATTGAACTTGCAACTCTGCCGTAGATGGACGACGAACCAAAAGGTTTGTAGATGGGAAAATTTCTCTTTCAGAAGATTTTGATTTCTTTTAGTGACATACAGCATCATATTTTGCCTATTATCTTTTTAGCATGTCAAGACTCAAGATTATATGTCAAGAGGTTCAGTTCGTTTTGTAGGATACTATGTAGTGTCCGATACAAAAGGCTCAAACTTTGAATGACTTGTCCGAAATTTCTCCTGAAACCATATGTAATTTGTTGATCAATTATCTTGTAGCCTGAAATTGTCTTGATTCCCCACTCCCAATGCGTCAAGCTTCCCCTCTTCTTGTGCCCTCTTTACTTGGTAAAAATTTATTTTGTTATAACTATTAAAAAGATTTACAATATACTCATACATCTAGCACTTGTGTTTTATTTAACTACTAAAAATATTTTAAAATAAAATTTTATATCCACAAAATTTATAAAAATATTTTCAATGTAAAAGTTTATTTGAAGAACTTATCATTTTTGGAGTATGAACCCATTTTCATACTATTTGCATTAAGTTCAGGGAAGACTTAGGCTATATTTGGTTAGCATTCACATTTTTTTAATTCTTTCCCTCATAAATAATCTTGTTTGTTATTTTCTCCCAATAAAATTTCTTCTTTTCTCAAATAAAATAGGACGTATTTCAATTTGATATTACTATCAATATATATATTTTTTCTACATTCAAAACTACAATATATAATATTAAAAAATTTAATGTGACATCACTAATCAACAAGATTTTATAAAAATATGACATCTACAAAATTTGTCCCTACTAAACATTACTTAGTTACCCTGGCTTGTTAAATTAAGAAATTGAAAAATTAGATTTCCTTATAGAATTTTTTCTTTTGATTTTTTTAAATCAATAAATTGTCTCCATTATATTTTGATTAACTTTGGAATTTTTTGGTATCTTCTGAAAATCGAAACAAAATATCTAATTTTCCCAATTAATTAAATTTATACAAATTCAGGGCTTACATAATCTTGTAAAATTATTTAATATTTAAAATTCAAAAACTAAAACAATCAGTACACTATTTATCAATTTGAAAATTTAATGAAATTTAGGTTTAAATAACTAAATTCATTAATTTTTTAATATAAAAAGTTTAAGGATAGTTTAATTAAAATTACACAAAATCTTAATGATGCCAGTATAAATATGAATAGTTATATAAATAAAAAATTAGTAGAATGGTTTTTTTTTTTTTTAACTGAAAAATATTTTCATAAATTTTTTTGGATATCATGATTTGTTTTAGGGGTTTTCTTCAAGTAAATTTACCGATATTGGTCCTCGAGTCCTAATACGGATATTATGGCTACTATTGGGGGGGAGTATATAATTTTTTATAAATTTAAAAATTTGCCCTCTTTCAAATAATTAAATTATTTTAATCGTCCCTGAATTTTTATAATCTTTTTTGAAATATGTAAATTTATTAAATTTAAAGATGTTTTAAAATTATTTCTAAATTTTATTTTTTCAAAAAATTTAGATAATAAAATTTATTACTAATATAAAGTTTTAAAATATATTTTTACTAAATTTTAAAATTTATTATGATTTCGTTTCTAAAAATATGAATATTTTAATCAAAAAATATTTATTTTTATTTTTAATTTTTAACTTATTTAATTTCATTTTTGTTGCTTATTATTTAAGGTTATATTAATTTTTTTTTTATAAAAAATTATAAATATAAATTTTTTATAATATAAAAATTATTTAATTTAATTAATAATTATTAAATAATGCTCAAATTCTTATAAATTAATTTTCATTTTGTATTGGATTGAATTAGAATTAATTAATATTTTCATTCAAAATTAATTTTTGTTTAAATACTTATATAATTATAATATACATAAAATATTTATGTATAATTATAACATATTATATTTATATTTATATTTAATTTTTAATAATTAATTAAGAAAAAAATTTAATAAAAAAATAATTTTATACTTACAAAAAATAATAATTTGACAATTAAATCTCCTCCTATTCTAAAATTCTGGCTCCGCCTGCTGCCTCCCATCCGGTGGCGCCACCCATCTCTGGCGGCCGATGGGTTTACCTATGTCCTCTCTCACACGCACAATTTACTAAGTCACCACTATTGTTCCGTCATGAACTTTTTGATGTTTTGGAGAAAAAAAGAACATTGTGCCAGTGTTCGATTAGCTGAGCTCGAAACTCATTCGGTTTTTGCAAATTAACTTTCCATCTTTCTTCTGGGCTTTCTCGATTTTGTTGTCTGAGTATTAGGGCTTTGAATATCAACATTTTGTGGGTTTATACTTTCTCCCGTTGGGTTCTTTCTTTAGGCGAAACTTTTCAGAATCTTGTGACGGTTGGAGAATTTCTCATTGTTTCCTTTGGTTGGTTTTCTGGGTTGATACAATTGTTCCTAGAAATTGGATAGTATAAGTTTTCCTGATTTTTTTTGTGGTTTTTATTAGGAAATTTTAGGTTAGGAACTTGTGCTGATTATTTTTCTATATTCACGAAGCTAGAATTCTTTAGTACTAATGTTAATGCCAAAACAATTTGTTTTCCCTCTTAAAATCTTGTGAAATTGCTATGTTTTCTGGAAAGCTGATAATGAACCTAAACTATAAGTAGTTTATGCAATTTTAACGAACCTAAAGTACTTAAGTTGTAGTAGTCTGTGTTGGCTGATTGTTCTTTTCATTTACTTTTAAGATTTTTACTTGGTGATTCCATGTCTATTCATGTTTGATCTTTGGAAAGTCGTTTCAAAAGTGTCGCGTTTTTCACTTTCCATTTGTGCAAATGATAGACAGGTATGCATAATGTGTTTGTGTACTGCTACAAGTGTATTGTCGACCTCTTGACAATTGATTCTTAGTATTCCGAGTGTTTTTGACATATCGATGTTACTGTAACTAGAATATTATAACTTTGCATCATATATCTCCTTTTGATTCCATTTAATGTTTGAGTTACAAGTTTTTTCCAATTTTCTACACCACTCTTTTCCTACCATTGACCAAAAAATCAAAGTACTTCTGTGATTGTCTTTTAGAGTTGAACGAATTTTTATTCTTTGCGTGCTGCAGGACACACAGTTAACATCCACTTTTTCAGGCTGTAAAAGCCTATGCTCTCTGACAATCTGCTCTTGTGAAAAATAATGCGGAAACTCATACTGACTTTCCGATTCAAATCTCTTCTCTTACCTTCACTATCACAAAATTGTCACTCCAACCCCAGCAAATCAATTCTCTCATTGATCACTTCCTTCACATTTTCTCAGGACAGGGCCTGTTCCTCAACGTCAGACCTGAATGCTAAAATCTCTGTTTTGAGCGACTACCTCATCGGCTCCTTAAAATTCTCCAAAGCTAGAGCACTTGTAGTCTCCAGACACTTTGCACACATCAAATATCTTGAAAAGCCTGAAGAAGTGGTCCTTTTCTTTAAAGCCATTGGTTTGTATGATGCACAGATCCAGTCCTTAGCCCATGTTCTACCTAGGGTTCTCTTTGCTAATGTTGAAAAGACTCTCAAACCAAAAGTCATATTCTTCCAAGAACTGGGTCTATCTGGACCTCGTCTAGGTGCCTTCATTTCCAAAAACCCCAATATGTTAAAATGCAGTGTGGATAGAAGTCTGAAACCTTGCATTTGTCTCATCGAGAAAGTCCTTAAAAATGATGGAAGAAATAGAAGTAATGAGAAAGTTAATGATGATTTATTCCGGACACTTACCAGGTGCAATAGAATTGTCCACCTGAAATCCAGATTGGAAGCAAATATTCAATATTTGGAGAGTTGTGGGGTTGTTGGATCACAGTTGTCAGCTCTGTTATTGAGACAACCTAGGATCTTTGCTATGAATAAAGAGAAACTCGCAGAACTTGTTTCAAGAGCACTAGATATGGATTTTGCTGTGGGTTCAAGAATGTTGGTTCATGCTATTCATTCTCTTAGTTGTTTGAGCATCAAGACATTACATGGTAGATTTGAAGTGTACAGGATGTTTGGGATCTCCAAGGATGAGGTCGCTTTAATGTTTAGGAAGTCGCCATATGTGTTTCAGCTGTCTGAAGCAAAGTTAAGATGGAAACTTGAATTCTTCCTAAACAATCTTAAGATCAACAAATTGGTGCTTGTTCATCACCCAGTACTTTTGTCATATAGCATTGAAGAAAGAGTAATTCCACGGTACAAAGTTCTGGAGATACTGAAGTCAAGGAGGCTTTTGAGGAAAGATTCAAGTCTTAACAGTGTAATGTGCATATCGAACAGGAAGTTCTTGGAGAAGTATATTTTACGGTTTAAAAATGATGCAGAAGAATTATTGTAGGCTTATAATGGTCAACTTCCCAATACTTCTGAAAAATAGAATGAATGCAATCTTTTCCTTGGCATCAGACTTTTGCATTTGCATCTCAAGGCATCTGTGTTAAATAAAGTTCCATACTGAAGAATGAGTATATCCAAATTGAAGTCTTGGGATTCAATTAAGACTCTGTGGCATTTTATGGTGGTTCTCGGAAGAAACTCATACATTTGTTAGTCAAACCAGATACCCACGGTTGGCTGCTTTATTTATGAGCGATGGTCGGGAGGTGTAGCAGGAATTATGATGCGACAAGTGCTTGCTGGGGATCATTGTCTGCTATAAAGTTTTGAAGGTGGTAATATACCCGCAGACTATCTAACTGAACTTGCAGCTCTGCTTTTGATGAAGGACGATGCAAAAAAGGTTTGTTGATGGGAAATTTTTCTTTCAGAAGAATGAGATATAGCATCATATTTTGCCTATTATCTTCTTAGCATGTCAAGACTCAAGATATGTCTGAGGTCAGTTCATTCTGTAGGATACTACGAATTCTCCAATACAAAAGGCTCAAACTTTGAATGACTTCTCTGAACTTTTCTTGTGAAACCAGTTTTCGTTTATTGATCAATTATGTTGTAACATGAAATTGCATAACTTGTCTAATCTTTTCTAGCAAAAGTAAATTCTGATTTTAAGGTTTACTTGTTTTATATGTTTCAATTTTGGCTATGGTATTCATTTTTTCAGAGAATTTACCAGTTATTTATGTTATTTGTATTGGAAGCTTGTCGGCTCCACCCCCCCCCCCCCCCCCCCCCTCCTCTAGATTCCCCACTCCCAATATGTTAAACCTTCCCTTTTTCTTGTGCTTTCTTTATTTGGTAAAAATTCTTATATATCACGAGTATGATCAATCTCAGACAATTTTATATCTATTTAGCCTCTTGCTAGCTTAAAGTGGTGGTAGCTTCAATCTGAGGCTTTTTAATAGGTTTATAAGCTTTTTTTTTTAATTTATTTTTATTTTGTTATTTCTTTTATTTTTTTATAAGTTCAAATTGGAGAAGAATAACAAGATTCGAATTTTTGACCTCATCTTAGAGGTTAAGATCACCACTTGCTTATTTTTTATTAGGTTTATGGGGTTGTTATTATACTTGTACTTATAAATAATTAAATAATACTATTGTATTTCATACTCACACTTCTAATTTTAGCATATTATGTGTTAATTTATATTAGATGAATAATTATGTGGCAAAATTTTCAACTATTTAATATCTATTTGGTATTTAATTGTAAAATATGTTAAATTGTTCTTTGAATTCTATATAGTGTAAAACTTAATATATTAGTTATGTATAGAAATATAAATTTGTATATCAATATACCATTATAATTATTGGCTTAATTATTCACTATCATTAAGATGTCCACAAGAATAGCTTAAGGGAATTTTGTAAAAGCAACTCAGGCAAGAATGCAAAAACACAAAACAGCAAGATCAAAGTGTGCAGGCCTCATACACTAAATATCAAAATATTAAATATTATTTTTAAATAATAGAAGGTAATTTATATAATAAAGTTGTGAATAAAATTGGATATCAAATTAATTACCATTTAATTATAAAGGGATAAAGTATTATATAATTTATAATGTATGGGCAACTTTTTATTTGACTTCCATCAATATAACTTTTTCTAATTTGTGGGATATTTGAATGTTTCAATTATAGAGGCAACTGTTTAATACAATGGGGTAAATAAATTTAACCATAAAATAAGAATATATATATAAAAGATAAACTATCTGCTATCATTGTGATTGTTTATGATACTTTATTTTATTTAAATTCTTTTGATCTTTTATTCAGTTATAGTTTTTTATATTACAAATGATCATTCATGTAAGTACTTCAACTGATGGTCATAACCAATAATATATAAAGCTAAATGTAGAAATCAAACTTTAAAATCATAAAAACTGATAATATGCACCATAAAATGTATAATAATTTGCTATAAGTTCTACGAAAACAATAAAAATTCAAAAGATTGACCAATAATTTTTGGCATGATTAGATTTCATCTATAATTTCATAATTTTAATTAATTACATAAAGAATTCTATCAATGAATTAATTTTCTTGATCCAAATATTCAGTGATTTAAAGTAATAGATAATTTCTAAAATATATTTCAGAGTTTAAGCTTTGAGTTTAACTCCAACTCTTCTTGAAAATTGTAAATGTGCTATATTTAGAATAACATAAATATTATTAAAAGTTATTATGGCTATTTGTACATTATAAATTCAAGAATTATGATAAAAATCATAATGGGTAAAAAAATGATAGCCTACATAAAAAAATGAAAACGAAATATGAAAAGTAATTTTTGTAGATTCTGTGTAATGCATCCTATTTTTTGTTATGATTTTGATTTTTTTATCATATTTATTTTACTAGAAGGAGTGAGAAAAAGAGATAGGGGAGAGGATAAGAGGAATAGGTAGGATGGATAACATTAGAATTTTAAATTAAATATGATTTATTTTTTTATTTTTTTTTCTTATATTAACTATAAATTTTTCATTAATTGAGAAAATTGAGTAATATTACAAATAGTTAAATAAATAATTTATCAATGCTCACAATATAAAACTACTCAGCTTGTTCAAGATATCTAATACATCAAATTCATTGAGCAAAAATCTATTCCTGTGATATCTTTTATCTTCATGATTTTTTATTTAATTTTTTAATTGATATTGACTAGTGTTAAATTTCTATAAATAACCTACAACATAGAAAAAAAAAAGACTTCAGAAAATATTAATGATCTTTGTTTGTGACAAGAAGAAAGACGATATTAATGAAGTTTGATTTAATTACAAAAGAATTTAGCTAACTTTTAAAATTATAAATACTCCTTAATTTTTATTTTTATTTTGTAACTTAATGAGGGATATTTATTAAATAAAGTTAAATTTCAACAAAGTATTTGTAATGTCTCAAGGGTTAAGCGCAATTACTTAGTTAAATAATTACTTAGTTAAATTATTTCTTAGGTTCTAATTATTCAATTATTCTAATGCTTATAAGCTTTTATTTTATTATTTGTGTTGTTCGATTTCTTGTTTCATTTATTTCATCAGAATATTTTAAAGTTATTATTGAATTTATAACTTGTGCAATGATTTTAGCAATATCATCATGTGTTCAAATAAATCATCAATATTAAAATATTTATTTGAACGTGATTAGAATTTTGTTAATAAATACTTGAAATAGAAACCAAAATGCATTATTTGGTTCAAGACAAACATTATTAAAATTTTCTTGTTAAGTTTTTTATTATACATATGTTTTAAATGCAACTTACGTAATTTTTTACAAACTAGTGTAATAAGACTAAACGAGAGAGAGTTTCGTACTGTTTTTGTGGCAAGAGAAAAAAATTAAACACACAAATATTATGATATATCGTTATTGCTTTAAACTAAAAGTTAAATAAACAAAAAAAAAATTGTCAGACATTATTTTATAATCAATTTTATGATAATTTGACATGTTGTATTATTGTATCTTATAATTTTAGTTTTATTAGCACGGGACACGTCTAATATACATATCAACATGGTTGAATACATATGTCTATTTATGTTTCTTTTCTTATTAGTCTTTTAAAAATATTTGGAAGTGTAGGGTATGTATTTAACACATATCCAAAAGTATCATACCATATCCAAGTATTAGAGACGAGTACAACATTTTTTATTTAAAAGTATCTGTGAATTTTATGATTTGAATCTTACAAAAGACTATGCTATATTATATATATATGTAATAAAAATTATATTTTTAGTTTTAAATAATTGTTTAAATGTATTTTTATTTCTCTGTTAAAAGATTCGTGCTTTTTATTTACTATCATTCACATTATATTTTAAAAAATTCATAATATGCTCTTACATTATATATCAATTTTACCCAAGCACTATTTCACAAACCATGCTTGGAACAACCAAATAAAACATGTTCTAAAAGACAACTTGTAATTGAAACCGTGTGAAAATCAAAAAAATTCCTAAATTTAAGGATTACTAGATTTCCCAATTACCATCTCTAATGTTTACGCAAGAAAAAAAATAAATTATGATCTAAGTATATACTAATTAAATTAATACATCGTCAATTCATTTAACTAAAATTTTAATAAAAACAAAAAAACAGATAAACATTATTTCATAATTAATTTATGATAATTTAACTAGTTATGTTTTTGTATCACATAATTTTTGTTTTATTGGCATAGGACACATCTAATATACCTATCAACATAGTTGGACACATGTATCTATTTTTGTTTCTTTTCTTTTTACTTTTTTTGAAAATATTTTTAAGTGTCGGATATTTATTTAACGAGTATTTAGAAGTATCATATTATATCCAAATTATTCGACAAGAGTGTAATTTTTTTTTTAAAAGTATCCGTGAATCTTAGCTGAATATTTTTTTATAAATGACTACTATGCTATATAATATATATGTAATAAAAATTACATTTATAGTTCCGAATAATTTGTTTAATCCTGTTTTTGTTTTTACGTTAAGAAATTTGTGTATTTTTTGTGTAATATCATTGCCCATAACTTTTAAAAAAATCAAAATAATGTAGAAGTATCAATTTTAACCGAGAACTATTTCACAAACTATGCTTGGAACAACCAAATAAAACTTGTGATTGAAACCATGTGTGAAAGATCTAAAAATTTCCTAAATTTAAGGATTACTAGATTTCCCAATTATCATCGGAAAAGGAAACTACCAATCGTTATTCTTATCACTCTCCTATTAGGTAATGGAATACCTGCATGTTGTCTATATATATATATATACACGCACAAGGGCAAGAACTTCGGCCAATATACTTCTGAATTTTTCACATAATATACACACATTCGAGTTTATAATAATACTTCTCCAAGCTTGCAGAAATTCTGAAGATGAAAAGGTTGTGCACTGAAAACAGGTACGAGGAGGACAGAATCTCCAGCCTCCCCGAACCCATCTTGCATCACATACTATCCTATCTTCCAACGAAAGACGCCACGAAAACCTGCGCCCTGTCAAAGACATGGAACTCCGCCTGGAAATCCTTCCCAGTGCTGGACTTCAACCAATACTCCTTCCAAGAATCTGCATATTCAAGAAAATCCCGCAAGAATCTCAAGAAAGTTGTACAAGATTTTTGTGACTATGTCCAGGAATCCATTAATCGTCGTGGAGGGGTCACAAGTATCCAAAAATTCCAGGTGGTTGTGAATTTCAATGGTTGTACCCTCACACGTCACAGATATCTTGACAGATGGTTAAACTACGCGATAAACAACAATGTCAAAGACTTGGTTCTTGCCCATCACACTAACGCTAGGACTAACGATGTATGGCGCTACGTTTTGCCTGAGTCCCTTTTTACTGCAACTTCGTTGGAAAACCTGGATTTGTTTGGTTGTCAGTTCAGATTAAGTAATGGGATTGGATTTTCTTTGAGAAAACTTAGGCTTTCACTGGTTTATATTGATGAAGAAACTTTACAGAGTGTGCTTTCGCATTGTTGCCTTCTTGAAGAACTTTGCATTGAGTCTTGCGAGGGGTTCCAGGTTGTTAGAGTTGCTGGTCTTAAACTGGAGAGTGTCGATCTCTATCTTGATAGAGATCAGGTTCAGATCGTAGCCGTTGCAGCGCCAAATCTAAAGTCCCTTAGTTATGGTGGGGGTTTGGCCAGTGTCCAGGGTAGTCTTGTGGCATCCAAGTACTATGAGAAAATCAAAGAATTGACACTGCACAATCTTGACATAACGGATGCCTTTCTTCGAGTCATTCCAGAGTTTCCACAACTTGAGAAGCTGGAGCTGAAGATGTGTTGTTTCCTGGAAAGTATTCGGATTTCCAATGATCGACTTTTGGACTTGTCTATAAGTGAATGTGTTAAACTTAAGGAAATTGAACTTCACACTCGTTGTCTGCGTTCCTTTAGGTACGATGGCTGTGATGTACATCTCCAGGGGATTTGATGAATGCCATGGACAAGCTTAGTATTGAATTGATTTCATTTTATTGAAGGGTAGACGATTGTTGAAATTTATTGTAGACAAATATTCTAATCAAGTTTCATTGACTTTGGTTTCTTTATAGTATGCTTATTTGTATAACAAATCAAAAAATTTCTCTGCCGTGAGCACTAAGTTTATAAACTTTATTTTGCTTGAAAGATTTTGATAATTGCTTTCCTGCTTATAAATTCTCCTGCTCAGTTTTATCAGCTTTTCTATCATCTCTGAGTGCACCTGACTGAGTTCATTCAAGTTGAGTTATGATACATTCTCTTATCTATTCAAGGTCAATATCATATTGTGCAAATAGTGCTGTAAAGATTGAGAGAACTTGTATCAGATTAGAAACAGGTGGATAAGACCTACATACGGTGGTGAACATCGGTTCTCAGAGTTGATTTCTAGCTGTTAAGCTTTCGTTTTGGACTCGAAGTGAGATAGAGCAGTGATTTTGCTTGAAATGTATTCATATATGCTACAGGGAATTGGTTTAGACAGCTCTGCTGGAAATGAATTTCTAATATTGTGTAAATCACTTGTTCTCTTTCTTCCCTGCTTGGCTTTTGGGGTTGGTTATAAAGGTCTCATGGATAGTGAAAATTTTAACAAGAATCTGAAACTGAACCATCATGCATTCTTTCTGCTGGTATTTCATCAAGTTATGACTTTCTGTACTTTAACCTCAAGAGATACATGGTTTTGCAGTTTCTTGTACATAAATTGTTGTTCTGTTTTTTATAATTTTTGGGAGCTAACTTGTTTCTGCATGGACTTGAATGATCCAAATTTGAGTGCTATGTTAAGACACAGATCCCTTCCTCAACCCATCCCAGAAAATAAAAAAGAAAAATAACAGAAAATTAAGGGCAAAAAGATAAAAAGGTGTGCCAGGATGTAAGCATCATAAACTCAACCATGGTGAATGCATATAAAAAGAAATTCTGTATTGGAGAGATGAGGATAAGGTTACATAGTACCAAATTGTTTCAGAAAATATTTATGTTCAGAGTTGCTGAACTTATTATTTCAACTATGGCTATCCAATGCTATGGAGGGCTAAACAGATTTATTGACAGCACTCGAAATTAGAATGCATTCTTGGTATGTTCATCATCTTATACAACATTTTTCGACATTTTTGGTCCATCAATAAGTATAAATACATCCACTCGACAAGCTGACTTGACGATGTTCTGCAAATGAAAACTGGACTAATCCTCTTCCTTATTATTCAACCATCAATTCAACAGCCTTAAAATCGTTTCAATGTCTTCATGTGTGACCTGAAATATACATACATATACTTGTCACTGCTTATTAAGGCTGCCGTTATCTGGCATGGCTGGACAAATGCAGCTTTGAAGAAGCATGTCTAAAACCAAGTCTAAGTTAAAGAGCATGTTTAGGACTGTGAAACAGGAAGAACCATTACAATGCTGATCAAACCGACGAATTTCTACTTAAGGCTACTGCTTTTTCTGGAGTCAAACAGGGGCTCCCCCATGCTTTACTTCACTAATTGTGCAACCGAAAAGTAGGAGCAGCCATCAGATGCTTGGTACTAGGGGCAACAAGGCCGAAATTCCTCAGTGATGTCCAAATCCTCTGGCAACATATCATTTAGCAGTTGCCAATCATTACAATGAACTAACCGTGCCACTAATCAGTCGAACTTGGATGAGCCCCAGTTGCAGTCCAGGGCAAACTCTCCTGCCATACCCAAATGGGAGAAGCTGGAAATGCTGTCTTCTAACATGTATATCGCTCCCGAAAAACCTCCTGGAATGAAATTTTCTGGATCAGTCCATGTATTTGGATAGCTTCCCATGGCATGTGTATTACCAATTATTCTTAATTCTTTTGGTATATCATAGCCATCAACCATGCACTCTTGCATGGCATAGTCAGGGACCAACAGTTGAGGCACAGGATGAAGGCTGAATGTTTCCTTACCACCATATCTAGATATTCCAGTTGGTCCAAGTCTCACTCCTCCACCATCCTTTCCTATCCCACAACTTTTTCCAACTCTTTCTTGGCTTTATTCATCGTTCCTGAATTCTTCAAGAGTTCTGAGAGCATCCAATCAACTGTTGATGCTGAAATGTTCATTGAAGCTGCAAGCATGTCCTGCCAACATAATGGCCTTGACAGGGGAAATTGATTATTTGCAAACTTAATGTTAGAATTTTCATATGGATGAATGTCATCTTGTAAATATTAAACCACATTAACAACATAATGGCCTTGGTAGGTGAATTTATTTACTTGTTTAATATTCATGGAAAAAATTCATGTTGAGTTATTAGGAGATTAATATTGGCATGGAAATATTATGAACCAAAATAAAAATAAATATAATGGCTGAAAACTTTTGTAAACTTGCATAATGTGAGAGAGTCATTTTCCCCAAAACACAACAAAATTTAAAATTCTATAGGGTTTTCCCTTTATTTTAACAAGTGGATCCGTGGCGCAATGGTAGCGCGTCTGACTCCAGATCAGAAGGTTGCGTGTTCGATTCACGTCGGGTTCAATTCCCACTTTTTCTTCCTTTTTTCACCTTCTCTAGGACCAAAATAATATGCGACTCTTGGTAAGCGTTGCAGTAGAGTAGCACTTTCGGTATCATTTTCTGTCAAAGTTTAGCTTTGCGAACAAATTCTGAATAAAACGTACACGGTGGCTGCGCCACGCCGAAACCTACGACGACCGCTACCCTTGAATTTACCAAAATGACCTCGACATTTCTTCCCTTCACTTCTTCCTCTCTGCAACTTTCCCCCACACCAAAATTCACCCGCATTTCGACTCCAATTAACGCCTTCACCCATCGCCCGTGTCCAACTTCTGGAATCCGAATGTGTGGGGTTTCAACCCGACCCCAGAAAAAACCGGGTCCCAAAAAGACCCACAAGAAAAGAAGCTCTTCTTCCTCTTCAGAAGCAGAAGACTTGGTTCGCTTACTAATGAGGAATTTCACTGATAAGCAGCCATTGGTGAATACTCTGAATAAATACGTGAAGTTAGTGAGGACGGAGCACTGTTTCTTGCTGTTTGAGGAGCTTGGGAAGAGTGATAAGTGGCTTCAGTGCCTTGAGGTTTTGGGCATTTTGGCCCCTCCGCTTCTTTTCAAAGCTTTCCATTTTTCTTTTTCTTTAGTTTTTTATGTGTTTCTGAGAATTTTTTGTGGCGTGTTCTACTTTTTTTATTCGTGGTACAATCTTGTTATATGTTTTTCACTGCTTTGAGATTTTGCAGTTACTAACAGATTCCTATTTTCATTTTTTTTTTCAAAAGTTCGCTTATTATTGTTATCTGGGCTTGTTAAGGTTTGCATCTTTGTTCGTTTTTCTGCAGGTGAGATTTTGTGATATTTGAATATTTTATTTTGAATACACTTTCCAGGAAGCTTAACCTGTACAGAGTACAAATCCCGTTTCTCTTTCAGTCATGGAAAAGTGTATGAGAGAAGCTTCCAATATGCATGTCTTGAGATTTATGTTTCTTGCTGTCTGTCTATATTTTGTTGACTCTGAAATGTGAAATTCTTTTGAATTTGATGAGTGAGATAACAAGTTCATTGTATTCACTGTTTGAAGATTAATGAGTATGCAAAACTGCTGTAGATTTTTAGGTGACTTGAGAGGGGCATGGCTTCCATTTATGTTTTCCAGAGATATTGGCTGTATTCACTTCAACAGAGGCCTTTTTTGACATGTTTTAGGTATTCAGATGGATGCAGAAGCAGAGATGGTATATAGCTGATAATGGGGTTTATTCGAAGTTGATTTCGGTCATGGGAAAGAAAGGACAAACTCGTATGGCCATGTGGCTTTTCTCTGAGATGCGTAATAGTGGTTGTAAGCCTGACACATCAGTTTACAATGCACTTATCACGGCCCACCTCCACTCTCGGGATAAATCCAAGGCATTGGCAAAGGCTCTTTGGTATTTTGAGAAGATGAAGGGGATGGAGCGGTGTAAACCTAGTATTGTCACATACAACATTCTTTCGAGAGCTTTTGCTCAGGCAAGAAATGTTGATCAAGTTAATGCTTTGTTCAAAGATCTTGATGAAAGTATTGTTACTCCTGATATCTTCACATTTAATGGTGTGATGGATGCCTATGGAAAAATAGGGATGATCAGGGAAATGGAGTTGGTGCTTTCCAGAATGAAGAGTAATCAGATAAAACCAGACATTATTACATTTAATTTGTTAATTGATGCATATGGGAGAAAGCAAGAATTTGATAAGATGGAACAAGTATTTAAGAGCTTGTTGCGCTCCAAAGAGAAACCAACACTCCCTACATTTAATTCCATGATCACAAACTATGGAAAAGCACGGCTCAGGGAAAAAGCTGATTTGGTCTTCCAGAGAATGACTGACATGGGTTATAAACCAAGCTTCATTACTTATGAGTGTCTTATTATGATGTATGGATACTGTGACTGCGTCTCGAGGGCTAGAGAGATATTTGACCAGATGGCTGAGTCTGAAAAGGAGAAAAAAGTATCAACTCTAAATGCGATGCTCGAGGTCTTTTGCATGAATGCTTTACCTATGGAAGCAGACATGCTTTTTGAGAGTGCACGTACTAATGGAATGTTTCCTGTCAATTCCTCTACTTACAAGCTCCTTTACAAGGCTTATACTAAAGCTGATATGAAAGAGCTAATGCAGAAATTACTCATGTATATGGATAAAGATGGTATCGTCCCAAATAAAAGGTTCTTCCTTGATGCTCTGGGGGCACTTGGGTCTTCACCTGCCAGCAAGAAGCCCACCAGCAGGAAAGATGGTTATTCCAACAAGCTGCCACTGCAAAGGCATAGTTAGGTGGAGCTGATGGTATGATCAATTCATTCTTCTACCTCTGACTATGCATGGCATAAGAAGAGGTTCCATTGTGAAAGGCGCACTTGGTGAATTTGTGAGGTACTAACATATTTGCTGGATTATTCAGCCAATTTTGCAGTCCAGATTATAAGGTATTATCCTTTTTTCTTGCTTTTCCAATAATGATGAATTATCATTTTTAAAGCTGCGGTAAAGCTGCAGTGCTTCATGTGTAAGTAGAGAATTTGGAAACAATTACAGTCTTAATTTTAAGTTTAAACAAATCTAGCATGCAGTAGGTTTGTTGGCATCAAACACTGCAGCATCAGGGATTTTTTGTTAATTTAAAGAAAAGTGAATCTAGAAACTCTTCGCCTGAAGCTTAAAATTAACCTGCTATCTAAGCAAAGTAATATCTTAATAGGAATGTTGAGAACTTTTATAAACTTGAGCCAGAATATCTCATCTGTTAAAGACTGATTGCGCACAATTATTTCAGCTGAATTGTTTGAACGTTTGCATACAGTGTGTACTTCATAACTTTGATTGTAAAGATGTCTTCAGATGACATGATATCACAAGTATGCTGTCACACATCACTAGAGGATTTTTTTGTGTTACTGTTGTTGGATTAACTATCTTTGCAACTGTTATGAGTGCTTTCCAAGTTTTATCATGTTCTACAGTTTGCTTAGTCTACCACTATAGACATCCAACCTTTTCCTAATTTCCATCCATAAGCAGCTACCCTAGATTGTCTTAAAGTTAAATATTATTGTTGACAACCCAATTTTGCACCACATTGTTAAACTGGCATCCTGTAAGTCAACCAACCTCACTTCATGTTGTCATAGCTTCCTTGATACTTCAAATTTTCATGCCAAACCACTTTCATTATAAACTAGACTCCTGAAGCTTTCTAGTGATATGTTTTGGGTCCAAGGGGGAGTTTGTGTGGAGTTATGACCTAGCGAGTCAGCCCTTCTGTTTTAGGTTTGTTGGGTAACCTCAAAATTGGCAAACCTTCTGACAACACCTCTCTCGATATATGGAAGTTTTACTAGAAAATTATGTTGTTGGAAACTAAAATCTTTGAGGTTTCCGATTATATGTCACTTGCGCCAATTTGTTACTGGAAGAGAGAGTTATGCTTGCCTGTAGTGACTGTTTTTCAGGGATAGACGAGCTGCTGGACCCACACTTGTGCTGATCGAACCTCTGAGCTTTTTTCACAAAGTTTTCTATTCCTTTAAAGTATTAAACTTTAAGTTTCCGTCACTTTTGTCCTATATGAGCTACACTTGATTTCATCCAATTTTCAGCTCTACATACCTCATTTTACACAACCTTGCACAATCTGCACGATTTTCTCACACACACTTCTCCCAACAACTCTCTCTTCTTTTTCGTCATGCTCATTCATTCCCTCACACATACTCATACTAACACCAACATTTGCAAAAAAAACATTTTCGAATATGCTGATAGCCACACACAAAAGCACGAAGACAAAATCATACCCAAAACCCATCTTCCCATTCAACATAACCCACACCAAGTCTTTAATATTCCATAAAAACCAATATCCAAGCGAGGGAGATGAAGATCAGACCTTCAAGGATGAAATCTAGGCTTTTCAGAGTCCAAATATGGTCTCATTTTTCTTGGATTCTACCTGTAAACTTCCAGATTCAAGCTGTTGCTGGCTTATTTTAGCCACTAGTTCAGGCCCTTTCAGGTGGTTGGTTCTTGGGCCAATCTGGCCAAAATTTTTAGACAAAATGAAAAACTTGATAGATCATGAGGAAAAGACTAGAATAATGAGTGATGCTATAAACATGCTCTGAACTCAAGAAAAATGCAGAAATCAGACAAAATGTCTATCATGGAAAAAATCATAAAATGTGGAAAACATGAAGGAAATCAATTCCCAAGCATGGAAAAACATAATAGAGAACATATAAAAAAATTCCAGCAAACCATCAGGAAGAAACCATACAGAATTACCCTTCTTCGACACCACCTTTCCAATACTCACATCCTGTGTGCCCATACTCCATAAAAGAGTGGATGAGGATTTTAGATAGCAATTCTTACAACATTGGGAGAAAATCCCTAGGAATGCTCCAAAACCAAAGATGGTATTCTTTTTCCAAACTTACTTCTTCATGCTCAATTTGGGAACTGAAGGAGCAAAATTGAAAACATTGATGGTGGAATCCAACTCAGCACATTTCAAACCTTCAAGAACTGTTCTTAAACCCAGGACCAGTCTGAAACCAGGTGCACTGGCCACCTGAAAAGGAATTGAACAAGTGGCTAAAAGTGAGATGGCCTCAGTCTGAAACTTGCAGTTTCAAAATCATACAGGCAAATTGGAAATGTGTTATGCCACCCTTGAAGTTTTCAACAGACTCACAGTTCTAATGAGTGATGTTGTTTCTATTGGCCACAGGTAATAGCTGAGAAATCAGAAGCGTAGAGCTTTCAACCTTGAAGATTCTTCGGCCATATCAATAACATGCTACAAATTGGAAGGCCAACATCAGATAGCGAAGCTGTAGAGAAATTCTCATTTTGGCAATAGTTGGTGTGGATATACTTTATGTCATCTACCAACTCTCTTCATTCAACCCTCCATCGTGCTTAAAATATTTGCTTCATGTACATATTAAATTTTTGGGGAACACTGTAATCTAGTTCACCTATGTATTCGTCTTTTGCTGGTCAGTGACAAGCTGTTTCCCTCAGTTGTTCCTTTTTCTTGGATGATTTTAGTTGTAATTTTTTGGAAATTTGAGGAATTTTTTGCCTCATATTTTAATTACAGAGCTTTGAAGAATAGGTAGGGGAAAGATATTCCCAGAGGTGATATGTACATGGCTTTGTTCTCATCTGTGCAGCTGTAGCAGTAACAAGTATTCCATCTGATTAATGGGAGATAGCCCGGTTGAGTTCTTACCCGTTTCAGCTGGCATTGAAATTTTCTGTTTCTCTTCTTTTTCTTTTTTAATATCTGAAAGTTTACTCTGTAACTAGGAATTGCTGAAACGCAATGTTCATCCCTTGCCGTTATGACCACAGCTTGTTCCATCTTCACCAGGAACTTTGAAAAATGCAGTGGAAATTGGTGGCTAAGTAAATTAACAAAAATTATGTTATGGCGAAAATAATTTGCTATGATTTTCATTGTTAGGAAAATGATATCTCGTGTGGCAAGCTCTCAATCCCTGTGCAGAAATTCTAATGTTATCCTAGTAAAAGATCAAAAGATTTAACGAGAGATGCATATTTTTTTTTATGACAAAAAGGTCCACTGGTACCTTTTTGAACGAGGCAAAGGTGTTGACCATTACTGATAATCTTGATGTGTGGATAATTGTTTTCCTTAAAAGAGATCACTTGTCAAGTTCTGTTGGCAAACAATATAACTTTGTGATAAAAAAAATCCAGAAAGCCTGAAAATAGCAAAAGGTACGCCTTTACATATTTCTCATATAATAGTCTACTAGCACAAATGGATAATTCTCTATATTCAGGAGGGGTGTGGGGTAATCCTTTTTCTTTTTTTCTTTTTTTGGTTTGTGAAAGTTAATGATTAACTTCTTAAGATTATATTAGCCTCTGATGGGCATTGACTAAGTTAATGATCTCATTATGAAGCTCATCCTAAAGAAACTAGAAGATAAATAGAGGTCTTCTTGAACTTAAAGCTGTCCTTATCCTTTCTTGTCACATACTTATGATAAATGTATACATATTGACAAGGGCAGTCTGCGGAAAGGAAAGACGATTCGATTCTGGTGTTGCATCTTGCATGAATGTCTGCCAATGGTAAAAATTCTCAGCATCAAATTCTATTCAACTTCTGTTTCAGGTTTTGTTTTAGTGTACTTCTTCTTTGACTTCTGTTTTTTCTGTTAATTAATACCGCATTGTGGAGGGCTGGTGTCATTTCATGTGAAGTTCTTGTTAATGTGCTGTACTCTTCCTGTTTGCAGTTCTTAAATCGCCTTCCCCTGTTTTGGCAATTTTCGTGGTCGTTTCTATATTGGCTTCGGCATCATGCCAAGGCAGGATGATCAGAGCACGTTCCGGTGTGGTGGCCACAGATGAAGCCATATGTTCTAAGGTGGGTAGGGATGTTCTTGTTGGCGGAGGTCATGCTGTTGATGCAGCTGTTGCAGCTGCGTTTTGCTTGGGCGTCGTGAACCCCCCATTTAGTGGGGTGGGTGGTGGTGGATTCATGCTCATCAGGCAGGCTAGTGGCAAGGCTAAAGTGTTCGACATGAAAGAAATGGCACCTAAGCGTGCGTCTCGGGTAGTCATTCATAATCATGCTTGAATCTGATAAAGCATCACTTCTTTTTTTGATTCTCTTTTCAGCATGCTCAAGTGCTTGTTCTTAGACTTTCTAAATCTTCTTTAAATGCTAGAGGTTGTCATGGTTAAAACTTGTGGGAACCTTGACCATCCAAAGTTTCTTGAATTCTATACTCCTAGGTTTGAATTTCTTGGTAATGCTACAGAACTTATGGCTGCTGCATTCTAGACATTCCTGATCCAATCTCCCCTTTAAATTCTTCTTTTGTAGAATATGTACAGTACTTCAAATCCTACTATGAAACGACAGGGCCCTCGCTCCCTAGCAATTCCAGGAGAACTAGCAGGTCTCTACTCAGCCTGGAAAGAGTTCGGAAAGCTGCCCTGGAAAAGGCTTGTAACCCCAGCTGAGACCCTTGCGCGAAACGGATTCAACATTTCAAGATTCCTCTATGAATTAATGACTAATGAAAAATCAACCCTCATAAAAGATAAGGTGCTCCGCCAGATATATGCTCCCAATGGGAGGCTCATCCGAGAAGGCCACATTCTCCGCCAGGAGACTCTAGCAAACACACTTCTGGAAATCTCAAAAACTGGTATGATGGCATTTTATAATGGATCCATTGAAAGAAATTTGACGAAAGATGTTCTGAGAGCTGGAGGAATCTTGACTATGGAAGATTTACAAAGCTATCAAGTCAAGATAAGAGAGCCTATAACAGCAAATGTTATGGGCCTCCAAATAATTGCTGCCCCTCCCCCTGCTTCTGGTGGTGCTATGATGATACTGGTAAGAATATTTTGATACATTCTCAAAATTTTCTAAATTCTGAAAAATAAATGAATTTCACAACATGAACCATAATCAATCTCATCTTGATTCTTGTATGGTGGCCA
The DNA here is from genome assembly GCA_019321725.1 of Paulownia fortunei. NCBI lineage: Eukaryota > Viridiplantae > Streptophyta > Magnoliopsida > Lamiales > Paulowniaceae > Paulownia > Paulownia fortunei. The sequence goes on from CM033110.1 coordinate 1,552,751, forward strand.
CAGATCCTGAAAATCCTAGATCAATATGGATTGCCCCTAGGTGCTTCTGGTGCACTGGGGCTTCACCGCACTATTGAGGCTCTAAAATATGCACTTGCCATGAGGATGAAACTCGGGGACCCTGATTTTGTCGATATAAAAAAGACAATTACTTCTATGCTTTCAACTAACTATGCAGCAAAGTTGAAGAACTCAATTAATGACAATAGGACATTGGATTCTTCTCACTATGGTGGCAAGTAAGCAATTTTCATAAATTTATGTGTACTATATAGTCTTCGGTTTTTGCAATTCTTGCCACTGATTTCTGATCATTGGTTATCAAACAGGTGGGAACAGATATATGATCATGGCACTACACATATATGTGTGGTTGACAGTAAGAGAAATGTGGTTAGCATGACTGCTAGTATAAATGCAATATTCGGATCCACCTTTACGTCGCCAAGTACAGGGATACTTCTCAACAACCAAATGTCGGATTTTTCCATTCCTTCACCTAGCTTGCTGCCACCAGCACCTTCTAATTTCATTCAGCCATTTAAAAGGCCATTGTCATCTATGACTCCTACCATCGTACTAAAGGTAACTTTACTGTGAAGTAATACTGATGACTGAAGTTGAGCATTTTCAAAAAAGAAAATTGTGTAATTTCCTGGAATCTGAACTTATGCGCGTTAAAGAAAATATCTTAGTTACCATTATCAATAGTCTGAGGTCGATGCTTTCTTTAAAGTGTTCATTAAAGAATCCTTCGCTTAAATTCTCATGGTGGAAGCAGCCGTCTTATAGAAGAGCTCATCTCTTTAAATTGGTGATTTGGGCATGTTTCGTGCGATAAATTGTACATGGTTCTTTCCTGCAACATGATGTTCCAACTTACGTAATTTTATGTGGATGTTTCACACATGACTTAGCAGGGGGAAGATTAAAGGCCGTTATAGGAGCAGCTGGAGTACTGATACCTGATGCTGTAACACAAGTTCTACTGAACCATTTCACCGTAAAAATGGATCCACTCTCTTCTGTCATGGCTCCAAGATACTATAACTGGGTAATGAACAGCCTCTACAACTCTTTCTAGGACTCAGTGGAATATCAGACATGTTATAATGTAGCAACCTTCGATAATGCTACGATTGCCTTCCCACTTGACAAGTGTTAAACTACCTTTATGTCTTTGTTTGCAAGTTGTTCTTGACATTCTTATTACTCGAGGGAAGTTTTTCTTTTGCAGTTAATTCCAAACATTTTGTCGTTGGAGAACTATTCTTGGCTGGGCTATCAATACAGAGCTCCTTTGCAAACAATACGATTCCTTAAGTCAAGGCGCCATCGTGTTGCCAGCGACAGCAGTTGGAAGACTATCTGCCAACTTGTAGTTCAAGAGTTGGATGGTCCAAACTCTGGTATGCTTTATGCTGTAAGTGACACCAGAAAGGGAGCAAATTATATTGTTTCCTATATTGCATTGATTATTCACAACGTGTAATATCTTACACGTAACGACAATTAGTACAATGAAATAAAGAATGTAATAAGATTTATAATATAAGATCGTATCTCCTATTGTATTCATTGAAATCTGTTGATTTTGTATACTATTCCGTTGTAAACAAAAGATCTCATGATAGATCTGTTGGATTCTTAAAATTATATAATCATAATTGAAACAGCAATTCTAGTCGTTATCTTTATATTAAATTTACTTGATTTTAGGTTCGATTTATATATCGTTTTTGAACAACATTGTCAACAACTAAGAGATCCATTGAAGAACACGAGTACTAGTTGAAATAACGAGCCTCCCAGCAAAACCGAACCAATACCAATATGTTCCTAGTTTTATATCTCCATGTAAGCTTGTGTTTTATACCTAAATATTGTATATTGTGATACAGTAATGAAATGTCCATTTCCTTATAAAAATTGTATTGATGATGCTGATGCACCATTTTAACTTTAAAATACCATATATATTTGCTTTGATTAAGGACGTCGCTATCGTTAATTTTTTTTTTAAATTAATCAACATGTGCTTTTTCTCAAATCAAAAGTCTAATTTTATATTTTTAATTACAAAATGGTGATTTTGGATCAAAAGATTTACAATTTTTTTTTTCAATTTCCTAAAAAAGTCAAACGCGAACGTTCTTTGCGAGTCGGAGGAAGTATTATATTAAAGTAAACCTGACTGTTAAGTTAATTATGTTACCCTTATAATGAGAAAAGATGATTGGCTTAAAGATATGGAGAAAGTCCCATTTTGCCCCTTGTACTGCTGAGATTTTGCACTTTGCCACCACCTTTAAATTTGCTCACTTCATCCTCTCAACTTTGTATTTGTCATTTTCGGGCCCTCTGCCCATTAACTAGCAAAATGTGGTCCTACAACTTGATAGGCACATGAATTAAATTATACTTTAGCCCCCAAACTTTTACTCTTTTTCAGACATGGCTTTTAAACTTTGATATTTTATATAAGTTGTATTTGGATTGAATGATTTAGATTTGATAAAAGGATTTGATATAATGATTTCAAATAACTCCATATGAGATAAATTTAAAATTCATTATAATAATTCAAAAAATAGTTCAACATTGGAGATTAAAGATTTAAAATTCATTATATTAAAAGATTATCCAAACAAATTCGATGAATTTATTATTATGGATTTGAAATTCTTAATTTCAAATCCATCAATTTAAATGAAGTTTAAAGGTATTCTACTAAGAGTGGAAAAACGTTTCCAAAACTCAAAAAAGCAAAAAATGTAGGTAAATGGCATTTCAACACCCCTCCCCCATGAAACTTCACTCTTTTAATACCTTTAACTTACTTTTACTTTTATCATAACACTTCGTCCACCAATAACATTTCTAATTGAAGTGTTATTGGAAAGTTCTTCGCCATATGTCATTGCCATCGTGAGTTTTTCTCATCTCTCCCACTCAAAATTAAAAATAAAAAATTTATATTATTATTTTATTACTGTCAATGATGATGATACGACAAAACACTGATACTTTCGCTACAAATAATTTAATTATAAAAAAAAATTAAGTGATTATAAAAAATGATTGTAAATAGTGTCAATAGCGCCGGTCCATATACTAAGTTTCAGGTACTACATAACCACACAAACACTTGTTATCCATCATTGTCATTGGTAATATTATAATCTATTTTTCGTATTATAATTGATATTATTTATAATAAAATATCATTATTTATCATATTTACACAATTGACAGTAATAGAAAAATATTACGAAATATTTTGCTCAACTTTTGAGCAGGAAAAGAAAGAAAAATCACACTATGGCTTAAGAAGATTTTTTCTATAGAAATTCGATGTCAAGCAGTAAAGTCAATTTAAATTACTTTTAAAAGAAAATATTTTAAAATAGTAAACTTTAAAAGGTGAAGTACCATTTAATGATTAAATGTAAAATAAAAATTAATAATTTAAAAAATAAAATACTATTTAAAATAGATGGTCAAAAACAACTTCTAAAAGTATGTAGGCAAAGATTCCGTGTAAAGATAAGAGAAGTCATAATTCTAGCCAAGGAAAAAGGGCCACGTGAGAAAATATCCAAAAAGTCATTCCAGAAAAAAAGCTGCAACTGTTCTCTTCACTTGACTGACAAATTCTTAAGACAATCCCAACAAAACATTAATTTCATCGCCCCATCTCCAATTCTCAGCAATTGGCTTTTTCGGACAAAACAAGCTGCTCAAGATTCTGATACGTGTACCCACATGTTCTTTAGCTTCTCTTATGCATGAATGAAACATTTTTTATTTTATTCCGAATCTCATTATTGATCGAATCATTTCAAAGAATGTTAGTTTTCTGGAATTCGATTTATTACTTGTTAGTTTAGATGAATCGTACGTGGATTTTAATAGTAGCACTTAGTTCTTTTCTCTGATTATAGTAATTTTTCAGTTTCATAGATTTTTTTTTTTTTTCAAGCTTTTTAAAGATTCTATTCTGTCATACAACAATCCATAGAAAATTAATACTTTTGTTTCCTACCTCTAAAAATATGTATAAATATGAAGCTGGATCATAATTGATCCATGTTGAGTGTCACTGTTCCATTGATGTGCATATACTTTTTCTACTGGATTTGTACATAGGAATGTATGTAGATTTTCTTGGAATGTTTTGTATTGAAGAGTTGAATTGGTAAGTTTTGCTAATTTCCCTGATAAGTTCCATGAAGGATGCTCATATCTGAGTTTCCTTGGGCACTTAATTTATAATTAATGTTATAACCTCGATAAGTTAACCTGATTAGCTTATTTTCCTCTCTCCTTCTATCCTGTCATCTTGTGTTGTGCTCATCATTAATGGATACAAGTTGCTGCCAATGATGATTTTGGACCATTAATTATAGTTTGATATGCTGTTTGATCTTTTGCAGCTTTGCTCATGTTGTGGATTGTCTCTCTATGGCTGTTTCTTTTGTTGTTATCTTTCTGTTCGAGCCTGAGTACCACCGAATCCAATCAAAGACATGAGAGAATCACTGCACGCCACGGTCTTGTGGCCACTGATCATGGCCAGTGTTCAACAATTGGGAGGGACATCCTCTGGGAAGGTGGCCATGCGGTTGATGCAGCGGTGGCTGCTGCTCTCTGCCTAGGTGTTGTCAGCCCCGGGTCTAGTGGCATTGGTGGTGGTGCATTTATGCTGGTGCGATCAGCTGATGGCAAGACAGAAGCCTATGATATGAGAGAAACCGCTCCAGAGCTTGCTTCCCAGGTAATCTTGTGTATAGCAATGTAATAATTCTCTTGCCCTGTGGAATAGCCTGCCTAGGAAGTGATCGACTCTTGTGCTGTAGAGATAAATACGAAACAAAGGCGTGTATTGATTGTCGCTCACTGTTTCCACAAGAAACTAGTTTATTACTGTTTTTGTTAATCTCTCATTTATGTTCACAGCTGCATCTGATTTGATTGATTTGTTTCATGTTGTTAGCCCACCATCAGTTGCTTTAAGAACAGGAAGCTATCCTCTGTTTTTGTTGTTGTATATGAAGTTATTGGACTGATGGAACAGCGTCTTGAGCGTGGCACATTTTGATTTTCTTTGCAGAACATGTATGCAGGAAATGCTGCTCTAAAAGCTAGTGGTGCCATCTCTGTAGCAGTTCCAGGCGAACTTGCAGGCCTTCAGAATGCTTGGAGAAAATACGGCAGGATTCCTTGGAAGAGACTTGTTGCACCGGCTGCTCAAATCGCTGAGAATGGATTCAAGATTTCACCATTTCTCCATATGCAAATGATGAGAACAGAATCAGGCATCATGGGTGATGAGGGACTCCGCAATATATTCACATCAAATGGTAGTTTGTTGCAATCAGGTGATGTATGCTACAACAAGCAACTTGCAAAAACTTTGAGAATAATATCAAGGCATGGTACGAAAGCGTTCTACAATGGATCAATCGGACTTAGTCTAGTTGAAGATGTCAAGAAAGCTGGAGGAATATTAACACAGGAAGACTTGCAGCATTACCAAGTAAAAGTGAGAGAACCTGTCTCAGTGGATGTCATGGGAGTCGAAATATTTAGCATGCCTCCCCCTTCTTCTGGAGGTGCTGCAATGTCACTTGTAAGTAGCAGAATTTTAATTTCAGATTGCACTTCTTGACCGTACCTTTATGATAATTCATTTTCTAATGCTGCCTCAGATACTCAACATCCTGGCTCAGTATCAAGATTTGTCTAATGTTTCTGATGCCCTTTTGACCCACCGAGAAATTGAAGCTTTGAAGAATGCATTTGCTGTGAGGATGAATCTCGGTGATCCAGACTTTGTCAATATCAAGGATGTGCTGAAAGATATGCTGTCAGAAGAATTTGCTGCAGAATTGAGAAAAACTATTTTTGACAATACAACTTTTAATCCCAGTCATTATGGTGGGAGGTGAGAATTGGAAACATTTATCTACTTTTTTCAAATTCTGTCTCATTTTCACGACGTCCTCATATTTTATCACTGTGCTTGCTTTGTGCATTGTCAAAAATTTGTTCAAATCGCCATCAATTTCTTCCACTTTTCTTGAATTTTCTGGTGGAATATTTTTTTCTCATCATGCCTACAGATTTATGCCTATATTTCCAGACAAAATACTAAGATTGCTATATCATAGCTTCCTAATAGGTGGAACCAGATCCATGATCATGGAACCAGCCACATTTCTATCGTAGACAGGCAACGCAATGCTGTCTCCATGACCACCACCATTAATGCATATTTTGGTTCTAAATTCCTCTCATCAAGCACAGGGATAATTCTCAACAACGAAATGGACGACTTCTCCATTCCTGCAAACACTTCAGAAAGTGTTCCACCCCCTGCACCTGCCAACTTTATCTACCCTGGGAAAAGGCCATTGTCATCGATGACACCCACTATCATCCTCAAGGTAAGATAAGACTCGATATCTTTGATTTGGATTTCCATTTTCTTGTGACAAGTACCTTTGCTTTGTTGTTAGAGGTCCTTGTGTATCCTAATACTCAAGTTTGGTTTCCATACACTGTTTGTGGTTGCAAATTTTACAAACAAGTTGTTTTTCATTTCTGTGTCACAGGGCGGACAACTTAAAGCTGTTGTAGGTGCAAGTGGAGGGTCCCTGATAATTGCAGGCACAACAGAAGTTTTATTGAATCATTTTGCAAGAGGGATGGATCCGCTCTCTTCTGTTCTAGCTCCAAGATCTTATCATCAGGTATCCACTTATCATTCAGCAACAAAACATTTGAAATGATTCTGTAGATGACATTATTATTATCAACTCAGTGGAAAAAGCAATTGTTTTTATGCTATGTAGTAAGGGTTATATAATAACAATTTCTTTTCACAAGATTCAAAATAATCAATTAAGGAGACAAAGGCTAATACGCAACTTGTTTGAAAAATTTTGCTGGTCTTTTCTAATATTAGTCTTGTGTATGCAGCTGATTCCTAATGTATTACTGTATGAGAACTGGACAGTACCAACAGGTGATCACTTTGAGGTTCCAGCAGAAACAAGAGCTGCTCTAGAAAAGAAGGGCCATATTCTTCAAAGCCTTGCTGCTGGGACATATGCCAATTTATAGTTCAAGAATTGAAAAATCCAGAATCAGGGCAGCTCATCGGTGTAAGCGACCCAAGAAAGGGTGGATTTCCAGCTGGTTTCTGAAGTTGGAAATGTTTGTAGGAAATAAAACTGAGCTCCATTTTTTCTGCTGATTCACTTGTTCTCTCCATTTCATTGCCTGTCAATCTGATGCAAAATCCAACTGGGAGAAAGAATCTCAGAGAATAATGAAAAACAACTAGTCATCAAGCAAAGAGTTTCTTGGCATTTCTTATTCAGTACAAATTAAGCTAAAAAATATGGATAAGAACTCAAGAAAATCTTTTTTACTCCAGGTAAAAGAAACAAGGAATTGGTACACTAAACAAAAATCCCAAAATAAATACATTTAGTCGTTGCAGGTAGCTGACAATCACAGAGAAAGTGTTGTTATGTGATGTGACATAATGAGAAGCAATCAAACTCAAAGTTGCTGTATTTTTGGATGGTTATGATGAATCTTTAAATAATGGATGCAGAATGGTTATTTAGAGATCTGAGTGGAATGGATTTGTTAAAAAGAATAGATAAAGGGTGAAAATTTCATGATTTTAGAAAACTTTGGGAGGATGAGCATATTTTTTCAGGGTTGGAGTTGCATTGCTAGTCCCTCGTATTTCAAAAATCGTGTGTTGTGATACCTAACATTCTGTGAATATATTGTCAAATTACGATGAGTCCGTGATAAGAAAGCTCTATGCATGGTTATTTTTTGTCGCTCAGTCGCATTGAAACCATATAGAATGTTGATTGCTTCTTCTGAAGCATGTATACAACTTCGCAATGTGTAGCATATATGTTTTCATCTTAGCTAAACATAGAAATTGGAGCAAATGGCTTGGAATTCAACATGTAAAATAGATTAAGAGAAAAGGGCATTGTCTGTTTCATCCTAAATCTGTTATGGTCAATGGAATGTGCTCATATTATGATTAGGAAACAGTTTGTCAGCAACTTATGGAATCTGGTTCACTTATGCTGCAAAAGAATAAAATCAAGCTGCCAGATTATAATCTCAGAACACTTTAAATGCATTGACTCACATTTGCCTGGCCTAAAAAAAAGAAAAGAAAAGAAAAAGATAAAGAGAGATTTTTATGAAGAATCATATCATACAATGGTTGATAGTTGGAAAAAGGGTCATTCATTGAAGAGGGATTGGTATTCCAGTTTGAGAAGCCGCAATGCCTGCTAATGGTAAGTCACACAGACAATCTTCATCATATTACAATTAAATTCTGATATAGTCTGCAAATAAGATTTTGTTTGAGTGTTTCTCAATGAATCTGCTATGTAACTGGTTGAATTACTGTTGTAGGATAATCAGCATGCATAAATTTTAGTTACTTTAGTAAAATTCTTCTGTTCACTTGGTCTTTTTTTATTATGGCCTTTATAGTCTCTTCTGTACTAAAAAGTTTAGAGCTTTAACATGTAACTTCTGTTTAATTGAGAAAAGTACATAGTATATAATTCCATAAGAAGGCAACAAGAGCTTGCATCTTACATGTAGAAGGATACCATCTCTATGTACATATGCTTGCAGGCCATTTATTCTTTTAGTGAATACTCACCAAAAACCTGAAAAAGATTGAAAAATAATCTTGTGACTTGAAAAAATGGAACTTATAAGCTGTTTAGTGAAGTTAATGATCAAGATCATAAACTCTGTAGACTGCCAAAGCTGATGTATCTATTTTCTTGCAGTAGTCCTAAATGCATCATGGCCTGTTTTGGCAATTCTTTATCTTTATCGGCTCCAATATCGTGCCATCAGGATGTTCTCCCAGTATCAATAGGCCAGTTGGTAATAGCATGTTGTGGTGTCGTTGCCACTGAAGAGGCCATATGCTCTAATATTGGCAAAGATGTCCTTGTTAATGGAGGCCATACAGTTGATGCTGCTATTGCTGCCGCATTTTGCTTGGGTGTTGTGGATCCACCATATAGTGGTCTGGGGGTGGTGGATTTATGCTTTTCCGGCAGGCTAGTGGAGAGGCTAAAGTTTTTGACACGAAAGAAACGGCAACCAAGCATACATATATATCAGGCATACGCTGTTGAGGATATTACTGCTGCTTATAGTTCCTACATGCCATGCCTTGTTTTGTCATAGGAAGTTGGACTCTTAGCTTAGAGTTTCTTGTCTGTGATATGATAATCAATCATTTTCTTGCAGTACATGCTCCTCATTTTGTTTTGTAGACTATGTACAATCGACATAAAATTGATCAGATGAGAGGCAGACTCTCAATAGCTGTCCCCGGTCAGCTTGCAGGTCTCTACGAAGCATGGCAAAAATACTGAAAGCTGCCATCTAATAGGACCTTGCTCGAAATGGATCCAAGATTTCAAAGTATCTATATGAGTTATGGAATATGAAGTTTCAACTCCATCGTTCTGTATTTACAGTCGATGGGAAACCACTCAAGCCAGGCCACACCCTTCTTCAAAAAACTCTAGCAAATACACTAGCTGAAATTGCAAGAAGGAGCATTATGGCTTTTTACAATGGATCTATTGGACAACGTTTGGTTAATGATATCATGAGATCTGCAGGAATATTGTCGATGGAAGATTTGCAAAGGTATCGAGTTAAGATAAGAAAACCTGTGGCAGCAGATGTTATGTGGCTACAAATAGTTTCTGCTCCTCCCCCTACTTCTGTTGGAGCAGGATTCATACTTGTGAGCATATTTTTTCTTACCATACTTTCTCACTTTAGTGCGTGATTAGAAGTACTCTCGTGTCAGTGCCACTGCTTTTGCCCATATGGACACAGGTTCTGAGAATTCTAGAGCAATATGGATTTCCTTTAGGTGTTTCTGGAGCACTTAGTATTCATCGCACGATTGAGGCTCTAAAATATGCACTTTCCATGAGAATGGAACTTGGGGAACCTGATTTTGTCAACATTAACAACACATTAACTTCCATGCTCTCAACTAGCATTGCCAAAAGGCTGAGGGACAGGACAAACGATGCAAGAACATATCCATCTCATCATTATGGTGGCAAGTAAGAATCTTCCTTGGTAAAAATGACAACCCTTTAGCTATTCTACAACATTAAGGCCAAAAACTGTATAACTTTGCATAGGAAGTGAAGAACATTTAGGTATATTAAATACTTGATACTGATACATCATCTGTCAACTTACTAAGTTTCCCTCTATATATGTTTCTGGTGAGATAGATGGAAACAAAGCCACGATCATGGGACCACGCACATCTGTGTAGTTGATAAGCAGCGAAATGTGGTTAGTCTGACTACAAGTTTAAACTCCATCTTTGGATCAGTCTACATGTCACCTAGTACAGGGATCCTTCTAAACAACCATATGCTTGATTTCTCCACTCCTGCTTCGACTGAGCCCCCACCAGCACCTGCCAATTTTATTAGCCCCCACAAAAGGCCACTGTCGTCCATGGCCCCAACTGTCACCCTCAAGGTAAAAAATTACTCAGTCCACTTCAAATTCAACCTACTTTAGTTTATATCAAATTCTTGAATGAACACTTAGTACTTGATAGTCGTAAATTTTCCATAAATTACCGATATGGTCATTCAGGGTGGATGGCTAAAAGCAATTATAGGCGGAGCCGGGGGACTGTTGATCCCTGCTGCAGTCTTAGAGGCAATACTGAATCATTTTGCCAGGAAAATGGATCCACTCTCTTCTGTAATGGCACCAAGATACTATCCTATGGTAACAATCCAAACTTATATATTATAGTTTCAAGAACATTATTCATATCCATGCTTAGTTCTCTTCTTAAGTAAAAACAACATTTGAAAGTAGCTGATTAATCTTTTTTTTTCCTCAATCTTTTTTCCCATCCTGGTAACTATTTGAAGCATTTTACTTGATGCAGTTGCATCCTAATGTGCTGTACTGCAAAAACTATTCGTGGATGGGGGTCAAATACAGAGCTGCTCCAGAAACAATAAAGTTCCTCAAATCAAGGAGTCATAAGATGCTTGGAAACACAGGTCCATCGACCAGTTGCCTGTTTGTGGTTCAAGATGAGTTGAAGGGTCCTGATTCTGGCAAACTTGTTGCTGTGACTGATGCCAGAAGGGGTGGATTTCCAGCAGGCTATTTAGTGCACCAGTTGTTCTTGTTGTGGCAGTGATCTTTAAAGTCCTTACTATAACCTCATATTCTTGCCTTTTGTTTTTCTTTCTTTTTTGGTAGTTTATAGATTGGGATTTGTGATATCAACAACTGCATTTCAGTGCAAATCTATGTTTGGTTTTACTTTTATGGCATACCAATGCAATAGTATATATGTAAAATGATCAGCTAAGGTCCGCCTTAACTGAAATAGCTAATTTTAACCCAAAAAAAAAAAAATTAACCGAAAGAAGTAATTTTAACCACCAAAAAAGAAAAAAATATTTCTATGATAACAGCGACGAAACCAAAAAATGAATATCAAATGGGCAAGATTTATTTTTTCTTAAAAACATAGATATATTTAAATTTTTAGGAAACAAATTTTTAAAATTTAATAATTTTATATATAAAATTTATATTAATTTAAAAATTTTATACAGTTGAGAAGGCGACGGTGCCGGTCCTAGCTCGGTATCTTATGACTAATCAAAGTCTAAGTAATCAAACTCTAGCTTATTACTTTTCAACTATTTGTATTAAGTGAGATTTGCATATTTACTATAATGCCCTCAACCTTAATTTGAAATTCATGCGATTTTTATACTTTCATTTTTTAAGTCTATAATGGATGGGTGATCTCTTTAATGCAATAAATAATCATGAATTTTGACGTATAATTCTCATTTTTTTTTAGTTATATATCTCAAACTTCTTGACTAGCTAGATAGATAAACCAATTTAAGGCTCCATTAAATTTGAATTATACAAGGAACCAAACGTGAGAAATCTTTAAAACATAATCACCTTTTGTGACCTTATAAAGCAATGGAGTTAATGGTACGAGAGTCCGTTGATTTTGTTTTAATCTCCTCCAGATTTATACGAGGTTCGTAAATATGTATCTTAAAATTATCATTTTTTTTTTTCACCATTAAATCCCATCCTAATATAGCACAATAATTTATTTCAATCCAAAATTAAAAGTCGGGATTAAAAGTGCAATGAGAAGCTAACATATATAATTTTGAAAAATAAATTAAATTACTTAATATTTAATTTCTGATTGATTGATAAAAATTCCCTTAAATTCTATCGTTAAATATAACAAATCAAGTTTGCATATATTTTTTTATTTAATAAGATTCAAAATTCGAGCTCGATTTGACTATAAAAAAAATAAATTATTTGAATTACGTTTTATTAAAACTTGTTCAATTTCAATTCGAATAACGATTAAATCAAATTTAAACATAATTTTTAAAATTTGATATTTTATCCATTTACATTCATGATATATGGTACTAAATCTAGTTATTTTAAAATGTATGGTATCAAAATTGCAAATCCTTCTAAATTGTGGGACTAAAAAATGTAGTTTTTGATTTTTTTTTTCCCTATTAATTTCCATTTCCCAACTGACTATTGCAAGCCACAAGGGACAAAAGCCGCTGCGTTCCCGCCACCAGTCTTCTTTAAAAAGATATTTTTTTTTTTTACTTTTTAAACGAAAAATTGATGAAAAAAACAACTCAGCAAGAGATAGAGTGGGGGTTTAAATTATATTTCCTATTTTTTACCCATAATAATGCAAAATCCACCGCCTCCCGTGTCTCAGGTGGATTTATATGCATCCATTCTGCAAACAAGCCTCAAAACCAAATACCCTTTTGCCGTAAAGCCAATCCACGCCCGTATAATCAAGTCCGGACTTCACCTAGGGGTGTTCTTGATGAACAATGTAATGAACGCATATGCGAAAAGTGGGTTTATTTACGATGCTCGTCATGTGTTTGATGGAATGCCTGTTAAGAATGTATCTTCGTATAACACGCTCTTGTCTGCTTATGCAAAACATGGTATGATACGCGAAGCACTTTGTATCTTCAATGGAGTGCCTGAACCTGATTCTGTTTCTTGGACCGCATTGATTGTGGGGTATAATCAAATGGGTCGTTTTGAGGTTGCTTTTCGGATGTTTATGGAGATGATTAAGTGTAAAGTTGTGCCTACTGAATACACCCTTACTAATGTTCTTGCCTCTTGTGCAGCTATTGAGGCGTTGGATATAGGCAGGAAGGTTCACTCTTTTGTTGTTAAACTTGGCCTCTCTGGTTACGTATCTGTAGCGAATTCTTTATTGAATATGTATGCAAAGTTGGGTGATGTCGGGACAGCAGTGACTGTGTTTGATAGGATTAAGTTGAAGAATGTTTCGACTAGGAATGCAATTATATCACTGCATATGCAGATGGGTCAGGTAGAACATGCATTGGCTCAATTTGAGGAAATGAAAGAACATGATGTTATTTCTTGGAATTCAATTATTGCAGGTTATAATCAGTGTGGTTTTGATGCCAAAGCACTGAAAATGTTTTCAGAAATGCTCAAGGAGTCTAAATTAAAACCTGATAGATACACTCTGGCCAGTGTATTGTCTGCTTGTGCAAATCTTGAGGAATTAGAAATAGGGAAGCAAATTCATGCTTATATCATTAGAACTGAATTTGATACTTCAGGGGCAGTTGGGAACTCATTGATCTCTATGTACTCAAAGTGTGGTGCTGTTGAAATAGCTCAAAAAATATTGCAGAAGCGTGGAACGTCTACGCTTAATATTATAGCATTTACAGCTTTATTAGATGGATACATCAAGCTTGGAGATATAAATCCAGCCAGGCAGATTTTTGACTCGTTGGAGGACCGTGATGTGGTTGCATGGACAGCTATGATTGTTGGATATGCGCAGAATGGCCACAATAATGACGCAATGGAGCTCTTCAAATCCATGGTCAAAGAAGGCCCAGTGCCTAACAACTACACCCTTGCAGCTATATTAAGTATCAGTTCAAATTTGGCTTCTCTAAATCATGGCAAACAAATCCATGCAACTGCACTAAAGTTGGGGGAAGCATCATCTGTTTCTGTGAGCAATGCGTTAATTAACATGTATGCAAGGGCCGGTAATATTAACAGTGCAAGGAAAGCATTCATTCTAGTACAACAAAGAAGAGATGCAGTCTCCTGGACTTCCATGATCATCGCTTTAGCACAACATGGACTTGCAGAGGACGCGTTACAATTGTTTGAGGACATGCTGTCATTAGATATTAAGCCAGACCATATAACTTATGTCGGTGTTCTCTCAGCCTGTACACACGTGGGATTGGTGGAAAAAGGTCGTAATTACTTTAGAAAGATGAAAGATGTGCATGGAATTGAACCCACCTCCAGCCACTGTGCTTGCATGATTGACCTGTTTGGCCGTGCAGGGTTGTTAGGGGAAGCACAAGATTTTATAGAGAGCATGCCAATTGAACCGGATGTTATAGCCTGGGGTTCACTTTTAGCTTCTTGTAAAGTTCACAAGAATGTGGAGCTTGCAGTAATTGCAGCAGAGAGAATGCTTTCAATTGAACCAGACAATAGTGGGGCCTATTCAGCTCTTGCAAATGTCTATTCGGCTTGTGGAAAATGGGAGGAAGCCGCTAAAGTTAGAAAGTCAATGAAAGATAGACAGGTGAAGAAAGAGCAAGGAATCAGTTGGTTACAAATAAAGAGTGAAGTCCATGTCTTTGGTGCTGATGATGCACTTCATCCACAGAGAGATGCAATCTATCAGATGATGGCCAAAATCTGGGAGGAGATTAAAAAGATGGGTTTTGTTCCAGACACTGCTTCAGTATTACATGATCTTGATCGAGAATTGAAAGAGCAAATTCTCAAGCATCACAGTGAAAAACTTGCCATTGCATTTGCATTAATGAACACTCCAGAGAACAGTACTCTAAGGATCATGAAGAACCTTAGAGTTTGTAATGATTGTCATTCTGCTATCAAATATATCTCTAAACTGGTTAATAGAGAAATTATTGTTAGAGATGCCACACGTTTCCACCATTTCAAGAATGGTTCATGTTCCTGCCGGGATTATTGGTGAGCATTGTAGAAAAATACCCCACACATTTGGGTTGGAAAAAGGTTTGTGAGTGGCTAGACAAGAATTGGCTAAATTGAGAGGATATTATCAAAATGTATGGTTTCTAACAATTTATTGTGATGACCAACTGGCCAAGAATTGGCAAGCGTATACTTACATGCATGAAATCAAGTCTTGTTTTCCTCAATGAAGACTTTGGGTTATCATGCCACTGTGATCAGATACTTTGCTGAGGTCAAAGAATCTGCAGTAATCAGCTGTGTTTTGGCGTTTCTCATACAAGGAGTTGCTCGCTTAAGCTGCCTCCTTTGTGATATCGGTTATGTAATTTCTTCCCTGAAACCCCTCACTACAAGGTTGATTCGAAGTCATCTCAAGTGAAAGCCGTATTCGCCCTACAGATTCCACAGTGCCTTAAACATTGGTTAGTATTCCTCGTCTCCTGAATTATAATTAGTCATCTTTCCTTTATCTGCTGATCACTCATGCATTCTTTAAGGTTCCTTTTGTTACTCAGGTGCATGATTCGTTTAAACTTTCAAAAATATAATACAATGCCCGCACATGATTCTCAAAAACATATTGTGTCTGCTCTAGCTCTCATTTGACTTTCATTATACTGGTTGTGCAGGATGTTTATCATTGAGGCAAAACACGCAAATAAGCTTTTCTAATATCTTAAATCCTCATTATGGTTCTCTATATTCTCGGTTAGGCATAATATTACTTGAATATTTGTTGGAACATGGCAGGTGTGTAATATGTAGGAACATATTTGGATGGGAATTGATGGAAGATGATAGTGCACAGGATTACACTTTGTCAAGATTCGTTAATCCCAGCTTTTGCCCACATCGGTAGTTTTTGAGCCAATAAATCAGAATATAAGGATGTCATAAAGTGAAATGCGTACATCACCATGATGTGTAATCTAACGATGTACAATATACAACCCTACTTGGTTAGTGTTTGACTCAGCTTTTCTTGCATAAGTTTTGTTTTTGGCTTGTTGTATTGGCATTTTTGTTCTTCCATTGATAATACTCAAGTCTAGATGAACTGAAGTATTGCTAATTATGAATGAACCTAATTATTGAAGAATGATTTGGGCAAATAAATATTATTTTAATGTTTTTCATTAGTGTTCCATGGAAAGGACCTGAATATTTATCAAAATTATGTTTTGAAAATGATAGTATGTTTTGACAATGTGGAAAGGAACCTTTGTCATGGGGAAGAAGAGAATTATTCTGCACTGCTTTTTTTATTTATTTTTTATTTTTCCTGCAACGATGAAAAGCCAATTCACAATATCCTGGAGGAGCAAAAGCTCTAAACAACTAGGGGATCTTGAAACTAATGAAAGATTCTTCTCCATCTTTAGCCCAAAATAAATAAATAAATAAAGATCAGCATAATTATTTCTCTCTTGAAATAAATCATAAATTTCCCATTAAGTGCTTGTATTATGTGTCTGCAATTTTGACTATAGTTTCATAAGATCAATTTTCAACACATTCACTGATGAATGTGACAGCTATTTTAGAGTCTGATTCCTCATCAAATTTGAAAGTCTCCATTTTAGGGCAGAAATCAGTCTGTGTTGATCCTCCATAATCCAACTACCAAAAAAAAAACCATTGATTTCAATTTTTCCTATAAATCCACCTTTTCATTTGGCTGCTCATTTATGAATAATCCACCAAAATTAGCATGATGAATCCTCTATTTTATCTCAGTATTTTATTCCATATTTTATATCATAAATATATGGCAAGTGTATAAAATATATTTTCAAATATATTGTTAGCGTGTACCTTTAAAATAAAATACGAGATGAAAAATCAAAAATAGAAAATTCAAACTGCAAAAATCAAATTTGGAGTGGGTTTGATTATACTTTATACCCGTCCCGTCAAGTCTTTTTAGGACTTGAACTCGACAGGTTAGATCTATTTTATTATTTTAAAAGTATTAGAACATATATTTTTTAAAAAATAATATATTAATTTTTTTGAAATATATACTTTTCAAAAAATATCACATAAATATATATAATAATTTTTAAAAAAATAAGAAAAAATAAACAAGTTGAGTTCAGGGCGGGACGGGAAAACAAAAACTCAAGCTCTATTCCAAACTCATTTATAATATTAAATCCCTTTCAATCGAGATGAGTTTGAAACAAATTCGAATTTCAACTCACCCTATTACCAAATTCATTCGTAATATTAAATTCTTTCCCAATCGAAATGAGTTTAAAACGAATTCAAATTTAAACTCACCTATTGATCAACTTAAAAACCCTACATAAAATTCTTGGATGAATTTGGGACTATACAGTCGGTCCATTCATTATCATCAGACCAACAAAGAATGGGTCTAAAACTAATTTTATACATTGTTGTTTTGGATCTAGATCTCTCATTAGAATTTCCAAAACTTTACTAAACTCCAGTTCGGATTAATTACTAAGACCGTGTATGGTTTTCATTCCAGCCGGAGTTTTTCTATTTTTTATTATTTCAAATACATAGTAATTCAATCTCATATATTTGATTTTTTATTTTTTATTTTTCACTCAAAATACTTCTAAATCATATATTCTCAATTTTCAATCATATATTATATTATTGAAACTTACCACTATCACTTATATTTATATAATATATTATTATTTTCAAATAATATTATTGTAATGTGATTATCACCTATAAATCATTTTAATAAATTATCATAATCAAATTAAATTTTCAAAGTGAGTCTTACTGTCAATTTTATTTAATTATATACTATTATTTTTCTTACAACATTACACCTATCAAAAATTTTATAACCAAATATGTTTTTATTTCTACATAAATTTCAATAAAAAAATTGAAAATCCATTCCAATGACATGGAAAATGAAATTCTTCGCTGGGATGAAAAACCATACGTCCCTAAAAATCCGAGTAGATACGAATTATAATAGAAATTTTTATTACTTAAATTGAAATCGGATCCAAATAAATCCGATCAAATCAGACGTCGGATATCATAAAATAATATCATGTGATAAAAACACGAATCCAAATGCTGCAGTTGGAATCTTTCCCACTTACTGCTGACTGCTATAAGTACAAAATCCCACCTCACCATTTCTCCAAAATTCCCTATAATATAAACACAAACACACACTGAGGGTGCAATACTGTGTGTTTTTGTACATAGAATCTTGTGCAATGGGGTGGGAAAGGAAGCTTACGAGTGGAAACCTTGTGGGAGGATTCATCAAGAATCATCGGTGGGGGTTTTGCAGCAGTGATGTGGGTTTGCAGCGTGGCTTTTCGGCTTCGGCTCCGCCGGAGTTGCCGGCGTTCGACTACGAGCCGAAGCCGTACAAGGGCCCCTTAGCCGATGAGGTTTTCGAGAAGCGCAAGAAATATTTGGGTCCCTCTCTTTTTCATTACTACCAGAAGCCCGTAAGCCTGTATTTTTATACGTATATATACATGCAAAATACGTGTGTATTTTGTGTTTTTCCTTTCTCCTTGGTACGTTAGTATAAGTTTGATGAATTTACAGATATGGCAGAGGGGGTGTCTTTTCTCTTTTATATATTGAAAATTTTTATTTTTTGTGGTAATGGAAAATAGCTGGAATAAGTGTTTTCACTTGTGTTCGTGTTCTTGATCAAGTCAAGATACTTTAATTGAGAAAAGTGTGCAGATTGCAAAAGAATAACTATGTAATAAACAGACACATGGATTGTGTTCAAGCAAGGTTTCTTTTTTATGCCCATTTTTTTTCTGTGTTTATTTATTTATTTTGAATTTAAGATTTTTCATTACTGTCCATTTGTAGACATGGTAGATATTTTCATATTCCATTCTTACAGTGATTAGGTGTGGATATCTAAATACTATTGCAATTCATTATAGTTTAGAGAGTTAGAAGTTACTTAGTTAAATTATTACTTAGGTTTTGAATATTAAATAATTTCATTTCTGAAAAAATATTTTAGTCAGTCATTTGTGTTGTTCGATTTGTTTTCTCATCCGCTACATTCGAATGTTTAAATATTTTATGTCATGCGATGATTTTAGTGAGTTCTAATATTTTATTACCCTTATTTTTGTAAATAAATTATCAATGGTAGAAAGATATTTATATTTGGATTATCACTAGATTGTTGTTAGAAAAATTTCTCAGAGTTAAAAACTAGGATACAATAGTAATAAAAATCCAGTTAAAAAGTGAAACAATATTTTGTGTTATATATATTATTATTAAAGTTTTTATTATGGTCATAATCTTTTACGTGCATACATATTTTTTACTAGTATATTTAAAGTGCCACTAAGGCTGAGTTTTTTGGACTCATTAGTTCATTCAGGTTGGGTAGAATTCTTAATGTGATTACTGGGATATCCTATGTTTTAGCTCAGTACAGGGTGCTGAGTGAACCTTGCTTGCTGCTATTAATCCACAAATGACGTAGAATAACTCACAATTGATTCTCCTTTACTATCTTTTGCATGCTTTACATTAGTTTTATTCATATTAATATTTTTTTTCATAATTTGCTATTCTAACAGCTCAATATCGTCGAAGGGAAAATGCAGTATTTGTTTGATGAGAATGGAAGGCGTTATCTTGATGCATTTGCAGGAATTGTTACAGTGTCTTGTGGTCACTGCCATCCTGATGTCTTGAATGCCATAATGGAACAAAGCAAACTTCTTCAACATGCAACCACCATTTACCTACACCATGCAATAGCTGATTTTGCAGAAGGTCTAGCATCTAAAATGCCAGGAAATCTAAAGGTTGTCCCGCTGATCCAGTTTTTCATTAACTCTGAAGCATGTAAGTTGTTTTACTATTTGTGTAGCACACGAGCATCAAAAACACGGTATCAGAACTAGTATTTTTTATAGTTTGGACCTTACTGGTCAAATGTTCGCAACTCTGATCAGCTCTCAAAAGGGTAAAAGACAATATGTGATCTTTCTTTATGTTTCCTTTAGGAAAAGGCTCATTTCCTATGGCCGTTGTGCACTAATCTAAATGTTTTGTAGCTGTTATGATTTCATGGATCATTAATCTTCATACTGATCTATTGGTTATACCCTAAAACATCCACATTACTATGCTTACAAATGGTTTTTCATTCAATTGTTCTTGGAGTGCAGGTTGTGTATTTTGTAAATTCAGGGACAGAAGCCAATGAGCTAGCAATGTTAATGGCAAGATTGTACAGTGGTAGCCTTGGCTTGATTGCCTTAAGAAATGCGTATCATGGTGGAAGTTCTAATACAATTGGACTGACTGCTCTTAACACATGGAAGTACCCAATTCCTCAGGTTTATCTTTAGATCCACTTTCAATTTCCTCAGTTTTGTCTTTGAGTTCTCTGCTACATTTTAAAAGCAAATTATTTCTCAGTTTCTCAACATTTTTATTACACATCGAGGTTTTTAGTACAGCATCCTATGCATTATTTCATCCCTGTAAGTTGTGTAATCAGTTGCATCCTATTCATGTATTGCACTGCACTCAATGGTGTTGTGGTGCTGCCAGAACCTTGGCTCTTTGTTGACCAGTTTATCTATTTGTAAAGTTTTTTCAGGAATGTGTTACCTATATTGTTTGCTTCTCTTTCCCTATCTATTTTACCTGAAACATTATTATTTGTCTGGGCAATTAAAAAAGGTGTGTTATTTCTCATTCTTTGCTGTGAAACTCTGCAGGGCGAAATTCATCATGTTCTGAACCCAAACCCATATCGTGGAGTATTTGGGTCTGATGCCAGGCGTTATGCTGAAGAAGCTCAAGATCACATTGATCATGGTACTTCAGGAAGAGTTGCTGGATTTATCGCTGAGACAATTCAGGTTTGTGGCAATTACTTTTGTTTCTTTGTGAAACTGGGTTTGGCCTCAAATTTGTGGATAGTGCTACTACACGTTTCCTAAAATTAAGGAATTCATGTATACCTCATGGTTTATGGCCTTACTCTTGGTTCTTAGCTGACCTCAGGGGGTTGGGGGAGCAGTCGAATTAGCCCCTGGATACTTGAAATTGGTTTACGACATTGTTCGTAAAGCTGGTGGTGTCTGCATTGCTGATGAAGTGCAAAGTGGCTTTGGTCGCACAGGGAGCCACTATTGGGGTTTTGAGACACAAGGAGTCATTCCCGATATAGTTACCATGGCTAAGGTGTCAGTTAGAATTCTTCTTTCTTTCTCATTGATCTCTAAGAGCTCTATCTGTAATTATTTCAGTTCAGTTTGTACTTATTTAACTCTGACAGCAAAACTCATTTGACTGACTGCTGAAATTTTATTCTTCAGGGTATTGGCAATGGTTTGCCCCTTGGAGCTGTAGTAACAACTCCTGAAATAGCAAGTGTGTTGGCTCAGAAAATACAATTTAACACTTTCGGAGGCAACCCTGTATGCTCAGCTGGTGGACTAGCAGTGCTCAGAGTTCTTGATAAAGAGAAACGTCAAGAGCATTGTGCTGAGGTTGGCTCTCACATGATTGAGCGTCTAAGAGATCTTCAGCAAAAACACAACAGTATTTCTCCTTTACTGCTCACTTTAATGTGATTTCCTCGTTATATCCAAATTGATGCTGCATCCCCTTTCTTTAGAATTTCAAAATTTCTGCTTGCAATACAAAATCAAATTGTTTGCCATATTAACTCATAGAATGCTTTGAATTGTTCCATCTCTTCCTAATTGTGTAGGCAAATGTTGTGCATTCAAGCTACTGCCAACACAAGAATCCCTCTTGTCTCTTAGAAAGTAATGATACTACATCATCGCATGCTTTAAGATATAATACAATCTAGAAACGAGTAAGAGAAGAAAAATGCCTGTCAGGCAATTGGTCCATTTGATAAGTTTCAGCAGAAATAGAGACAATACAAACAGTTCTAAAGGAACATATGGGTCCTGATTTTTTCTGTTCTAAAATATTATATGTGCTCTGGCAATATCAAGTAGTAAATATTGATTGGAACTCTTTTGATTTTCTAGTAATTGGTGACGTGAGAGGCAGGGGCTTGATGGTCGGAATAGAACTTGTTACCGACTCAAAACAGAAGACACCTGCCAAGGCAGAAACTGCAGTATTGTTTGAGAGCCTCAGAGGTTTGTATAGCCTTCTGAAAATCCCCTAAAAGGCCTATGAACTTGATTTATTCTTTATTTTGTGACTATACGCATTAATCAGGCAAGTTTTCATGATTGTAGAACTTGGTGTTTTGGTTGGGAAAGGTGGACTTCATGGGAATGTTTTCAGGATAAAGCCCCCTATGTGTTTTACGAAAGATGATGCAGGTACTCTTCGTGTTTTTATATTTTTTTCGAGCAATTAAAAAAAATAAGAAGAAAATTGATAAAGCCTTCTCATTAGCAGCATTTGTAGCTTGATTCTTTATCTTCACAATTTGCAATTTGGTTACATGGCATCCTATGACTTAACTCTTTTGGTTTTTCAATTCTTTCTGTTTATGCAGATTTCCTGGTGGATGCATTGGACTATGCCATATCAAAGTTGTGAGAAATCTATCCCCAAAAGTCAAGATGTTGAACCACTTGAAGATCAACCTAAAAGTATCACTTTACTTTATGTAAGAAGAACCTGTCTTACATCTCCTTTCAGTGGTAGCAGATAAAAAATGTCTAAATGATTGAGATTTTATTGACATTAGCATAAAATCTTTGAAACAGCAGGCAGTCTAGTAACTTAACATACTTCCAATATAGATGGATTATTCGAGTAGAACTTGAAAACTGATCAAATGTTGTCTGTGTATGCCCTAATATCTCTTCTTTCGGGGAGCATGTGCTCATTAAAAGCATCAGCATTTCTGCATTTCACAGCAGGGTGATCATTAATTCACTCCTGAGTATCAGTTGTAACTGCACTGAAGAGAAAAGTTGTTCTGCCTGATAACAGGGTTCAGGCAAATGTCTCATGCTACTGTTTTATCCTTTCACAAGGCAATTGTGGGGTAGAACTTTGGAGTGACCTATGAGGTGTAAGACCTGCTTGTGAAATTCTTGGGATACACTCTGAAATTCAATGACCAATAGTGGACCGGATTAGAATGACCCGACTTGCCATGACCTATAGTGGACTGGGTTAGAATGACCCGACTTGCCTTTGTGCCAGAAATGAATGAGAAACTTCTTGCTTAGACATGATGTTTTCACACCAAACAAATGTGATGATGCTAAAATCTTATGACCGTTTAATGCGAAACAGGTGGTTCTCTTCAACATATATGTCTAAAACATGCTTCAATGTTGTCAAGTGCATTTTCTGCACACTACATCTAAGCATCCTTCAACCTGTACAGATGGAGTTTCGCATTGTTATTGGGATGCCTCATTGTGATATGAGTTCATGTTAAATTACAGTCCATATTAGAACCACCATCCAAACTCTTTGTACATTCTCTTTTCTTGCAAAAGATTGAGAGAATGAAGTATAAAATCCTGAAATTTTACCTAATGGATGAGAACATGGGATTTTATCCCATTTTTCCCATTTGCTTGAGCAACTGAAAATATATAAGCTGTTCGTTTTAGACACTGGAGACAGTCAAATACAAGAGACAATCATGCCTGGAAAAAAGTCAAATAGACTAATAAACTAGACATAAAGATGCATCACAAGACAATGAAATGCACAATAAGCAAAAAAATATAAAGTGGAAAAGAATACAAGAAAACAAAAAGGTATCCTCACACTTCCTCTTGACAGACAACTAGCTGATCATATTTACAAATTCTTAATCCCAGGAAGCAGCTCAAAAATGGGCAGAAAGCTGAGATTTTTGTGATACTACATTGATAGCTACCTAAAATGAGAGTTCAGCAGATGCATCATCTCTCTAGGCTTGTTCACGAGGACGTGAATACCAGCACGAACTTAAAGCCCTAAGACGTTGCAAATACTCCCCCAGGGCAAGGAGGCCTCGAGCTGCTTGGCGGGTGGTAAGGATGCGAGAAATCTGCTGCAGGGTTTCTTGCCGAAGATGATCAGCCTGTTTACACGAACGACATATCTAATGCAAATGACATTGCTCAAAAGGAAATAACAACCAATCAGATAAACAAGCAAGCACAAGATATATTACCTGACCCACAAACCTGACTAGAGCTTCCAACTTATCCATGGCAGCACCAATCTGATGGAGGTAGTTCCCTTCACCCAGTTGGCCGGCTGCTATGGTTTCAGCTAGAATATAGTGGAGTTTTTCCATTCCCTGTGACAAGGCATCTTCTGCTTGTTGACATGATTGTCTGAGATTAAAAATGTCCAAACGTTGTTGTTCTGACAAGGGCTCTAGATGTGGCAAGAGAACCTGTTGATAAAGATATATAGTCACAGTCAGTCACAATTCCATCCTTAACAGAAAAAATATGAGAGGTGATTACTAGATCTCAAAATAGTATGATTCAGCTCACTATCTATGCACGAAACATCGCCTACAGGATTTATGATCATGGACTGAACGTTCAATAAACAATCTGATGAACTTTTTGCACAACTTCTAGAAAAGACAAATGAATCATGGAATACAAAAGTCCCAGAAAAAGGGTAAAGATACAACTTATAAATTGAAATTTATACTTTTGCGTAATACATAGTGTACGTGTGAACGTCTGCCCATGCATACATCATTATCAACTAAAACAACTGATATACAGACTAGTAGATGATGATGAGGTGGAAAGAAGAAAGAAAACAAGAAACAAGGAAGCAAAGTAAAAGTAACCAGCAAACTGATTGTACTAGGAAAAAGATTGGAAGAGACTAAAATTTGATCACAAACTCACTTGTTGAAGATTGGACAGTGTATCTTTCTAAATAAGAACTGAAAAGATTGAATGTGTGAGATCAGCAAGCTTCGACTATAGTAATTTTGCATCAAATATAATCAGTGGTAATTCAATATTCATAACCAGTTTTTCACAATAATATCGAACTATCATCTTTCAGAAAGCAAACTCACACTTCCAAATTAACCAACTACTACAATATATAAAATCTGGACAACTTACTTCTGAACCATGCGTATCAATTTATAAGTTTCTAAACCGTTCCAAGAAAATGCTCATTGCCCTCTTTTCGAATCAGAAAAGGAAATGAAAAGAGTACATTGACTAAAGTCTGGAATAAAATGTGCATCACCTTTAGGAGTTCTGAAGGCCTAAAGCCCCCAATCCACAAGAAAAAACGTTCAGCTGATGTTTTCCACATGCCAGACATGATATAGAATACGTCAGCCCTTGCAGCTGTGGCTTTCATAATGAAGAGATCAAAATAATGCCTCATTCCACCATCAACGATAATGCGCAGCTCCTCATCTCCAATATCAGAATGCAAAGCATTCCTCAACTCAGAGATTTGTCTATCTTGTTCTTCCACCCAGTGTCCATACTCCATTTCAAATGTAGCAACACCTGTATGTTCAAAGA
This sequence comes from Paulownia fortunei, assembly GCA_019321725.1. Classification (NCBI taxonomy): domain Eukaryota; kingdom Viridiplantae; phylum Streptophyta; class Magnoliopsida; order Lamiales; family Paulowniaceae; genus Paulownia; species Paulownia fortunei. The sequence continues at coordinate 1,578,439 of CM033110.1, forward strand.
ATGAATCTTACTGAAACAGTAACTTAAGAGAAGAATAAAAGTATCATGAAACAGAAATAACATGACAATAAAATAAGTGAAATAAAACAAATAAACATACGCTGAACATGATCTATCCTAATCACAAGTTGACTATGGATTATATCAATATAAAAGTTGTTCCCCCCTCCCCCACCCCCCGCCCACCCAACCAAAAAACAAAGGATCATTCATGAATGGCTACAAGAAACAAAATGTCATTACTGGACAAGTTATCATATATATGAACTACAAATTTGAAGTAGCATTTTAGAGTTTTGGTGCACATAAGAGTTGAAGGGCATAAATATAAGGAACGGAATCAGCAAATGATAAGGAACAAAAAGGTCATTTTTTACGTTCATATACAGCAACATATCTCCAAATGAATGGCATTTTCATAAATTCTTCCATAAGATTTCTATTAACATCATTGATAGTACCAAATTCTTTAAGCAAGACAGTCCTTTAGCTTTAGCAGCAGGTTTGTATCATAGCAGTTACCGGTATCAACTGAAGGCTATGAAACAACAGCTTGTTGTCTAATTGTGCAAACCTATTGTCGTGAAAAATGACTCTTAGTGTTTGGATGTTTAGCTTGTATATCTCATTTGACAGCTAACACATACATTACCAAATCAATTCTTATCATGTAAAAAGGAATCTCTTATGTATCGACATTATAACAAAAATGAAGAACGGGTACACATTCTGCATTAATTCTCCAAGAAACTATAATGTGAAAGTAAACAAGCCATGGGAAACCACCTATTGTATGTTCAATTGTCTCTTTGTAGAGACCAGGAAGCAAAATTGGGAGATCAGGAAATCTGCACTTGATAATATGATTGCCAAATGCATCAAGCATGAAACTTATCCAATAATAGCTTAAGATATTTGCTACCAGCTTGTTACTGCAAAATTTGATTAAGACAACATTTTGAGACAGGTAAACTGGTGGCATATAACCCTACAAACCTGGGTTTATAGTTCCAGAGTAACCATGCTGACTAGTATCTATACCAGCACCTACGCACAGACCCTGCAGCAGAAAATCTCCATTTTAGATTCTTTCCCTTGTAAGAATGAAAAGGGCATGAAAGTTGAAGAGTGTATATTGATTATCAACAAAAATCAATTGAGCAATGAGAAACCATGAAGTAAACAATCATACTAAATAATCTTTTACCTGTTGTCTGGCCCGGTGAAGCTCTTGTTCTAACTGAATAAGTCTCAATTTACTATTTTCTAATTGCTGTACGTAGGCCTGAAAAACAAAATTTAGATATGGCCAATAATTCACGGTCTAAACACTGCAGTCGAAATAATAATGGTTGTCTAATAAGAAAGGAGGATTAATAACTAATCTACAACATTGAGATGGCCTTGTCGCACCTTTTTCCGCAGACGACTTTTACGAGCAGCCTCACGGTTCTGTGCTAAGCGTCTGAGTACCTATAACCCAAACTCCAGTCTAGTCACAATTTAATGATGATAAAATAGCACTGAATGCTGAAAATATGAGAGAAGAATTTCAAAAGTGGGGAGACGTAAATGAACTTGTTATAAGTCAGTGGACATGTCAAAGATTATATGCATCGACAAGTTCACATCCTTTATTCATTCATGCTCAAGTTCCATACTAGATCAATGCACAATCATATCCATTAGTAGACAATGAGAACACCTTTTGTGTCATTCGATACTATACTATACACACACATTTATGAGCTACATCAGAACCATCATATAATGGTAATGCCTGCATCTTAAATTTTTTGTTTCTGATGATTTTGTATATCTTTTAAGTCACAAGTTGGCCGCTAGTAAATACCCATGAAATGATGTATGCAAAGAGAATGAACGCTGACTAACCTAATGAAGCCAACAAAAACAACAGAATGTCTTTGTGTATTACCTTATCATTTGGTTTACTTGCTTCTTGATCATATCTATTGGATGGTCCAACAGTACCATGCGAAGTATCCTCTGACTAGACACACACAAAAAATGAGTCAGTTAACAAGTTGGGCATATATCCTGTAAACAAGTTGATAAACATGAATAGTTATTACAATGAAATGTACCTGGTTGTCTAGGTTAGCTTCGACCTCTAGCATCACCGGTGGAGATGTGTCCAGCAAGTTGTTTCCTTTGAAATCTCCCCACATGGCAATTTCATGGACTGGCTCATATATGCCCATCCGTCTTGAGGGAACAAACTGGGTGGATGCATAATTCATTCTGTTTTGACTGTTTGTTAATGGAACTCAATGAGATTACCTCACCTTGATAATCAAGTAAGTGGAACAAGAGAGATATAACCTAAATCATTAATACCGCATGGAAATTTGAATTTACAAACTTGAGGAAGGTGAATCATGAAACAGAATAGAATCAACCACTCAAGTTCTGAATAAACAGCTTGTCCAAACTCAGAGTATAATTGCTATCTGTTGAGTTCCCAATGAAAACAGATCCATAGAAGCTTTGATTTGGCAGGTGGGGGCAAAAAAAATATTAGCACCAAATTACAACTCTAAAAAGAATGTTGTATCATATCAGTTGCTTGATTGGTCCATATATTCTGTGCAGAATTTCCTGTTTCATTTTATCAGACCATGAAGCATGATTTTGGTGAAAGGAATCTAACAAAATGAATACTTGAATAGACTAGCACCCACTATGTTCCTGTTTCATTTGATCAGATCATGAAGCATGATTTTGGTGAAAGGAATGATTTTGGTGAAAAGAACCACACGAATGGATACTTGAATGGACTAGCACCCGCTGCTCGATGAAATGAAGTTTTCACCGAAGGAAAAAGAGAAAAAACAAGATGGACTCAATATGGTAGTATGAGGACTGTGATAGACTAAGGAACAAAAGCATCTTCTGAAAGCTGTCGTATTGAGCATTACCTTTAATTTCAAACCAATATAATCGAACTTGATCAAGACTTTGACGACACGAATGTGGGATTCTGCAGGCAATAGAACTTGGCATACCCCAAGAACATGTAATCAAGCTGTTACATTCTCATTTCCAATCATCACATCAGAAGGTCAGAAGAAATCAACCGATTCTAATGAATACCTCAAGAGATTATAGTCTATATCAGTTGTGCTTAAAAGGTTAAGGTTCAATGAAAAAGCATCTGTAACTAGTTGGCTTGACTGCAGAAGGCAGAAATAAGATTCAGATTTTGAGTATGTACGCCGGTCTAAATCTTAAAACAATTTCAAAAATCATCCTGTCTGCCTACTATTCAAACTCTTTTATATCCTTCTTCCATAACACAATTACAAAGGTCACATCTTTTGAAGCAATGCTAAATTCATCAACCAATCGATCGAGAGGTAGCACACTGTTTTCTTTCATGCTTATTAAGCAGAACAAATAAAAGCACACATCAAAACAAGATGAGCAACAGAACCATGGCACACAGTCAACATAAATAAAGACAAACAAGCTAAAAAACAAACCCTTTATAATTAAAAAAAAAAACACATAAAGAAAGCACAAAAGTGTCTGAGTATGTGTATGTGTACGCAAGAACAGATTTTGACACCATTGAAAGAATTCTTCATTTTAATTAAACCATAACCAATAGTTCTTGCTTATCAAGAGAACAAAGAAAGAGAAGAAAGCCTCAAACTGAGTAACACCATGAAATCTTTTCAAACCAGGACAAGGGAAAAGAATCAACAAAAAGAAGCAATCAAACCAAGAATCTCCAAAACAACACTCAGTTACTATCCAAATAATACCAAAAAACTGATACAAGTCCTTGATATTCCTTCCAACCCATTTTAACCATTTCCAAAAACATTCTTTGAAACACAAGCATAACAAGGGAAAAATAGAGAAAGTAAGAAACAGAAACCTTTAATGGTGAAACTATGTAGAGCCCACTTTGAAGAATAAGCTTCCCGCTCAATTGGCAGCCCTTAACAAGAAAACTAACCGAGAGCAAACTACAGTGTTCCAAACCCCATCTTCTATGCGCAGTTTGCTGCAGTGAATAAGAAGCATCGAATATGATTGTAAACGCAACATCTTTTTCAAAAGATTTCTATTTAAATGGGCAATGAAAAAAGAAAAAGTTTACTGCAACTGTCGCATATAAATTATGATACAATCATGCTTGTTGGGGTTGGGGGGGGGGGGGGGGGGGGAGGTGGATATTTGTAATTAGTAGTTATAGATTGTGTGTGTGTGTGATCGTAAGCTACAGTCAAAAGAGAGTTATAGAAAATACTGGTGACATTTCCACTAACCAACAAGCACCTAAGCAACCCTGTTTTGTAGTGCTAATGCTTGTTTTGAATATGCGCACCAGGTCACTCTCACTACACTTTGCTCACTTGCCCCTTGACCTTATCAAGCCAATCATCACCCCTCCCACCCCAAATAGGGAATAAGTAGGGTTAAAAAATAAAATAAATTATTGAATATTCGATTTGAAATTGACTGTTTAAAATTTTAGTTGATTTTAATTTGTTAACTTAATAAATAAAATTTGAACAATTTTTTTCATTTGTTAATATTTGAAACTCCACTCGATTAATGAAAAAAAATATGTGTAGAAATACAAATTACTCGAATTTGATTCGTATTCGATTCGACTAATATTCGATTCGATTAACAATCAGATCTAACTCAACTACAATATTTTAAATTTGATAAAAATTAAAATAAAATTGAACATAAATATATTTGATTCAATTCAAAATTATTACAACCCTTTATATAATTGATGTATATTTATAGAACTTAAGAAGGGGATTTGGGGATCTGGGCAATTATGGGAATTTCATGGTAATACAAGGATTTGACTGGAGAGTGCATAACATGCGCTGCAGAAGAGCGTGAGACAGATGTTGGAGATTTAAATAATTGTTGTCATTTCGCGGGAAGTGAAGTGACGGAAACAAACTGCTCCCCCACACTTCTATTATTGTGTGCCCAAAAAAACAAATCACAATTTTTTAAATTAATTCATTTTAGGATTGAAATTCCAAATATAGAGTATATAGTAATTTCCTATGATTTTCTACTACTTTTATTTTTACTTTGTTAACTTTATTATCAAGAAAATCCCTCTAAAATGTCATAGCTTAATCTTATAGAGTAATCCTTCAACTTATTCTATACTAGGGTGCATAAAAGAATGGAATTTGGAAAGGTCTTTTGTCGTGAACAAATTTACCTTCTCTAATATTTAAATCAGTGTGATATTAAAAAATATCAATTAAATATAAGTGGTTATCATTTTATTTTTTTTGGATATCGCTCCATCACGAACGCCCCTAGGACCACGTGGGAGATGTAAATTGCGGATGTGCCTCAATTGGAACAGCAACACACCAAAGTCCTATACACTGGTGCCCACAACGGGTCGACCCCAACCCGACGAAGCCCGATCATTCATTTGGGACGAAGTTCGACCACCAAGCGGAATCGAACCCGCACACTACGATTGCCAGCAAGAATTTCTCAGCGACTGAAACCAACTAAGCTATGCCCGGGGGCAAGTGATTATCTTTTTTTATCACATACATTGGTTGTAGTTGGGAAAGTTGATGAACTTTAAATAAAATTTCATAATGCATGAATCATATACTTTTGGTCCAAATTTCTACCCTATTTTAGGTAGAAATGTATCATTATTTATCGAACATTGAAATTTCCACGGACTTTATTATATTTTCTTGAATCCAACTTTTCAAAGGTGAGTCTTCAAACAACATCTTACATCTAAATATTTTCTTGAATTATAATTTAGACCCGAAATTAGCTAAAATTTAAACCTAAGAGTATAGATGTTAGATCCATACATCTACACATTTCTCCTAAGCATCTTACTTTAGTAGTCTAAATTATTCGTTTGTGTGTGTTACACTTTAACTCCCAACAAATAGCGAACGAGATCAATAATACAGAGCACATACAATATAATTTTATATTGATTTTTTGTAATCTTATTGAATTTTTATAATTAATCTCTTATTATATAAATCTAGCACATTCTATCCACTAAAACTACACAAACCCTTCTTTTTAAAAAAAGAAAAGAAAAAAAAAATCCTTGATTAGTAAATTGTCCTAAAGCTGTTAGCTCAAAGTCCAAAACTGTATCTATAAAGTTTGGCAACCTCTTTTTCCCAACCCTAACCTCAACTTTTTTGCAACTAACGACTCTTCAAATCTTTTAGAGACATTGATAACCCTTAACTCCCTCGAGCTGCCACAACATCTTTGCTTCCTTTTACATATATATATATATATATATATAGATACATACATACATACATACATACATACATACATGTTTGACAGATTGAAATTCGGATTCACATTCCTTGGTTCAGATTTTTTAATTTATAAATGAGTATAGGATAAATGTTGATTTTTTATTTTTAAACACAATCTATCTCATTTATTTTTTATTTTAATATATATATTTATATATATATGTAATATTATTTTTAAAAAAATATTTAGTAATCTTATTTTAAAAAATAATATATTTTTTTATAATTTTAAAATTATAAAGTAAGTCTAACCTGAACTTGACGGATCCGAAACGATTTGAGTTTAAATTCTTAAACACCTTAGCGGATGGGTTTTGAATTTGGACAAACTGACTTCAAATTCAAAATTTGCTCCATTTTCATCCTATATATACATACATATGTATAATTACCTTATCATATAAGCAATGTCTATATCACCTTATATTTAGGGATAGAATCACAAATTTTAATTTCAGGGACGAGATTGAATTAGTTATTAAGAATAATAAATAATAATATATTTTCAGAATAATTCTATTATTTTTACCATAATAAAATATATAAAATTTATATTTATATAAATTTAAAAGAAATGACTACCTCTATCGTATCCCGCCCCGCACCTGCTTATATTACAAGTTAAAGATGTACAATATCAGAAACTTTGGAGAGGAGAATGGCTACTTTTATATGGAAGTGGTAGAGTGTTTGATGACTTATTTTAATTTAATAGTCCAATTTGTAGCACCATATTACTTCATTTTTTATCATATGAGGACATGGATCGTGCGTGTTAAATCTGTTATCTTAAAAGAAAACACCTTTTTTTATATATGTTGGTGATTAGGATCAAATCTCAACACAAAGTACGCTTCATAAATGGTGATGATTATTGCTACTCAATTCCAAGTGGAAATCAACTTTTGGGTTCACGTGCTTCCTGATGTGGCAAAATCATAATCAAAACCTCACCCCACCTTACCCCCCCCCCCCCCCCCCCCCACCAAAGGATGTAACTTCATATTAGAGTTTTTATAATGGGATCATTAATCAAATTAATTTTAGCAATGAACATCGATTTAATTAATCGGGTTGATTCAGTCTAATCGATATAAAATAATTTAATTATATTTTTTTTATTTTATAAAATATTAATATAATAAATTAATTATTATGTATAAAATTAAAAAAATTAATAACTAACTAAAATACGCATTTAACAAAATCAAAACTCAAATAATGATATAATATATATATATATATATTTACTCAAATATCAAATTTAATTTTTTTAAAATAAAATAAAAAATTATTTTTTTTGGCCGAGCTGATCGAATTTTCTATTTTTTTCACCCAAATAAACTAAATTAACCACCGATTTATGATTGGATCAGTTAAATCGATTGATCTGATTTAATTTTAAAAATATTATTTCCTCTTAAATATAACATTACCCGTGAAATTTTATATTGATCGGGTCGATTATTCAACGCGTGACTTTATTTAAGAGTAGGGTCCAATTTCTTGAACCTTATGAGATTTTACATGTTCATCGGATGACCTATTGAAACTTGTTGTGTCAAAGGATCTGCCTATGCTAAAATGACCTTTAATTGTCCTTTCAATTATCTTTACTGAAAATTCTTCACAATAGAGACACATAAATTACTTTTATTTCAATTTTGTGTTTTATTTTTATGTATATAATTAATACTAATTTTATATTTAAAAAATATTTTATATAAAATATACATGTGTTATATATAATACAAAATGTAACATTAACTATATTAAAATAAAAAATCTGAACTATAGGCCATTATGCATTAACTAACATCACTATTATTAAAAAATTTGTTCTTGAAATTTTTGAAGTTGTGATTGTGGTGAACTAGACCTCTTCAACCCTTTTAAGTGGGCAAGATCATCAATACAAATTGATTTGAAGTTGGCGATTTCAAATATATAATAAAAAATTTATTAAATTTATTTGGATAATTTCATGATATAATGAATTTTAAATTCTTATATTTTATTTTGAACTATTTTTTGAGTTATTGTAGTGAATTTCAAATCCATCTTATTTAGAGTTATTTAAAATTATTCACATAAATCTTACCGTCAAATCTAAATTCTACAATACCATAAAAATATTTTTTATAAAATATCTTTTATAAAATGATTTTTTTCTCAACGTAAGAATTATACTTAAGAGTCAAAATCAGCATATGAGAAGGGTCGACAACGTTATAAAAATGATTTTTAATTTATAAAATATTTTTTATAAAATGGTTTTTTTCTCAACATATGAATTATACTAATAAAGAAAGAAAAAGAAGATACAAAATAGAATGAAGACTCATAAAAAAATTATAATTTTATGGGACAATAAGCATACGTAATATTTGGTTTCATTTTTATTTTTGTATTTTTTTTCTCCGAAGGTGAAAATGTGTTTGTCATCTGTATATTTTGCGAATATTATTTTTACTCTTCAAAATATCAATTATTTATTATAATATTTATGTAATTATATATTTTATTATACTTCTATTAATTATAATAAAACAATAAGACATCTACACTTAAAAATATTTTTACTAATCATAATAAAATAATATTAATAAAATATTTACAGTGAAAAATATCTTTTAAAATATATTATATTATTATTTTTTATTAAAATATTTAAATACATTTTCATTCTCTCTACATTACCCGTTCCCTATCGAAATACATTCATCCAAAATAATTTTCTTCCATAGAAAATAAACTAAACATAGCAATAAGTTTTCAAGAAAATTTGCTGATAGCTCTAAGTGCCATACACAACACTTACCATTATGTCGGACCCACTTAAAATCCATGTAATGTCGCTAAAAAATCGTTATTATTATCATATTAAATGATAATGTTGAAATTTTTCCTAATGATATGAATTAGGGGACAACAAACTTAATAGTGACAAGACTGTGTCTAAATATTCACTCTTAATATTTAATAATATATGTATAACGAAAACATAAATATAATCAGAAATTATTGTGATAATTTTTATTATCATTAAATTATCATTATAAATATGTCACTTACATCAATAACAATAATTTAGACATAATTTTCAATAATAACTACTTATATAGACAATTGTTGTCACTAATCCGAGAAATCGAGATTCAAAATTCTAAATGATTATGATTATGGTTGTTCAGATTTACAAAATTCTGGAGCATTATAAAAAATATACAGGACTTTCTTGATTTTCCTTGAAGAGGTTTTGGCAAAAGGATAAAGATTACTTAAAACTGCGGATGGTCAGATAATAATTGTAACATAGAAATTTTCCTTCCATAATGTACAAAACCATATTTGGGTGATGTTAAGTAGCTGAGTCCTCAAGGGGATGATACATCATATATGCATGCATGGTCCACCAATCTATATTCTAAATCAACCTCATATATTCTCTCCTCTCTCCTCTCTCCTCTCTCCTCTCTCGTACACACACATTTATATACATATATATATGTGTGTCTATTATATATATATATATATGTATACATATAGGGATGGAGCTAGTTGGTAGACAGAGGCGAGTTAGGGGTGGACAGCGGCGACCGTCCATCAATTTTATAAAATTTTTAAATTAATATTAAGTTATATATATATATATATAGTAAATTTTAAAAATTTGTCTCTAAAAACGTTAAAAATAATTTTTCATTTACTGTTTTTTAAAAACAAAATTTGTATATTTTTATCTTTTTTTTTTTTAATAATTCAAGTTATTAGTGGCGTTGATTGGATTAATATTGAGAGATATTGACCTTTCCTTGATTCGACTTTCGAATAAATTCGATAGATGACCTTCTGACCTACATTAAGCGCGAACAGAACTTCCGAATGGGCGAAAACAATCACACTAACGCTTTTACCACCAAATGAATTCAAATCTACAATTCTCACTTTTTTTTTTCTTATATTATACCACTGCGCTGTGTCAACGGTCATTTCTATCCATTTTCTATATCCATTTTATGATTCTATCCTACATGCAAAGAGAGAAATACCAAAGAATATGAACCTTAACAAGAATTAATACTCTCTCTCTCTCTCTCTCTCTCAAAGAATAGGAACCTTAACAAGAATTAATACTCTCTCTCTCTCTCCTCTCTCTCTCTCTCTCTCTCTCTCTCTCTCTCTCTCTCTCTCTCTTCTCTCTCTCTGCATATTGGTAGAGAGAGAAATTCCAAAGAATAGGAACCTCAGCAAGAACTAATATCCTCTTGCTTTTATGTACTTTTATTCATATCCAAGAGAGCATAGTGCATGCTTACTCCCAATTGGAATTTTACTTGGTTCCTGCAGTTTGTAGATTTTTTTTTTTGCCTTTTTTCCTCATAAAATAGTGATACTGAATTCTATATGTTAGGAGAATATGTATTAAGATCATCATTTTCGTGAATTTTTCTATTTTAACAAGCGCTTTTAGTCAAATGAATATATATAATTTTTCCGATGTTAGATCTAGGGGAATACATTGCCTCGTTGAGCGATATATCTTATTTACTATTTTTTTATTAAATTAATAATGAATTATAAAAAATAGCGAGTGATATATACTTAGGTCAATAAGAAATTTACTATTTTTTTATTGAATTAATAATGAATTATAAAAAATAACGAGTGATATATACTTAGGTCAATAAGAAATATTCAATATACTCTGTCATGTCTTACATTTACAAACCTTGAATATAGAGAATAAGAAATATTCAATATACTTTGCCATGTCTTACATCTACAAAACTTGAATATAGAGCAGAACTATGAATATCTATCTAGGTAGGAAAAAGTGATATTAGTAATAATATAAAATATATTGTTAATAATATATATTAATTAATCATAACTTTTATTTAATTATAATAATGATTTCATAAATTTAATAATGACCAAAATTACATCTAAATTATCAAATTTTAAAAATTAGTCAAATATGTATGATGATAATTTAAATTTTATCGTAAAATCATTATGATAATTTTTATTGTCCCTAAGATGTTATTAATTCTAATACATCTCTTTCGTCCCCAATTTCTTATCAAATTTAGACGTCTTCATATTATAAAATAGTGTAAATGTTAAATTTAATAGTGCATCTTACTATACATTAATATATAAATATATAAATTTATATATATTTATATAAATATATAGTAAAATACATATTCGATAAACACCGTCTATTTAGTAGACGGATTATGATGACCACTATGTAGTGTCTGTGGGGATAACTTGCTGACTGGGTCTTAGCTTATTTTTTAGTGCAAGAGATAACAAGAATCCAGATTATTTTGTTGTGTATAATCTCTTATCCAATGAGTGCATAAATTATTCATTTGATTAATAAGTAAGATATAGGTTTAATTACGATTATATCCTAAGAGGTTTGTCCAATATACTACATCCCTTTAAGGTTTGATATCAATTTATAAATTCTTCCTTCCATTATGACGATGTAAGGAAAAATGATGACATCATAAAATTAATGGTAGAAATTCAATTTTACCCTAGCATTACTTTGTATTTCATGTAAATTGAAAATTTACAACTCTCTTAGGTTTGTCTAAATTTACATAATGTCCCTCTTTTGTCCAATGCACAAACTACTCCCTTGATATTTAATATTTGTTATTTATCATAAACTAATGAAATTATTCTCTATCGTATAATAAGTTTTTACTTCTAATATTTCAGAAGTGTAGCAAAAAATATCATAGTTTTCTAAATAGATATAATTATAAATATTTTTTAAAAAAAATGTTTTGAATTTAATTAAGCATCCTATTTCTTGTATCATGACTAAATCTGTTATTTTTTTATGACTTCTTATTTTCTACCACAAATTACAATTAAAAAAAAATGTAATGTTCATATTCTTGAAACAAACAAACAAAAAATGCATTAAATTTTCTTATATATAGTAAAATCAAATTTATTCTCCTAAGGCTAGACTCCCACATTCCCTCCTTGCTACCTTCGCTATGGATCTCCTTCTCTTAATGATTATGAGGAGAAGGAAAAGAAAATAAGTAGAAAAATCTTCAATCCAAATTTGAGTTGCGAATCGAGTATATTATTTCTAACATGAATTTAACTTTAGATATACGAGTTTATATATAGTATGAGTAATTGGAGACTGAAAGTGCCTTTGAATGCTTAGGGTATTCCTTTTTTTTTTTTGGATAAATTACAAAAACCTACTTATATATTGGACAAAGGGTAAATAAGTCATTTCATCTAAAACATTCGAATGTTAATTTTATTGAAGGTAAATGTAATTAAACATATTACATTGGAGAGGTGTCCATATATAGGATAAATCATGAGGGAGGTATTAACCTTAAAAAATAATTAATATTATAATTTCGTACATAAAAAGTTTGCAATTTACACGTAAGAACTCACTCATGCATGCATGCATGACACACCTTGATGTAAGATGCCATTTTATTTTTCCACCTAAGTTTTGTACATATTCGATCCCAAAGTGTCAAAAAGAAACCCAATCTCCCAAATCAGTGCTATAATGCACAGATTTATCCGCTTAGAAAGATTAACAAGACAAATAAGATAAGATCATGAAGAATAGTTTAATTAGATCGTATATAATGAAACAAGATAAAAATATCTATATTCAATGATATACATCGAGTATGCATCCCATTATATATTTACACATAAATATATATAAATGTATATATCGAATGTACATTTTATCGTACATTTACATACATTCATATATGATATTAATATGTAAAATATAAGATGCAAATTCGATATGCATCATCGAATATAATATTTCTTATATATATATATATATATATGGCTTTGTGTAAAGGTACCATAATTGTGGTGGAACAAATGGAATGGTTGGCTGGAAGTGATTTTCCTTTTCATGATATTCTATGTGTATGTGTTGGAATAAAATAAGTAAAAGATACGTCACGCAACAATTTGCCCTTTTTTTGTGTGCGTTTTTCCAATTTGCACTTTCGAAAGTGCTTTCCCACTAAGAATGGCTAATGTGTCTGTCACAAAAAATTGAAAAGATTCATGTACTCGAAATCTTTTGAGACTTTTGGATTCTTCCTATGATTTGGGATAATTGGATGCAACTGAAAGAGGGTATACTTCTATTCTAAAGTCAGGTGCCTTTTGCCCATTACAGTGTGTGTGATGTGTAGAAAATTTCTTGTTCTGCCCCTATTCGGACATCAATTGTTGTTCATTTGGATACTATTTAAATAGAATTAATAATCCTAAAATGTATATTAGATGATAGAATGTCTCACATCCCCGATTGAGTGGTACCAAATGGGTAGCGTGAAATTTCTCTTTAATCATATGAGAAATTTGATTTACTTATCTCGTGAAATGTCAAACGTAAATCTATTTGCTTTTATGATTAGATTGAATTTGGCATACCGTCCTATGATACGTAGTCATGGAAAAAATCAAGATTTTATGTTGAGTAAGACGATGGATGCTTTGAAAAGAATTCAGACAAAAATTTGCACTTATTTCCAATTGAGGGAGGCGACTGTCCCTATCCACCCCCTACTCGTTCAATCCCTTAATTTAGTGCACTATTGTAGAGCATGGCACTCACAATAAGCAAATTTGTGCATTTAACTTTGTACTACACATTTTTGGGAGAATTTTGGGATTTCCCATCGAGTTAGGATACAAATAGAATAGATTGAAAGCGCATCTTGCTATATATATAGAACACTTAAAAACGTGCAACTCTTTTATATTTATGTAATATTTCATTTTGATTTGCTACAACCGGCATATATATCTTAGTTACAAATAATTTTGAAAAGTTGTGCATCATGACCTAATCGAGTTTAATTATATCTCGTAACATAGGCCTAACTCAACAAAAAAAAATTAAAAAAAAAATATCAAAAAATAGAAGGCTTTTTTGTTTTCTTTTCTTTTCCCCCTCTTCATTTTTATGCCAGGGGTAGCATTTGGGCCAACATATGGGCCTGTTTTTATATCTCACTGGCAACAATTTAAAATCAGCCCAACGACCCAAACAACAAAGACGAAGATCTGGCCCAAAATAACATGGGCATTCAGAGATGAATTGCCAATTAATGGAACTTTTTGTGAAGGTTGGTTAGTGGTATGTGCATATATTAGACATGGAGAAAATTTTGATCCTAATTTGGTAGTAAAAATTTGATTTTTGTTTTGAAAAAAAAATGGATTTCTGTTTAGTCGCATTTGGATTAAAGAATTAAATTTAATAAAATAATTAAGAATTAAATTTAATAAAATAATTAAGAATTAAAAATAAGCAAAATATTTTTCAATATTGATTTTTATAAAAATAATTCAAAATAATTATCAATTGATTTAAAATTCATTGTAACGCAAAATTATCCAAGCCCAATAGAGGAAATCAAGTTTAAAATTCTCGTGCTGTCCAAGTTTTGGCAAATCTAATTTTTGTGGCCCAACCCAATTAATGTATAAATATAAAGAAAATATCAAGGTCAATTTTAACGGTGAGAATTTGATTTTATAACAATTCATTTTATTAAAAATTAACTTTTAAAATAATTGATTTTTATAAAAAAAAATTTTTTTGAAGAATTTGATTTTATTAAATTATGGTTAGTTAAAAAAACTCTTTTAAAAAATGCTATTTATTGGGTTTTTTATAACCAAAGATAATTCTAGTTTGAATAATCCAATACCTCCATTAATCATAATTTTCGAATTTACATTGTCAAATATCCTTTATAAATAAGGATTTTTTGCCCAAAAATACTTTTCAGAGCCAAAATTATTAATAACGCAGCATTAATATTTTTTTTTTCTTTTCGTTTTTGAGTGAAATTAAAATCAAAATTAATTTAATTTTAAAATAGAAAACAAACCAAATAAATAAATAAATAAAATATTATATAGACTAAAACTAATTACATCATAATTTACCATAATTAACTTTAATTGAACACACTTACTTGTTACCGAATCACCGGGCAACACGTACCAGGATATTTTCGCTTGATCAGAACGCTGCCCGCACTGCCCGAACCCTTCTCTGTGGGAGATTACGGTCAGCTCTTCCAAGACTCACACCAGTCACCACAACTCTTTCAGCTTCTTCTTCCCCTGCAGTTATTTTTACATCCTGCTGTCTCTAGAGCTTCCTCTGCTTGATCGGACGGTCCACAATGAAAGTTGCCTCAGATCTCTGCTCCTCCGCTTTTTAGCTCTCCAAATTCTCAGATCTCCTCGATCCAACCTCAGATCTGATCTTCCGGTAAGTTTTCCTCTCCTCAATTTCTTCGCTGAATGCTAATTTATTTATTATTTTGATTTTAATTTCTTTTTTCTAATAAAGATAATTCAGTCTGATTCACACTCATTTTCTTCATAATTTTCAACAAATATTCAAAATTTAATTCTAGTTGACTTCAGATTTTCTGAAAGAATCGTCTCTGATCTGGATCTATTAATTTAATATATATATTTTACATTTTTCTGAGCTCTAAGGTGTAATTTAATATTTAAATTTGTTAAAAATTTATTTTTTGCACTCATTTTTTTTTTCTGCTGTATTTTTTCTGTAAAATTTGCTGTCCTGACAGAAATTTTTACTTTATTTCTCAATTTCTGTGATTTGAAATTTTTAATTTTTTACAAAAAAAAAAGTTGATTTCTGTCGTCTTCTATTTTCCCGTCGATTTTCTAATTTTTCGGGGTTCTTTTATATTAATAATATTTTTATTTTAGTTGAGCACTCAGATCTGACGGTCAGTGTTTTTCCACAGTTGAAATTTACAAGTGAAAATGGAGATTAACTGCAGTTCAGTTAAGTTAACCACGATTAAGCATAGCCTGCTGATGTGCGCCGGCGGCGAAACGGCTTTAGTGGCTTCGATGGTCTCTGCTCTAGTCAAAGCTCAACTGGTGGTCTCAGTCCTCTCTCAGGTAATGCAAAATTAAATTAAACTCCACTCTGAAAAAAGATTTATTGTGCAAGAAAATATTTTCCTAAAAAATTATTCTGTGGTATTTTTATAAGTTTTGCATAAATATTTTCGTTAAGAAATCTCATAAACCGTGGTTTAGAAATTCAAACGTAATTTTGAAAACTCGGGTTAACTTTGTCTTTTATTTGTATATATTTAATTTTCCTGATTTTTTTAGTAGATTTGATTAAAGTTGAAATATTTGCCATGAATCAATTTGAGTTTTTGAAAAGAAAAATTATTTTTGAATCACTTTCACTTGTCTTAATGTTCAAAATTAAAATAAAAAACATGGACTTTATTATAGAAAATGGGATATCTTGTTAGTTATTTAAATATATAAAAGAAAAAATTATTATTAAATATAATTTTATGTGCAATAGATAGTATGTTTTGTTGAGCAATCATATTATTTTTGTGAATGCAGTATTAAATATTTCAGTTGAGTTTAACATAACAAATGTAATAAACTCAAAAATTTCACTGTATTGAAATTTTCATAAAATTAATATAACAAATTGTATTGTAGTTTAAAATTTTGATTGAGAAATTAGAAATTGTAAAATCCATTTATAAATTGTAAAGGTTACATTTATGTATATCTGTTGACAATCAAAAAAATTGAAAAGTGGGTCATGAGAATTGGATTTGATGTCCTTAGAATATATACCTCTGGTTTATGCTCTATTAGGAAAACGATTTTTGTGCAAACGCTGTTGATTTCCAGTTAATATTTTCATAATCAAATTAGTGATCCAATTGATTTTGTATCCGATGTTCAGTTGATCAAACCTATTGATTTCAATTTGGGTTCTATTACTAAATTTTTTAATAAAAATTAATTATATTTTTTATTATATTATATAAAATAGTAATATAATTAATTTATTGTTAAATATAAAATAATAAATAATCATATAATAAAATTTAAAATTCAAATAACAAATTTACTATTCTTCAAAAAAAAACCTAAAATATAAATAAATAAAAAAATTGATCGACAGCTACGACCTATTCAATTGGTTTGATTAAATTTTTAATTTTTTGTACACAATGACCTATTCAATCGATTTTTAATTGGATTGACTAAATTTTTAATTTTTTGCACTCAAATAAATTGAATTGGTTACGGATGGGTCTTATTGTTAATTAATGGATTCACTAGTAAGTGGTATCAAACCATTTTACTGAAATGGGTCTTCGCTTGGACCCAAGTCAAGTTGGGTTAAAGTTACTGCAACTTTTGGTCCTAGCCCGTTTTATTTGATCTGGCTATTGGGCCTGGATCATCTCTTTTAGTGATAATTGTTCAATTCTTTTCATTTTAGTAATCAGACAAGAAAAACAGGGCTATGTTTGGTAATAAATTCCTAGTCCTTTTTCATTTTTAATTTAATATCTCAAATAAAATCAAATATATACATCACGATATTCAATATATTTTCTTCTTAATAAATAAATACATTCTCTCAAAGCACAAAAACCAAACATAGGCTGGTTTTCTGTCATAATGTTTTTATGTCTGAACAAGAATTATGCAACAATCTAAAAGTATTTCGACTTATTATTACATTAAAATGTTAAGTCTCTTCAGTTGAACTCAATTGTGTGTGTGTGTGTGTGTATACATCTATTGTACATGTATTGTATATGAATTTTTTTCTGGTACCCAATATATTGTATCTGTGCCTGAATACAACATTATTATTGATGAAGTTCTCATGAAATGTTTTGAACTACAGGAATACATGAAGCTACTGAGGAACCAACCTAAGTTGAGAGGAGATCAACACATATCTTGCCCCTGCAAGCCACTAGACGCCGAGGATGATGATGGCGATGAAGATGAAGATGAAGATGACGAGGACGATGCCAACGATGAGGAAGATGGAACCCCCACCGATGGTAACAAGACCAGTGCCAAAAATGGTCCGGGTGGAGGGGCGGGCAAGGTGGAAGAAAATGGTGAGGAGGAAGATGATGACGAACAAGAGTCTGGAGAGGACCCTAACGATGATGAAGATGACGACGACGATGATGAGGATGATGTGGAAGATGATGGTGAGGAAGAAGGTGACGAGGAAGACGAGGACGAAGAGGAAGACGAGGACGAGGAGGAGGAAGCCCTACAGCCTCCCAAGAAAAGGAAGAAGTAAATCATGATAATATGACCTCTTCTTGCTAAGTTGTCTCTGTTTATGACTTAAATTTGCTAACATTACAACCTTGTTTGTGAGCAGCAGAGGAGGTTTATTTATAGGACTACTGTTTCATGCACGACTCTCTGAGTACTGTAGAACTCTCAGTTCCTTTCGGCTCTCAAGAAATCAAAAATATAGGTTTATTACTATATTCCAATCGAGTTAAATTTGATTTTTGGTAGTAAGAGATTTGGTTAATCAAATAAATTAAGAAATATTGTTTGACTCGAATTCACTCGTCACAACAATAACAAATGCGGTAATCACCCACTCGGGCCCTCTGATTCGAATTAATTGCTTTTATTTTTTTTAAGGACATCTTAAAATAATATTTCATTTCATAAAATATTTTTTTTTTTTAAAAAGTATTCTCTCAATTAAAACAAAATAATTATGTGATATCATATCAATCACTACTTAAACCTCCATGAGTAAAGTTAACCGCTAATTTTTTAACACCACTATTGCAATAATTCTTCATCTAGATGATAAATATAAGAAACAATGAATGATTTCATAAAACTACTCCGATGTCCAAGAGCTTCACTGATTGCATAGAACTCATTAACATAAAAATGTGATATGGTCTAAGTTTAAATTAATTAAAAATGACAATGAATCAATTTGAATTTGCTTGATTAGAGTACAACCCGTTAAAATTTTTAAGAACTCAAACTCATATTCGATGAATACACCTATTAAACTCTCTTTATAATTTAAAAAATATTAAAAATTATATTTTTTAAAACTAATATTATTAAAAAATTTCAAAAAATAAAATGATTGGGTTTGAAAATGTAAAAAATACAAAATCTAATCCAAACTTATTTATATTATTAAAATTCACCCAGGCAAATTTGAGGTATGTCTGAATTTAAACCTATCATTTTCACAATTTGATTGCCTATAAAAGTAATTACACGTACAATTTATATAAACAAAGTACACATTTTATCAATTTAAGTTGATAAGTTGTCTCTGTTTATGCTCATTTAAAAAAGTGAGCATCCACACACACGTCTGGGTGGTGTAGTTGGTCCTCGATGTGCCAACTGCCAAGTCATAAATGCCGTCCTTTCAACTTCAATGGACGATGTCTTGTATGTTTGGTTTCATTTCTAGAATCAATTAATATTTAATAATAAATTTATATTAAAATTGACAAAATATCGTGAAAAGACGGGAGTTTAAAAAAATAAATAAAAGCGCAAGTGGAGGTTGTGACTTTAATTTGAAAGCGCAACTTTCGTTTGCGCTTTCAAAATTTATTTATTTATTTATTTTTTTTACTGTTTAAAGGCGCAACAGTAAGTTGCCCCTTTTGAAAGTGCAATCTTAGATTGCGCTTTCAGTTTAAAGGCGTAATTTACTGTTGCGTCTTCAAATTTTAATATATTTTATATATAGATATATTTATATTTACTTTATATATAATTAATATATAAATTTGTGGGAGTAGAGAAATAAGGAGTGAGATGTAATTAAGGATGATTGATATTTTATACATATATTTTAGATAAATATATATATATATACATGTATTTAAGTAAATATTTTTTATTATAATAATAAATAACATAAAGTTATGTTGTTTATTTTTTTTTACTTTAGTATATATATGTAAATATTTTAATAAAAATAATAACAATACTATTTTTGTTTCATAAATCAGACAAATAATTTTTTTGAATAATAATTACAGTATTGAATTTAAAATTTTTGAAAAATACAAGAATAAAAAAATACTAAAAATGACCACCAATGCCACACGTACGTCGTTGGCGTTGACGTCTACCTCGACGTCCACCCTGAGCAGCAGCAATATCATGTGATTGGTCTGATGAAGTTATGGAGGTCGACTCTCCACGATCATGATAGTCGCTGTCTAGATGTGGAAATGCAATAGGCGAGACAGTAAAATCTCCATGTCCAGAATCGTATCCTATATGCTGCTGAACAAACGGTGTTTGCGCCATGTCTAAATCTGAAGTGAGTAGTGTAGAAAATAACATCGTAGATGGTGGCATACCCCAATACAGAGTGAATGAGTCATCCGGTTGTACCTGTTGAGGCACATAATAGTCGGCGGTGCTATCCAAACCATGTGATACACGATGTGTCGAGGTGGATGGACCTGCCTCATTTGCTACACTAGACATAAGTGGATGAAGAATATCGTAAGATGTAGAAACATGGCTAGTAAATGCACCCCGTGTCTCGGTAGAGAGACCCGCATCATCTACTACTCTAGTACGCCTCCTCGTCCTCCTGGCTGTGTCTTGTGGTGGTGGCACTGGTATATTTCCAGCATCTTGTTGTCTACGAAGTAGGCGTCTAAGATCATCAGTGACGTGTATAGCTTCACTCCTCAACTGTATAAGTGAAGCTATATCTTGCTCGTTTGCGCCATCAGCACTGAGTCTAATCCTCTCGACCGCCATACTCTAAAATACATGTAAAAAAGGAATAATATTAAAGAATATCATAAACATGATGCATACACATTATAAAAATTTTTATTAATGAATATCTTACCATAGCTTCCAAATCTGATATGTGTGAAGGCTGGTACCCCTCTTCCATAGGCAAATGGGATGGTGATATTAGACGGCGTATAATGCCATCGTACCAATCCATATAGCGAGGCTCAGTACTATCGGACCCAGTAATGGGAGGGTTAACAATAATAAACTGATGTCTATTTGCCCACTGCGACACATACTCCCGGTGATATCGAGCTCAATCCTCTCCACTGCGTCCCCTGCGGTCTACATCATGTAAAGTATGCTCATACGCTGGTATATCTGGTGGAATGTACTGGCGCATGACCCGCTCTGGGTGATGGAACTTCACGATAGCGTAGTTGATCAATGGACAACGAGATCTCCACAGTGGTGTATTACACCTTGGACCCAACACCATAATATCCGGTGAACTCATATCATATGGCTCCCATATAAACTACAATTATAAAATACATAAATTTGAATTATTTGTACATATATGAAAAGAAAAATCAAATCAAATTTAAACAAGTGTCTTAAATTCTACTCACCTCTCTATCAGTCATCCTATCTAGTATATCCCTAATAATCCTGACTGAATGACTCGCTGTACGCGTGAAACTGTAATACTGCATCCACCTATATGTATATAAAAACAATCATGAAATAATAATCATGAAACAATAATCACCAAATAATAGTAGAAGTATAAGCTCATTATCATTAGCGGTAATAAATGGGCTTATACCTTGTACCATATGGAGGAAGTGGAAGCTCATGATCATTAGCGCCGATGAGTGGGCCCATATTTACTCGCGAACGTAATCGTCTTGGCACCAACGTGGTAATGCGAGACCATGCCCATATCTGCAAAAATATATATTAATCTATAGTACAAGGCAAACATATTGATATAATAACATATAAAATAACAATACTTATATAAAGTTTACCTGTAGAAGCATCATCGCACCACCAATAACATTCTTGTCTTTATCCGATGCATTGCACAACTCACGATACATGAAAGACAATACTGCACTGCCCCAACTAAAATAAACAACATCCTTAATCTGCTCCATACTCTGTAGATATAGCAACGACACTCCATTGCCTGATGAATCAGGACACATAATGCTACTGAGTAGAATCAATGCACAGCCGCGTGCATATCGCTCCAACTCATCGTGGGGAGTGTCATCTGTCACTGGGTTAGCCTCAAGATAACCCCTCAAGGTACTCAACAATATACGCCCACCCCTAAACTGCTGTGAAGTAGGTCGAAATCCTAAGTAATGGTGGCAATAATCCTGCCACTGCTCGGTAGATCTCCTCGGATCAACTCCAATAACAGGCTGACCATCTACTGGTAAACCCTAAATAACTGCAACATCTTGTAGTGTGACAGTCACCTCACCAATGCGAAAATGAAATGTATGAGTCTCAGGTCACCATCTCTCGACTAGAGCAGTAATCAAATAAAAGTCCATATCAAAGTGTTCACATCGATAGACGCCATAGAATCCCATATCATACATCATATGAACTACACGAGGATGCAATGCACCCTTCCCACCATGAAGACTCCAAAATGGTGCGCATGCGTGCCTAACTATAAGTGTCCTATCAACCGCACCAGCAAATACACTCTCTGAACGGTGAGTAGCCTATCGGGATAAAACTGTCGTATCCCGTGGACCATATAAAGAAATAATATCCATCCTGTTTACAAATGAATAACACCATGTGTCAAGGATAATTTTTTTAATAGCATCACATGAATGTTTACATATATTATGAAATTTAACCATATGATTAACAACAATTAAACACAAATTTTAACATATAACATGAAATTGTACATACATCATTAACAACAGTTAAATATAACATCATTATAAATTTATTTCATACAAATAAGGAGTATTACTCCCGCAGAAAAGCAAATACTAATCTAATTGTAATGACATCATCTATGCTGGGAAGATGAAGCTGTTCCACGTTCTATGCATTGATCCTTTGCCTTGCTCGTGCTTGTTGTCTAGCACGTGTCTAAGGCCAATCCATCTCGTTAGGAATTCGAGTAGTAGTATTCCGTCCACGACGATTCTGAATTCGCAATGCTGGATTATGCCACAACTCGAAATGGGGCGCATCCCAATAAACTTCATCTGGCAAAGGCTCAAACTTCCCTTTGTAAGTATCTATATAAGAAGCAGTGCTATAGTACAATTTCATGAGTGTTGCTGGATTAACTCCAAAATACCGACAAGTATGCATTGCATGCAAGCAAGGTATTCCAAATTGACTCCAATTACCGCATGAACACTCCATTGACCTCAGTTTCACGACATGTGTAAAACTCTTGGATGATCCTGGTCGACGTGTTATGACAGACGCGGATTGATCTGTGTAATCAAATACATGTACCATATGCTCTATAGATAGATTCTGCCAACTCTCATACCTTTGTAATATATTATCAGGCCATGGTTGGTTATTCTCCACCATTCGACGACCCTTTGATAGTCGATCGAGAAAATGTTTAATAGCACGATGGAACGTAATATGTATAATAGTAGTGACTGGGAGCCGTCGTGCACCTTTCTACATTCCATTAATGCATTCTGACATATTTGTTGTCAGAATGCCACATCGCCATCCTCCATCATAAGCTAGAGTCCACTGACATTTATCTATATTCTCCAAGTATGTACGTGCATCATCGTTAAGAGCCTTTATTTTTTCCATGACCTTATCAAATTGTCTGATTGTCAATTGTGAACCAGCTGTATAACACAAATCTCTTAATACAATACTCTTGAACCGCTTGTTGAAATTAGATGACACATGCCTTAAGCAAAAATGATGCACCCCACGAGGTGGCGTAAAATCAGGTATGTATTGAACGGCTCCAAGTAGGCCACTAGTGTCGGTCAGCGGTCATATCAAACAGACACCCAATCCTGCGGACAACATACATAGACAATATGCAAAAACCATCTTCAAGATGTAAATGTTTCTTCATCAACAACTGCAAAAGCCAGAGGCAAAACCTGTTGGTTTGCATCTATCCCCACAGCAATCAACAATTTGTGTTTGTACTTTGTGTAAAGATGTGTTCCATCAACACTTATTACTTTACGACAATTTTGGAACCCATCGATACATGGCTTGAATGCCCAGAATACATATTTTAATATTTTCTTTTCTACGAACTCGGTGTCGATGTGATGCCACTCCACAATTGTGCCTGGATTCCATTTTTGCAGAGCTCCCAAATACTTAGACAATTTTCTAACTGAGCTCTCCCAAGTGCCATAAACATTTTTCCTTACGCGTTTCAAACCGTGTCAGGCCTTATGATATGAAATTTCATACTGATACTTCTCTTTCACATTTTGTTGGACATACTTAATCTCATAGGCCGGGTCACACTGAACTATACCAGTAAGCAACCTTGCGATCATGTTTTTACATAGGTTGCGATGATCCACAGATACTGAATTCATAAGGCAGGTATGAGGTCCTCCCCACTTGGTGATTTTCCATAAATCAAGCTTTGCTTTCAATGATGCTCGAATCCCCCAATTACATGTGGTCGATGTACTATGGCTGCATTCCACTTTCCATAATTTTGGTGTACTCTCAACCACCGATACTCACGTCTGACAACTCGTACAGAGTAATCTTTAACTGAAGCTTGGAGATTTTTTTTGTTTTGAATACCATACCCTTTTCAAGCTCTCCAATACTAGAGTCATAAAACTTTCCTCTATTTGGAATATCAATAGAATCAACAATTATTTCTGGGTAACATGTTGTGAAGAATGGTATAGTATGATTAGAGTCATATTCATTTGTTGTTGAGGGCAATGAGGTATAAACTGGCACTTGATGTTGGGATGAGTTGCCCTCATCATGTTGCTCATACATCTCTTCCAAATCATCAATTTCGACCCCATCACCATCATCATCATCACCATCATCACCATCATCTTCATCAGCAATTTCATCGGGTTCAGAATTAATATGTTCTTCAGCACCTAAACTGTCGGCAAGTAGGTCGGATAATTCATCAGTGTATGCATTATACGGTTCTGTATTTGTACCTTGAAAATGCTCTTGACCAGCGCTTGAAGCACCTGCATTAAACTCATTGATGCCAACACTTGCCATACCTTGCGTCACTGTAGTCATTTCAAACACACTATCATCTCTTAAAAATGATGCATACTGATAATACTCATTGGTTGTTGGTATCTCATGCACAATATTGTGAACAATTTGTTCTGCCTCAACATAAAATTCTACAAATTGATTTTCTCTTCCCGGATCTAAGAAAAATTCCAATCCTTCGTCATCCGTTATTGATATTAGTTGTGACACATTACCGTAACAGTACTTACCAAATAATTTCAATAAGAATTGTTTATCATCAACGCCCGTAATCTGATACACTTTCAATAGTAATTCAGAAAATCTTGTCCTACGAGACATTCTCTTTGCTCCAATTGCAGGGCGATCATATGTCACTGAATTAGCATCTTGTATAATTTGACCACCAAAGTATACCAGAACATCAATGTTGTTTCTATTTGCCATAACTACATCAAAAAAAGTATTAATATTTTAATTTTAAATAATAATTTCAAAAATATAATATTTAATTAAGATTATCATAATTGTAAAAAAGATTCCATAAATAGTTCAATAATTTTTCACTCACATTTTCAAGTCAAATAACAAATAACAAATATAATATACAAAAAAAAAATTGCAAACATTAACTTCTCCACATATAAATATATCATATTAAAAATATACTTGCATGTATCATTATAAAAAATAATATTAATCACATTTCAATACAATCAAATCTATTTTTTCAATATAATAATAAATTTACTTCACAATTATTATAATATATATATTATATATATATATATATATATATATATATTATAATTGAAATATGATACCTGTAAGTCACACGCACAATATGATCTGCGTCGTATTTTAATATATCGCGTACTAACCTGAATAAAAACATATAAATGTTAATTAGTAATTTTTTTTAATTAAATTTTTTTAAAAAATAATAACAATATTACTTATCGAAAGAAGCGAAAATAGAAGGGAATGAGAGAATCCAAATGAAAGAAAAAATTACAAAAATAAAATTTGACCAAAAACTCGAGTGAAAGGCCGAAAGAGAGAGAGAGAATGGAGGAAATTGGTGGGTGGGGAAAATGGAGGAAGTGAGGAGGGGGGAAGGTAGAGGTTTAATAATGGTGGAATGGGGAGGAGGTGCGCGCAGGAGGGAGGGGGAAAGGGAAGAGGAAAGGAGAAGAAAGGAGAGGGGAGGAGAGGAAAGGAGGAATGAGGAAGAAAGGGGGAAGCCGGAGGGAACCAATCAGAAGGCGCAACCTCCAGTTGCGCCTTCTGACAGGAAGCGCAATATGGGATTGCGCTTCCTATGAAAGCGCGCTTTCACTTATTTTTTTAAACACTCCGCCAACTACAGTATTTGTTTAATTATTTTTTTAATTTACTATTTTAAATTAAATTAGTCTTCATTTCTATTCAATTATTATTATTTTTTTCAAAATAAATATGTGTTTGTTATTTTTATTTCTCAAAATATTAATAATTTATTATTGTATTTAAACAAATCTATATTCTACTATACCCATTAATTATAATAAAATAATATTAATAATAAGACATCTACAATTTAAATATTTCTCACTAATCACAATAAAATAATATCGACAATATATTTACAATTTGAAAATATTTATCAAAATACATTACGTTATTTTTCCAAAAAAGCACATCAAATATATTTTTATTTTCTACATATTCTTCGAACCACTACGGAAAATACCTTCTCCCAAAACACTCTCTCAAAAAATAATAAAAAATAATACCAAACATATGACTATTCTTATGGTGTTTTGATAACAAATAATGCAAAGCAAAAAATAATTATACTTTGATAAATAATAATTTGTCACATATATATATGAGTCATTCTAAAAATATATGATAGTTCTTCGTCACATATTTTGTTTTAAACACACTATAATTTAATTTTCTACTAATTATTTTGGGACCATGCATACAAACTTGTTAGATATAGGTTGTTTCATTCTATTAAGTCTTTCTTAATTTTATGTAACACAATAATATATTTTTTGTTTGTTTTTAAATTAAAATTTAGAACTATCACTATAGTAGCATTTTGACAACTAGGGTCCATGTAGGGTTAATGATAAAAAAAATGGTTATATTATGCAGGTTGGAGATCATTAACTTAATTTTTTTATTATAGGATATTTTTAAATTAAAAAAATAAATAAATTTGAACTCTCTTTGCTTTATATTTTTCTATAAAACCGATTTACTTAGTCTTACTTAAAAGAAAATATCAAAAAGTTGTAATTTTAACAACCCCTGAATGGCTATTAAAAGTTAAAACCAACTAACAAATTATGGCTAAACTCCAAATAGAAATAGGTCATCTCATTTCTTTCAAGATCCCATTACTAAACCTTACAATATGTAGAGAAAAAGAATAACAAAAGGATGCTATGTGTTTCTTTTAATAAATACACATATATATATTTTGTCCCAAACTTATAATCTTTTTTTGGGATGTCACAAATAAGATTTTATTTGTAGAACATAATTTTTATTTAGAATTATCATTTTATTTTAAATCAATAATGTAACAATACTGAATTTCAAGCATTACTTTTGAAAATAATAGTGTTAAAATATACAAAAAAAAATCTCATCTAAAATTTTATGTGTTAAGTGATAGCTGTAATATTGGAATGAAGTATAAATATATACATATACATATATATAGCAAGAGAGCGAGGGTGATGAAATATATAAGGTGACATCGAGATGGGTTTGACGTGGGTTTAGTCAAAATTGAAACTTATCCCATCAATATTTTTTAGAGCTCAAATTTGGATTCTCCAAGAGCTAACGTGATAGATCTATTTTATTAATTTTAAAATATTAAAAAATATATATTTTAAAAATTAATGCACTAAATTTTTAAAAAAATTATATTTTAAAATATTTTTTAAAAATAAAAAAATTTAAATAAAATAAATTTAAAAATAAAAATTCAAGATCCATCGTTCTCTAATTTATAACAATAAAAATTCAATCATTCTAGTAAATTCCAAACCTGATTGTCATTCACATTATGATATATGGGGAATATATATATATATATATATATATATATATATATCTGTTAAAGTGGCTTGCTTGCCTCATGGAGATGAAAGTCATTAGGGGCAAATATGGGATATCATTATACCTCTTAACTAGTGCCAAGACTTTTTCTTTGAACGCATTTATTCGTTCCTCTTCTTGGCTTCATCTAAAACACAAAACCTCAGACTTTCAACACTGATTGAAAGTCTGAATTCTGAAATCCCTTTTTGCCAAAACGGTTGTTGAATTTTATGCCGTAATTTTTATGCAAAACGAAAGAATGGAATTGTAGGCGATTTTTTTAAAAGGGGTTTCTTTTGTTCCTCTGTATGAAATTGCATTCGAATTGCTGAATTTTATCATCAAAATTTTGTAAAAATGGGTGGGGAACACTCCGATTCTTCACCGCTGATGGCGCCGACACCTATGGCCGACCCCTCTGAGATTGACCTCGAGGCGGGACTTGGCGAGCAAATTCAATGCCGAATTTGCCTCGAAACCGACGGTAAAATCCCTCCATTTTATTCAATTTTCAATTTTAGAGCTTGTTTTTTGCTGCTGGTTATAGTTTTAGTGGAAAAAAAGTTATCTTGCTGTGTGGGCTTTGTGCATTTGACCTAAAAGTGCTATGTACCTCAAGACTTGTTCGTTACTTTTTTTACCATTTTTATGTAACTTAGATAGGAAAAGATCATACACCTGATTTTTAGTCATACTGGGTGATCCCAGAAATCTTCCTTTTCTGGGATTTCTCTATATTTTAATTAATGTACGTATCTTTTGTTTTTTAGATAATGTATCTTGTTTGATGGTCATTTTTGGGTGCGGTGCTGCTCACTCTCAATATTTAGAAGCCATTGCTTGTATTGCGCATATAGATGTTGCAGATGATTTATGTAAAGCAGAATGGTTTGAGACTTTCAACTTTGGTTGTTGATCAGGTAGGGATTTTATTGCTCCTTGCAAGTGCAAAGGGACTTCAAAATACGTTCACAGAGAATGTCTGGATCATTGGCGTGCTGTGAAGGTAAATATATTATTAGTTATTGAGAAGTTAATGTTGTTCTGATGTTTCCTTATATTTGGAGTTCCTTGTGAATGTAGTGTGATTGACATTTGCTGCTGATGCTCCTGCAAGTCCCGCTTTTATTTTTCCTGCATTGCACTTATTTTTTAATTTGTTTTTGGGTGGACGTAGTTCTATTATGGTTACTACTTGTTGTTTTTGAAGCTGAAATGCAAGGTACTGAGGCACTCAAGTGTAAGGCTGTGGGGCCTGTCACTTATTCTCTGCTGGTTCATGGTTTCTCTTAGTGAAAGTTACGGCTAAAATTTCTTAAAGTTTTAGTTTCTGATAGTTGTCTTTTAATCAAACTGTATAATCTCCCTTGAAGTTTGTATTTAGTGTGAGGCCATTAATTTGTTTTCTCTTCCTTCCTTTTCTTCCTGCAGGAAGGGTTTGCCTTTGCTCATTGCACAACTTGCAAGGCTCCTTATTATATAAGAGTACATGTTATTGCTGATAGAAAATGGCGAACATTGAAGTTCCGATTTTTTGTCACTAGGGATATTTTGTTTATCTTTTTCTCCGTGCAGCTGGTAGGTCATTGGACTGTTATTTGATTTATTTTCTATTTTTGTCATCTCTTTACTTGCTTTTACGTTATATTACTCAAAAGACTTTCTAGAGAAAAAATATGTATGTAATGATGGGGGTTTACAAGACCTTATGTTTCTGAATTATGACACACATACTCCTTGTTACAGGTTATTGCTCTGTTCGCATATTTGGTGTATCTTATTGATGGTTACCAGAAATTTTGGCTTCATCTGACCTGGGGTTTTGATAGCGAACTTAGTTTCTACTACATATGTGGTAAACATATTGAGCTTAGCATTGGTCATGGAAGCACTGTCCATTATATCCAACCAATGGTGTCCATTGGTTCTTATGCTTTCATGAAATATATCTTTTCTTTTCGTCATTTAGTGATGTTTCAATTTATCTTTTTTAATGGGTATATACAAATTGTCTCTCGGACAAAATCTTGAGATTAAGTTATGGATTTGTAAGCTACCTAATTTTCATGGTTGGACTATATTACATATGATATGAGCAATCAAGACACTTGAATAATTCATTTTTATTAAGGATACATAACTACATACTTTGGAAAGGTGAGGAATGGAAGAAGAGCCCTGCAATTTATTTGAGGCTCCACATAGTATTTGTTCATCTGAGAATATTAACTTACTGAATGCTTAATATTGGACTTTCAATTGGTAGTGGAGTTTGAGATTACTTTACGGTTTGGACTTTTACCCAACTAATAGTGTGATTTCATTCTATTCCATTTTTATTGGATCATTCATGTCTATGATATATCAATCTGTTGAAACAGCATCATTTTTGTTTTCTTTGAATTACCTGAGACGAGTCAAAGCAAAATCTAATTTCATGCAAGGTTGAAAATAAGCACTAAGAATTGAAGAGATCTGAAGTATAGAACATTTGGTTTAACTTGCATACTCGCACTCTCAGAGCAATTTCAGTGGTGAACGTTGCAAAATGGGGGAATCAGGGGGTGTACTCGGCGTTCAAAGCCAAATTCTTGTGTGAGATGACAGTCTGTTTACGTTGTTTTCTTTTTCTTTAACCGAGGCCTTGATTCATTAGCATGCTATGAATAATTGTCCTATGAATATTGAGCCAGTGTCATGGAATATTTCCATAGGACTCCATTTCTGAGACGTATCTTGAATTGATCCCTATCCTTCACTAGCCCAGTCTTTTAGGGCGAGTGTGTTCACTGGATTTATTTATATGCTTGATGTTTCAAAATAACTGTACAACAAATAGTTTTCATTCATAATAACTTTGTACGGGTCAACGGAATTGCCCCCGGCCGAGTGGTCAAAAGCGACAGCCTGTAAATCTGTTTTAAGTTTTTCTGCAAAGGTTTAAATCCTGCCTCTCCCACTTCTTTGTTGTAGACTTAATGAGAAGAGAAGAGAGAATGTTTACAGCAGAGCGTGTTCGCCACCACACTAGCTGGCTGGTGTATTGGCCTTATTGTAATAAGTAGAGTCTTTCTAGTTGTGGAAAAAACCTCTCTTCTTCTATTAGGAGAGTGGATTCCTATTTTTCTTACTACCTATCCTTGTTAAAAAAGCGAGCTCTTTCCTTTCTCTCCACTCGAAGTAGATTGAGTGACTCCGGCCCTTATTGGTAGTTTAGCTGTAAAAAGAGTTAAGAAACTTCTTCCGCTCTCCTAGGAGAATCCCTTCGCTACCCTCAACCAAAGAGACCTATGAGCTCACTCATAAGGAAACTCGTCAAGTAGGTCTTTCAAGCCTTTTTACAAACTAAAGTCCTAAAGAAAAGCAACCCTTGTCACTCCCCAGCCCAACCCAGGTTAACCCACTTAATATCTGAGAGAGGGTAGGCTTTTGGCAGCCGCAGATATGGTGATCCTGGATTACTCCTATGGTCGATCTGTCACCCTACCTACATAAACAACCTAAAAGCTTGACCCCATCCCGTTTGGAGAGTGACTCTATACCCCTCCAATAGTGGTGCACTTTTAGGGGAAAATCCCAGTCTAGTACTTATAATACTAATTGGGAATATTCTCTGTACGTGAATATCTTCTACTCATTCTTGAAAATAACCCATTCTTCCAAAGAAATATAAACATAATCGGCTTGTTTGGTTTCTTTTTTTTTTTTTTTTTTTTCAGTTTTCACTTCCAGTATTTTTAGGTGTTAAAAATACTGCCGAGGTTTTTGTGTGAACATAAAAACATGTTTGGTTTAGTGGTGAAGAAATATTGACTTTATATGTTGAAAATGAAAATGTGTTCATGAAGCAAAATATTATTATTTCAACTTTCGATGTCAACTTAAATTTTATCATTTTACCATGCATATTGAGTAGTTGCATTGATGAATAAGAATTTCTGGATAATGATTTATAAATGCTTATATTTTTCATTCTATTTTCAATCAAAACTCAACTTTTCGGAGAAATGGTTTGCTAAGGTTTTATCAAAGTAAAAGAATGACCCATTTGTCTGTTTATTGAGTGCTTCTGGTAACTTCATTGGAGAACTAAAGGTCAAAATCATCACTTTGTGGTACATGTATTTAACAGTGGACCCCCTTGACCTCGTGTATAGGTGAGATTATGTTAGAAAGAAATCATTCATATTCTGTCAATGGCCAAACCTGGGGTTGAAAAAGAAGTAAAAAAATTTGGTCAGAACAGAGAAATGGTAAGTGTAAATCATTTCTTTCACGTCGATATCGTTAGAGGCAAAAGTCCAAAATAAGAAAATCAATATTTAGTGGAGAATTCGAGAATTTTGAATATTTATTGTAACCTACTTATGTAACTTCTATTTATTGGAATCAATAAATGAGAACTATCTTTTATAATTACATGTTTTATAAGTACATTAATTTAGACAGTAAAGAACGGCTATAAATTATACAACACTCTTGTTTGTAACAGATTTACGCTTGTTATTGCGACTTATTAATTGAAGCGTGAACAGTTGACATTAATATGTTAAAGCAATCCAATTTTATTTTTGTGCAGGGGCATTAGTATTTTTCGCTTTGCTGGGCTTAACTGGGTGCTTTATAACTTGTTATGACAGAAGAGTGCGCAACGATCTAGCTCAGCCATGTCGAGAATTGTGTCTTTGTTGTTGTCATCCTGGGTATATCTATTTTGTGGCATATAGTTTCCCTCTCAGTTTCTTGTAGTACTGTAATCATAGCTTTGTAATGATTACTTCCTCTCATGGTGTTTGCTTTGTCTTTTCCTAGCAAAGTTTGGAAAGTTTGTTTGCATATTTGTATCCTGGCTTCTAATTAAAAGATT
Organism: Paulownia fortunei; assembly: GCA_019321725.1. Taxonomy (NCBI): domain Eukaryota; kingdom Viridiplantae; phylum Streptophyta; class Magnoliopsida; order Lamiales; family Paulowniaceae; genus Paulownia; species Paulownia fortunei. The sequence goes on from CM033110.1 coordinate 1,611,652, forward strand.
TCTATGTGATACCAATCTTTGGTTTAAAGGGGGAAAAATTCTTTGATCTACGAAATCATAGCTATTTCTTTTTCATAATGACTGGTAAAGTTTGAAGATCGGGAACATCAAATATCATTCTTTTGTTGGTGGTGGTGAATTGATAAAGTGATTGTTATTTGGATCATTTAGAGCTAAATATCGTAACTCGAGCAAATTTCCATTTGGGCATTGCCGCTAGTTGCAATATCCTTTGATTGTAACTCTTGGCATTAATTTTACTTTTCAGTGAAACAATCTGAGTCTCTGTTATCTTACAGTGGTTTTATGTTCCAGTTTTGAGCATCACTATTCTTTTGGTTGAGTACATGTTTTTAAGCCTTCTTGTATATTCTAAGGATGTTATAATTTTCAGATTACTGAGTTATTTTTGGCTGATTCTCACAGTTGTTCTTTATAATCCATCCCATGAATCTTATTATTTAAATGACTTTCTTCTTTTTTTCATTCTTGCAGTATATGTGCTGATTGCCATTTGCCCGGCACTCTGTGTATGTGGACTGACTGTACCACATGCTTTGAAAGTTGTGCTAGTGCAGCTGGTGAATGTGGTTGCCTGGGAGGTGCTGGTGAAGCCGGATTGCCATTATTATTTATAGTTGCTTTAATAGTGCTGGGTTTATTTACCGTAATTGGTATATTCTATAGCGTGTTGGTGGCCACAATGGTTGGACAAAGGATTTGGCAGCGGCACTACCACATACTTGCGAAAAGAATGCTAACAAAAGTGAGTTGTTAGATTTAGTATCTCTTTGTCTTTTGACAAAATTTGCACCGTCTTAATATGTCTACATGGAGCAATCTTTATTCAGCCCAGCAATCTCGTCTCTACTTCTGACCACCTCTTAATCACATGTAGGGAGAGAAATTACTCAAAAACTTTTGTGCATGTTGGTATCTGTTTTAGCTTACCAATATGTTCTAAATCTAGTTTCTTATAGACATCTTCCACTCTTTACACTTCTCTTAAATGCGGACCTAGTAGTTGTAGCTCTGTAGGCATGTTTTCACTTCAAGGAAAAACCCTGTATAACTGGATTTCGCTTATCTATCTGTATGCATCTTTCCTCAGATTTATTATTTAAGAAACTATCTCAAGGTTCTGCTGCTTTAGGGTTAGTTGTAATGGAACTGAACAATCTTATTTTAAGTTGACATGAAGCATGATTAGTTGACTCATTTTAGACTCGGTAATCTCTTGAGAATAGACTCATTAACTTAAGGAAGAGTTATGATTGGTAGACCCTTAATCTATTCCTTCCTTTGGTCGGAATAACCGCTTGGAACAGCTACAAGAAAGGGGAGGAGTTGGTAGCGCCTTATCCTATTCCCTCATGAACTTGGGAATAGGTTGGTGCGAAAGCTTCACATCGCTTACCTATTTTTTTACCTACTCCGCAACTGTCTTGTGAACACACTTTTATGTTTTTCTTCCATAGGAATATGTTGTTGAGGATGCTGACAATGAGATGACTGGAACTGATTGGTCACCCCCACCTCTGCCGCCTGAGCATGTTCAGCAGCTGAAAGCGCTTGGACTTCTATGAACTGCTAATAAGTTCAACAAGATGTGCCATACATAGAAATGGAGTGACTTTGCATCTTTTCAGGTTGGTGCAACACGGATGTAAAATAGGAATCAACAATGAGAAATGCACTTGATGTTATTCAGTTATGTTCATAATCTGGGATGAGAAGAAGTAACTGTATAACTGATATGATCACCATTTCTTACACTGCGAAAGGAAAGAATTGATGAAATAAATTATTAAAAGCATCTAATGTTCTCTTCTCTCGGCATGCTTGTCTTATACTAGCAAATGCTCTATATTTTCATTTCATGACAGTTTTATCCAGTTGGAACCAGTTATAAAATTGCTGGTGCTAAGCATTTGTCATATGTAATAAGCTGAGAAAAATATATAGTTTCTTATTTTTCCACTCCATCTTTGTGATTGCTATGGCTTGACTAGTAAGATTAAAATACCTGAGACAAGCTCTGTGCTATTGACAGCATAAATAGTCTTCTGCTGGCTGCACGCTTAGCAGAAGTTCCCAAATATGTGTTCATGCAAGTAGGAAATCATTTTACTTCCATGAGTTAGGTATAGGGAGGGCAGTCGGGCGGGTCTAAATTCAGACCCGACTCAGATCCTTTTATATTATTAAAACTTGCCCCAATCCAGAAGTATAAATGGGTTTAGATCGGATATTGGGTTTTTTATTTTCAAATCCGACCTAACCCAATCTGTTTAATTTTTTTATTTTTAATTTTTTTATATATTTTATTATATATATATATATTAAAAAGTTTTTATGTTTTATTTTTAATATTTTTTAAATTATAAAGTAGGTTTAACGGGTGTATCCATCGGGTGCAGGGCGGGTCATGATTATTAAAGCCTTGAATGCATCCAATAATGAATTTTTACTCCACTATACATCTCTACATTTTATTGCTCTTAATAGATATCAGAACAAGATATAGCCTGTTCTGATCTGGTTCTGGTGGTGGATATAATCCAAGAAATCAATCATAATAGGGATGCATATTCGCAAATTATCCTGTGCTTAATTTAGGGGAGAGGACCTCTTCTATATTTATTCCCAAACTGCATTACTTTTTCGCATTCAAATATGTTTGTGAGCCTTGAATATTTAATTAATGATGTCATAAAATAAAATACTAATCTTATTATTTATAATATATAATGTATGGACAAGGCTTCGCAGACAAAATTAGGGATTTATAACATGATAGTTTTTTAAAAATTTCAAGATACGCACAGGGTCAAATGCGAGTATCCAAAATACATATTTTTATATATTTGGATATTTAAATAAATATGTATATATATATACTCACAAAAATATATGTATGTGTGAATATAATAGGTAGCAGATTCACAAAGACTGTTCGAAAATAGAGAGAAAAGCTTGCGGACTATGGTGTTGTGCAAATAAAGAAAGAGTTTGAATTTTAAAAAAAAAATATATATTGAAGAAGAAGAAGGGAAATTGAGTTTATATGAGAGAATGCTATTTTTCAATTAATTTTATTTTTTTTTTTAATTTTAATTATAACTACTAATTTTTTTAATAAGAGATATTCCCAAAAAAATATTGAACAATCCAATCAATCACATCGGTGTTGTTTCAGAAATATTTTTTTTCGTATTAAATTTATAAACACGCCAAATGACGTATTTAAGTTGTCGTCGAATCCTTCGTTTCAATAATATATGAGATGATTTTTTAAAGTATTTACTCCATCTAAATAGTAATCAAATGAATAATACCACCTAGGAGGGGCAAATGAAGCCTTACACGGGACTAAGAGGGGATGCCTGTGGAGTGTAGACTTTAGTTTGGAAGTCATATGATTGATTGTAAGAAAACTATGTTCTGTCTAGTGCTGTTAAAATTGGTAATAGTGGCTGGTATAGAGAGCACAAGGTATTACTCGTAATAAAGTTTACAAACCATTTTCATCGTTATCATCTTTTTTAGAACCTAGTGAACTAATTTTTTAGGACTTTTGGGTACGTCACATAGCATTCTAGATTATCCAGATATTTACTATATATGTACAAAATTCAATGAATTTGGTGGGAATCAGTTATTGATTTGAGTGGGGTTACTTTATTAAAATGGTATCTTTTTGAATCTAAAATTATTTGAAAAATTGAAATTTTCATTGCCAAACTCTTGACTCTAATCCATGAAACAAAAGTGATCCTATCTTTCCAAGGTGATCCCAAACTCAACCACACATCCTTAATTACAATCCTCCAATAATAAAATTAAATAAAATATTTATATTAAAAAAACATAATATATACTTATCTTCAAGAGAGAGATGAGGGACTATATATATAGAGTTCAATTATAGCACGTAATAACATGCTAACCATATATTACGAACAGTGATTAAAAAAATTGGATTATATTCGGATCAAACTCTAATCGAATTTATCCACATTTAGAGACGAGATCTTGCTTGATTTTGGGAATTTGAAGTTATTTGTAAGGGTAAATGTGTATTTTACTGCTGATATTTAATATTCTCGTCAAAAAACAACTCTAGGAATAAAGAAATAACTCTTGATTTGACTTAAGTTTGGGTGTTTATACCTAATCTTATCTATTGAAACCCCCCTAAAATCTATATCCTAATTAGAGATAAAAAATTAGGAAAAAAATAATATTATTATTTAATAATTCATTGTCATATGCATTTCCAATCCTACTATTTAAAATATATTTTTATCAAAAAAATTCTCCCAAAAACAGTAAAAATAAATCCAAACACTGCCTAGGGTTTTGATCATTTTTGGACCTTAAAAAACTACCCATTTTTGCGTAGATTAGGGTAGGGAATCGTCAAGAGTACAACTAGTAGAATAAAAAGGTGGAGCCGTTGAAAGTAGTTGTACCTTTTTGACGCCCCTGGTTCGACTTTCCCACCGACCTCGTACTACTCCAATGCGCCATCTTACGCCAATGCTTATGTCATTACCAAAACAACCCAACCACCCCCCGCCCCCCCCCCCCCCCCCCCCGCGAACCCAATTTTATTTTTTTATTTTTCTTTTGACTTTTAGGATATAGTTTTTCTATCCAAAAAATATTAAGCCTTTTGATTTTATTTTCAATTTTTTTTATATTTTTAATATTTTTACGATTGAAAAATATTTTCTTAGATTTTCATATAAATATAAGAATATATTTTTATTAGTTATATTTCTATGCAAATTATATAGGTTTAGAAATAAAAATATATTTATTTTATAATATTTTTACACGAAAGAGTATGTTTGAAAATAAAATTAGTAGATGTATAAAAAAAATGAAGTATTAGTATGTTTGAAAATAAATTTTAAAAATAAAAATAAATAATTTTTATAATAAAAATGAGTAGAATAAATGCATCTTCTCATTTTCAAATAGTAAAAAATAAAAAGATTTTTTTGTGAAAATAAAACCAACCGGAATCATTGCTTTCTTCACTATAGAATTACCTTTATAATATTTGAACTAATTTTTCATTTTAGATTTTTATCAATTTCAGTATTCATAAAATCTCATCTCTTATTATTTGTTATAGTATTCAATATAATCGGAATTAGATTGATTGATGCTATTTGGACTGGCCTTGATATATTCGGCCAAAACTATTGGGTCTAACTGCTCAGTGTAAAGTTAACACAGTTCAATTGACTATTCACTCGAAACTTGGAGGTTCAAACATTTTCGGAGGATTGGGTTCTATTAGCATAGTATATCGATAATCAATTATTTTAAAAATCGGATGAATCGGCCGGTTCAATTGCAAACGATGGTTGATCAGGTCAGTTTGTGTGTAAAAAATTAAAAATTCGATCAAGCCAAACCGACAAAAAAACCGATCAAGAACTCTTTATTTTTTTTTTAAATTTTAAATTTTAAATTTTTTTAAGAAATTTAAATTTGATATTTGATTATATGTATGTGATTATTTGGATATTGAATTTTGTTAAATATATTTTGTAATTGGTTATTTATGTTTTTTACTTTGAACATAACAATTACACTATTATATTATAATTTTATAAAATATAAAAAATACACTCAATTTTCAGTAAATCGGTCGAACCGTAAGTTGAACCAATATGACTAGTTGAACCGCTGTAGGATTGATTTAATTATCGATCCAATTATAAAAATACTGATTGTAACAAGAATAGATTTAAATCTAATATAGAAATTGAGTTTTATCTTGATATTTTTTTCTCCTAGGTCTGGAAGGGAAAAAAAAAAAGACACGCCATTAATAAGCAACATTTTCATTTTACAAAAACTCCCACTTCAAATTAATTCTAACTTAAGCATAAAAGGTGCTAAAATTTAGCACTGTTAATTTTGCAAGAATTTGGAGGAGATATTTGGACTATTCAACAAGAAAGATATATAATTTCATAACGTATCAAAATTATATATTATTATATTATAAGAAAAATTAAGTTGACAAGTCTCCAATAATATTGAAATATGAAATTTCTATTTAAAACATTTAGCAAGTCTTCTTGAATAAGTTCATCCAAATTTGTAGAATAAGCTTTATAAGCTAATTTATAAGAACTTGTAAGCCAAATCCCTTGAATTTTCTCAAGTAAAAACGTGGAAATTTTGTATAATCGATAAGCTCTTTGAATTATTCAATGTTTATCAACGCTCATTGCTTGCTTGATATCATTAAGTGAAGAAGCCTCAATAAGCTAATAAAAAGTTGATTGAACTTATAAATTTTTTAAAATATATTATAAAATATTTAAGAGTTTATAAGATATTTAAATATTAAATAAAGACTTAAAAAAGGTAAATTTATGATTTAAAAATATATTATAAAATATAAAAATTTATGAAATATTTTTAGTGAGCTCAATCAAACACACTCTTAATTTCAATTTTTCGTGTTCCCTAGAAACTTCTTTGCTTCCTAACCTCTGGTGAAACTTGATTTAGAGAGCGTTGGATAGGGATCGCAATGAGTTCGGGTTGGACTCGCCTCAATTAAAACGGATTTGAAAAGATATAAGTGGATAACAAGGCGGGTCTTGGTTTTTAATTTTCAAACCCGCCCCGCCTCGAACCCGCCCTATTTTTTTTTTTAAATATATATGTATTTATATAATATTATATTTTAAAAAATTAGTGGTATTATTTTTTAAAAAATATATTTTTTAATATTTTTAAAATTATAAAATGGGTGTAGCGGGTTTAACCCTGACCTGACAGGTTCGGGGCGGGGCGGGTCTTCAAAAACCTTGATAGGGACAGATTTTGAATTTTGACAAATCCATCCATCCATTTGCCATCCCTAGCGTTGGTTCATTTTAACATATTTTTTTTTTTTACTATTTAAAAATAAAAATTTATATTTATTTTACTCATTTTCATCAATAAATATTATTTATTTTATTTTCTAAATTTATTTTTAAATCTATTAATATTTAATGTCTTTTCACACACCTATTAATCTCATTTTCCATCCTACTCACATATAATGTTTTTTCATGCAAATTACACCATAAAATAAATATATTTTTATAAAAATATAATTAATTTAAATATATTTTTATAAAAATATAATTAATTTAAATATATTTTTATTTTTACACAAAAAATATTTAAAATAATTAAAAATATAAAAATGAGTTTGAAAATTAAACGGTTCGTAACTTTTCATCAGAGAAAAAAAAACAGACTTTGTATTGACAAACCACCTCTCCAATTTTCATTTTTCTTTTTTCTACAAAAAAAAAAAGAAAGACTTGGCCAAAGAAAATTAGAGAAAATGCAGGCCAAAATAGATGGAAATATAAATAATGTGTATGACTCATCATTACTGGTTTGAAACTTACACACTTTTCCTCAAACTTAAGTTTAAATTTCAATAATTTTCCCAAAACAATAGGCTCTAAATTAACTTCAACTAATTTACTCTGTTAATTTGATTTCTCATAAAATCTGTCGGCAGTATACAGTAAACAATATTCCCTGTGACCACGGAAATCAGGGGCGCACAAAAAAAATTCAATGCCCCAAATACCGCTATTCTTATTCCTGGTTTTACAGTAAAGAAATCATATAAAACGTTGTACTATCAGTTATCACCTGGCAACCTTATCCATTTCTGTTCCCCATACCCCTTTTAAATACTCACAAAAAAAACACCACCTTCTTCATCAAAAACTTCTCCCCGAGTGAGAAAAGAAGGTAAAAAAAAAAGAGGTGAATATTGCCTTCAATTCTTGGTTCTTGGACAAGAAAAAGAGAGTCTTGGAAATGGCAGACATAGCAATATTGGTTGCAGAAGAGTATGAGAGGAGGGTGAAGATGTCAAGAGAAAGTGGTGAAGAGATTGAGTTGCTGTCTTGTGTGGGAGTTTTGGGGCAGAGTTTTAAAGGGTCATCATCATCTTCTTGGATCAAAGAGAAGCTAATATTGATGAAGGAGGAGAAGATGGTGGGGATATTGGGTAAAGGGGGTTTAGAGCCCAAATCCCAGATGAGTCTTGCTGCTAGCAATGGTTTCTTTTCTGCTTAGAAAATATATTTTCCTGTATGTATGTATATGTATTGTCTTGTTCTTGCTCATTCAGAGGTGTAAATAACTATTCCCTAATTAATACAGAATGTATCTGTTTTGGCTAAAACAATTTACATTCAGGCCTTTATTTCTAACATGTAAAAAAATATTAATTGATATCATCATCCAGTTTGAAGCCCTCTTTGTCTTAAATTTCCCTGTTATAAAGAATGTGGAGTTGAGATCTTTTTATGGGCAATTTTTGAGATTTTCTTTCAGGATTGTGAATGTCATTTGGTATTTCAGTTTTCACAAAACTTGTTTGCCCAGTCAGAACTATTTTAACAAGTTACCAACTCCTCCATCAAAAACTTGCATTTAAGGGGAAAAGAATTAGTCAAAAGGAAAAAAATAACTAGCATTTTTTTTTCCTGAAAACAAGATCAAGTTGCAGGAAAAGGCAGATATGGCAATATTTGTAGCAGAAGAGGGAAATGGAATCAAGAATGAGTGTGAAGATGTTGAATTGTTCTCCTGTTAGGGAGTTTTTGGGGACAGTTTTAGAGGGATCTTCTTGGATCAAAGAAAAGCCAATCAAAGAGGAGAAAATGGTGAAGTTACTAAAGCCTTGGTTGCAAAGAGCATTTGATGAAAAAGATCACATTGTTGCTGAAACATTTAATCTTCATTTGGTCAAAATTGATCTTAATGGAAGTTAGGGTGATCAAGATTATAAAATCTTAGTGAAGATTATTTTGGTTGTTCTTCTGCTTCTATCAAAAGGTGTGATCTAAATCACTGTATTTATGTTTTCTTGCTAAAGTTCCTTTCTTGAGGTAAATGATGTAACTCTTGACTTGTATTTGAATCTTGAATTTTAGTAAAAAAAAAAAAAATATTATGATTTATTTATCCATATTTTTTTTTTCTTTTTGCACACTAAATTTAATGTTCAAATATGTCTTGAATATTTATAAGAGTGTAATGTACATCTACTTTTCTTTTCTTTTCTTTTCTTTTCTTTTTAGTTTATCTGAACTTGAATAGTAAATGAAGTTCTACAAAAATTATACGTGAAAAATATGTGTCACACTTAGCTTCGTCTTTGTAATTTATATCTTTTGCTCAACTCTTTAAAGAGTGTGCAAGGTACTACAACCATGTTTCTTAAATGTGTCCCGAGTAATTAAAAAATAGTTTTATTTATAGGAGGAAATTATTTGATTATTATTCCTCGTAGAATTAGGAATACTAGTTAAGGAAATCAAATTAAATCTCTTAAAATTTAAAAATTCTAGTGAAACTTAATATCTTTAGTAACTAAGTAAAATCCCAACTTTTAATAAAAATGACAATTCAATTTTGAGGATTGTGACAGAAACAAATGCATGTTTATGACCTCGTAACTTTACCTTAATGGACAAAAAACAAAAACAATGAAAAGAAAAGAAAAAAAAATAGAAACAGGCAATTAGGTCAATGGACTAAACACAGGCCACTCCAGGCCCAGCCCAAGAAATGCCTAAAGTGGAATCTAAAACTTGTGAACTGCCCAACATCCACTTCTCTTTGTTTATGGACTTTATTCAAATTCCTAATTTTTTAAAAAATTACTATTTTTTCTTTACGATAAGAAATTATTAGTATGTTGATTTTTTTGTTTTTTTTGGTATGGTTTTCAAAATAGGGGCATGTTCTCTAGCAGTAGGGCGTATTACGATCATTAAAGAGCGTTTGGAGATTTTTCGACTCAAACTCTTTGACGACTACCAAACCAATTTAGGTGCTAGAGAGCTTATTGGAATTAAAGAAAAGTTCACAAAATGATTGAAATGACAAGTATTTTTATATTTGTAGGCCTCGTTGGATTTTTAAAGAGAGATGTTCATTATATTGGAACATACATTCTATATTGAAAATTTCATTTAAATACATATTTTGCTCATAATTTTTTCAAATAATAATATCTTTTAAAGAAATTTTGTCTCGAATGTCTCCTAACTTCAAAAGAAAAAAGGAATGCAATATCCCTCCTAGGGTGATCGAGTGGTGTTGAGTAGGAATTGAAGACGAATGTCTCAAATTCAAATTTTCTACACCACTCGTTATTTGTCTGTCATATCGGATTTGTCTAATGTAATTTACCTTTTTGTTTAGTTTACAGATAAACGATATTTATACAACCCACACGGATAGTGATTGTGATTGGGGCTAAGGAATGCAATTGGATAACTTGCTCCAACTTATCCTCTTGTCATGTCATTTCATATTTCAAAGTCAAATTTCAGGACAGTGCTGGACCATGGCCTTTAAATGTAGTTCTAATTGGTCATCTAATTTAATCAATCCCCTAGCTACTTGGGTTTTTTTTTTTGGCCTTGGTAAGTTGCCTAGTTGCATTATTTCGATTGGTTTGGTACATTGCATGATTAATTTAAATAGAGGACATTAGTAAGTAACGTAGCTAGTTGGTTGATTTCTCTTGTTTTGGTGTAGTGAATATGTAATTATTATAACTATAGGGCATTTTTTTTTTGTTAATTTCCTAGTTGCATTATTTCTATTGGTTTGGTCCATTGCATGATTAATGTAGATAGAGGACATTAGTAAGTAACGTAGCTAGTTGGTTGATTTCTCTTGTTTTGGTGTAGTGAATATGTAATTATTATAACTATAGGGCTTTTTTCTTTTGTTAATTTCCTAGTTGCATTATTTCCATTGGTTTGGTCCATTGCATGATTAATTTAAATAGAGGACATTAATAAGTAACGTAGCTAGTTGGTTGATTTCTCTTGTTTTGATGTAGTGAATATGTAATTATTATAACTATAGGGCATTTTTTTTTTGTTAATTTCCTAGTTGCATTATTTCTATTGGTTTGGTCCATTGCATGATTAATGTAGATAGAGGACATTAGTAAGTAACGTAGCTAGTTGGTTGATTTCTCTTGTTTTTGTGTAGTGAATATGTAATTATTATACCTATAGGGCTTTTTTTTTTTAATTGTTGGAAGAAGATGGAGTTTCAAGAATTTGATATTCTTGAAAATATCTATTTAGATTAGATAAAATATCTCCAGGTACCTTAAGAATATATAAGAGATAAAGTTGAGATTTTTGGGAGATAGAGTAGAACTCTTGGAATTTTCGACTCCTAGTATAAAAAGGACATCCGCCAAAAATTCCAAGGAGTTTTTAGTTAAACTATTAATTTTAAATTTTTGAAAAATGAGTTTTTTCATGAAAAATCAAGATTTTATCCCATGTCACGAAATTGTAAATTTTTAATAGATGGTAAATTTACATGCTTTTATAAATTTATGAGATGCATTTATAAATATGTATGGATTCCTAGTTGCATTATTTCTATTGTTTGGTCCATTGCATGATTAATTTAGATAGAGGACATTAGTAAGTAACGTGGTAGCTAGTTGGTTGATTTCTCTTGTTTTGGTGTAGTGAATATGTAATTATTAATAACTATAGGGCTTTGGTAGGTCACCTAGTAGTAATTTGCGTATTATTCTCTTGCTTTGGTGAAGTGTATTATTATATAACTTTAGGCCTATATGATTTACATTTTTTTTTATTGACAAACAACACAATGAGATTAATTTGAATTTAAAATTCATGGAAATTATCAGTTTGGATCTCATATTCTTGTACATACTATCAAAGAAAATTACCAAGAATGCCCATGGGTGGTAACAAAAACGTATTGGTATTTAACAAACGTGCATATCAAAGAGAAACCTTGAGTCTTTATATTATGATATCGTGTGAATAGGATTCAAATCCTGTTCATTACTTTGTGATAGAGAGGTCATTACAAAAAAATGTAATACATATATCTATAACAAATATATTTTTATATAGAATATCATTTATATTTGCACATCACCACTCATTAAAAATGATGGGGTAGATATTAAGTGAAGTGATGAACCAAATATATGTAAATAGATACTTGTCTCAATTTGTTTACCAAATAATATTGATATGATATTTGATGGACCCTGTAATAATTAAACAGGCCTTTACTTTTGATAGGTTTAAGGGTTGAAGAACCCTTGTCAATAAAGTGACTCCATTTGAATACTTATAAATATTTTATTTAGTAATTATGTTGTTATTTGTATTTTTTAGCTTTTGGTTATTTTTAAATTTTCTCTTGTTCGAATTTTAATTTGATTTTAGGGTTTTTGTCGGAACTGTCGTAATGCCTCTGACAATTTATTCTTATCTAGGTCGAAATCTTTCTACGCTTTATATTATTAAAGAGAATTGTCAATTTCACCACTAGATTGGAGATGTGCACCATTAATGTTCCAAAGCAATTTTCTATTGAAGCAAAATAGTTCTTGCAATAATTTACAAAATTCAACATGTAGTGAATGAAGTAGATTCACCACCATTTCCTTCAACTTTAATGGCCATGGGCTAATGCAATTGAAAGCATGCTTGGTTGGTAATGTAAGGTTAGAAAAAGGTGACAAGGGCAATTAGTCCTCTAAGACTTAATTTTCTTGTAATTTGAATTAGGATTGCTAATTTTAAGTCCACATTTTTTTGATAAAGATGTCGGATTATTAATGCATTTAGAGTACAAAACATAGCTTTAAATTATTTAATCTTTATTTTTTAAATGCAATAATACAAAATGTGGCATTATTTCTAGTACGATATAGCTAAAAATATGGTACCAAACATAATATGGAATGAGAAGATGGACTTCTATGTAAATAAAATGAAAAGTGTATGTCTTCAAAAAAAAAAAAAACTAACCGCTCCAACACATTAACAATCCTAAGGAGTTAGTCGGACATAGGAGTTTAAATAAATCGAATCGAGCCGAATATGTTATTGCTCAAGTTTGATTGAACTTTTACTAAACTTCAAAAATTATGTTTGAACTTCGTTTGATTGTTAATTGAATTGAACGAGTTTTAATAGAATCGAAAATCGAGAAAAAATGTGTTCAAGTTTGATTTGTTAGGTTTAAATAATTGACCTCAAACGAGCTTTTAGTAATTGATCTTAACTCGAATATCGAGTAATTTATTTTATTTTTCAACTCTACATGGGCATATCAATTTAAAACCAAATATGAGGATAATTACCGGCCAAAAGACGTAACACCAAAAAATAAAATAAAATAATAAGGAACAGAAGATTCACTACAATCACTCATAACAATCTCTAGCATGACGGTAAGAAAAGTATATTAAGAAGCTCCAATGCTTTGCTAGGATTCCAATACATTTTCTACGTGCCCATAATAGTTGAAGAAATCAAGTCCCTTGTCCATTTTTCTCCTCTCTTAATTGTTCATAACCATGCATACAAAGAGAGTAATTATGTTGCACATATTTTTTGCTTCCTTAGTATTGTATAATTTGAGTGAGTATGAAGAATTTCTAGTCAAAGAAAAACTCGTTAATTTAAAATAATAAAAAAATAATTGTGATTATGATAGGATATGCACACCAAGACGTACACCTTTTCCAGATTGCTTGGAAGAATAAAGATATATTTTTTTCAATATAATGCAAGTAATTCTCAAAAAATTCACTTTCAGGATAGAACACGTACAAACTCTCTAGTCACTAAAGTTATCGTCCTTGGATATTATTAGAATAAAAACTCAACTCAAATTATGAAGAAGAGTACAATATAATCTTGGAAAGTCGAAATACACTTTTAGAAAAGAAAAGGAATGAATCTCTTGTTTTTCTTCTATATAATTGTGTAATTTGTTTATGAAAGTTATAGTTACAAAATTTTCTGGAGGTGTTAAAATACATTTTCATCAAACAATGTCTTTTCACAAAAGATAATTCGTTTGTATAAAAATAAAATCAAATGTTTTAATTCTAAAAATTCAAAAATTCAAAATTTTCCGGCAACCATCCAATCGACCTAACAAGCATTTGCTCGACCTAACTTTTTGTTTACATCCTGCCCTCTTGATGGTTCATCGGGTCCTTCTTATGAGTACACATTACATGCTCTTCAATTGTTCATTTTTATTTATTTATTTATATGTTTCTTATACATATTAAATATTATAATGTAAGGGAAGTTCCAAAACTCTAACAACTTGTGAGACAAAGACATTGATGTGAGATATAAATAAATGCCTGAATTTTTAATTATATATTAGTACACTATTGTATATAATACTTAATACATATGATGAGAAGTATAGATTGATTATAATTTCATGTAAGGATGATTTACTTTTTTATTTACAAAAGCTCCCCTTTTGCTAGGAAAAAAGGAACATCACCTAAATTCTAGTACTTATATAAAGAATGTGCATTTAGAACATTATTTGTGAACATTTTTTAAAGGAAAATATGAATATTCAATTTTGGTCGAGTAGAATATAACATAATAAAATTTGCAAATAGAACAATTCATACATTACTCTTGTTTAACATCACTATTCTCCACACATTTAATCTTATTTTAGATGAGCAAAGATAATTTGTTGATAAACACTTTACACCTACTATTTTATTGATTATGTATTCGAGTCACATAAAAAAAATTGGGGACCAACCAATATTTTTATTAAAAAAAATATATATTGTTCTATTTAATTGGTGTAACGTTAACTAGTATTCACAAGAAATTCTCGTTGTTATCTTATTCTATTTAATTTGATTCAATATCCTCATTTAAAAAAAAAAAAGAAAAAAATCGTGTTCTATTTAATGAGTGTAAAGTTAACTAGTTATCTTGTTTTTGATCCAATATCCTCCTTTGAAAATAAATAAATAAAAAATCTTGTTTTATTTAATTAGTGTGAAAATAATTAGTCTTTGCAAGAAATTCTCGTTCTCGTTATTATCAGTTTGAATATTCTGTATCAATTTATTATCATATATTATACTACACTTCATATATATACAAATCAATCAAGTAATACAAAATATTTATTTAAATATAAATTTGACATCAATTATATACATTTAACCTGTATATATCAAATTTGATATTTAACTAGTAATATAAAATATTTTTTAAAATTTATATTTAGTGTTATACAACTATATTAAATACAATACAAAATATAATATTAAATTGTAACAAAAAAATTCCAAATACGGTATTATATATATATATTTTTTGTTATAACACTAGCCATTACTTATATTTGTGTCAATGAATAGGACATCGAAATGGATAACACATAATATGTACCCGACATGTCATACATATGTCAATTGTAGAGAATTTGACGATGACATTATAGTTCAAACTTCAATTATAAAAGAAAAAATATAATAGATAAATACAAAAGAAAAGAAAAAAATAATAATATGAAAATAAATAAAAAATCACCAAGTTGTCAAATGGGTGATGATCAGCAACAGAATTTTAGGGAGGCTGTTCTAACGATGCCGCCGACAGCTATTTTAAAATAATATGCTGTCAAAGCTTTTTATTGCAATTATTTTGTTTTCCTGTATGAATAAATAATATCTTTTGAAATTCATCTCCGTCAAAATCTACCAATCTTTTACCCAACAACCTCTTCTTTCTTTTCTAAGCATTTTACCTAATTTTTTTTTTTTTTTTTTTAAGCTATTCCCAATTGTAATATTTTTTACGTTGTTTATAATATCAAAATATTTTTTTGAAAAAAATCAATTAAATTATACAATATCATATTCACAAAAACGGCCAAGTTTCTCGATAACACCACTAATTGAACGAGTGGATATAGGAATTATAATATAAAAAAATTAAACATGCCTAAATTTCTTGGTAGGTAATCAGTCCTTAAATCATGACTTCACACGCCCATAATGCTACAAAAGCTATACTATGACTAATATTGCCACAAGAGTTAATTTTTGTACTATATACATACAAAAATAAAAATAAAAAAAATTCACATCTATGAAAATTAAACAGAAAATCAAATGTACAAACTTTGTTACAAAAACCTGCGTAGAAAATTACCATGTAATGCGTACAACATTAGCTCCTCATCACTCCCATCATAGTACTCTTGTACCGGTGGTTCCGGTGCTTGACCACCACCTCCTCCGGCAGGACCGCCCGACGGCACAGCGGGCACGTGGCGGAGTCCTGCTGCAGCCACGTGTCGACGCAGCCTTTGTGGAATGTGTGCTTGCACTTCAATTTCCTAACCTCATCCCCTTCTTCATAGAGTGACAAGCACACTCTACACTCCAAAGGCTCAACCTCAACCCCTAGCCCGGTTTTGTGCCGATGGGCCGGGGCTTTTTGATCGATGATTTTAAGGAATTGCTCGGTGGTTATCGACCGTCGGGTGGTGGTTCTGGCGGCGCCGCATACGAATATGGCTAGTTCAAGTAGGAGGATGGAGAAGAATATCATGGTGGTGGTGTAAATATGAGCCAAGAATTGAGATAGGGCTGCCATGTTCCTTTGATGAGGGGTATGTAGTATGAATTTTGTGGGTTATGGTGCAATATTTGGTCATTTATATAGCAATGAATTTGGTATTATTATATAAGAAAGAATCAGTATAGTGTAAGGATAGGATTGGATGTTTGTTGACTGGATGAAACCATGGAAATTCCAAAGGTGGAAAATTGGTGACAAGAAGATAGGTTTATTTTATTGTTGTTGGCCAAACTACTGTGTACCTAAATGTTACAAGAATATTAGTCCAAAGGGGAATGTCACATCAATGGTGGGGGGCTAGGGGGCACACATATTGTTGATATTTGTGAGGTTTGAATAACATTGGCCCCCCAACTTGGTGATATCATCTTGGGTGAAAACATTTCTTCATCATTTTTAAGCATTGAAATTAACATTAATTAAGTACTCATGTATTATACTTAGGCATAAACAACATATGTGTAGCATTATTAGGCCAGATTTATAAGCCAAACTAATTAGGTGAAATTATGATCATGGGAGGTTTATTTATGAACAATTACAAAGTGCTTTAATTATGGGCCCTTGAGGGTTCTTGTCTTGTGGCAACAGACGATGAATTCTGGGTTCATAACAAACGGTTGCCACTTAATGAGATTTTTTCTTCTTCTTCTTTTTTCTTTTTTTTTTCTTTTTTTTTTTTGGCGGGGGGAGGGGGAATTGTACTTTTTGTTTGGTATGAAATGGTAAGAACTATGAGATAGTGATATATGAGACGGAAGAGAGTAAAGGCAAATATGAGATGCCCTAAAGTTTTGAAAATTGTTGTTTCCCTCCATGTAGCCTACTTTTTATTTTTGATGAGGCTCACACTTTAAGAGAAGAAAAAATTCGTATCTAAGTTTATATATATATATATATATATATATATATATATAAAGTTAACAAACAAATTTATTGAAAAATACGTATTTGAAGACTCGTTCAACAGATTATCAATGAAATATTTACTTCGCCTTCCTTCCAATAACTGTAAATTCTAAAATAATTAATATATTTTCTCGATAATATACATGCTTTTTGATGTACTCATGTGTATTTAGGAAATAATCCATCCATGAAACCAACTTCAAAGCTCACATCCTCTTATATGTAATAATGTAAATGATTTAACTTACATCTACCACCATCAAGGTTGAAGTTAAATTTTTGAAAAAAAATATTGGGAAGTTATGACCTTGTGGAAAAATAGCAACTCTCCAGATATAAGGAGGCAATGCCAAATATGCAAAGAAAAAGAGGTCAGTTTTATAAATTTTTTAAAACTAAGACACCAAAAAGAAAATTATAAAATAGTCAAAACATAAATTTATTGTGGGGTTTGGTCTTTCACAATACATTTATTTTACATGTCAATGTCAGAAGGACAAAATATAATTTTGTTGCTTTTTTTTTTTCATTCATAATTTCTTTTACATATCATTTACCTATTTACATAATCAAGTTAGTCGGAGTCTACTTCCCCACATTAAATTTATTCTTTAGTTCAAGGAAATAGAAAATTGTTACATCCCACTGCATTTAATGCAAGACGTGAGATGGGAAAGTCTTATGATCCCATCTCCATCGTGTACTATCAACAATAATCGAATTCGCACCACATTAAATATAGTTGTCGCAATTGTTAACAATAACAAAATTTGATTGCACCATGTTATACACAACCTTATATATGATTCGTAATAGTATGTTAATCTTTAACTTGATCACATCTTACGATATGATACATACTATAAAGGAAAAATGTTAACTCACTTCTCCAAATTTGACCATTTTGATACATTATTCTAAAAAATAAATTTTAAATATTTTGCACATTCAAAGTTAATTATTTTAACATTTTACTCATTTAAAATAAATTTTAAGCACTTTATTTCCATACTTACTTACATTTATTATAGCACTCTGTCCTCCAGTGTCATTTTTAAATTATATTTTTACCGGTTCATCAACTGCCACCGCGTGGTTTGCTCCATCTTTCCACATAAAAGTGAAGAAAAATATATTATAATATTTTTTATTATTACAAATGGTAAAAACACGATAAATAATAGTATTTTTATTATAAATAATTGTGCTACTTTTGTTATAAATAATTGTAGTACTTTTATTCATGGTACTGTGATTAATATTATACGGTAAACGTATCATAAAATTAGTATAAAAAAATTAAGATGTATTTTCTTAATTTTTGCATGGAAATATTGGAAAATAATTAGCTGCAACAGCTGACAAAGAATATTCTAATAAAAATTTAATTTGAAATTGACAATTAGGGACAAAATATTATAATAAATATAAGTTGATAGGACAAATTATTTAAAATTTACTTTTGGAAAGTAAAATATCAAAATAATTAAGTTTGTGTGGGCAAAGTGCATAAAATTTACTTTTAATGGGCAAGATTCCAAATAATCAAATTGTGGGATACTAAAATGCATTTACCCTATATATAAATATGACAATTTTAAGTTATTAAATTTGGACAATTGATCTCTTCAAAAAAATGTCCAATAATTGTTATGAATAAGGATCTAATAGTCTTTTTATACGTAAAACCCCCTAAAAACTCGCATAAATCGTGTGTCTTTTTCAATTTTTTTAAAGTGTAGAGAGGTAATTTGATCCTTTTTTTGTCAGGAGGGGTTTGGCGTGTTTTTCCTATTATACAGGGAGTTAAGTGCAATTAACTCCATATATCTTTTCACCGTGGATACATGTCCCCGTTTTGAAGTACTCGCTGCGATCGGCGCTTGGGCTGTCGGTTGGCTCACCAATTTCTCGTGGGCCTTTTTTGAAAATCTAATGGGCCTTCCTTCTTTACATAGATATGGGCCAAAACTTATATATGGTGTATGGCTCACATTTGAAGGCCTTTTTCTGTCTTCTTCTTGTTATATTCAAACCTCGGATTTTAATGAGGAATAAAGTTATAATTAAAATATAAGGAATGAGTAAAATATTTTTATTAATGTTTTTACAATTAACATTCCAAAAAAATCAAACATAGCATAATTGAATGAAATTAAGTAAATCTCTGGCCAAAAAATCAAATCAGTAAAATGGCTTTTGCGACGATTAAATTCCATTAATTATAGACTAAAGGATTTTTTTGTATAATAGTTTGCACAAAATCAAAATAATCTACCATAAGTGGTTAATAAATACTGTACCTAGGATTGATAAGAGGAGATGACTGAATCTGACACAAAGTAACTAGTGAGTTTAGCCCATCATGTTAGGGATCATAATAAAGCGATTTGGCCGAGATCCGTTTCATTAAATATTTTTAAAAATTAAATTTGAGCCAGTTCGAAATTTAGAAGACATGTTTTATTATTTAAAAAAAATAAAAAAAATATATTTAATAAATAATATACTAATTTTTTTAAAAATATAGTTTTTAAAAATAATATCACATAAAAATATTTATAATAAAATTAAAAAAAATAAACAGGATAGGACGAATTTTGAATATAAAAATCCAAAATTTGTCCCAAATTTATTTATAATAATAAAAATCATTCCAAATATAATGAATTCAGGTTTAAAACCATTCAATTGCTGAACCCAACCCTTACAATCCTGCATCATATAACCAATTAAGGGTTAACAATTAACCAAACAATCAAAAATAATTTAGTAGATCATTTGGTGATTGGACATTTTAAGCACAGTACTTCCCACCTTAGCCCTAAAATCATGGGGAAAGACTTAGGTGACCTATAGTCATTTTTTTTTTTCATTATGTCACAATTGTCTTATTTAGCATAAAATGAATACTTCTTACGCCATTGTTATACCTCGGGTTTATCATGAATTTTAAAAAATCATTCGAACCATATTATACTGTTCGATAAAAATTACGATTTAAAATTTTAAAAATAATATGTATTACCACGGAAGTGCAGCGGCGATTTGAAAATTTGAAAATTTGCATCGTAATCACACACGGCCCCTTTTATAAATTATGTAGGTAATAACCTTATTTCTTATTACTTAGTATTATCTATAGTTCAATGGATTATTAACCAACTTCAATCAAAATCAAAATCTTAACTTTAACACTCAACAATCCTTATATTACTTAATATTGGTTACAATTATTATTAGTTTCAATTCTGTAATACAATTTGTACTAAATATGCAGCTTTTGTGATTTTGAAAACTTAGACATTATATTTCTATTTTGAAGACAAATTATTGTTGTTGTTTGGAAATCATTTGATTTCAATTTAAATTTTTGCTAATATTTATAAAAAATATTTTTTTGGAATCACATAATTTTTTTTCTTGATTAAATCGTCAAACAACTCGCAATCACCCTAAATTGTATATTTGATTTTACTTAGCAAAATTATAATTTAAAATTAATATTTAATAAATCTATATATGATAATTCAATTTGAAATTAATAAAAAAAAATTCCAAACCACAACATGATCATCCTTAGTTGCACCTAGTACAAGCGTGAGTGAATTATATCGTGTGTATTTTTTTTCCCCTTTACTCAAGCTTGGTTTGGAAAATGATATGTTCTTCAATTCGAGTTGATCTAGCTAAAATTAGAAATAGAAATATAAAACAAAATGTGTTGGTTCTAAATTGTAATGAAAATCATAAATTTGGATATTATAAGCAAATTATGTTGAGAGGAATTTTCCAAACTTACAAAACTCATGGGAGGCATATGCTAAAAGTTAAAACTTTAGAGGAGGTGAATGCAAATATTTTATTTTTTCGGTATAAGAGTTTGATTAGATATATCAATGCGACTTTGTTTAAGTTTAAGTGACAGATTTTGTTGCATTAAATGTAGTATGATTTCTTAGAAATTTGTTAATTGAAATTAATTTTTGTTTAATATGACGAATGAAGTAATAAATTGATGTCTACAAAATATTTAGCTAAAAATATGATATTTGATGTATATAAAGGAATTAAAGTGTTAAATTGATACACTACTTTAGAGTTTGGAATTCAAATTAATATCAAATAATTAGTTTAATGATCAATTTTTAATTTTGTAAACATTACTTATTCCTATACATAGGGGTATTAAAACTTGATAATTTTTGCTTGACTTTTACATCTTATTTACATCTCACTTCAATAGATAAATTTTCAAGTAAAATTTGTTATAAGGTTGAAAAATAAACGAGACTACTCGATATTCGATTTGAAATCGATAATTAAAAATTTATATGAACTCGATGTGTTGAATATAACAAATCAAATATATTTTCATTCGATAATTTGAAATTCGACTTGACCTCAATTTTGAGTTCGACTAGATAATTAAAAAAATAAAAAAATATATATAAAAAAATCAAATTATTCAAAATCGGTATATTTGATTCGATTAAAACCCCGATAAAACTTAATTCACTTCACATAACATTCAAAACAAGTGCTCGATTCAAAACATTCTTAATTTGAACATACATTTGAGTCAATCACTTCCACAATAAACGATAATCTACCAATATCCATTTTTCTCTATGCAAATAAAGCAATTAATTATTAACAGTCACAATCCAATAATAAAAGAGAAACTAAAGAGGAAACATGTCCTAAACCCAAGTGCAAAACCCACTTCCCTTAAAAAAATAGGTCGGAAGAATCTGATGATTTAAGACATTCGAAGATTTTACTAGACTCTCGTAGTCCCCCCTTGACGACATTTGACGACAGCAGTTTCTGTCTTAACTCTCCCTTTTTTCCACTCTATCTCTAACCTCTTTCTACTTCAAATCTGTACTAGTTCCTACTAGTACTTTCTTTACATCTTACTACATGCTCAAATGAAGTAAAATTCTGCTCATATTTTCAAGATTCTTTTTTTTTATTCATTCTACTTTTTTGGCACAGCCCAAGAAAATAGAGTTCAGTTTGGAGATCTGCTCCAAATGTTTCGCCTTCTGCTCTTCTTCCTCGTCCTCCTGGTAAGCTCTCTTTATCCTATTTTCTTTTCTTTCTTATTCTTTTTTCGGTTTTTACTAGCTGAGAATAGTTGCCCTGAAACTGTGGTATCAGCTTTTTTATTACAAGTGGATAAGCAAACAGTAGTTTTGCTCATTTTTGGCATAATTGGGATAGTTTGAAAATGACTAAAACATCATTTGAAGTCGGAGGATTTATGTTAATTTATGTTATGGGTCCACACACCTGGCAACAACGATTGGGGTCACCCACAAAAGCAAATAAAAGGGGTTTCTTCTTTTCTTTGTGGAAAGTGTATTTTTCTTTATTATGAATAAGAGTGTAAAATTGTAAAGGTAAGCTTCCACTCATTGGAGTGTTTATATTAGGAATTACTATTAAAAAGATTGGAGTATGTCGCAGATTTGTGTGTGTGTGTGTGTGTTGCATGTGAAGTTATAGAACTGTCTGAAATCCCATTTCGTTTCTTGATATTGACATGTTCTGTTTTTATGTCTAGACTTACTGTTTTCATGAAAAATCAAAAAATAGCCCGCGAGGCAGCTTCTTTGCATGGGACTCGAGTAGTTGAGAAAGGGCCTCAATGTGAAGTAACTTCATTTTATATGCAGAATGCCACTAGAGCAGGAATTCTTGTTAATAAGTTGGTGATGTGTTGTTTGGAGCATAACTTAATTTTATATCATTTGTTTCTATTCTGTGTTAAACTTAATATCAATTTCATGTCTTGATTTTTCTCTTTTCGAATTTCTCTATTATCATTGTTTTTTTTGTTTGATCGATATTTCCATTTGTTTTCACTACTTTCTTTGTTTGTTTGTCTTTCATTTTTTCAAATTTATTAACGATGAATTTTGGAATTTGCTGGATGCTGATATAACTCATGTATCAGCTGTTAGGGGCTAGGTCGGATGGGTGGACATTTGGAAATCCTTTAAATGGGAAACTATCAGTGTTTTCATTCTTCAGTCGATTCTGGAGTGAGTCTGTTGCTCACAGCAGTAAGTTAGCGTATCCTTTCTTTTGCTGCGATTCTCCAATGTCCAATGAGAATGATTTTGCTACATTTTTTTAAGAATCTCTTGGTTCCCCAAGGCAGGTACTTGCCATTGTATCAGGATCATGCAAACTCAATTTTTTTTCGAGTTTGTGTTGTTACTATTCATATTAAATGGATTTCCTTTCGCAACACTAGTTCGTTATAGTTTTCAATTGTCATGATTCTCTTTTTATCAAGGTAGAAAAAAAAAAAGGGAATAACCTTATGTTTCCATCTGTATTAGCACGGAAGACCTGTCACTAATATTTCATGTTTTCTAAGCTTCTTGTGATTTTTTTAGTTTGTGCTATTTCACGTGGTTATTTAGTCATCTAGACATTTTATTGATGAGGGTAGTTCTTTCATCTAAGGAACCACCGAGCAGCAATTAAATAGCAGAATGTGCTTGCTTTTCTGTGACATGCAAGCTATCATATTCTGAATTGTACCGTCAGTCATCATCAATGATTTTTCTAGTACTCCGTTGCCAGTTGCTTCAATCTAGAAATTTGTTACAAAGTTCTTTTTGTTCTGACAAATAGAATTTGGACAAACAATTACCACGTAATAAATCATTTTGAGTTGTCATTTTCCTAGGTTAACAAGTTTAATGCCACCCTTACATGGTGCTGTTATTAGATTTCTCGGTCATCCCTAGAAGAAGCAGAATTGTGCCTCTGTTGTTCATCATCCTCTGTTCCAGAATAACAAAATTTTGAGCTTTAGGGACAGTACAACTTTTGCTTGTATGTCATCCTATTTATGCTTGGAATCTGAATTCTCATTAGTTGTGGATGTAAGTATGTGAATAGCTACACAAGGTGAAATTTTCACTTCCATCTCCGTTATGAAGTTACCATGAATTCCTCTTAGTTGAAGATTATGCACAAATATATTGAAGGGAGAGCAGATACAGAGAGTGCCATTCACTAACAGATAGGTGTATGCCGATAAACTTTCTAAGCTATTTTGGCTATGTAAAACAAAAAAAATTATTTAACCTGATTATGGACTCAACAAATAAAGATGCATGCAACTCTAGTTGTAATGTGATGTTAATGCTATTTTAGCAGATTCATTTATTAGTAGTTATTCATAATCTATCTGCAAAATACAGCAATGCCATGGTTGATTGTAATGTGAATCCAATGAAGTTACTATCTACTAAGGCTTATGAGATTATTACAGATTGAAAAGAACAAAAATTAGAATAAATAGGTGGTCTAAACATGCTTGTGATAGAGATGCAAGTGTACCTATAAATATATAGAATGAAAAGTCCCTTCCCTTGTTTTTGTTTGGGTTTATGTAGATATATGCTTATCCGTTAGATCCCAAATAGGTAAGTGTTGGGGAGAATTCATTCCTCATCGAATGAGCATACGGGTGGCCTGGCTTATAAGCGTTAAGCAAGGGGTCAACCCCTCTCCCTCAAGAGAAGCCCTTCTTCCCTAAGAGACGCCTTTTCTAAGACAAAACTGTGAGACTCCGGCGGACGCTTGCTCACTCCGTGCCACATCAGTTTGGCACCGTCTGTGGGAAATCCCACACCAGCTCCTCACACATACAATCCACCCACCTACTGGGGGTTATGCTGGGGAGGAATTCATCCCACATCGAATGAGCACGCGAGTGGCCTGTGGCTTATAAGCATTATAACTAAGGGGTTAGCCCCTTCCTCAAGAAGCGCGTTTTCCAGGACAAAACCGTGATACTCCGGCCAAAGTAGACAATACCTATTGGGCGGACGCTTGACCACTCCGTGCCACATCAATAAGCAAACTGAATTTGTGGTTACCTAGAAAATATGTCTTGACTTGTCCTATGTTTGAGTAGTGTGGTTCATGTTATGGAAAATGGACATAAGTACAAGGGCGTTTAAAGAAGATGAAATGACAAAGCTAGGGCTCTACATTTTACTTGCTGGAGTTCACACTTAACTCGCTAAATGGGATGGACTTCTCTTACTCTGTTTTTTGTGCGTTTCTCCACATACATGTGCAGAAGTTGGGAGATTCGACTTGTCTGGCCCGGTCAGAATGAGTGCCATCAGTCGTGCTGTAGCAGGTATTTCCTATTGTATCATGATGCATTGCCCTAGGAATCTCCTATCAGTTTGTGTTATTTTACTTCTTTTTCCACTCCTGATGTCATACATCCCTTAATTTGTCTAAAATTACTAATCATTTCTCACATTTTCCTTTCCTCAAGAAAATATAGAATTACGATAAGGGTCCAGTTTTTACAATATCCTATTTTTCCATTGGAACTACTCTGATAAGAAAGCCGTTTTCAGTTTTTTATCTGTTAAATATTTCACCTTTTTGGACGCATTTGGGACTTAATACCAGTACTCTTACAATATCTCTTTTCATGCTGCATTCAGTGGGTGGGATAGGTGCCAACTGGGGCTCACAATCATCTCATCGCTTGCCGCCTGATACCGTGGTGAGGATGCTAAGAGAGAATGGGATTCAAAAAGTTAAGTTATTTGATGCTGATTATGATACATTAAGAGCTTTGGGCAACTCTGGGATTGAGGTTATGGTTGGCATTCCCAATGACATGCTTGCATCTTTAGCCAGTAGCCCGAAGGCTGCTGAGAGATGGGTTTCCAAGAATGTTTCCCATCATCTGACCACCAACAATGTCATCATCAGGTCAGTCGGTCTGTAGTCTGGTTTGTCCTGTATCATTTCATAATTCTTTGCTTCATCAAGATGAAGAATTCCATTTGAACTACTGTGCAAATGCACCTTTTTATACTGTTAACGTCAAATGCTAGATTTTGAGATGACTGCTATAGCAGAAAGTAGCTGTTGCAAGTGTTTAATGAATCGTCATCAATCATCATGATCTATTGAGTTGAATCATTATTACACTGTGTAACCCATAGGCCACTATTATATTATTATTACAATTACTATTATTACCATTATTATCTTCTCGCTTACCCATTGTGCAACATGCTTTTCGGAGCCATGCTTTTAGATGATTCAAACAACTTACAGGAAATGCTGCTTGGATCCTGAAATTTAGTGAGAAAAAGAAAAGCGGATTTTGGACTTCCTTTTTTTGTTAGCTTTAGCTCAACTGTTTGTAAATAACCTTTTTAAGTTTTGTGCTGGATATATATAGTTTTGTAATTTTTCCCATGTAAATGACCTTCCTTTGTGTAGGTATGTAGCTGTTGGGAACGAACCTTTCTTGGCAACATATAATGGAAGTTTTCTGAGAACAACTTTTCCCGCTCTGAGAAATGTTCAAGACGCCCTGACAAAAGCAGGCCATAGCAAGATAGTAAAGGTCACTGTCCCCCTCAATGCTGACGTGTACTCAACTTCAAGTGGCTTGCCGTCTGGGGGTGATTTTCGAGCTGATATCCATGATTTCATGATCCCAATCGTCAAGTCACTGAGTGATAATGGAGCCCCATTTACAGTCAACATATACCCATTCATAAGCCTTTACACTGATGCTAACTTCCCTGTTGAATATGCCTTTTTCGATGGAAATGCGTCGCCTGTGAATGACGGTGGTACTAATTACTACAACATGTTTGATGCCAATCATGATACTCTTGTCTGGGCTTTACAGAAGAATGGGTTTGGAAATTTGCCTATTATAGTTGGCGAAATCGGTTGGCCCACTGATAGCGATCGAAATGCCAACCTATTGTATGCGCAGCGATTCAACCAAGGCTTCATGGCTCATATATCAGGTGGAAAGGGGACCCCAATGAGGCCTGGTCCGATCGATGCTTACCTTTTTAGCTTGATTGATGAGGACGAAAAGAGCATTCAACCTGGAAATTTTGAGCGCCACTGGGGAATATTTAGGTATGATGGACAACCCAAATACTCACTTAACCTTGCCACCACAAACTCAGGATCTCTTGTCCCAGCAAGAAACATAGTTTATCTGGAACGCAAATGGTGCATCATGAAGCCTAATGCAAGACTTGACGATCCCCAGGTTGCCCCTAGCATAAGCTACGCTTGTGGGCTCGCCGACTGCACGTGCCTTGGTTATCAGACGTCTTGTAGCAATTTGGATGCTCGAGGGAACATTTCTTATGCTTTCAACAGCTACTACCAGAAGAACAGTCAGCTTGATGATGCCTGCAGATTTTCTGGTCTTGGAACGGTCACAAGAGCTGACCCTTCAGTCGATAATTGCAGGTTCAATATCATGATCAAGGCTTACTATGGTGGTGCAGGAAGGACTTCATTCCGTATTCAGCAGACAATGGCTTTCGTTCTTAGTCTAACCATCTTTTTATTGACTAATTTGTGATCTCTGACTACGTTTGTGAATAACTATGTTCGCATTAGAGGTGAAAACTTTACTTCATTTATTTTTTGTAATGTAGCTGTCTAACATTAGCATTTGCTGGAAATTTGTAGGATTAGAAGAAAATTGCTCCTCATTTTCTATTGCCTGATCAGTGAAAATTTGGAGTTATTCAGGGTGGCTACTTTATCAATTTGTAACTAGGGTGGGCGTTTGATTTTAGATTTTCGGATTCCAACCCAATTCGATCAGGTAAAATCGAATCGGATTGGCTATCGAATAGAATTTTCATGTATTTAGATATTATTTAATATATAATTATCATCCAACTTAAAAGATAACTATTTAATAATAATTAATATTTTTATAAATTATTAAATTTTATTTTTTTGTTCATACGATACTCATTTAATATCTATAATTTAAATTTTTTAGTTTTAATTAAATATTATAAATTTTAATTAAAATAAAATATTATTCGTCAAGTACTATACAGAATATACATAATACACATATCAAACTTGCCGTTTCTTATAAACATTTGCAATAATCTTTATTTAGCAGGACTAAGTGAGTCAAAGTTGAGTCAGTATAGTTTTTTGACGAATAATTCTATTTTGAAAACTTAAATAATTAATCAATTTGGGAAGGAATTTATTTTCCCTTATTGTGATTCCTTATTAAGATTGAGTTTCTTTGTGAGACATTTCATTTTTTTCTTTGATCAAAAGAACAAATTAGATTGATGATCATTATAATTTGTTTCTCTATACATAGTTTATATAGTACAATAATTATGAGAAGAATCTTCACTTTGTGGACTATATGTTAGATATCATACCGCAGAAATGACAGATTGATCCCTTTCTTGTTTGTTGTATAATAACAAGAAGTAGAACTATTACGAGAAATGTAAAGCTAAATAAAAGTGAGGTGTAATAATATTATGATATTTTTCTAAAAACTACATTCATTATGGTAATTAATGCATTTCTTTTATATATGAGTGACATGAAATTATACTTAAAAGATATTTGAGGTCTAGAATCAAGGTTAAGGGTGCCAATATGGGTTTCAGACTCATACCACACTCAAAATTACTTAATTAGATTAACTAAATTGTAAGTTGAATATAAGTTGGGTATATTGCTAATTATTATTCATGCTTCGATGGGTTAAAAGGTAAATTAATTGACTAACAATGAACTTGTTTTTGTTTTTTAAAATTCTGAAGTAAAGAGTTGTTTGAAGAAAACAAGAAACAAAGTACAAAATAAATTGTTCCATGCAATTAACCATTATTATGATGGAGAATATTCTTATTTTTAGTTTGGAAATTATACAATAATATATTTCTTTGAATTATTTGAATTTTCACTATCTAATGTATAAAATGGGGAATTTGGGGAAAGTTGGTTTTGATGGTAAATTATTGAGCAAGTGTCATATGTATAACTACATTAGGAGGCTATAATGCACTGACATTTCAAAAAATCACCCATGCAGTGTTGGATACGGACACGGACCTAGCACGACTCTAACACACGTCAGACACACAATTTGATGTGTATAGGAATTAAACAAAAAAATACGACACGAAGACTATATGTCATTTAAATTCATTTTATCTCTTTTCTTGAACATTTTGTTTATAAGGTTATACTTTTTTTTCCTAGTATCATAGTCCACAATCATGTTCATTAGGGGTGATCATGGTGCGGTTTTGTAATTTTTTTCACTAATTTCAAACCAAATTGTCATGTTCGATTTTGCTAAAATTTAATTTCAAATTGCGATTGTATCATTTAAAATGAAAAATACAATTTTAAGCGGTTGTGGTCGGTTTGGTAATTATTAACCCATAAAGAGAAACGATTAAGCCAAAAATAAATAAATATATTAGTAGAAAAAACCACTTCAAATAACACCATAACATTAATTTGAAAATATTAGCATAGCCTATCTAATACTAACAAATAACTAAATCGTTGTACATAAATTTTAACTCATTTTATATATTATACTTACTCATTTAGTTTTATTTATGTTATATAAACTATAATGTGTATGGTAAAAAAAATAGCATAAAAATTCTCATATTTCAAAATGCAAATAGAAAAAAAATATTTGAATATATAAACATCATAAACACAAAAAAATTTGAGTATGTACACACACAAAAAAAAAAAAAAATACTTATATTCTTCTTCTTCTATTTCTTGGAAAGAAAAATTGACTCATTCATATGCTATAAAACTACAATGAAAAAGTAAACAATTGAAAAATAAGTTAAAAAAATCTTGAAAAAATTAAATAAACCAACATTTCTAAAAGAAAAAGAAAATGCTAAATTTTTTAAAATCAAAATTAAACATAAATTCTCATTGCATTACAACTTGAGATAAATGAAAAATAAAGAAATTTTATGAGAAGTTGATGAGCACATAAATGGTTAATTTCATGAAATTTAAACAAATATTACAATTATAAATTAATTATCAAAACTAAAACTAGTATTGATTATTAATAAATATAATATATATATATATAGGCGGTGCGATTTGATTTATTCAAACTCCGAACTGTCACCAAACCATATAAGGCGGTGCGGTTTTAATAAAAATTTTAAACAACTGTTCATATACGGTTTAGTGCGGTCGATTTTTAAATTTTTATGATCACCCTTAATGTTCATAAATGATCTAACACCATCACCAATATGATCATCTTTCTCTCTACACTTGCACCAATATTTCTATAAAACGGTAATCAAATAACATACATACATATATGTGCATACTTATATATTAAATATAAAATTAGTATTGGACAGCTATATTCGACCCTTGTTGTGTCCTAATTTTTTTTAAGAATTATCATGTCTTGTCTCTATTGTATTGTATATGTGTCATTGTGTCAAGTTTTAAAAGTTTTAAGAATTGCCATATCAAGTGGCAATATTGCATCGTAATTGTCTTGTCGTGTCTATGTCAATGCATCATAGTGAGGAGTTGTTCGCTCTCCTTAATTCTAGGTATAGTACATTGTATTTTTCATCCCAAGGTTAGTGAGTTGGTAACTAATTGGAGAAAATAAGTTGCATATTAGACAAACTATTATTAAAATTAAATCCAAAGTATAGATTTATTGAACTTTGGTTTTGGAGAATTGGATTTCAAAAGGTTAATGACATGTTAGAATGTAACTTGAAAAGTCGTCTTGGTAGAAAATAGAAAACTCGGGTTTGCACTCAGTATTCACAAGTCACAACAATATGCAAAACATCATTATGGTCCCTCGAAGTATAGTTATCACTTTAATTTAAAGATTTTGCCACAAAAATCCTAAATGGGAATGAAATTATAGGCAAATTCATCGAAGAAATATTTGATTTGACATTCCAAGTAATTTTGCACTTTGTCATACATTTCATCTAGCTACTACCCTCTTAGATAATATTGCTAGAACCCTTAGTTTACATTTGTATCTTGAATAAGCTAATTCTCTTATGAAAATCCAAGGAGCATTGAAAGATAGAGTTCTACATTCCAACTTGACTTCTAAACTTATCAAATTTATTGTCAAAATACTTATGAGTGAATATGCTCTTATATTATCCACTAAAAATATTTATTTTGTTGAAAAATATTAATTAGTATCAGGACAATCGATGTAGTTTAATTCATACAACCAATAATAATAAATAAAATAATATGAATATTTGTAAGACTATTTATATGAAAACATATCAAAGATGTCAAAATATATCATATTTTGATAATAATTAAGATATTAAATGAAATTCAAATATAGTTCACAAGGATCAAAATAATTTTATTTCAACAATTTCAAGAATTTTATTTTGCTTCAAGGAAACTAAAAAATGGATAGGAGAAAGATTGGACGAAAATCAAGAAGAGTAATTTAAAAGTCATTTAGTAATTGATTATTATTAATTTTATGAACACTAATTTGTAATACCATTATGTAGTGATGAAATTTTGGACCTACGTGATTATTTGTGTAGTTATTTTTTAGGTACCGTTATTTATATCTTAGATTAGTTTAATTGCATTATTGCATATAATGCACACAATATATGTAATCTAATGCATTTGGCTAATGATAAATTTATGTGTTCATATAATTAATTTATTAATATTGAGTAATTAGAGCCAACTTTTTTTAATTATGAGTATTTTTTATCACAAATTAGATAAAAAAAAATTATAAATTCCGTTAGTGGTTCAATCTACATGCAACAATTTTCTTTTACGAAAAGAAAATTCAATTTTAATGTGCAAGTCTCATGCATTTATGTTATTATGCATATTTACACTTCTAATTATCACATAAGTAGAAAATGTAAAATAGCTTGAGGTTATAATTTATAAATTAAAATGGTCTACTTTCCTAATAAATATAGTACAGTTTGAAATAGGGGAAAAGAACATGTATCATTTAATTCCATATCAAAATGAAGAAAAGTTTTCAGGACAACAACAAAATATTGTGGTTCCTCTAGTAGAAATAACAAACCCACCGGTGCAACCAAAGTACAATTTGTCTCTACAAGAACGGTTGGAGGGTTGGATAGTGTACAATATTCTACATATTAATCATATTTATTATTCTTCGCTAGTGGAGAAAATATTAATATAGGAATAATATTATTGACCAAAAATCATTTTGTAAAATACTATGTCCATGAGAAGGTCTCCAGCAACTTCCGTTCGTTAAATTAGGAAGGCGGATGCGGTGCTTGCAAAGGTAAATACCGAAATTTTTCAGTTAATTTCTTTTATGACCTAAAAAAATATTACTTGTAATCTGTTATAGAAATTATGTATTTTTTTTCTCACGGCAGTGCTAATATTTTATAATTTGTATTTTTTTGTTGTAGGAGATAATCGAAAAAGAACAAAATATTAAATTATATCTTCAGGAAGCATATTCCAATTTTCACTTTTTTCATGATGAGGGTGAAAGGCAAAGAATTACAAATCATATTGACTTCTCGTGCAACAAGAAACAAGATGGAAGGTATAATTATAGTTTGAACAACCCAATCGCAAAATTGTAGCCAATTGAAATTTCTATAAACACCTTTTATTAAGACTAATTGATTTGAAATTTCAACTTATTTTTTCTCTTTCACAACTTCTGAATGTGATTGTTTGATGATGAATGTTTCCAACATGGCTCTCATGTTACTCCAATTTGATTGTCAAAAAAATAAAAGAACTTTCTCTTGCAACATAATTTCAAGAAAAATCAACTGGAGATAATTTAGGTAGTTAGAAATTTAAATTACAATTTTGACCAGTGATCTATGTTCATATGTTTTATAATGTTTTAGGTTTCATTGTTCATTACTTGTAAGTTATTATCAAGTACACATCATGTTTAAGTTGACATCTAAATTGTAATTCCAACATGATATGAAACAAATTAATTCCTATAAATTAGATTAATTACTCGCAAAACTTCATATATCACAAGAATTTCACTACAGAAAACCAAATCAACATTTTGTAGATTTTGTTGGAATGAATTAAAGATTTGTTCACGTGCAATGCACATTCAACTTCAAATATTGCGACTTGGTGTATTGCTCACAATCCAGTTTTCTATTAGCTACTGATTTTAAATAATTACTTATCTTACTATAAATTAGTGATAAAATTTTAATGATATCATCCTTTATTAAGAGTAATGTCGCCAAGAGTATCAATTCTTCGTTTTCATATTCTCATGAATCATTCAGAGACGTATGTTTCACGAGAAAACTTATTAAGTACACAGTGGAGTTCTCTAATTTGCCGTTTAACGTGCATTGACGTGTAAAATTTGTGTTTTGTGAATGAAGAAACGAACCATGTTGAATTCTATCTAATTCTATGAATGACTATTTGTCAAACAACACTAAAATAATAAAAATTATCCTCTTTTTCAAATGGAAAATAATGCATGAAATTTTTAGTGTAAGGATCAAAACAAGTTTTTTTATATGACATAATTATACTTCGTGCATGAAATAGTACAACATGAAATAAATCTCACCATCCTTATACTTCGTGCACCCTTTTTATGTAGTCTGACTGAACGAGAATGTTTCTTCCAGAGCTCCAAAGGCGGAGGTGGTCCTTCTCCAAGCATTGCATCTTTAAGGCTTTGAGGGCGGGAAACAAATACTCTCTTTTCTTCCCATATGCGTACGTATGAATAAAAGGATATTATCAATTAAGTTAAGTAATTTCAACCGATCAAAACCAATTTATTTGGTGCTCGCATGTCAAGATACATAAGAATGTGCTCTTACATTGTGCACTAAAGATTAAGATATTGCATATTCTTAATCATGTAAATTACATACGTTAAAAATGTGATTTTTTTATTGAAAAACTTATTTACTATCAGGTCAATTGATATAGTTTAATTCTTACTATCAGTAATAATAAATAAATTTGATCTGAATATTTATAAGACTATTTATATGAAAACATATCAAAGACGTCATCTTATTTGAATATTAACGAATTGATATTAAAAGAAAACTTCATACATAGTTTACAACGATCAAAATAATTTTAAATCAACAATTGCACGAACAATTTCTTTTTTTTTTTCAACAGAACCAAAAAGAAATGGATAGTACAACAGCACGAGAATAAAGAAGTGAAATTCAAAAGTCATTGAATTACTGATCAATATTAAGTTTATAACCATCATACGTGAAATGCATCAGTATGTAGTAATGAAATTCGGGATTAACAAGATTATTTTATTTAGTTTCTAGGTACCCTTATTTTATTTTCTAGATTAGTTTAATTGCACATTGCATATAATGCACACAAATATATCTAATCTAATACATTTTATAATAACAAATTATGTATTCTTATGATTAATTTAATGATACTGAGTAGTTAGAGTCATCTTTATTTTCTTCTCTTTTTGTTTTGTTTTTGTTTTGTTTTTGTTTCATATGTAGATTAATTTCTTAATACATCTCCATTAGTGGTCAATTTACATGTAACATTTTTTTGTACAAAAAGATTATGAATTCACTTTACTCTTGCCCAAGTCACCCCCCCCCCCTCCGCCCCCTCCCCCCAATAAAAATAAAATCAATTATCAAAGTGCAAGTCACGTGCATTTATGCTATTATACAAAGCAATGTTGTCAAAATCGGAGCGAATCGATCGGTTCAACCAGTCCAATCAGGAACCGAAAGTCGATCCGGTCCGATTAGGCCTAAAAATCGTTTTGATCGGTCAAAATCAATCAACAACCGGTTTGACCAATTTTAATATATTTTTTTTTAATTTTTATAAAGGTTTAAATTTGATATTTTGTTATATTTATGTGATTATTTGAGTTTTATGTTTTGTTATATGTGTTTTTATGTAACTATTTATTTATTTTTATATTTAAAATATATTACATGACAATTAATTTATTATATTATTATTTTATATAATAAAATAAGAATATATAATTAATTTTATTAAACCGATCCGACCGTCGGTTGAACCGGTCCGACCGGTTGAACCATTAATTTTAATAAAATCGATTTGATCACCGATCCGGTTATAAAAATATTAATACAAAAGTACTCTCCTAATTATCTCTTAAACTATAGTTTAATTGCTGCAAATAGGAGAGAATATTTGCAAAGTGAGCATTTAAAAGGAGAATAGCATAGCCAGATTTGGCTACTTCGATAGCCAGCAAATTTCCAAGAACCCCAACTACGCAATGAGAATTTGAACATCTCCAGTATTACTTTTTTTTTATCTCTATACTCAAAGTGATAACATATTTCATCCATAATAATTGAAGTTAACAGACATAGATTTAGCAGCCAACTATTTTCGACGAAGTAATATGAAACACAACATAGCAGATCACAAAATGAAATAGATATAAATGGGCGCAGCTTTCTCAAAGCTGGAGCACATAAGAAATAAAGAATGGAAAAATTACAATTTTAGTCCTGTAATAAAAGGAGTTGGTGTTTTTAATCTTATAAAAATAGTCATTGGCATTTTAAATACACTAATTTTTAATTTTTTAAATTTATTAGAAATAATTTCACGAAAAAATTAAAAAGTGGCCGGAAAGTACTATGTGTCAAGCACGTGACCATCTTAATTTAAGAATTTTTTTATTTTTGGAGGGAAATTATAACGTGTTACTAAAGTGCACACCAAAAATGTCACTTGATCCTTCCTAATTTACAGAACTAAAATTGTCAATCAATCCTAACTTATAGGACTAAAACTACAAATTCACTGGCACATAAGCCCCAAATCTAATTAATATGCATGTGATGTTTTGGAGAAAAATTTAAGTTCGATTTCACTTATATATGCAAAAACATACTTAAAACCTTCCATCTTTCTCAAATTATAAAATTTGGACATAGCACGACAACCATAATTCAATAACTTGAGATACGTATAAGCGGTCAAAAATAGTTTTGATATCTCAAACTCGATATTAATTATTGATATATGATTCAATTATTTTGAGACCAATTTTACATAAAGATTTTTTAGTACACTACGGACCGTTTAATTTTAACTTGGATTTTATAGAAAAAAAAAAAAAACTTTAACACCTCTGAAGTGTAAATGAATTTCACAAAAAAATAAATATTTTTTAAGTTTAGGAGTGGTGCAACTTTAGTAGCATGCTTCTGAAAAATCCAAATTTAGTCCCATAAATTAGCTCTTGGTCGCAATTTTGATTCCAACATTAAGTTTTATTCAGAAAAAGGCCACGTGCACCGCACATTGCCATTAACTTAGAAATCCCGAGGGCAAATTTTTTGTGACATGCACATGTAACTACTATAACTCTAAAAAAAATTGCTTAGTCCTATAATATACAAATTTTGGTACCAAGGTTCCTAGAAATTTCAATTCATTTCTTGTTCTTTATGTTTCTTTCTAAGTTCTAAAAATAGTTATTTTTTCTAATATGTATGATTGTCTCTTATGAAAAAGAAAAATTACTTTTCTACTTTTTATATTAATTATGATTGAAAAACTACTCGGCAGATTGGTACCCATTTCTTATTTACATTATCAAATTATAATTTAATCGAGTTTTTTTTTCTTTCAACGTATAATTTCACAGAAAACTTATTTTTTTTAAAAGACGAAAAATACATATCAACTTTTATTGTTAATTAAGATTAGAAATTGAATAAAAACTACTCCGTTTGTTGGAATCCGTTTCTTATTCTTATATTTAAATTATATTTTAACTCCACTCTTCTTAATCTTCTTCTTCTCCTTCCTAACAGTTGTTGCCCGTCGCTAACTCTGCCCACATCTCTACTACTTAATCTTCTTCTTCTCCTTCCTAACAGTTGTTGCCCGTCGCTAACTCTGCCCACATCTCTACTATAGCCGACACCAATCTTGTCACATCTTCAATACTCATTTAGAACTAGATATTATATTTTCATTCTCAAAAAGAAATTCAATGGAATTTCCATGGAAAACAGGTGAGTTAGTAGTAGATTTGTTTTTTATAAAAAATAAATATGTAAATCATAAATAATATCAATTGGAGCGTGATCGATTGAAATGGATACATTGAACTTCTAAAACATAACCAATATTTGTTTTTGGTCCAAAATAATATTCTATATTTATTATGTTATGAAATTTTAGCCCATTTATTTATGTTCTATAATGAGTTTTATTGCATTTTCGGTTTCCACTAAGCAGGTTTATAATTTTTCTATTCTTGACTAGATTTTATTCATTGAATATAGATATACACTGTCATCTAATAAATTCAGTTTTATACATTAATGCAGTTGTATTTTAAAAATTGTTGTAATCCTATATTTGTGATCTACTCATTATTACAGTTGAAATCAAAGAAGATGTGTATCATTTATGTGAGTCTTTGAGGTTTGCATGGAATCAATTGCTCTAGTCTGTATAGCATTGAATACTCCTTTTCTTTAGGATTTTCAAATGAAACCAAGTCAATTCAAAGTTTCTTTGTTGGGTCCATTTTTATTTTAATTGAGTTGAAATTTTATTTTCTCTATTTCAAATTTATCAATTCCATTTTCTTTTGGGAACATTTTAAAATCAGCCTCTATTTTTTAAAATAGATTTTTTTTTTTAAATTATCATATCACCTAAAGTAATGATAGAATATAATTAATTCTCAATCTTTACTTTGAAGGCAATTATGTAGACATATAAAACTTTTATTTTTTAAACTGTTATCTAAAATCGATCGATTACATTCAAAACTTTTTAATCAGAAATAAGTAGACGACACTTTACATGAAGATGATTTTTGAACAAGACTAGTTTGACCGTGATGCAAAGTAAAAAACTTTATTATTGCCTCGTGGGCACGGCGCAGCGGTAAGACGGTTAGAGATTTAATAATGAATATTGAGCTTCGAATTCTGATGGATACAGAAGTTATGGCACGCCTGTGTTGCCCCTTGGGGTCCCTATCGTGTGACGTAAAGGATGTCTGATGGGAGAGTTGATCGTAACGAATATCTGCTCCAACTATATATAGGTTGTTACCGTATCTGAATTTATATGGAGGACAAATCACGGAGGAAGATAATTCTCTCCTAGAACTAATCGGGCAAAATTTAAAACCTAAATCATAAAAAATAAAATCCTTATTAGCCATTAGGGCTTGACATGCTACAAATCCTCTTGAAAGAGGGGAATGCATTTGAAAATACAGATATAAGTGGTGCATGGTTGTCATCAACTCATGCATTAAGAGATGTTGGGTTAAGTCCCAATCTAATCTTTGTCAAAAGAAGAATTCTAAATAGATTCACCATACATAAAATGCATCGAGTTAAGTTATGACTCACAAGTTGCGTACCACTATGATATGATGGTCGAGTTGTCTGATCAATTAATCCATCTAGACTAGAATGCTTGTCCTTAAAAACTTTAGACTAATTCTAGTGAGTTGCTTATTCAAGCATTCGAAAAAAGTCTAATATTCATTTTTATAATAAAAAATTTTCTCTATGAAAAATGCATATGATTTTAACTTATACTTGAACTAGAATTATAAATTGTAAGATGAGTTTGAGTCCAATAAAACTTATCAAAAAGATAATTTTGACTTAATTAAAGTACAAGGCATTGAGTTCAATTGTAAATTATTACTAGTTAGTTAAATATAGGATAGAAAATTTTCAATATTTAATATGTATGAATATATTATAATTTTTTTGTTAAAACTTACAATGAAAAAATTGATAAAAAAAAAATACGAAAGCGATTAATATATGAATTCCTTAACTTAGGGATAAAATACGAATGTAAAAAAATTATTTGAGAACAAAAATAAAACTTATTTTGACATTATTTTTACATATTATTAAATTATGCAAAAAAATATTTTATATGTATTTTTATATTATTTATTTTTATAATTAAGTCATAACTTAAAAATAATCATTTATTATAATTAGTATATTTATAAATTATTAGGATTTTAATTTTTTATTTATAAGTGTTCAATTAATACTTATAAATAACTTTTAAGTAATTTTTAGATTATACTTAATGTTGTAAATATTATTATTTGACAATTCAAAATGTGTGCAGAAAATAAATATTTTCAATTATTTATATATACATATACAATACAAATATATACAAATTTTAATTATAAAATATTAAAAACAATCCATTATAGTGTTTTTTAATATTCAGCAATGTATTCAGAAAAAGATCTTCATTGTAGTGCTTTGCTTGATCACTAGTTTTTCATACATCATTTTTTATATCTTTTTCACTAAAAAAATCTTTATAAATGAAATAGTTGGAAATAACCAAAGCTCACAAAAGAAACTCATCCTCAAATTACTTTAATTTGTCTCTGTTTCGGGTACGTTGATCATAATCATCCTTGAGAAACTACCCTGTTTTTTTAGGAAAGAACTAACTTTTTAATGCGTGGAAGTTTTGCAATTTACCAATATGTCGTCCAATCACAGCCCATTGGGGAAAAAGAAAATGCAAATAATTATCCCCTCTCTCCCATCGAAGTTACAGTTATTTTCAACAAAAAAAATACCATAGAAATCGACAAGAAATATATAATTTTGCTGCTTAACAGTAATAAAATAATACGCTTGTCTAGAATGCAGAACATGATCCAGCGGGATGCAACAAATAATATAAGCGAGTCTAGAACACAATATGATCTTTCATTATATTCTAGTCATGTTGAATGGCCAAATGAAATGTGCTGTCAAATGCCAGCCAGGTTAAGTACCCAAGCTGATTGATAAGACAAACAACACATATGAAACTTGACGGTCAAAAACTTTAACTCTGATGATGTTCTACATAATGAAAATAGGATGCATTTCAAGAAACAGAAAAGGCAGATGCAAGGCAAAGACTATCGCTTCTCAGTGTTCACCAGGCAATGACTTGATGATGTCCGAGTCACCTACATTTTGGAGAAGCAATCAATAACACCACAAGCCATCTAACAAATCAAGAAAGAAAAATAACAAGCAATAAGAAATTATCATGTACCTGGATCAATAATGCTGAGGCATGAAACACGGAAGTATTTTCCACAAGCAGTTCCCAAATCGACATTATCTGGTATTCCATATGTGAGTCAGTGAAAGAGATGGGACTTGGTTTTTCTCTTTTTCCTTTCCTTTTTTTTTTTTTTTTTTGGGTGGGGTGGGGTGGGGGGTTTGGGGGTTGGTTTGGAGTGGTGGAAATTAGTCATTTAATCCAGTGTCAGATGATTGAAACTCAAAATAAATTGAAAAGTCAGTTAACTAAGTAGTAAGCGCACATAAAAGATTCAGAATTAACTTCAAACCCAGTACTTCAGCAATAGTTACAAGTTTCTCAACCTCTTAAGGAAATACAACCAGATTCTCAGGTTATAGAGGAAAAGTGGCAACATGGTTAAAAATGATGATGGAGTTGGTAAGTTCAATAAGCTAAAGGCTTCCTCAGAGTTAAATCAGGGATAAAGAAAAAGTATGAAACAAAATAATACAGGATAATACCAGTGCAAAGCATCTACTTGATTGAAGTCACACCAGAAACTAATTGCCGCACATCAACAGAACATAATTTAGATCGTTCAGACCAACATGATACAATATAAATCTATCGAGGGCAGTATAAAACATAAATATACCCATTAATATGTTCCAGAAGACCAACAAACTATTATTCAGCATTAAGAATGACTAAATCTACAGTACTGTCAAACTCTGTTGCAAAATTGTGCTCCCAGTAGTAAAACAACTACCATGGTCAATGATAAAAAGGGCGGTCACAACACCCAACAATCTAAGACTTAAGCAGAACAAAGCATATTGTTTATATCTCTGCCTCACATTTCTGTGACCTGAATGTAATGCCGCAATCGCACCTCATGACTACATTAATGCAACAAACTACCCAGAAAATATTAACTACACCTCTACAATAAAACCAAATGTCTGATAAACCAAAATACAGAACTTCCATTAGCCAAACAAAATCTCAGAATCAAAATATGAAACGAATAAACATAAAGACTAACTAAAATATAATAAATGAAAATTGGCAGGCACCAACAAAAACAGGAAAATCACAAAACCAGTGACAATGAGTTAAAATGATCCACTCACTTCCATTGTAGTGGTGAACCCCAACTTTCGAGAGCATCGCATAATACTCAATCTCAGATTTTCTCAACGGCGGACAGTTGTTCGAGATAAGTATCAATTTCCCTACAATTATCAACCCAATTCATACAAATTCAACCATCAGAATCCTCAAAACTAATTCAGGTACATAACCCATCACCTGTAAGCATTAATCCCCACAAAATAACAACAAAAAATAAAATAAAACAAAATAAAAACAAGAAAAATGTGAAATGAACTACCTTTCGAGTTGCGAAGAGTTTTGAGAACGGTCTTGTAACCAAGGGTGTATTTTCCGCTCTTCATCACCAGAGCCAGCCTGTTGTTAATGCTCTCATGAGTCTTCTTCTGTACAGAGAAAAAACAATGAAACAATAAAAATCAAAGCTTTACATAATTTGAGAAATGAACAATCATATATAGAGAAAAATAGATAGAGGTTATCGGGAATTCAGATACTTACAGTTTTCTTCGCCGCCACCATTGTGACAGGAGTACAGCTAGGGTTTCGCCGCCGAACGAAAGTGAGAAATCTAACCTAATTTTGCGGAGCGTAATTTAGCACTGCGGCGCAGTATACTGCGGGTGGGGATAAAGTTCTTATAAGGGGCTTTCCCGGGCAAATTCCGTTTTTAACCCTCGGCTATTTGTTTGGGTGGGTGTTCGGGTTGGGTACTTCCGACCCTAGCAAATGTGCAATTTTTTTTAAATTAAATTATCTATTTTAAATAGTATTTTAAAAAAATAAATTTTAAATTACATGAACCCAATTTATAATTTTAATTAAGTATTGGATATAATAAAATGCCCTTACAATCTCCATACACAAAAATAAAAAATAAAATAAAAAATAAAAAATAAAAAATTGGGTGCCCAAAATTTCAGATACCCAAAATGTCGTGTACTTTATATTTACGAGTTGGATTTAAATGAAAGAAAGTGCATTACTGGCATTGGGATGAACTATCAAAACCCAAAATACCCAACCCATGCCCACCCCTACATAGATTTTATAATTGTTCTTGCTCTATTTAATGAAGCTTTATTGAATGTTATAACTAGTATTTGTTGAATATAATTACAAAATTTTCTTCAATTGACCCATTAATTTTTTATACTAAGAGAAATCCAAATACAAAAATGTCTTTTTCATACATAATTTTAGTCTTTACTTGCGCTCATTCTAATTTTTTTAAATTATTTCAGAATTCTTGATGTATACTCAAAAAGTTTATTTCAACCCAAAATTTACTTTAATGCCAATATTCACTCTCAATTTCATCTCACAACTTGGTTGTGATGCCAATTTATATTTTTTATTACTTTTAAGTTATTTTTGGGTAATTGTCATCTTACACCCTCAAATTATAGTTAATTGGCACTTTTCTATATTTCGACCCTCCAAAGTTTGTTTCCAAATTCCAAATTCCAAATTGGAGGGTTTTGTAAGAAAAAAAATGATAAGAAAAGAAGAGAATATATTAAGAAATTGAAAATTTTCAAAAATACTCTCTATTTGAATTTCGATTTTCATTATATTGAAAATGAAAACTTTTCAACAGTTTCTATGGAAAACCTATGAAAATTTTAATTGTCTCAGAGCCAACCAAATTAACTAACAGAAACAACCCATTTTAATGTTCAGTCACAAAATTCAAGAATTCCATGATACAAGAACAAAGAACAAAGAAAACTTAACAGATTTGTTCCATAAAAAAAAAAGATTTGAAAAGAATTAAGAAATCTCACTTCTTCTTCTCCGAGACACAAGATTGGCGCCGAAGACAGCTCAATTGAATGTGTTTGTTGTTATTGGACCTTTTTTATGAATAGTATTATTTTTTAATTATTTCACTATATTTATTGGATTAATTATCAATAAAAGAAAAAATATTTAAAAATAAGATGAAATAATATGATTTTAAAAAAATAAGAGAGAGAAAGAAAAAAGAATGTAGGAGAAACGAGAGGAGAGAGAATAGTCGATTAAAACTACCTTACATCGATCTTACATTATGTTGTTACTTTTAATTCTATCTATATATTAATTTACATGCAAAATATTCAAGATCCCTCCCACTTAATAAATAATATAAATACATAGATATGGAGCAATAGTCTTTGTTTGTATCTATCTCATACATAAAGTGTGGTGTCACATACATAAGTTGATATGAGTGATCTTTATATATATATATAAAAAAATATACTAAGATAAGTGTATCTTATTTTGCCACTGAATCAAATTCAGGCTGAATTTATACGAATTGTATCAATTCTGATTAATTAAATTCTTGGTTAAATCCTTTATATATTATTTGAATTCAAATTCAAGAATATGACTCATTTGGATCTACGAAATATCATGCATATATATAAAAGTTTGTGCTTTCATTTGTGCATTGAAAAAATCATATACTTTAGTATACATTATTAATCATATCAATAGAACATATATACTTTTTACTAGCACATTTAGAAAAGAATGATACCATCCATAATTCATTAATAGGCATTGTCCACTAATAAGTTAAAATAGATTTATTTGATCTTATTGGGTTTGGTCCTAGCTCGGGCAGGATCATTACTATTTGAAAACATTCAAATTTGGAGTATTGTAGTCATGTTCGGATTCGCAATTTTGGATA
This sequence comes from Paulownia fortunei, assembly GCA_019321725.1. Taxonomy (NCBI): domain Eukaryota; kingdom Viridiplantae; phylum Streptophyta; class Magnoliopsida; order Lamiales; family Paulowniaceae; genus Paulownia; species Paulownia fortunei. The sequence goes on from CM033110.1 coordinate 1,655,824, forward strand.
CTAATAGGATTAGGTTGGCTCTAGATCCGACCTATTGAGAACCCTAAATTTCCTTTGGTTTCACAAAATATAGGAGAAATAAAAAAATGCACAAAATAGTTTTTCTTTTTTTTCCCCAATTGTTCCATTGGACATAAAGAAAGATCACAACAATCTAACCAAATCTGAAAACATTTGGAAACATTTGGATTTTGGATTTTAGCAAGACGAGTCAATATAGCTAGTTGATAAGCATCTTGGATCTACAAAAAAATATATTTCCCAAATGAGAGAGATAAAAAGAAATCGCAAAAGCACGACTGCACAGCAAATATACTATGTTCTATATTAAGGAAAAAACAAGACAATAAAAAGAAACCAAAGAAAACATCAAAGTTAGCAACCAAATTATCACAAGGAATAGAAGGGGACAAAAAGTAAATGAAAGCTAGCCAAGAATGTGGTAGCAAAGACCCGACCTAATATAACTGAGCTTAATTACTAGACATATGAACACAAGTATGGACCAAGGCAGGCTCCAGGAGTCAATGGTTTTCACACATTTCCACTGCTGCCAAGACAAAGTATAGTTCATATTGCTCCTTTGGATGACACCTTTTGGAAGAAACAGAATATCCTTCATTGACTTTCTTCATCGTATAAGTGATTCATGTTTCTTTCAAGTGGAGGAAGTCCATCTTCAGAACTGCTGGACGATCCATCATTGTCGTTGTTAGATTCAGAATGCTCTCCTGAAATGCGAAAGGCTCATTATTAATTCTTTTATCTTTCATTTTTTTTCCCTGACTGCATAAAGTGCAGCAACGTTTTAGGTCGCCAAAAGCACTATACCTTTCTACATGCAGTAAATAATCTGTGGTTTTCTCATTTTAAATGACAAATTCTAAAACCAAAAGTTGAGGGGAAAATAATGGAAAGCCCAGAATGACAGGGCAAACAACAACCTTGACATAGTAGAACTACCTTTTCTATTAGTGAGGTCATCTGAAGTTTGTGATCTTTGCTGTAAAAGCCACTCATTTTGGACTGCAATCATGTCAGCACCATTCTGACATTCAGAGTATGCCTTAAGAAGTTCCCTGCATCCATATATTTGCCAGCCATTTATTTTGCGAGTTCAGAAGATGGCAAACAGTCGCAACAGCTTATTAGCTTAACAGCCCCAATATTGGCAATAATCGTAAGCACATGAAACTCGGTGGGCTGACCATCATTACCTGTTCAGGGACAAGAAAGCATGACCCCACTTGAATTTGCTGAGCAATAGATTTCCAGTTTCTTCCTCTCCACTGTTCAAAGCAAAGAATGAAATATCATAACTGCTTTAATGAACTATTACTAGATAAAGCTCAATTAGACAACTTTGACCAAAGTTGAACCACAGATTGTATATGTTGTAAATTGTAACCAACTTCCAATATCTTCAGAGAAAAAAGAAAAGGAAGAATGCTCGTTTGGGTGTATGCACAACAAATTAGGCAATAATTAAAAAAATTCAAAGGAACCAAGACAAATTTAATTTGAGTAAAATACTCATAAACATAAGCAATATGAAATTCAGAATTTAAAGATAAATACAAAATTGAAGTTTTAATTGAAAAGAAGGGGATGAATATGGTTTTGTAACTGAAATTGTGCTAGTATCTAAATTATCTGCTTGCATTGTTTGCCGGAGAGTCATTACAGAAGTCATCAACAATTTGAACAGTAAGTAACTATAGGGATGAAATCATCACTGCATACAAGGCTCAAGTTTAGTACCATATGACCAAAGCTGCAGCCAGTGCCTCAACACATGAAAGCTCACAAGGTCGACCATAATTTACTGGATTTGCTGCTACCAACCAAGGTACTGCAATTCAACTTACATGCATGAGTCTAAACAAATTATAGCAAATCAGACAATGTGACCAAATTATGTGTGACATTTAGCACGATAACTGAGTCATATTGCCAAAATTTATAAAGCCCCTGTACATCAACAATGGGGAATTCAAATTATGGAGTTTAATAATTTCATTCCATTTTTAAGGCATATTTTTCAAAAAATGTTTAAAATCTCACACTTTTGAATCATTCAAGTTTATCTTATCTTTAACTCTACAAGCTTTTTGCTGTGGTTTTTAATTTTGTGTCTCATTTGTTTTCCCCTTATTTTATATGGGGAATATATCCCAGTTATTGACATATCTTATATCTTTCTCCCAAAACGTAAGCCACAATAGATTGGAAGAAGATTTACCAAGAATTACGAATACTCTACCTAACCTACATATGTTTATAAATTTGTATTTCTGACATTTTTTGTAAAATTTGACAGGCATCACCATGCCCATGCCTAAACTCTTCCTCCCCACTCCCCTACCCCCCCCCCCTCCGAACACAAGAAAGGAAAATGATAAACAAGAAAAAACAATAGCATGCAGGCCAAAGATCTTCGTCATTAATGGGTGACTAAAAACAAACAAATGTTTACAGTTTACAACACATGAAGAACGATACATCTTTTTTATCTGCATGACAACCAGTTCTAGTAGGAACACTTCACACTTGATGAGTTATAGAGATAAAAGCTGATGCAACACCTCATCCATGATTCTCAGCATATCAACTGCAGCACAAAATTCTTAAGACTTTTATGCGCAACATATTTTTAAGGCTCCCTAGGTTACGATCAAAATTAGATCAACATGACTATATAGATGCACGCAAGTCAATACATTAAAAGAGACTACAAGGAATTGCTAAAGATCAGAGTAATTTGAAATCCATACAAAGGCGAGGAGCAGTACAGCGCAGCTTGGTGAAAGGCACATCCTCTAGACGTGCCCATGAGCAATCGACAACAGCTAAACCTCTCCTTTTTATTAATTCAAGATCCTCTTGGGAGACACATTGTGTGCCAGTGGGACTGAAACATGGAAATAGTACCATAAGTATAACCGATAATGTATATTTACCACAAAAGCAAAACAAACTAAATATACAGTACCAGACTGTAAATTAAAAGTACAATTCCTCTCAACTTGAGTCAAAAGAAACAGAAATGATGTAAGCCATCCGGGAACACCATGGATTAGGAGGAATATTGAGTGTAGGTCAAATCCAATTATTACATCATCCTTTAATCTCGTATTTAGATAAAAGTCTGAGCTTAAGCTAATTACATCGATAAAAGTCTGAGCTTAAGCTAATTAATCTGGCATAATTAACAAATAATCAGTGAAACTAGCTAATACTTGTCAAATGAGGTGAAATGCATTTAAACCAGTAGGTTAAAAAATGAAAAATATCACATTTATATTTGGAATCAAAACATTCTCCAGTTAAACTTAGACGAGTTTTAACTCTTATTATCCTCCCAAAATAACATAATGCCTGGGTGTTTACATTGGGATACCTCATATTTAGCAGCATATTCATAAAGTTAACAGCCTTGTCCAAAGCTGTATCCCTCTAAGTAGAATGAATAACAGCTATGTTCAATATAAAGCTCAGAAAATCTGATTGTCGATGCCAAAGGTGCTGAAGAGGAAGAACTCAATTATCATTTATTGCTCAATTTTCCTACTTTCAATTACAAATATCTCAAGTTTTAACAGATTTGAAGCATGCCTATGAGTCTGGCTCCAAAGTCATTAAAGAAAGAAATCAATTCATTCATCCTTTTGCTTTCAATGCCATAGATCACACATGAACCAAATAAAAAGATGTCTAAGAACAATGCAAAGACTGGGCCATCAACATCACAAGACGAGATACAATATTAAACAAGAGGGCAAAATCATCAGAAGTGTAGCTAATAGACAGTGATAGTTTACTTACCTCAAAACAATTCCCCAAATCCACTACTAACCCGCAATTCCTGCATAATATTGTTAAAAAATGGTATTCAATAGAAAAATCCTGATAAAAATTGTTTCCTCGTACAAGCGAGAAGCATAACAAAGGAATTATTTTGTTTATATGATAACATATTCAAGTCAAACAGATACTTTCTTTCAACAATCCAAATCTTGCAAGCTTGCGTCCTGTGCACTTCTTTGCATCACATTGGCCAAAATCCTGAATCCACAAAACAATAAATTTAGAATGACAAGAGCAATGCACAAACCATAATCCAAAAGCAAAACAGAATCCCATATTAAGTCAAAGTCTTATGAAGTCATTTCCATCCAGGAAATATATATATACTCATCAACTTTGTCATTCTTCACATTATAAATATGTTAAACCATCAAAAAACAAGAATTGCAGGCCACATGGATGTCAAGAACGAAGAAAAAGAATCAAGCACAAAGGGATTGGAAAGTTTATTTGTCTAAGAGAGACCATTTTGACAGCATGGAGTTTGGGAAGTGATTTTGGGATACCATAGATTACATCCATTTTGCATTGATGTTCCTCAAAGACCAATATCATAATGTCAAATGGAGGAGAAAAACCCTTAACAGTCCCATGAGAAGTATCCCAACTTATTCAATGAAAGATCATTATCAATGATAACAAAGTAGCTATTCGATTCTAACTCATAAAGAAAAATCATATGTATACAGTAAAACAAGCCAACACATACCCACATGGCGAGCTGAATGGCAGGACCCCTTTGCTCCTCCTCCTCCTCAGCTCCTGTTAAAACCATGTTAAAAAATAAATAAAAAATCCTGTTTTCCCCCAAAAAATACTATGATTAAAACTATGCCTTTGCTAAAACTAATCTAACACAATTCATCAAACATATCGACTGCATAATTCAAAAGAAGACAACCAATCATGAACGCCCTAAGGAACGTACAAGTTGGCAGCATATTATTTACCTGGGTCAGTCGGCAAAGACCCATCATCTTCATCCCTGATTAATGTTCAAGCCAGTCAATTAAACATCATAAGAAGATGAAGTTTGTGTAATTGTGAAGTACGAATAGTTGAAATACAGGTGCGTGCCTGTGGAGTTCATGAGATTGTCCACGGGAGTGGTGACGGTGATTATCTTTCTTGAATCGTCTCTGCTTCTGCTTGTTGTTGTGACCCATGTTCACCGTTCTTGGTATCACTGAGCCTTGAGCAAGAAAATAGCAGCCTGAATTATGGGCGTATGTGTGTATGTATGTTTGTAGGGCAGGAAAAATAGCAGTCTGAATTATGGACATATATGTATGTTTGTAGGGCACGATGCTCGATCCAACTGAAGCCAATCCAATCGAATTGAATCGAAGTTTTGAGTAATTAAAATTTTAATTGATTAAAATCTTAAATTAAAAATTGAATTTAATTAATTAGTTTAGTTTGATTATAAATGATTTTTTTTTCAATTTTTCGATTCCATCTTCAGTTAATCGATTTTTTTATAAAAAAAATAGATAAAAATTAAATAATAAAATTATAAATATTTTTATGTATTATTTATAGTTTGGATGAGAAAAATATAAAGAATAGTATAAAAAAATAACAAATACAAAAATATAATTTTTAACATAACAAATAGTATAAAATAAATAATAAGTATAAAAATATAATATAGAAATTATATATTTAAATATATAAAAATAGTAATTCGGTTAGGTTTCTTGTTTTTATTTTTAAAATTTCAGTTTTCGATTCGTGATTTCTCAACCGTTTCGGTGCAAATCGAAATTTTGATTTCATTTCGATTCGATTATTAACCAAATTATGAACACCCCTACTGTAGGATATGTATTATCACCGTCGGACATACCCCATCGCACATATAGTGTAAATCAAATAAAGTAATATATACTAGGGAAAAGTACTAGAAATACCATCAATAAAAGTTTATTCAATCAAAAAATCAATAAATATATACCAAATTTTTATTCAAAAAACCAAAAAAAAAATTACATCATCAATATTTTATGATTTTTAGACTAAATTACCCTTGAGCTTCTTACATTAAGAAATTAAAAAAAAATAGTTTTTTTAATATATTGTTTTGGGATTTTTGAAATTGGTAAGTTGTATTCACATAAAAAAAATTGAATTTATATGTACTTAATAACATGTTATTAAACTTAAAAATAATTTTTCTGAAAATATTGACATAATATATCAATTTAAAAACTCAAAAGGTAAAAAATTTATAATAAAATTTGATTCAATCATAATTTGGTCTAAAAATATTAGACCTCTAAAAGTCAATTGTTGGATTTTTTCAAATAAAAAGTAGATGGTATAATTCAAAAAAAATTGAGTTTTTTTATTTGAAATCGAAGGGAAAAGTCGTTGCGAATTTCACTTGTTTTCAATTTGACCTGAAATTATTAAAACTTGTTAAGTGGAATTATTTTTCATATTTGCATGGATGTTAATATGCAGGTGGAATGGATGGTGATGGTAAGATCTTCCATAAATTAAAATAATCTCTTCAAATATGAATGTTGCTAAACTTGAATGACCGTCACGTAGATATTCAGATGTAAAAAAGTAATTTGGTGTGAAGTCACTATATTACACAAAAAGCATAATAAGTAATGCAAATTCAATTCACGACACGAATCCACCATGGGATGGTTATTAGTTAAGCATCTAATAAGTAAACAAATCAATCTCATATAAGGTACTTTCAATTAAACATTCAACAACTATGTGATGTTCCCTATGTGCATTACTTAAAAAGATAAAACAATGAATGAAAACAATTATTATTATGCAAATTTACATTCAACTTTCGATGTTCAAGTTGAAGAAGTTGAGCAATAAGCGGAAGATGAGGAAGCTAGTACTAATGAGGATGTTCAAGCTAGTACAGACAATGAAGCACAGTCTCGAGTCAAATACAGTTGGACTCTGAGAAAAAAGTTATTGCGAAGTTTTCAATTTGGTCTGAAACTATTAAGACTTGTTAAGTGGAATTATTCTTCATATTTGTATGAATGTTAATATGTAGGTGAAATGGATGGTTATGGTAAGATTTTCTATAAATTAAAATAATTTTTTCAAATATGAATGTTGCTAAATTTGAATGACCCGTTATGCAGTTATTTAGATGTAAAAGGTAATCTGTTGTGAAAGCAATATATCACACAAAAGGCATTGTAAGTAATGCAAATTCAATTCACAATATGGATCCACTATGGGATGGTTATTAGTTAAGTATCAAATGAGTAAACAAATCAATCTCATATATGGTATAAGTTGTCTATAGCTTTCAATTAAATATTCAACAACTTTACCATGCTTCCCTATGGTGTATTACTTAAGAACATAATGAAATGAATGAAAACAATCCATATTATACAAATTTACATTCAACTTTTAATTTTTACAGATCGAATACACATGATAGGTACATTTTCATTTGAAAGACTACAAATCTAGTAGCATAGTCGAGTCATAATTAATTATGAACAACATAACAATAGTGTCATGAATGTACATGGCAACATTGTCTTACCAAATAAACAAAACATGGGTAAAAACTTTCATATAATTCAACTAGTTTCCCTATAATCTCAACAACTTACTTCAATTTCTATTCACCATATAAAAATGGCCAAACACCAACAAAATGACAACAAATGTCACTATCCACAATAAAATTGCTACAAACCGCCATCGTTTTTCCTTTGCTTATATGAAGTCAAGTTGCCTTATAAAGTATTAATCCGTTATAACAAACTTGGAATAATTTCCTTCGTACGAGCGCACATTTTTTAATCACACCAAATGAAGAAATCATATTTATTTGACTGCACGTAACACACAACAATACATTATAAATGGAGTAATATGAAATGATCATAATTCATATTATAAATTATACAAATCAAGTGTATAAACTTACCCCTCTTGTAGGACATGGCATAAGTCATTTTTCAGGGTTATTGCTGGCCTAAGAAGTCTACACTCTCAATTAATAACCATATTGACAATATTTATATTCTTGTTGGACATACCATCTATATCAAAATAAGGTAGAGTTGTCTCGACTGTTTTATCCACTATTATGACTGTTGCTCGTTGCAATAGAATACTTTGAATCGTCTACAAGTTTAGAATAATAGATAAGGTGAAAAGTAATGACATGGTAGAGGAAAATGGGCATAAGGCCATCCACGTACAATTGAACAAGAACATAGGATATATTGACATGAAATTGTGAGGAAAAAGGTAATGAATCTTCATTTATTGGCAAAATTATATTAATTCTACATAGCATAAATTGTTAAACAAAGTAATTTCAATTATATTAACAAAATAAAATCAGTTTCACATAACTTCTTATTCTCATTAAAATGCAACTCTATTCATTAAGGGATATTGTGGAATAATTGGAGTGTATAATAGGTGCTATAGCTATATATAAAGTGAAAGTAAATAAAAAATTATTCTTTTATGGAATATTTTTTCCAAACCCTAAAAATCATACAAATGTAGAGGGAAACCCTAAAAAAGACCCTAAACATCAAAATCGAAATTGCAAAATACAAATAAAAATAGCAAACCCAATTGACAATGTTGTTTAACTATAATGGCAAACCATTTCAACCAAGTAAAACGTAAAAACAATGAATCATGGGCACATTATGGATTCTTCTCATTGTATTTTACGCAGACAGAATATGGGACGTCTATTAGCGTACATTAAAAGAGTAAAAAATATACCTATTGAGCTTGAAATTTGAGGCAATGTGAGGCGAGCAATGGTTGAAGAGCTTGGCCTAGTGGAGCAAAGGCTTGGGAGGATGGAGCTGGTGAATAGAGAATAAACATCTTTTGTCATTTTTTTAATTAGAGATAATTCGAATATTTGATATATTATCCTAATTAATTTCTCAATACTAACAAAAATTATTTACACTACATAATACTTTCAATTTTCAATCATAAAATCCAAATATAAAACTTACACCTATTATAATTTTTTATAAACAATGCAATCCTATTTCATTTTGCCAATCTTACCAATTATGTCTGGCAAATTTAAACAAGGCCCTAGAAATAAGAAGAAAACATTGAGAACAACAACAATTATATTTTTTTCACTATTCCGGTGGAAAAGTGGCTAATGCAAAACCTTTTTATTTGGAAGCAAAGGTGAGATTTTTGAGAAGTTGGTGTTTTTGAAAATAAAAAATATTTTTCATCATAATATTATATATCTTTGATAATAAAATCTTAAAAAAAAAAATGAATGTCAAATTTTCGACTACATAAGTCGCGTTTCACGACCTTCTTTTAACGATCAGAACTATATAATTTTTTTTATCTAATTAGATGAGAGCTATAATAATTAAAAAACTAATTATTAAGGCACAATTAGCTTTAATATATATAGAAAAATGCAAAACTAGAGAAATACAAAATAATTATAACACCCAAAATTGTTATAGACAACATACTAATAGTAACCAACAATAATGAACCCCTCCAGCTAAAAACGCTCAGACATTAAGAAGAAAGCGCATATTTCTTTCACAATTTCATCGCTTCCCCTCGACTATTTTTCTCTTTATATTTTCCACCCCTTTTTTTGTGCTTTGCCATCTTCTCCAGAATATAAAGGCATATAATAAATTCACTCCAACGCTCTGCTGAATTTCCGAAGCCAATTCCACAATGTTACGCAGGTACTATTCGATTCAATACATATAGACATACATGTATTTACAGCCTCTGGAAATTCTAGGGTTTAGTCAATTTTATTGCATCAGGAGTTTTTGTTTTTATTTATTTAATTTTTGTAATTTTCCCGGGGAATAACTCTTGCAGGTCCATTTTACAGCTCGCATCTTGCAGTTCAGTTGGTAGGGTTCCATTGCGAACTACGACTCAGGCACGTTTTTATATTGTTATATATATATATATTTATATATGTACGCACAAATATGTATGTATGTGTATAGCTGTACTGATGTATTGATGTTGTTTGTAGAACAGGATTCTTATTTTCGTTTCTGATGACGCATCATTGTGCCTTTTTCGGAATTTGTCAATGTCAATGGGCTTCAGATTGTTGACTAGGATTAGAGAACTGATGATCTCTTTATTTTTATTTGAAAAAAAAAGGGAACTTTTAGATGCAGTGTTTCTTCGGGTTATTTTTTGTGCTTTTGAAGTTTCCTAAAAGTATATCTTGATGGGTTTAGGCAATTTCTTTTGAAGTTCCTAAAAGTATATCCAGTGGTGAAATGAATTATGTGTATATAGTTTGCCGCATTTATTGCACCATATGTTTAGCAATGCACTCATATTTGTTTTGATTAGTTGAAAGATTTATGTTTTAATCTTCTGAAAATTGGTGTGATGCAGATACCTTCATATCTTTCTTCGAGAAGGGCATACTCTGTTTCTCAGAAGAATGAACCACAGAAGCCTGATTCAGGCAGCAATGCCTCTGAACCTCAGAGTCACTTACCCAAAATTCTCACTGGAGGTCTTGCATTGGGTTCTGTTTTCCTGGCTGCTTACTATTATGGGGTTCTTGATAATTATCTTGGCAAAGAGCAGCAAAGCATCAGTGAATACCCCAAGGCTCGGAATGATGATATAAACACACAGACGTCTTCAGGACAACGAAATGCACACCATCAAGCTAGTGAATTAAGTGAAACAATTGTGGGGAACAGCTCACAGGAGTCAGACGTATCAAGTTCTGATGCAGACAATGCCAAGCAAGATATTGAACCACATTCAGAACTAAGTGTTCCAGAAGATTCAATCAGAACCCAAGAAGATAAAAATTTTCAGGCAAAGGATATGCCGGTTTTGACACCACAGAATGTCGATCATGTTGAAGGGAGAGATGTGCCTAATGTTCCTCAAAGCAGCATGTCGTCAGATGATGTAACTAGTAAACCAGCTGAGGAAAGTTTTGACGTTAGCCGAGGGGTGAAACCTGTTGAGGAGCAAGACAAAGCTATTGAAATCACACCAACTTTTACTTCAGCAGACAAAACTCCTGCAGACGTTGAGATCAAGTCTGTAGTGAGGGATCAAACCACTACTCAAGACATGCAAGGGGTAAAACTTGGTTTCTGTAGCAAGGTTAAATTTCTCTTACTCTATTTGCAGTCGTTGTTATCTGGGCAAATCATTCACAGTTTTTTGTGAAGCAACTTTTGTTAGGTTGTTCAGGGTGATGGAACACAAAAACCTAGTTCCCTCCTTGATGATTACAATTTGAGAGACAATTTTGAAGAACATGCTACATCTTCCTCCAAAAAACGTAAGGTTGGTGTTATCATAAATAAATTTTTTAACAAGAACTTAGCTGTTTTGATTATGTAATAATGTCATTCTTATTAAAAGAATGATATCTTATATGACTTATCTCGGTTATATCTGAAATTGAAGGATATAAGTTCCACAGTAGAGGATGTGTATGATGGTTACATAACAAAGGATGGGAAATTGGTTCTTGACTTCTTGCAAGCTATACATGCTGCTGAGGAAAGGCAAGCGGAGTTGGATGCTCGTTCTTTCACTGAAGAGAAGAGAGCGATGAAAGTTAGCTTGCTATTTTTTTCTGTTAATTATAATAAGCAAAAAACCTAGGTGGCTCAGTTATTGTTTGAATTTTTACTTTTCTGATGGGAGGACTTTTTTCAAGATACCATGACTTAGATTTGTATATCATGTTTATTATTTTCTGCTAACATAGTTATCAACTCTTCAGGAGAAGTATGAAAAAGAACTTAAGGATGCAAGGGTCAGGGAACTCATGTATGCTGAGAGGGAAGCCATTCTGGATAAGGTTTTAAACTTCTTTCTTTTGCCTGTGGTTCCTTGGAATGTTACTTAATATACGTGATATACATACATCATTGCGTTGTCTGTCACCATCAATCTGTTAGGAACTGATTAAATACAATTGTTTCCTTAATTTTCCTCCTCTGCCTCATTCATGTTACATAGGCAGTAGATATGTGTTTTATTCACATTTACATCTCCTGATTTACTATGGACGAAATGCATGTGTGCAATAACAGTTGCATTTTTTCTTTTTCTTTTTCTCCGATCCGCTCTGTCCAAATTTGAGAGTCCAAGTTTCAATTGGCAAGGAATTTTTGATGAGCGAAGCGAACTTTGTGTATCTTTACAGATTTTCCTCAAAAGTATTGGTTGAAAATCAAGGGAATTCACATCATTAATTTAGCTGAGGATAACTTTGGAAAGTAATATTGCTATTTTATCAAATGGAATACCAGCGGACAACCCAAAAGAAAATAAGGGCTTTCAAGAGGGAGAAATATTTATTTGGTCACTGAACTTATTGTTGTTTGAAATATTTTCAGGAATTAACTAAAGAAAGAGTTAAAGCAGCTGCTGCACTCAAATCACTTCAAGAAAAATTAGAAGAGAAACTCAAAACAGAACTTGAGCAAAAGGTACAAATATGATGTTAAAGCCTATTATTTTCTCAATGGTAGTCACTTAGCTGTGTTGACTTACCAGTGCAAATTCTGGAATTTCGATATGCAGGAAATGGAAGTGGAACAAAAACTGAAGCAAATGCATGATATAGCTAAAGCTGAATTGGCTGCTGCAATTGCAAGTGAGAAGGCTTCCCAGATTGAGAAAATGGCTGAAGCGAGTCTTCATGTATGATACCTGCTGATGTTGACTTCATCTTAGAGTTTTTGTTAACCCTAGACCAGAAACTTTAAATTATTTCCAAAATCGCTTCAATTTGATTGAAGTAAAGAAACAATCAATGAAGAAAGTTTTTAAGACGAAACAAAAAAGAATATGTAAAATATTTGGCAAACATAGTTCTATCAGAATCCTTTTGCTAGACAAAGCTCAAACTGAAAGTGAGTGAAGTAATAATTTGATGGAATTGAAGAGGAGTTAACCTCAGAGATGCTGATGTTGTCTAATGTTCGGATCTTAGGTTTGTTAAGGAAAAGGGAAAGGAAAATATTACTGAACCCCACACTGCTTGTTCTCTGTTATCTATTAGAAAGAAAAACATAAAAAGCTTTTATATAGTTGAAATGCATGGATGATCATGGTACAGTAGTGAAACATTTGTTGATTTCTTATCTAAATCTCCTGTTTGATTAACTTCATTTTCTCTCTTTAAACCTGGCAGGGTTACTGTGTTGAAAATATTGTGGATTGAATATTGAGTCTAAGTTCCATATTACAAATGGAATGCGTACTCCTGATAATATAAAATGGCATCAATAAACATAAGTAGTAATTTGCAGAAATTCAAAGAAAACTATTTACTTTGTTTACGAAATCATGAATATAGCATTTTGTAAATTTTCTGGCAGAAAATATCTCATGACATAATATTGTGCAACATGGTCAATTATTAGTAGTTAGCTTAATTATCGGCTCCCTATCATTAGAAGTCTAGCATGGTCTCATCTCTGTCTATTTTCCAATTTTATCCATAGTTAGAGGACCTTGCAGGTTACGGTGTATTGGATATGTTGCTGTGCCTAGGAAGTGCATGGTTTTTAACTGAGGAAGTTAATGAGGGAGCGAGAATTCTCATTTTTTTAAGCATCTAATTTCCTTTTAGACATGATGTACTTCATTTTCATGAACTTTAGCCTCGGTTTTCTATTACACTGATATTTGTAAGTATAAAATGGCAGCATCTTTTGATATTTTTCTTCTTTCCTAATTATTTAAATGCTCATCAATACCACCAAAAAGAAAATCAGAGTTCATCTTATTTATCAGAAACCATTTAACTCCAAGGAAAAAGTGACTTTGATGGTTTTCTTTTATCTACTCTTCAGTTGGCCTAAATTTTGTGTTTATGCCCCTTTTTTGGTCGTTTTCTGCAGATAAATGCCTTGTGCATGGCATTTTATGCACGCTCTGAAGAAGCTCGCCAGAGTCATTCTGTTCACAAGCTTGCCCTGGTAGCCTCTTGACTGTACGATAACTGCTATTAAATGCTCCTAGATTGACCCTGGTTGTATTTTTTTTTAACCTTGATGTAATTCTTTCATGTCTTTAGGTCAAATTTGATAATATTTGGATCTGGCCACATTGAAAGTTGGTTACCAATGGCTGTTAAGAATGTTTACTAGTGGAATACGAAGGCCATTTCTTGTTTTCATGGTCTGCATAATTTTTCTATGCTGAGAACATTTGATGAGAAACCTATTAGATTAATGTAATATATATGAGCTACTTCTATGATTAAAACTAGCTGTGGTAGATTCTTGGAGGTGAAGCATGAGAGGGAGATGATGAGCATTCTTAAGGGAGTGTTTTAAGGACTCGGGCTAGACTCCTGTTCCTGTCAGCATAGATTGGTGCTGGCCAACTGACTTAAAATTCTTAAGCTGCTGACAATTATAAACTAATTTGGCCTTATATACCTGTCATACAATCCTGCCACACAGACTTGGGAGGCAGTGTTGCAAACTATCCTTCTTCTATATGCGGATGTTTCCATGATGTTCAACCCACCATCTATGGTTCACTTAACAAGTCCAGACAATCCAAGTGGATAACACAACCAGGCTGGTTATACTATTTATAAAGATCTGAGCTAGACTTCTGGCTCTACTCTATCAATATAAAGTGCTTAAAGCCATGTTGACAAGTAGAAGCTAACCGAAGCCTTAGAAAACCATTCACACAATCCCCTGACAACTGATGTGCGATGGATGGTTGCAAGTACACTTTTATTTCTCTGCCTTATTTTATACAAGGAATGAGAGATTGAAGGGAAAGGGTAAGGAGATTTTTTACTTTATTTTTCCTTTTTCATAGTTTGAATGTTAAGTTTGGTGTTTGTTCAGTATTTTTAGCATTGTAAAAATGTGGGTCTTGGGGGTATACATAGCCCTCCAATTTGAGCTCACACATTCTTCTGATCCCAGCCATTCCAGATGGTTTGTTTCCTGTGCAAATATTAGTGGAAGAGACATTTTAGCATTATTTTCACAGAAAATGTGTCAGCCTGGAGAGATCAGAGAGTAATAAGTGGGGAAAATGTTTGTTAGTTCTTCGATGGTGGTTACAATATCATCTGATATGTGGTATAATTTCAACCATGGTAGAAATTTCCTAAAATGCATTTACAAGGTGTATCTTGGTTGACCTTTCCAAATTTCTAACAGCAAATTGAGCATAGGATGTGGTTGTCATGCCTTCCAAGAAGGGAGTCTTGATGAGGCCAAGATAAAAGCATCAGTAACTAGGAACAACTTTCAGAATGACCTAGAAGAAAGTGCATGCACATATAAGATGGGCTTGGCGTGCTGGAGTCTTTTATGAATATACTGTCACAATTAAGAAATTACATTCTAACAACTCAGGTATTCAAATTAAAATCCAATAATGCTTCTCTTTTCGGCATGATGCCACAAGCGGAGTGGCTGACCTACGGCGCAGCATGAATTTGTCATGCATTGGAAGACAATGAAGTACGGTTCATCAGACCACATTGGAATGGTGCAGATGTAACATGACTTTACATCCTTAGCTGGATTTTCTGGGGCTATACTGAAGTTTTATATTTTTGCCTTGGAAATATACTACACTTATTCACACACACACTCTCTCTCTCTATGTGAAACTAGCAGCTGATTCACATACCTCCTTTTTTTTTTTTTTTTTCTTTTCCAGTTCTAAAAATCACAAGCAAAATTTTGCTACCAATTTTTTTGGTGCTTATCTTTTTATGACGATATCAAGATCTGCTTTAAGAATTTGGATAAGAGTAAGAGTATCATTTGTTGAAAACTTGAAATGAAGGTAAAGAGGGGAGGATTGTTATTGAGAAAATTCTTTATGGGTCCCTTTGGTGGTCACCATGTGGTATGATTAGAAAGTTTTTACTTGGTAAAAACTATATGGTTTTAAACTCTAATATAAAATATATCGTGTGATGCCAATATCTGTTAATTCTATAAGAAGCCTCAACATATTTTGAAAGGTTTTGGAATGGCCACACACATATATAATTCAGCTGCCGTGAAGTAGTCTGCTTGACAGAGAGTTATCTTCTTACTGCTCATGTGTTGCAGGGAGCACTGGCATTGGAAGATGCACTATCCAAAGGGCTGCCAATTCAAAAGGAAATAGAGGCCCTTCACACTCATCTTGAAGGCATTGACAAAGACTCACTAATAGCTCTGGTTCTATCTTCGCTCCCTGAAGACACCCAAAAATATGGAACGGATACTCTGTCCCAATTGAATCACAAGGCAAGTTACATTTATCTCTATGTTGCTCAGACCCTTAAGTCCCACTTCCGTTTTTTCTTTTTATCAAATTTTGGATGAGGGAGGTCAGTTTTTCAAATTGATTCTTGACAAGCCAATTTTACTTTCCAGTTCTCTTGTCAAAATGTCCTTGGTGTTTGACAATTTTATATGATGAAGTTATGCTATTATACTTTATATTGCCACTTTTATTGCAAAATTTACTAGATTTATGAAATCTTTTTGGGACACAATTTTTTTCTACATGGTAACCTACTAAATTTTACTCTATATAAGTCAAATATCCTGCAGTTCCGGATGACAATGATTGATATGGAATGGAGTTAATTAGATTAATAACTGTGTTACATCTGATAAGTTGTGCTAAAATATAATCAGGGTTAGGCAATTAACACCACTTTTCTGTGGTTAAAGTTTTATGAGTGAGACAAGCTGCGAGTCATTGGTCTCATAAAAGCTAGGGCTTAAAATGTTTATTAGCTTTTGTAGGATAGTAGACTTAACTGTATCTACTCTTTTCCAGTTTCAATTTCGTCAATGTTAATGGTAGTTTTTTTGTAAGAATTAGAGGCTTAAGTGGGCTTCACTTGCCTGTGCCAAGGAGGGGTATCCACTAGATGTCTAAAATTCTACTATTCTGGGTTATTGGTCAGGTGGTGGTGAAAATATTTATTTCCTTCATATGTATCTGCATCTTGGTGCATTTAGATACTTCTATTTATTTTCAAAAAAGTTGTGACTGCTAGAAAGTTTTCAAGAAGCAAGAATTGTGTAAAGTTCTAAAGGAGAGGGAAAAGGTCTACAGTCTCTGACTGCATAGTGCAATTTGTTCTACTTTTTGCTTGACTGACGTTGATGGTGGTTTGACATATTCTCAAGCACCGAGTCCTGGTGGTGTGGAATCAATCGAAGAGATTTAAAAAGAATAATAGAAGAAGATATACATAGACTTTTAGGGTACACTCTTTTTTCAAACCTTGAAGAACAGCATGAACTTGCAAATGAAAGCATAGAATAAAGATGTTGAGAATCCAATTCTCTTCTGAGGTGGAAAAATGATAATTAGAGAAAATATTTAGAACGAAGGCAAAGTCAGCAGGTAAGAAGGATTTTAGTGTTCTTTGAAGTTGTATCTGGTTTCATTCTTTGCAAGTGTGTGTGTGTGTTGCTCTTCACAAAAAAAATCTTCTGTACTATAAGTGTGTATCTGTTCAAAGAGATTGAAATAATCTTGCATCTTTACAGTTTGATGCCTTGAAGGGGACACTGAGGCATTTCAGTCTGATACCACCAGGCGGTGGTGGGATATTGTCACATTCATTGGCTCATATTGCTTCTTGGTTGAAGGTGTACTTTCTTTCCTTGCCATTCAGCACTTTAAATCAGATTATGAAAGATAACTCTGTGATTCTGAAAATTTTCATTCTAATTTTTATTTCACTTCTGGGTTCAGGTTAGGGAGGTAGATCAGTCAGGTGATGGAATTGAATCTCTCATAAATAGGGTTGAGAGTCTGTTAGCTCAGGGGAAGCTATGTGAAGCTGCAGATACTCTTGAGAACGGGGTTAAAGGCAGCCAGGCAGCAGAAGTTGTCAATGACTGGGTTACGCGAGCTAGGAACAGGGCCATCACAGAGCAAGCTTCGACTGTTTTGCAATCCTATGCAACTTCTGTCAGCCTAACATGAAATCATGACTGAATATCCACATTGAGTCTAATTTTGTTAGTTACCATGGATCACAGTAAGTCACAGGTTTTATTGGGAGGTTGTTTTGGGCCTAAAGAATCCTGACGGTTTCTAAAAGCAATGGCAGCAGTTTTTTTTCCCAGTTGCTATACTGTTGTATGTAATCATGAAAATAAATTTCCTTGATTTTTCAAGACACTGTTTATTTCCACCATCCCAGGTGGCTGGTTTCACAACAAACTGAAGAGGCACTGTGGACAATTGAACTCCTGGTGCATTTGTCTTGAGAAGTTGGTTCTGGTGTAGAAGATTTTCTTAATCCCCATGAGGGACACATTCAATTGTTTTGGTTGAGGAAAACTATGATGCCAATAGAAACGAGAACGACAATTTTGAAACGCGCAAGATATTCGTCTAACAAAATGCCTACTCTGTACTATTACCTATGTCGTATATTGCATTTCAGTTGACAGGAAAGCGACGTTATTATATGAATCGTAATCATGTTTGTTCAGTGACAATTCAACCTAGGCGGACACAACAAAGGTACGTTTCTTAGCTGGTATTCTGTTGCTGAGTCTCCATCATTCCCTTATGTTCTAATTTAGTTTTTCTAGCCTGCAATCTTGTGGGAATGAGTTTTTCAAGTTTTGATTGTGATAGAAGGTGAGCACAATGCCTTTCACATTTGGTCTGAATACTAAAGCAGATAATACTCTTTTACTTGTTTCATTGGCAATCAATTGCTGGCAGACTACTTGCTAATTTTGTTTATTTTTTCATTGCATTCAATCATGACAATAGTCTTTCCCTATATAGATTAGATTTCTTACCTAATCTTGCAAATCTTCACACCAAGTAGTTGAAAGTGGTGGGATCAATACCATCGGTTGAGCTATTTGTGGGAAATTTTAATCAAAACTCTATTTATTTATTTATTTTTTGAAAAAAATCTTGATTTAGTTAAAGTCAGACCAATCGGGATGTAGATTTACGCTAATATCGATTGGATAATATAAGAAGAGTGATTAGTCGCATCCAATATAAGAAGTGTGATCAGTTCGCAAAGCAAGTATGATTACACTTACATCGATTGGTTAAGCTTAAAAAAGTAATTAATCAAGTATAATTATATTTGTCATACGATTAATTGGATGCATTTTCTGCCTGTCCACTTTTTATTTATGTTACTAAGTCAAGATAATCAATTTTAGATTTTCAGAAAAAAATGAACAAAAGATTTTTATTCAATCATATATGGAAAAAAATTTGATATTTGAATTTCAAAATTTGAAAATCTTTTTAAAATATGGCAGTTGAAATGTGCTAAAAAAAGAAAGAGCCAAAAAACTTGATTCAATTTGTTTTTACAAACTGAAAATAAATATTCTGATCCAATGTGTTTTAGTAAATCAATATAACAAAAATCAAAATCAAAATTTTGATTCTGATTGTCTTACTTAAATCAAAGTAAAAAATAAATCAAACTAACTTAATTCTTGTCGCGCATGTGTTCATTCTGAAAACCTGAAATTCTAATATCAAATTTTTCTCCATTTATATAATTGAATCAGATCTTTTTCAATCATTCTTTTCTAAAAAATTGATTATTTTTATATGGTAAAAAAAAAAGTGGGATAGTTGACAGAAAGTACACTAGATACAACACCCAAAAAAAGGTATGTACTGCAACTTTCGTTGCTTCATAAATGATCATTGAAGCTTACATTATTTGCATTAATTCACATTTATATTTTTAATTTAAAACTTAAATAATTTGCTTTAATTCATTTGCACAAAAACTACAAGTTACATGAATGTCTTGCGACAAACTCAGCGACTTAAAAGGTATTCAAACTATACAAAAATATGATTTTTTTTTTTCAAACGAGAAGAATAAGAAAGAGATCCACATATATAATCAAACTCAAGAACTCAAAATTAATTCGAAATCTAACAATTTTGCTAAAACTGTCATTTGAAGCCTTCTCCTCTGCAATCTTTCCAAACCAATCCCAACTATTTGGACATGATTCATTCTCCTTAATCAGCCCAAATGACAGTTTATATTTTTGAGGCAATAAGCTAATTAATACCTTTTTTTTTTTTATTATTATTATCATGTGTTTGTACTGATTTTGACCTCTTAACTGCATGTGGGCATTTTAGTTATGATATTCAAATTCAACATTACTTAATAATTGAGCCAAAAAATAGAACATGGTCTGTTAAACATAAATAAATAAATAATTTATTTTACCGTCCTTATTAGGTGTATCTTATTGTATATGTATGTACATCCAATGTGATTTGCATATGCAGTGAGATGGCAATTTTTTTTTTTTTGCCAAGAGAGAGAATGATGAGTGATGGGATTGTAGTCGGCTTGAGATTTGAAGCTTATTTAGATTCACAACACAATGCAACTAATTTAATATAAAGATTTTGTAAAAAGAACAGTTTTGAAATTTGAAATGAAATTATCGAAATTCAAAATTCGGCTCATCAAAAATTATAAAAACCTAAATACAAACTCGACGGGTTGGAATTATTAAATTATTTAAATTTATTTTATAATTTTAAAAATATTAAAAATATATTTTGTAAAATTAATATACCTAAAACTTTTTAAAAATAGTATCACATAAGTGTATATATATAATTAATTAAAATATAAATAAAAAATTTAAATGGGGCGGGTTTAATTTATTTGCCCCTTAAAGTTTGTTCATTTCTAATATAAGGACAAATTCAAAAAGTGTGAAGACTCAAATGAAAATTTACAATAAAAAGAAAATCTTGAATGAAAAAGCCATTTTCAATATGAAAATAGCAAAGGCCACTATAATATGCCAATTAGCAAAAGGGAGAAAAAAAGGAAGGCGAGTCCAAGCCGAAGCCATAAAAGCCAAGAAGCCGCGCCGCTGTCACTAAACCTGTCGGTGTTCCACCCGCCAACCAACACCTCCGCAAGCAAAGCTCTCTCTCTCTTCTCTCTCTTCTCTGTCTGCCACACACACACAGTCACGCTTGGTCTCACATTTTATTACATACATTGTTTCATACACTCTCTCTCTCTCTCTCTCTCTCTCTCAGCGTTTTATCTTACTCGCTTGTCAGCTACGAAACTCTCAATTTGCATTTCACAGAGAGAGACACACTCAGAGAGAGAGAGGAAAACACAAACAACAGTCCCTTCTTGCCATTCTCTCTCTCTCTCTCTCTCTCTCTCCATTAATAACAGACCACCAACATTCATGCTGAAAAAGGAAATCTTAATGTCCTTTGCCTGAATCAATTAAAAGGTTTTCCCATTTCTGCTAGATCTTATTATTTCTTGGCGCATTTATACTAGTTCTTGCAAGCTATACGTATTTGGATCCTGCTGGTTAGTATATCTATGGAAAATATGCCGGTCGGTGCACTACATTCGAGTGGGCTGCATTCATTTTTCACATGAAAGTTGTCAAGTTTACCATCTGGGAACACTTGATCCAGTGATTCTTGGAAGCATTTTGGTGGGATTTCAAAAGGGTTTGCTTTTTCTTGTTGAATGGATTTGAAGTTTTGATTTTTTATTTAATCTGATGAAGATAGTAGTGTTTAGTTGAATTCAGCTTCTTTTTTTAGTCAATCAATCGTAATTGGGTGCGACTTACTAATTTTTTTCACTTTATTCTCTCATTAATTTAATTTGTTAACATGGGCCCGAAGATTTTTGAGGAGCGCTTCAGTTGGAGTACGGATTCTTGACATTTTCTGTAGTTGGGATTTGATTTATTCCTTCAAAGTGGAGTTATTATTCCTTAAAATTGTAGATTTATGCGTGTAGTATAATTTAGTCTATTGAACTTGCTTTGTACAGGGGTTGACTTGTGGTTCAACAGGACCCTGCTGTTAGCATTTGCCTGTGTCTAGGGACAGTCATCCGAACAGAAGACCTTGGAATCACAGCAAAGCTGGCGACAACACTGGCTTGGAGGGTTGCTGCTCCCAATGGCAGCACTATTAGCCCCAATGACTTGGTAAAAATTACTTCAACTAGTAGTTACGAGTCTTATGATTGTGTCAGTAATTAAATCTTGAATTCTGCTGAACTGTCAGGATCCGAAATTGGAATGAATTATTTATGATGTTGTATCTTGTCGTCGGATCATATGCACTACTCATGGCGAGTGTTCCTTATGTGGTTTGATTATTGCTTGTTTGTGATTATTTATTCTATACATGTTATGTAGGTAGAGAAAATTTGAAGAGAACAGTGGATCATGCTAAAGTAGGATACACCTTTCATATCTTTTCTTAAATGTTATTTCATGAAATCTTTGAAAGCAGAGATTATTAGTTTCTCATTTTTCATTTTTGAAAGCATATTCTTGAAAACCTAGATTATTGTATCTCTTAGTTGCATAATTCCCTCTATGTTGTGTACTTAAAGTTACTCCTCCAAGGAGATCAGAAGAAGATCCTGACTTGTGAACTATGTCGAACATCAATAGTTTGTATGTTTTACCATTCCCATCATTGCTTTCTTCTAGGGACAAGCTTTACATTCTTTGCTGGATTGCATATCAAGCAATCACTTCATGTTATTATGCCCTGAATTTGATTGGTTATGTTCTTATATTCCATTTCCCTGCATGTACCTTTTGAGAATTCCCTCTCAATAAGTTTATACTTGTTCTTTTCTACTGTAGGAGAGAAATGGGGAAGCTAGACCTCATGACCCAGAGCCTCCAACTCCCCATGCACTCATGAAATTGAGTTCAAGGTTAGTTGAACAGTAGCTTTATTTTGACTTTGTGCACAGAATTAAGTTTTCTACAACTTATGTTGTGAGCTGCTAAACTTTACAGTCTAGATTTATTGATATGATGTATGTGCTTTGAATTGAAAAGCTGTGACTGAGCACTGATACTCGTTCCTAAAGCCAAGGAGACTTCTCCACTCTGCACCTCCTTGTGCTGTCAACCCAACCCCCCACCCCAAACCTGCATCTCTTCCAAGATACTACATGTTGCATATATTGTATGGAGATAGTGCATATTTAGGTCCATGCTAAACTCATTAGATTGTAATGTAAACTGATGGTATAAGTAGTTAAATTCATTTAGTTCTATTCTCTATTTGAAAAAAGCAATCAATGCTTATTCTCTCATTATATCTTTCGTACACAAATGCAATTGAACTTTGAAAATGTCTTTACTCCTTAAAACAAAGAGAAGAAAAGTGTATTTCTAAGCACAACCGGTACAGCCTTATTTATAGTATATATAGTACATTACAAATTTTCACAAAAGGGAAAATATATACAGCGCGAAAGGAAACAATATATTCAAAGACTCTTGACTAAGATAAGAAGCAAATCTGGTTATTAAGTGCTGATATTCCTTAAAATTAGCGATTGATTCCTAAAAGATATCTTGATTTATTCTCAAGATTTCTAGATCAATCCATGGAATCAACATTGTGGGATTTGATACTGTTTCCAACACTCCCCCTCAACCCCTCAAGCTAGTAAATAGATATCTATCATTCCCAGCTTGCTCACACACACACAGATCAAATCTTAGTTTAGACAAAGCCTTTGTAAGAACATCTGCTTCTTGAGACTTGGTAGAAATATATGACAGAGCGACAGTCCCACTTTCTATTTCAGTCTTAATAAAATTCCTGTCAATTCTCATGTGCTTCCTCCTGTCATGGTGAATTGGGTTGTGTACTACACTTGTTGCTGATTTATTCACTGAGCAGCTTCATGGGACCAGTCAAAGGCATATTCAAATCGGACAATAATTGTATCCTGATGAGCTCACTTGTCACTTGTGCTATGGCTTGGTATTTGCCTTCTGCACTACTACTGGCTACTACAAATTGTTTTTTACTTCTCCAAGTAACCAGATTTCCGTAGACCTTTGTGCAATACCCAGTTGTAGACTTGCTATCCTTAACAGCCTCTGCCCAATCTGCATCCAAATAGCCAACTACCTCCCTCTCCTCAGTTTTCTTGAACAGTAACCCTTTACCTGGACTTCTTTTGAGGTATCTCATGATCTGATTCACTGCATCCAAATGCCTTTTTGTGGGAGCATGACTGACTATGCTCACAGTATAGGCAATGTCTGGCCTAGTAAGAGACAAATAGATTAGTTTGCCTACTAGATGTTGGTAGCTGTCCCAATGCATCTTCATCAAAAACTTTTTTCTTCCAGTTTCTTTCTAGGGATGTCCCCAGCTGGTCTACATCCAGCTTACTGGTTTCTTTAACAAATCCAGGGTGTAGAGATAAAACTTCCCTTTCTAATTATTGCAATTTCCATGGCTAGGAAATATTTGAAAGCTCCTAGATCTTTCACTTTGAATTCGACGTGAAATTTCTTCTTGAGATTCTCAATCTCCGGCTCATCATCTCATGGAATCACCATATCGTCTACATACGCAATGAGAATTGCTTGTTTTCCAGACTCACCCTTTTTGACAAATATAGTGTGATCCGCTTGCCTTTGGTTGTAATCGAGTTGCTTCATCACAGTATTAAACTGAGTGAACTTTGCCTTTGCCCTTTCTAGATCGTTTCAAGCCATAAACACACTTCTTCAGTTTATACACCTTGGCAGAACCTCCTTGAGTCTCAAATCCTTGAGGAGTCTTCATGTACACCTCCTCCTCTAAAGTGCTATTCAAGAATACATTCTTGATATCTAGCTGGTGTAATCTGCAGTTCAAATTTGCAGCAATAAACAACAGGACCCTAATAGAGTTCAATTTTGTGACTGGAGCAAAAGTCTCCTCATAGTCAATTCTGTATGTATGAGTGAAACCCTGTGCCACAAGTCTTGCTTTGTACTGTTTATTGGGTCCATACTTGACTGTAAAAACTATCTGGTCCATGCTTGACTGCTGTCTTGTTTCCTTTAGGTGACTTTACCATCTTCCAAGTCTCATTAGCATTGAGTGTCTTCATCTCTTCTAACACAACTTCCTTCTTTTGAGTCTTGGAGAGCCTCATGAATATCTCTCGGCACTTGAATCTTGTTGACTTCGCTAATGAATGACTTAAAATCGCCTGACAAGTAGTTTGAAGTTGGATGCTTAGTACAAGTTATTACCCCCTTCCTTACGACAATTGGAAGATCCAAGTCACTCACTCCTTCATCATTCCTCAAAAGAAACTTCTTGTCTCTTGAGAATCCATAACAGGAGGATCTGCTAGTGGTTCGAATTCCTGGATCTGTTTCGGAGCTTGTAATCTCCTAGATTAAACCAGGATTAGTTTCGGATTTACTGTGTTCAGATCTCCCCCTTCACCTAAGACTCGACTAGTGGTAGGTTAGGTTTGAGAGGAAGTATTGTAAAGGTTTATTTAAGGCTTTGGTAAGTGTACAAGTATGGAAACAGTGGATCCCAATTTTTGTCTCCCTGTGTATCATTTACACATTCTCCCGGTGGAGAGATACTTGGGGATAGAAGACTAGATTTTAAACGAAGGAAACATAACATGAGACAAAAAAAAAAAAAAAAGAGAAAAACATTTTGAAGAGTGTGATAACATTTGTAGCTTTTTTGTGTTGGTGAACTAATGATGACACACTTAAGTGCCTTAGGATCAAATTTACCCTGGTTAGGTTAAACAATATGAACAAAGGCTATGCACCCAAACACAGAGTTAGAGAGAATTATGGAATAGTAGTACACGGTGTTGTAGAACTTTTGATGGGAGACGATTAATGAGATAAGTTGAAGTAAGAATAGCTTTCCCCCATAATGCGGTACATGACTTGCAAACATGATGGACTTGGCAAATTCAAGTAAGTGATGGTTTTTTCTTCCTACAACTTCATTTTGTTGGGGGTATAGCTTTGGTGAGGAATACCATGCTCATCAAGATTTTGGTTTGGCTCTTGAGAAAATTATTCCCTCTCATTATGTGTAGAATATAAATGGAGGATTGAAAGACATTGTTGGTAAATTTATGGAATTGTTTAAAAATGGTGGATTCTGACTTTTCTTTCATTAGGTAAACCTAACAAACTCGAGTATGGTCATTTATAAACGAAATAAGCCAATTTTCCCATGTTAAATTAGGCAATCTAGATGGCGGACTAGATGGTTTGTAGGGGTGAGGAGGATGATCTGCTCGAGATTGCTTTGCCAAAACACAATGATCACAATGAAACAAAGAGGGATCTTTATTAATGAAGAACTGAGGATACAAATATTTCAAATAAAAATAACTTGGATGACCTAGTCTATTGTGCCAGAGTTTAACATTTGAATTGGAAAAAGTAGAAAAAACAGTAGGTGTCTTAAATTTTAAAGGGAGAGTCAACACTTGATAGATAGTAGAGACCATTTTGCTCCTCACCATTGCCAATCATCCTCCCCGATGACAAGTCCTGAAGTTCTGGAAAATTTACAGCGAGGGAAAAAAAATTATGGAACAATTAGAATCTCTACTCACAGATAGTAAATTGCACTTCAAATCTGGAACATAAAATATTGAATTCAATGTTAAACCAAAAAATTCCATATCTCCTCGTCCTGCAGCCTTGCACACCGACACATCTGCCACTGTGATCCCAATAATCTCTTCGCAAGATTTATAATTGATAAACTCTGTTGTAGAACCCTTCAAGTGATCGGAAGCGCCTGTGTCCACATCCAAGCATTGTGCAATCCTTTATAAGATAGAAAGGAGGAGATAAGTCTCGTGTTACCTTGCTAAGTTGTAAGGACAACAGAACTTGATGAGGTAGGCTAGACTCTTTGGTGGCCATTGGAGGATTCAGCAATTCTGAAGAATTCCATAGGGGCTGTGTATCGTTTGTTGTCTCTGCCGTGTGTTAGCCTTCTTGTTCCTTCTTTCCGTGGCTTCCAATCTGTTGGCTTACCATGGATATACCAGAATGTATCTTTGGTGTGGTAAGGCTTAGCTGCTTATCCTTGCCGTTCTGAGCCTTTGAATTGTTCCCTTCGCTATTGTTGTCATTGTGGACCCTTGGGATGCAACATCTATAGTTGTGTTCTGAGAGGTTGAGGACCCCACCTTTTTTCTACTCTCCTCATACCTTACTTCAGCAAATACTTCTTTCAATGCAGGGAGAGGTTTTGTCCTGAGAATACACCCACGAACCTCATCATGGTCCTTGTTTAAACCTTGTAGAACATCAAAGATTCTGTCCTCCAATATTTTGCTGTACATAACTCCATCAGCAGGGCATTTCTACGTTACTTTATAAATAAATCTATCTCTTGCACAACTCTGAGAGAGTGTTAAAATATTCTATGAAAGATGCAGTACCTTGCCAAGTGTTTCGTGTAGAAGAACGAACCTCGAAGCTTTGAGAGATGTTTTCAATATAAGAGTACATCTCCCTTTTGTCATCCCTGGTTTTCTTTTGCTGTTTGATAGAACGAGTACAGTCTTATGATTTTGGGCTCCATCAGATTGATCAGTCACGCCATTACGATAGAGTTCCTCGTCTCCAATTGCTGTAAGTCGCCCTACACTGAGTTCGCTTCATGCATAGCTGTTGCTCCTGTCAGGTAACACATCTTGCCTCTGTGCCTTGATCACTGGTAAGATTGGTACCATTTTTCGGAAGCTAACTACCATTCAGCCTATGTATTGTAGTTTGGATTGAAGGATTTTCAGAGTGATAGGGAACTGGAGGTAATTGAGGGTTTGAAATTGTCAAAACCCCAGAGGATTCCGCTGTGAATGAATCTGGCATCGTGCTCGCCATCGTTTGGTGCTGGTGGCCGATGAGTTTTACGCCGGTAAAAAGTTCATCTCTGATACCATAAAACAGAGTTAAACAAAGTATTTCTCTTCTTTCACAAGCACAACTGGTATGACCCTATTTATAGTATCTGGGGTACGTTACAACTTTTCGTGGAAGGAAAAAGTATATATAGTAAAAGGAAACAATACATTCACAGAATCTAACTAAGATAGGAAGTAAATCTGGCTATTAGAAGCTGACATTTCTTAAAATCGGCCCTTAAAATCAGAGATTATTCCTAGAAGTTTATTCTCAAGATTTCTAGATCAATCCATAGAATCAACATTGTGGGATTTGAATATTGTTTTCAACTCTCCTTAACTGAGGCTCTTATGGTTAAGTTTTTGCAAAAACTGACGTTAATATAATACATGGGAGTTTAATAAGTGAATGGAACTAAGTGGAAGTTACTCAAAACCGTACTATTCCCTAAGTTCTCTGGGTGGCCTTTTGCCGACTTGTACATGCTAGATATTGTGTAGCATTTCAAGATCCAAGTTTTATTTTTCCTCAGATGTGAACTAATTTTTGGGTTATTCCAACTTAAATATTTTATAGGCAGGCATTGTAGATATAATATTTTACTGTGTAGACAATTCTTAATATCACTTAGCTACTGCACTGTGAAAACCGTACAATATTTTGATGACAGTCATAATCTCTTTACCTGCAGAGATCGGAGTAGCATGGAGGACCCAGATGGGACATTAGCAAGTGTTGCGCAATGCATTGAACAATTGCGACAGAGTTCCTCATCATCACAAGAAAAAGAGAATTCCTTGAGGCAATTACTTGAGCTGATTAATACACGGGAAAATGCTTTTGGTGCAGTTGGATCACATTCTCAAGCAGTTCCAGTGCTTGTGTCTCTTCTTCGGTCTGGATCACTTGGGATAAAGATACAGGCTGCTACTGTTTTAGGTTCTCTGTGCAAAGAGAATGAATTGCGGGTCAAAGTATTACTTGGAGGTTGCATTCCTCCATTGCTTGGTCTTCTCAAGTCAAATTCAACAGAAGGCCAAATTGCAGCGGCAAAGACCATAAATGCTGTCTCTCAAGGTGGTGCTAAGGATCATGTTGGCTCAAAAATCTTTTCAACAGAAGGAGTAGTCCCTGTATTGTGGGAACAATTAAAGAAGGGACTTAAGGCTGGAAACGTGGTTGATGACTTACTAACGGGAGCTTTGCGGAATCTTTCTAGCAGCACTGAGGGATTTTGGCCCTCAACAATTCAAGCTGGAGGAGTTGATGTACTAGTCAAATTGCTCACAACAGGCCAATCAAGTACTCAAGCAAATGTATGCTTTCTCTTGGCATGCACGATGATGGAGGATGCATCTGTTTGTTCTAAAATCTTGGCTGCAGAAGCCACTAAACTGCTCCTTAAGCTACTTGGGCCTGAAAATGAAGCTTCTGTAAGAGCAGAAGCTGCAGCTGCTATTAAATCTCTTTCTGCACAGTGCAAAGAAGCCAGGCGGGAGATTGCTAATGCCAATGGTATTCCTGTTCTGATAAATGCTACAATAGCTCCTTCAAAAGAATTCATGCAGGGCGAGTTTGCCCAAGCTTTGCAAGAGAATGCGATGTGTGCTCTTGCGAACATATCTGGTGGCTTGTCTTACGTCATCTCAAGTCTTGGTCAAAGCCTTGAATCATGCAACTCTCCTGCACAAGTAGCTGACACGGTAGGAGCATTAGCTTCCGCTCTGATGATATATGACAGCAAAGCTGAATATGCTAGAGCATCAGATCCCATGGAGGTGGAGAAGACATTGTTAAAGCAGTTCAAACCTCGGTTACCCTTTTTGGTCCAGGAGCGTACAATAGAAGCCCTTGCCAGTTTGTATGGGAATGGAGTACTAGCGAGCAAACTTGCAAATTCTGATGCAAAAAGACTGCTTGTTGGTTTGATTACAATGGCTACAAATGAAATTCAGGAAGAGTTTATAAGATCCCTTCTCATTCTCTGCAACAATCAAGGTACTTTGTGGCAGGCCCTTCAAGGTCGTGAGGGGATTCAGCTTTTGATATCTCTTCTTGGTCTTTCATCGGAGCAGCAGCAAGAGTGTGCTGTTGCATTACTTTGCCTTCTATCCCATGAAAATGATGAAAGTAAATGGGCTATTACTGCTGCTGGTGGTATTCCCCCACTTGTTCAAATTCTGGAAACTGGGTCTGCAAAAGCTAAAGAAGATTCTGCAACGATCCTGGGAAACCTCTGTAATCATAGTGAGGATATACGTGCCTGTGTTGAAAGTGCTGATGCTGTTCCTGCTTTACTCTGGCTGCTAAAGAATGGAAGCCCCAATGGGAAGGAGATTGCGGCTAAGACTTTAAATCACTTGATTCACAAGTCAGATACAGCAACAATCAGCCAACTCACTGCATTATTAGTCAGTGATTTGCCTGAATCCAAAGTTTATGTCTTAGATGCATTAAAAAGTTTGCTATGTGTGGCCCCTCTGAGTGATATGGTACGTGATGGTAGTGCAGCGAATGATGCTATTGAGACAATGATAAAAATATTAAGCTCTACAAAGGAAGAGACTCAAGCGAAGTCTGCGCTAGCTCTTGCTGGAATCTTTGATCTTAGAAAAGACTTGCGTGAAACTAACATTGCTGTTAAGACTCTTTGGCCGGTCATGAAACTTTTAAACGTGGAATCTGAAAACATCTTAGTGGAAGCTTCTCGGTGCCTTGCCGCTATATTTCTCTCAGTTAAAGAGAACCGTGATGTGGCTGCTATTGCTAGAGATGCTTTGCCTTTGTTGGTGGTGCTTGCTAACTCTTCAATATTGCAAGTCGCGGAGCAAGCAGTTTGTGCTTTGGCAAATCTCCTTTTAGACAGTGAAGCTTCAGATAAATCTATCTCGGAAGAAATTATTTTGCCTGCCACTAGAGTATTACGTGAAGGCACAAACGTTGGAAAGATCCATGCAGCAGCTGCTATTGCTCGGCTTCTCCGTTCTCGTCTGATTGATTCTGCTTTAACTGACTGTGTAAATCGTACTGGAACGGTGCTTGCTCTAGTTTCTTTCCTGGAAGCTGCTGACAGTAGATCCGTTTCTACATCAGAGGCTCTAGATGCACTTGCTTTCCTCTCAAGGCCTGTCGGAGATATTGGTCACATTAAACCTGCTTGGGCGGTTCTTGCTGACTACCCTAGTAGCATTACCCCAGTAGTTTCATGTATCACTGATGCCACGCCACTGTTGCAGGATAAGGCTATAGAAATACTATCTCCGCTCTGCCAGGCTCAGCCCCTAGTTCTTGGGAACACAATTGCCTGTGTCACTGGATGCATTTCATCCATTGCAAGAAGGGTAATCAGTTCCTCAAATGCTAGGGTTAAAATTGGGGGAGCTGCACTTCTTGTTTGCAGTGCCAAAGTGAATCATCAAAAAGTAGTTGAAGAATTAAACGGATCTAATTTGTGTGCTTCACTCATCCATTCTCTTGTTGGAATGCTAACTTCTACTTCTCAAGTTGGAGATCAGGGCAACAAAGATATCATAAGCATCAACAGGACAACTGATGAAGCAAGTAAAAATGACTCAGAGAGAATTACATCAGTCATTTATGGTGCCAATATAGCTATATGGCTTCTTTCTGCACTTGCTAGTCGTGATGACAAAAGTAAACTTGAGATCATGGAGGCTGGTGCAATTGAAGTTCTTACTGAGAAAATTTCTCAATCCTTTTTGCAGTATACACAGGTATTCAATTTACTCCTTTATTTGCTTTAAGTGCAATACTCATACCTGATTGATTTTGCATCTACCAATGAAGAAGTTCTTGATATTGTGAAACCAGTTTTCATATGAATTATTATCTTGTCCTTATATTTGCTCATGATGCCAGTCTAAATGCTGATTCACAAATTTTTCTGGCATATTCTTTAATCAAATTTGCTGCAAATTTTGCAGTCTGATTATAAAGAGGATGGCAGTATTTGGATTTGTGCCTTATTATTAGCTGTCTTATTTCAAGATAGAGATATCATTCGTGCACATGCAACTATGAAAACAATTCCAGTACTAGCTAATTTGTTGAGGTCAGAGGAGGCAGCAAACAGATATTTTGCTGCCCAAGCTGTGGCCAGTCTGGTCTGTAATGGTAGCAGGGGAACTCTACTGTCTGTTGCAAATTCAGGGGCAGCAGCAGGACTCATTTCCTTGCTTGGTTGTGCTGATGTTGATATATATGACCTTCTAGAATTGTCAGAGGAGTTTGCTTTGGTTCGTTATCCTGACCAAGTTGCTCTTGAGAGATTGTTTAGGGTTGATGACATTAGGGCTGGTGCAACTTCTAGGAAAGCCATACCAGCCCTTGTTGATTTGCTTAAACCTATTCCAGATCGCCCTGGGGCACCTTTTCTTGCTCTTGGACTTCTAATTCAGCTTGCTAAAGATTGTCCTTCTAATCAAACTGTTATGGTAGAGTCGGGGGCCTTGGAAGGGTTGACCAAATATCTTTCTCTGAGCCCACAAGATGCATATGAGGAAGCTGCTACTGATTTACTGGGCATTCTGTTTAGCACAGCTGAGATAAGGAGACATGAATCTGCATTTGGTGCTGTCAGTCAACTTGTAGCAGTTCTGCGTTTAGGTGGAAGAGCAGCAAGATATAGTGCAGCTAAAGCCTTGGAAAACTTGTTTTCTGCTGACCATGTAAGGAATGCAGAATCTTCCAGGCAAGCTGTTCAACCTTTGGTCGAAATTCTGAATACAGGGTTGGAGAAGGAGCAACATGCTGCTATTGCTGCTCTGGTTAGGCTGCTGAGTGAGAATCCATCAAGAGCCCTTGCAGTTGCTGATGTTGAGATGAATGCCGTTGACGTGCTATGCAGGATTCTTTCATCGAATTACTCAATGGAGCTGAAGGGGGATGCCGCTGAGTTGTGCTGTGTACTTTTTGGCAACACGAGAATAAGATCTACTCTAGCAGCGGCCCGCTGTGTTGAGCCTTTAGTTTCTCTGCTTGTTACTGAGTATAGTCCAGCTCACCATTCAGTTGTCCGTGCATTAGATAAACTCCTAGATGATGAACAGCTGGCAGAACTTGTTGCTGCACATGGTGCCGTTATCCCTCTTGTAGGCCTTCTCTATGGTCGGAATTATTTGCTCCATGAGGCAATATCGAGAGCTCTTGTTAAGTTAGGTAAAGATAGGCCTGCGTGTAAGATGGAAATGGTGAAAGCTGGAGTGATAGAGAGCGTGCTTGATATACTTCATAAAGCACCAGATTTCCTCTGTGCTGCATTTGCTGAATTGCTCAGAATACTAACAAACAACGCAACCATTGCAAAAGGTCCATCAGCAGCAAAAGTTGTTGAGCCTCTCTTCCTGTTGCTGACAAGATCAGAGTTTGTGCCTGATGGACAACATAGTGCATTGCAGGTTCTTGTGAATATTTTAGAGCATCCACAGTGTCGTGCTGATTATACCCTCGCATCTCAGCAATCTATAGAACCCCTCCTACCTTTGCTTGACTCTACTGCTTCAGCAGTGCAACAGCTGGCAGCTGAGCTTCTGTCCCACCTGCTTTTGGAGGAGTATCTTCAGAGAGATCCGCTGACACAGCAGGTGATTGGTCCGCTGGTACGCATTCTTGGTTCTGGCATTCCTATTTTGCAACAGAGAGCTGTGAGGGCTCTTGTCAATGTGGCAGTAACATGGCCTAATGA
Source organism: Paulownia fortunei (assembly GCA_019321725.1). Taxonomy (NCBI): domain Eukaryota; kingdom Viridiplantae; phylum Streptophyta; class Magnoliopsida; order Lamiales; family Paulowniaceae; genus Paulownia; species Paulownia fortunei. The sequence goes on from CM033110.1 coordinate 1,689,145, forward strand.
AATTGCAAAAGAGGGTGGTGTAAGCCAGCTGTCCAAAGTCATACTTCAAGCCGATCCTTTACTCCCTCATGCCTTGTGGGAGTCTGCTGCTTCTGTGTTATCTAGTATTCTGCAGTTTAGTTCTGAGTTCTATTTGGAAGTACCTGTAGCAGTATTGGTCAGGTTGCTGCGTTCAGGATCAGAGAGCACAGTTGGTGGTGCACTGAATGCTCTTCTAGTTTTGGAGAGTGATGACTCTACCAGTGCTGAAGCAATGGCTGAGAGTGGGGCAATTGAGGCGCTTCTGGACCTTCTTAGAAGTCATCAGTGTGAGGAAACGGCTGCCAGACTGCTTGAGGTGTTGTTGAACAATGTAAAGATCAGGGAATCTAAAGCTACCAAATCTGCAATTTTGCCATTGTCCCAATACCTTTTGGATCCTCAAACGCAAGGTCAGCAGGCGAGGTTGCTGGCAACCCTTGCTCTTGGTGACCTATTCCAGAATGAGGCTCTTGCTCGAACAGCAGATGCTGTTTCAGCCTGCCGAGCATTAGTGAATCTGCTTGAGGATCAACCTACAGAAGAAATGAAAGTAGTAGCTATTTGTGCTTTGCAGAACCTTGTGATGTACAGTCGATCAAATAAAAGGGCAGTTGCAGAAGCTGGTGGTGTTCAAGTTGTGCTTGATCTGATCAGTTCTAGTGATCCTGAAACATCAATACAGGCAGCAATGTTTATTAAACTTCTTTTCTCTAACAATACCATTCAAGAATATGCTTCAAGTGAAACTGTGAGAGCTATAACAGGTAAAATCTCCTCATCTCTTTGTCGTGTGGAACTCGCTTAAGTTGTTATGTGTTGATGATAATAGTTAAATAAACTTGGTCCGTCTCTTGTTACTTGTCAACATCTGATACCCATGTTAACTTGTATTGTTGCATGATACAGGTTGTCTTTTTTCATTCTGATGATGAGAATAATTTTCATTAGTGTCATCTGTTCTCTACACTAGCTTTCGTTTGCTTCTTCTAGGCCTTGCTGGTCATGTCTGCTGATCTCCTAGATGTATATGTGTGGAAATTTTCTTTGTCAAGATGAAGATTAATATGCCATCTCCACAATGAAAGATTTATTGATGGTTATATATCTGATTAAGTAGTTATTTTCATCTTTCTTACCAAATTTGGCAAAGGGTTACCCGAAACTTATCACTTTGCTTAGCTGAAAAAAATGTTCCTTATTGCACATCACACCTGCTGTACAACCCAGCTTTTGTATATGCAGTTACTGATGGTTCAATATTAAGTGCAGCTGGATATATTTATGTATTTAAATTGTTGATTCTCAATGATCTGATTAATCTGCTGCTCTTGTAGCTGCAATTGAGAAAGACTTGTGGGCTACTGGCACAGTAAATGAGGAGTATCTGAAGGCTCTGAATGCACTATTTGGCAACTTTCCCCGTCTTAGAGCCACGGAACCCTCAACTCTAAGTATTCCTCATCTGGTCACCTCTCTTAAGACTGGGTCAGAGGCAACTCAAGAAGCTGCCCTGGATGCACTATTTCTTCTCAGGCAAGCTTGGTCAGCGTGTCCAGCTGAAGTTTCTCGAGCACAATCTATTGCTGCTGCAGATGCAATACCCCTTTTACAGTACTTGATCCAGTCAGGGCCACCACGGTTTCAGGAGAAAGCAGAATTTTTACTCCAGTGTTTGCCAGGGACACTAGTGGTGATAATCAAGCGAGGAAACAATATGAGGCAATCTGTTGGGAACCCGAGTGTATTCTGCAAGCTAACCCTTGGAAATACTCCCCCTAGGCAAACCAAGGTATGATTTATACTGATTTCCAAACTCGTTTGTTTCAGCCCTGCTGTTTACCCGACTTTGGTGACCTGTATCCTCTGTATGTATTGCAAATATAATGGGAACTTTCAGAGGCTTAAATAGGCTAGCATGTACACGTTATTTAAAGGACACTGATGAACCCCACCTTTGTCTCACATACACATCGCCACATGCATTCCCCTCCCACCAAGGATGTTTGGATTTCCCTGATATGAATTAATAAATCATTGGCTATCCCTTAATTCTGTCGTAACTGCACAAGTGTCTACATATTTCTTTAAGTGTACTTTCTTCAAGTTCGAGCATCTCGACTATTTTGAGTGCTGTATGGCATCGGAGAGCTTGATTTTCTCTTATAAATATTAGTTACTTTCAGTCAAAAACGTAGCTTGTGAAATGAAAACCAAATTTGAAAAATGTAGGAATTGCAACGTGATTTTGTTATGTAGCTAGTGAAATGAAAACCAAATTCAAAAATGTAGCTCGTAACATGATTTAATTATGTAGTGTTTCTTAGTAAAGTTACAATTTTACGCTATTACTTGATTACTGGATTCGAGTATCCTGCCATGTTGGCGCTGTTTTCAATTTTCTTTTGCTACGGTATTACTGTAGAGGGTGTGAAGGCCCAACACAGTTGGATATGGGTAAATGTCGTACAAATCTAGCAGCGACCTTTGGAAAAGTGGATCATATTTGAGACTAAACCTTCTTGCTTTAGTCACTCAAATTTGTTTTTTGATACTAAGTGATGGCATGGTGCTGCCTTTACTGGAGCACCTCACATCATTTGGCTGGGAATCATCACTATTAAGTGCTGAACATGGATTATGTGACTTGAACTGGCATTCTCCATGCATTTTCACACTAAACAATCTGAACTACTGAAAATGTCCTTTGCTGTTAGGTTGTATCAACTGGTCCTAATCCAGAGTGGGATGAGAGCTTCGCGTGGTCCTTTGAAAGTCCTCCCAAAGGCCAGAAGCTTCACATTTCATGCAAGAACAAGAGCAAAATGGGGAAGGTAACTGAGTTGGAAGTGACAAGATTTGGGTGAAATTTGTGTTTTCTGATATAGTTTTCTTACCTATTCTAATCACTTCCTTTGCATTAATGGCAGAGCTCATTTGGAAAGGTAACTATCCAAATCGACCGTGTAGTGATGTTAGGTGCAGTTGCGGGGGAGTACACACTACTGCCTGAAAGCAAAAGTGGGCCGTCAAGGAATTTGGAAATAGAATTCCAGTGGTCTAACAAGTAGCAGCCTTGCTGAGGTACTAGCAATTTTATTTCAAAAGTGAAATTCATACTCAATTTACAGATTTTGGTCTAGTTTTTCCCCTTGTATTTATCGTGCTAGTGTATATAGGTTTGGCAATCTTTTTTGTAGCAATTCCTTCAGTCCCAAGAGGGTTTTTTGTTGATGTATTCTTTTTGTAATTTGAGTCATTTTCTTTTTTTTTTCTTGGAAACGATATGGACTGATTATGGTTAGCTCTTTGCAATTTTTTGTAACCACATTTGTAAAAGTTGGAGCAATATAATGATGAATTGTGATTCTGGAGATGTATTTCTAACTGACCAATTTTATGGGTCATTACCATGAGAACCTCTTTATGGGTAGCTCTTATCATATTGCTTTGTGTGTGTGTGTGTGTTGTGTGTGTGTGTGTTTTGGTGGGTGGGGTGGGGGCGGGGCGGGGCGGGGCGGGGGCGCTTCATATTTTGGACAACTAGGCGATAATTTTTTAAAGTTTTGGTATTTATATTTTCAAATAAACATCTATTACCTATAAATTAGACAAATAATATTTCAATTGTATAGTTTTGGTATTTATATGTTTAAATTAACATTATTACAATTAATTATGTTAATATTATTTTAAAAATTATTGTTTAAGTGTTTTTTTCTCTTGAAAAGTTTACGAAATAAAATGAAAATGTTTCATGTATAGATGCATTTTAGTGGCTCTAAATAGTTGGTGAAAAATTTACAAAATAAATCCTGAGAAAATTGGAAGATGTTTTATAATGTTCGTAATAGCAAATATAAAGTTTAATTATTCACGTTTTGCTTTTATTCTATTTTTTTTATTAATTTTAAAAAAACTGGTAGACATTTTCTGGGAAACGCGATCTTGCCTAAGCATTTTCACAATTATGTAATTAATAGAACAAAGTTTAACTTTAAATTGCTACTGTACCAGTGTTTATTACTAGCACGATCCTACTTGAAAATCATAGAATTTTTTTTTTCAAGTGCATATTATACATCCTTTTCTAATTTAAGATGAAGCCAAAGTAACACTTACACTTTTAAGTTTTAAGCGTTAAAAAAAAAACTCTTTTTTAGGCATATTGTTATTCAACTTTAAATGTAAAATAACAATAGGTGTGCTCCAATAATTTTGACAATTTGCTCGATCAAGTTGATTTCATATTACTCCAAGTATATTGGATGTTGTGTCGAGTTTTATTTTTTTATTAAATTAAACACTTGATACAAGATATATGAATTCATTTTTCGTTAAATTAAATATTTGATACAAGATACATGAATTCAGTATATATACATTGAGTGTAACATTTATAAGACTGCTCAATCTTAGTAAAATACGGCTTTGAACCTATTAAACAAGATATATTTGTAAACAATATTCTACATAATTATATTAAAACAATTATCTCTTATTTGTTGCTTGAGAGCATCTATTGATATTCATTCAAAATGGGCATTCTTGCCTAGGCTCCCAAAGGAGAGGCGCCTATTACTTCATTGTGAAAGTGTGGGGTCAAAATAGCAATTAAGCATGACATGTGGGGTCAATTGAATTTTCTCCTTTCTTGTTTTTGAATGTTTTGATACAATCATAAAAACAAGAAAGAGATGGAACCTATATCATCGCCAAATAAGGTTAAACTTTTTCTCTATTTCTCTCTCTTTCTTTTTTACTTTTTGTGATATTCCAACAAAGTCTAAATGTTTATATCTATAAGTAAAGTTATTTTCGTTTTCTTTCCACTTAAATCTAATTTTTAATTTAATTTTATGCTTGAATTATAAAAATTACAAACACAAAAAATAAGTAAAGTGTCGATTTATGTGTAACGTTTATTAAATCTATCACTATTGGTGGCAATGTGTTTATGATAACACCATGCGCTCAATATCTTTCTTAAGTTAAAATTATGGGGTATAAATAATACAAAGTTTTTAATAATATATTTAATGGTATTGGAATTGCTGTTAAAGATTGTTCTTGAAATCGAGTTAAGGAATCACTTTCAACACTCGAGCCAATTTACTAAGATCAAAGTAGAAGGAAGAAGAAAGTAAATGTAGTTGATAGTTTAGTTATAATTATTAGTATTAGTGTTAATTAACGGGAGGGGTTCGAGGCTAAGTGGGTTTAAAAATAAAAAAATTAAAACTCGATTCAAATCTGTTTATAAATTTAAAAATTTATGTTTAAATAGGAGGGATTTAGATTTAAACTTACTCTATTGCCATCATAAATTAAAACGTAGAAGTCAGTTTACCAAGATCAAAGTAAAACAAGGAATAAGAAAATAAATGGGGATTTAGTTGAAAGTTAACTTAAATTAAAAAATTCAAAAGATCAAAGTGGGATGAAAAGTGTAATGCATGTGATTAGGGCTTTTGAGCTACCAAACTTGTATGTTGCATTTTGTACTGATAATCATGTTGTTTTTGCTGTTTTGCTTGCACGTTTGGAATAATGGTAATGCTTTGCATCTAAGCAACGCAGGGCTGGGTATCCATTATTGGTAAAATTAGGACATACTAATCATGAATCAACATTCACAATAATTAACCTGTGTTGCGTACCCCCCCCCCCCCCTCCCACACACACACACACAACAAAAAAATAAAAAATAAAAAAATCCAAAACTCAAAAAAAATAAATTATTAATAATAATAATAATAATAAAAAAATAATAAAAAATTATAGAAGCAACTCACACCTACAAAATCTTCCTAAACTAAAATTGATGCCATGACAAAAGCAAATAATATGTGTGTGTGTGTGTGTGTGTGTGTGTGTGTGTGTTGTGTTGTATTATATATATATGTATATATATAACTATTTATCCTTGTTCTGTAGTACATGTTATTCCCATCCTTATAGTTTCTTCTTGAATTGTTGAAGAAATGTCCAAGGTGAAGTGCAAATCCTTAGTTTGTTAATTTATTTGTGAGATATATAGCACAAGATTTATGCAAGTAATAATTGGAAGATTGATAAAAGAAAAAAAAAACATTGTATTCTTTCTGTCCAAAATTATATATTCGTTTGATAAACAATATTTTTCATATTTTTTTTAAAAATATTTATTCATTTAAATTAACATTATGACATTATTGAAACGTTTATTAATAGTAAGATAGTAAAATGTTTAATTTTTTTAATTATTATTCAAATTGGACCTATTAAATAAATTTTTTAAATATCTAAAGGGCAAAGTAGTATACGCGACGAATGGTGCCACAAAGACAAAGATTGGAAAAATCCGAACCTAAAACGAGCATAAAGCTAGGGGATAACTTATACATTATAATTGCGCTTAGAGTTATCCAAATTAAAATTAAAAAAAAAATGAACGAACTTAATAGTTTTATTCTCAAACCTAGACCATTGTTTATTTATTTATTTAATTTTTTTAATCTCGTCTCAAGCTTAACTCAATGTTTTACGAGCTTTATGCTCATATATGGCCATGTCCCATTAAATTTTCATTGGTAAAAAATAAAAAATATTTAGTAAAGTATGAAAATTAATCTTGCATTATTAGCACGATTGATGAATAGGAATGACAATGAGATTAAATTAAATTCGAATTTGTCCTAAACCCATTTTGTTTTGAACGAAATTTAATAGTATAAACGAATATGAATCAAATTTTAAAATTATTATTTTCAAAGCCGACCCTACCCATTTATTTTTTTATATTTTTAAATTTATTATATATATACATTTATTATATATATTTTTAAATAATTTTAAAATTATTAAATTAGTCTAATAAGTCGATCCATCAAGTGTGGATCGAATTTGTGCCTTCAACAATTCTAATGCATTGGGTTTTAAATTTTGATAAATTTTACTCAAATTCGACCCATTAGTAATCCTACTTAACTCTATTATGAGTATAAAGAACACTTTTAAGGACATTTTCCAAGTTTCACATTTAAATGATAACAACGTTGATTTAAGAAGGGTATAAAAAGAAAGAAAATTATGCAATGATCACAACTATATGTAGCAAATAAATAAGTAATATCTCATTTGAATGAAATAACACAAGATAACAAAATTTTCTTTTTTTTAAAAATATTATATAAAAATTCATGTCACATCAATATAAGATAATATAATAAAATAGGTGAATAAATCATACAATATTCAAAAACAACTATTATGCTTTATATTCAAATGAGCTAAGCCCATTTCAAAATAAACCTTGTTAAATTCAAATTCCAAAAATATTTTAATGTTATTTCAAATCTCATACTCGATTCTACTCATATTTAATTTTTTTTATGCCTTAAATATAAACACAACAAAAAAAATTTGTGTACTCAATTGAAAGTTCTATCTCGAAGCAAGGCACACATAAAAATTCAACAATAATTTTTTTTAAATATTATTTTTATTTTTTGTATGTTTTTTTGCATTTTAATTGCATGGAGTATGCTCAAACTTGTAGTAGAGATGACACCGGAACGAGTTTAAAACGAATCTATTAAAAGTCGAGGTTCGTTCCATTAAGATTTTTAAGAATCCAACCCAAATCCATCAGATTCACATTAGACCACAAGACTCAATTTATAATTTTAAAATATATAAAAAAATTATAATATTTTTAAAATAATATATTTTTTAAATGATAATATTACATAAATATATATATAAAATAAAAATAAATAAAAAAATAAATAAAATTATTTTTATGCGGAACGAATTTAAAAATAATAAACAAGATAAATCCAACCCCTATTTAAAATTTTAAAAATCCACATTTGGATCATTCTATTATCATTCTTAGTTGTCAAACACCTACTTGGACTTTGGTTAGCAAATTTGTACGGTAAGTCAAAAATATCAAAATTCGAGGAAAAAAAAATAAAATATAAAGAAATTATCTGGAGCCGCTAAATACAAACAAACCAGAGTAATTTGCCTTACTTTCCTTTTTCGGTGCGTCTTACGCTGCGCCACGGTGCACAGTATACTCACCCCTGATCTCTGCTCTGCGTCTTCTTCCTCACTCCTCATTCGTCACAAGAGCAACTCACCCCCAACTTTCTCTCTCTGCCACCTCTGTCGCAATTTAGCTCCCTTCTCGCTCTTCAGTTCTCCTACCACTCTCTCAAAAATACAAGCATTTACTCTACCTCTTCCACTGTACACGTACCAACTCAAAAGTACAGTACATATACATTTGTATAACACACACACACACACATATATATATACTTCCGCTGGGATACTCAAAATTTCCTTTTCTCTGATCTCCTTTTTTCTATGGAGATTCGGTTGATTTTGCTGGGTTTGTTGTTTATTGTATGCATTAAGGGTGGACTAGCGGGGCCAATTGTGTATTCTGCAAGGCTGGTGCATAGGTTTTCGGATGAAGTGAAGTCGCATCCGGGTGTTAGGGTTTTGAAGAATGGAGCTGAAATAGACGGTGGTGTTGGTTTTTGGCCGCAGCGGCGGAGCTTGGAGTATTACCGGCGGCTGTTGAGCAGCGATGTGCAGCGGCAGACGCTTAAGTTGAATCCTCAGTTTCAATTTCTCTACCCTTCTGAGGGCAGCGCCACATTACCCCTCGGAAATGACTTCGGATGGTCATAATCACTTTCTCTCTGTCTTTCTTCTCGCAGTACATCTGTGTCTTTCCTTGGTTTATTTATTTATTTTATTTGTATATTATGTTTGTGATGCAGGCAATTAGCATTCAATTCTTTTGGTAATTTGGTTTTCACTGCACATTTGATTTGGTGGGAAATTCTAGTGGAACATTTCAGTGAGATTTAATTATAGCAAAGATAATTTCTGGTTGATTGAACAGTTGTATTTGGTCTTAGGAAAATATTTCTGACTCTATCTAGTTTTGTGCATCTGATCCAAGGGGAACATGCGAAGTCCTATTTATTATGGAAAAAGCCAAGCTTTTGGAAAATTGTGAAAACGCACATTTGTACTTAAACGTGTAGTTTCATTATTTGGGATGCTAAATTTTCCTGACAAGGTCGCCTGCTTTCAGATTTCATGTTTTAGATCTTGTGGTGTAAAATTGTTGAATGTAACAGTGAATTATTTTTAAATTGATTTTAGCTGAATATTGATAGAATTACCTTGCCCACAATTTACATCATAGGAATTTCTAGTACTTAGAGAAACCTACAGCTTGCTCAAAATGTTCTTCAAAGTATGCAATCGGAAGAAATCTTGTTGTGCAGTAGGCAGCAATTCGAATCATTGCTAGCACTTTGGGGATTGCGTCTATTATGCTCTAGGTGAAATGTCTGGTGGCACATGGAAAAGGAGAATTCACTTAAATTATGTCATTAATATTACTTTTTTGACTTTTTTTTTGGAAAAGGTTATTTTTCCTTCAACACTGAAATTTAGTTCTGATTTGATGGTACACCAAATGCAACTTTTTCAGGAAAATGGCATGTGACCAAACTTGTATTCTTATCTTCTCTACATCAGTGCCAAGCCAAATAATAAAGTACAGCATGCTTCTTTTGTTTACTACATGTATTACAATATTTACAATTATGAGCTTTTCCTGGCCTATCATTAGGGAGTGAAAGGGTGCATTTATTTTGGCCTTCGGACACAGCATTGATATTGTGTAAAGCCACATGCTTATTTGTGAGAAGTCTGTGAATTTGAAAGAAATCACATTTTATCTATGTAATTTCATAATTTTAAGTCTTCTTTCAGCATTAATACTGTTAAGGATATTGGCACTCATTTTATTTCACCTCACCTTATTTCAAACAGGCTACATTACATGTGGATTGACATAGGCACGCCAAAAGTATCTTTTCTTGTGGCGTTGGATGCTGGAAGTGATCTATTTTGGGTTCCCTGTGATTGTGTTCAATGTGCACCTTTATCAGCCAGTTATTACAGCAGTCTGGTATGCAGACTTTCTTTTTTAACGATCCATGTGCACCTAAATCGTTGATTCAAATTGACATTCCTTCTTCATGGTGCTTTTTCTCATATAAAAGAAAATGCAAAGATTTGCCACTGCTGTCCTATAGAGATTCAGAGCAGCGATTTCATGATGCTTAAAAATCTGAACGCATGAAATCCGCTCAATTTATGTTGGGGTTACACTTTTAAGACAACTTTCATGGTGTAAAATTATACTTGTCTTTTTCTGCCTTTCTTTAATTTAAAAACATGTCATAAAAAGAAGACACATAAATCATGTCGTGGAATAGAAACTTAATATGATAATTTGCACTTAAATATTAATGCATTGGTATTATCCATTTTTGTCTTGTTTTGTCATTTGACTTATCTACTACCTTATTTGGCCAATAATCCAAAATTTAACTCTTTGTTTGTTGTTATTTCCAATATTTTGAGGGAAAATATTTTGGAAAAATATATTTTGGTAGTGGGATTGGAGAATGTGTAGAGGATGTTTTGTTGGGAAAAAATATTGTGATGTATTTTGAGAGATGTTTTCAAATGTAGATGTCTTGTCAGTATTATTTATTATAGTTAGTGGGAGACATTCAACTGTAGATATCTTGCCAATATTATTTCGTTTTTATTGTTTTAGTGCGATATAGTAGGGTATATAATTATTTAATAAAAACAATAATTAATAAGTATTTTGAGGGAATGAAAATATGTTTTCCCAAAACAATATTTCCCAAACATAAATGTTCCCCCAAAATGACTCTAAACAAGCTGTAATTTTTTCGTGAACAACCCTAATTTCTAAAATTCCTTAATTTGGCAAAATTGGATGTCTAAGTTCATTTATGATGTAGAATAAATGAAATCTTCATATTGTGGTGTATCTACCAGTGTCCGGTAAGACAATTTCTTCTTTTAAACTATTAAGTTGGTGAAAATATTCTACTAATACTTGATCTGTCTCTGATGATCAGTTTTTAAGGTGGGAACTTTGATAATCTACCTATTGGTTGCCCCTTTGTCTCCCTTGCTATTTTCGGTTCTTTCTTTTAATGTGCCCATCACTGATCTTGTTGCACTAGCCATCCCACTCATAGAGACATGCATCCTTTGCAATTTCTGTTGAGTTTCAATGTTGGAATCCAATAAAGGACTCCCTTTCCTACCAACCTGCCCGACCATAGTGTCCCTGGAGTTTAAGCCTCCCTTGGGGCGGGGAGGTTGGTTTGTTGGAATCTGGTTTCTTTGAATTAAGTATCATACAATTAGAGGTGTTTAGCAATCATTCTAACTTTTATCTCTTTGCTTCTACCATTGGAATCATGCGCTGCAGCTGACTGATAATGGAAGAGGTTGTTATACCTCGATCAAAATTTGACTTTGTATCTATTGAATTCTAGTTTTCTGATAATATATATATATATATTTTTAAAAATAAAAACAAGCTTGTTTGGTTTTTTTCGCTTCTCATTTTCATGGAGAAGCTCTTACTAGATTGCGTTATTTGGTGGAACCTGTGCAATTCTTGGCCCTGTGTATAACAGAGACTCTTTTAGTTGGCATATCTAATTTGATGGGCCTGTGCTTATAATAAGGCTCTTCAAAATTAAGTTTGAATTTGATTCTTGGCAGAAAGATATCCATTGATCTTACACGGGCTTTTCAAAATCAGAGTTTTGGATTTGCTTAATTTTTTATTGGGGATAAGCAATTTTCGTTTTGCAATGGGGATCTATATGTTAGAATCTATGATGACCTAATCTCAAAAGTGGAGGTTTTATATCCTTATGTGCCATATGTTTCCCATTTGTGATAAATCTAGGAGGTCATACAAGGGTTTAAATGTTTCAGTAAGTGGGTTGCAAGGTGAATTGAGTCATAATTCATGCACTGAATTTGCTTGCAGCTCTGGTCTTGATTGGGTAAGCTAAGCTTCATAATTTGCAAATCATGGAAACAGTTAAATGATGAGTATACTTATTGGGGTGCACTACAATTTCTTTGATTTCTTCTGTAATAAACACATATATCAGAATACTTTACTCATTTCTGAAAAAGCTGTGAAGTTCTAGTTAATTAGCAACATGTTTATCACTTATTCCAAATGATTGATTGGCAGGTGCTCCCTCGTTTTTGGGGCATCTATTATGCAGGATAAAGATCTTAACGAGTACAATCCTTCTGGCTCCAGCACTAACAAGCCCCTCTCTTGCACTCATCAGTTATGTGATTTGGGCCCAAATTGTCCGAATCCTAAGCAGCAATGTCCATATACAATCAACTACTATTCAGATGATACCTCAACTTCTGGATTTCTGGTTGAAGATGTTCTTCATCTCGTTCCAGGCCATTCTGATGTAACCAACAAATCTGTGAGGGCTCCAGTCATTATTGGGTGTGTTTTATTTTGCACTTCAATATGCCTAAGAACTACCATAAACAAATATTTTTTACTTCTTATCTTGATACTTATATGTTCTTCTATTTTAGATGTGGTAGTAAACAAACTGGTGGTTACCTGAATGGAGTTGCACCTGATGGTCTTTTGGGTCTGGGACTTGGAGAAATTTCTGTCCCAAGTTTTCTTGCAAAAGCTGGATATATTAGGAACTCCTTTTCTCTGTGTTTCAATGAAGATGATTCTGGGAGGCTATTCTTTGGTGACCAGGGAATAGCTGGCCAACAAACTACTCCATTTTTGTCTTTGGATGGAAAAAAGTAAACATTAAGTTCTAAGGATAACTGCTATTTTTTTTAACATTATGTCTGTGCATTGAAGATACATTTGGTTAATTAATGCCGCAGTATAACTTATATTGTTGGAGTGGATGCATGCTGCATTGGGAGTTCATGTCTTGAGCATACGAACTTCGAAATGCTGGTTGATAGTGGAACATCATTCACATTTCTTCCAGATCAAATCTATGGAAGAGTGGCTGACGAGGTATATTCTTTTCCTTGTTTCTTTTTTTAATTTAATTCATCCTGCTATCTGCTGTGAAGGCGATTTTGTTTTGAGTTACTGTTTTGATCATAGTTTGACAGACAAGTCAATGCTTCAAAATCTAGCTTTCAAGGATACCCATGGCAATATTGCTACAAGTCCAGGTATGTGCTTGTGTAGACGGTGCATTAAAACCGGTTGATCATTTATTTATCTACTACAGTTGATTATTTTATGTTAGCAGTTCTCATGGGGTGCCTAAGGTTCCTTCTTTGACTCTGAAGTTTGCAACAGCCAACAGTTTTGTGGTCAGCAATCCTGTTTTTGTGATCTACGGTACTCAGGTTGTAGATTGTAACTCCTACTTGTGTTGCATAGCGGCACTACTTTTTACATCTTGTCTGTGGTTTATTTTGTTGCTCTTAGAGCCTTTTTGGTTCAGACTAATTATTTCTTTATGATTAATTTGAAGATTCAATTATAAAATAATCAATTTTACAAAACTTTATTAGGTTATGGTATTTGAAAGACGACCTTTTGATGTACAATAGATTTGAAAAGACCAAAAATATCAAAAGTTTGAAAGGCTTGTCATACTTTTTAACTTAGCAAAATGCATGTTGTTGAAGATTATATTCTTTGTTTTGTTTTAAATTCTTCCCTCATTTCATTCATAACTTATTCTCCCAAAATAAAACCAAACACACATCACGTTTTCCAATACAATCTCCCCCTATTACATACGTTCTCCAATACATTCTCCCAAAACACATTCTTCTAGAACACAAAAAACAAAACCAAAAATAGCCATAATTTTTCCTTTCCCATCGATTTGTATTTGATTGTGTGAAAATCAAGTTTTAAAATAATTGACTATACAACCAATATAACATAACCAAACAGCACAATGGATTATAAAGGTGATTAAATCAAGTTTTCTGACTTAGAAAACTAATGTAACAAAACCGGCCCTTTAATTCGCTTTGCCACGTTACAATGTCTCGTTTGGGCTCAAAAGTTAGGGAAGGCGTAATTTTAGTCTGTAATGTTTTTACACTCACATGTTTGAAATGCTAATAAGAATGAGATCTCTGCAGAATTAAAATCTTGAATATGCAAATGAGATTTCTGTAGAATAGTTCGACCGTTTGACGTGGAGTCATATATTATGGCAGTGAGTTAAATTGTACAAGATGTTGAATCACTATGAGCTAAATTTAGAACACAAAAGGAATTTTATTGCCGTGGGATGATATATGGTGGTGAACACTTATTCTCAATGTGGTAATGCATATAAAGTTTTGAGATCTTAGGCAAATACCTGATTATATCTTAGGTAGATATTGATTATAAGCAGTTGAAAGAATTTTGCAGCTAGCCAATAATCTGTCTCTGCCGTTATGGATGTTTTTGCATGTTTATACGTGAATGATGGTACTTAGGATGCAAAACATGCAAAACCTCTGAGTGGTGTCTTTGTCGTACAGGGTGCTGTTGGATTTTGTTTAGCAATACAGCCCACAGATGGAAACATTGGGACAATTGGACGTAAGACCATATTAGCATTCAATTGAACTTCTAACTTTTACAATGAGCAGTCATGAGTTTTACGCCCTTATTCCATAAAATTGAGAAAATTTATAAGCACTTTTCCATAGCAGGCATCAAAAGAATACCCTGTTCTTTTATTATGCTTCTGAAATGATTGTCCCTTGCAGAGAACTTCATGACGGGATACCAGATTGTATTTGATAGGGAAAATTTCAAGCTGGGCTGGTCGCGTTCAAATTGTGAGTATCTGAGACCTTTATAGCCTATATACCTGAAAATTTATCCTTTATAAGCATGATATTATGTGATTTGAATGGTTGTTTTGTGCATTTTTCTCAATCTGATGAATATGTCGTACCTAGTTCAATAAACTCTTCCTACATGTATTATAGTAATTTTTTTAGGCTATGCCTGGGAATTTAAATAGAGAAAAGGAAGAAAATGAAAGAAAAATCACATAGATAATTGCTTTTGCATGTCAATAAAATAAAATGAACTAGCGAGCTAAATAACATAAGTCTCTGTAAAGAGCTAATGTTTCCTGTTGTCAATCTGTGGCTTTGCACTGTTAATGATCATAATGTTCTTTATAATTTTTCCTAGTTATCTCATAAATTCGTTTGTCACTCTCATAAGATATGCCAATATCCTACTCTAGTTTCACTTCATTCCATTGTGGGTTTGTAATTCGCATCCTAAGGTTTGATTTGAGAATCCTTCAAAAGTGTATTTCTCTTTCCTCTCCACAGTGTGCATTTCTTTTTCCTCTCCACAGTGTGCTCCTTTGCATATGGGTTGGAGAATAATAGGGGGGAGAAGCTAAACATAATTTTGAGGAAAAAAATTATTATTTTTTGTCAAACTTGTTTATTAAATATAAAAATAATGTATGAAATATTTTTGTTTTCTTAATTTTCTTTTATACTTGGTGGCACTCTTGTGTTCTAATAAATGTCCTTGTGATCTTCATTTGCTTTTGCTAAATGTGATATTTTTTAAGTACATGATCAGCACCTATACCCCTCAAGTAGATTATGATTCTAACATCCTTTTGATTTTCTTTATCCTCTCCCTGATCCCCTTTATGCCTCCACTTGCTTAACTTACGAGTGAAATAGAAGAATGAAGAGAATTGAAAAGAGAAAGAAAGCGTAGATGACATGGACTGCAGACGCATAAAGTATTTACCTACACAGGGGCTTGAGTAGTGTTAGAGTAAAACATCCTGATTCCTGCTTATATTACAAAAATTTGAAACTTCTGCTGTTCTGACCACTATGGTGTATCTGCCTCTTTGTAAATTTCCTTCTTTTAGCATGTAGTCACATATAGAATTTATCATTTTCTGATTTATGGGATTATGCACAATCATAAACATACACAGACATATATATATATATATATATACGTACGTACATATATATCCCCACCCAAAATATCATCTCTCACTAGTGCACATGGTTAATCTGAATATTTGAATTGTTTCAGGTCAGGATCTCAATAATGGAGATAGAGTGCCACTAAATCCATCAGGTAATAGCAACTCTCCTAATTCACTGCCGACAACAGAGCAGCAGAGTGCGCCTAATGGTCATGCAGTTGCTCCAGCAGTTGCGGGAAGAACACCTTCCACATCCTCACCCACATGCCCATCATGTTTGGCAAAGTTTTTCTTGTTGCTGCTTATGGCGCATATCTCATAAATTTATAAATCAAAATGCTCTCTGTAGTTTGCATGTAAATTCTGCTTCCTAGCTTCATAGTCTTGGCCATTTTTTGTTTTCTTGCATCATTACTATTCACCATCCTGTCTTCTATTTTTAGGCTTTGAATTAGGGTGGTGATACATAGAGTTCTGTGTAGCACTTCATTTCTTTGATTTATCCTTTACCACTTGTGTATTGTTGTATGTAATCGTAAAATCTCTTTTCGTAGGGATATATGTAAGTCCTAAATTTTGGTTGTATAATATATCAACCATTTTGACAGTGATCTCCCTGCTACTAAGTCTGTTTATGTTTGATTTGCTCTTCATTATGTAACTTCCAATTCAAATATGGCTTGTGGTCTTGTGATATTTCCATACTTTATCAATGGTGTCCAGTTTTAATGCTTGTGAGGTCTATTATTACGCTTTTGCTACTTGAATGGCAAAAAGATTGCACTTTTTATGCATATTTTTGGAAGACTTGTTCTAACAATGTTATGTCTTAATTGCAACATACGAGACTTGGACCCCACATCCCTATTATGGGATATAAGGTGGGATTTAGATGGTATTGGACTCTCTCACTTTCTACTTTAATAGCTAGTTTTTGGGGTACGGTTCTCTCAAGTCGCATAATGACCATTGAGGTTAGCTGGGAGGCAGTGAAAATTTCTATGCTTGACAGGTACTGAATAATAGTTTAAGTTGTAGATATTTTCATTTGTGCAGCAAATTAAGGATGATTCTTGTTGACCTAACAGGCTTAGTCTTGATGTGGATGCATATTTTCAATTTAAGGAAGCATTTTATATGTTCTGTTTAATTTGTGTCCCAAGCTTTATTACATATGATGGAGCACAATAGTCCAAAGTGACAGCCTGGGTTTTGATATTGTCTTGTAACTGAAACCTTTTTCTTATGATGCCTGATGTTTGTATTATTTTTTTAAGGTTACCCTGATGTTTTTATTATGAATGATCCTCTTCTTTTAATAGTTGTTTGAAACTTTGAAAATGCCAGCTTGAAAAATCATCAATTGATGGAATTGACCACCCAACCCTTAAAATTCTTAGGGGTGTCTCTTGACAACTACTTCAACAATATAAAATATATGATTAATAAGAAAAAAAATCACTCTTGAAGTTTATTTAAGTTTCAAAATTAAGAATAATGATATTTCTCTTCGTCTTACAGATTGCCCGTGACGTTGATGGGAAAATGCTAATGTAGAAAAAATGTAGAAATTCTCTGTTTTGCCCATGGGATAGATACTATTCACAACATTTCTTGACAAAAAATGCTCATGGATTTTTGGAGATATAATAGTTACAATTTTTGTATATATTACATGTGGGCTTTTGAGTAATTTTTTTAATCCTTCTGCAAATTTTTCATTATTTTTTTTGAAATTAAATATGTTTTTTATAAGAATGGATTTATTTTGTTGTTCAAAATCTTTACCACAACAATATCATAACAATTTTAAGTTCCTTTTGTATATTTTTCATGTATTTTTAAATAACAATTTTTTTTCTAAATGGACTTATTTTATTATTAAAATCTTTCAAATATACCACACCTATAAAAACACCACATAGAAAAACTTAGAATAAAATAAGTTTGAGAACATTAAATTTACACCCTTCAGCATGCTAAAAACTAACAAAAATACCCACCGATTTTCACAACATTACAATATACAAGTGATCATAAAAAATTATACAAAGTAAAATTTATTATACATTTAATGAAAAAAAAATCTACTTGTGCACTGTCACGTGCATAAGCTGCCTTGATTGATGCCTGTGGTTGAAAATCTAGCAACAAAAAAATAAAATAAGCCCTTGATTTAATATTTTGTGAGGCGGGGAGATTTGGAGGGTTTATGGCCTATGCATGCATGCAGTACACCACCAAGTGAAGACAATGAAGAAAAGTAAAGGCATTATAAGAGGGGTAGTAAAGACTGCATGATTGGCTTTTTGAGTATTGACACCCCACCTACCCACCCCTCTAATCCCAAAAGCTATTTTCTTTTGTTATTTTTTTTTTTTTTTTGATAACCCAGATTCCTAGCTTGCGCCAGACTAATTCTGGACCTCCTAGACACATGTCCCTAGCACCTAGAAGGGGGTAAATCGCGGGATATGCCTCAACCAACACCCAGGTTCCCAACAAGAACTGTACACTTCTGCGCACAAGGAGCCCAACCCACAGTGTTCTTTTGTTATTTTGCATAAAGAGAAACTCATCCATGCTCTACTTTTAAGCTTTTGGCTCTTTGGAAACTAGGTTCTGCACAGACAACAGACAAGGTGGTCAATCTTTATTTACATATTTTTTTTTGTTTATTTTTATGTATTTGTGAGTGCCATAAAAGAAAGGTATATCTTATGTGCAAGTGAAGCTCCACCTCTTTTATAAACCTACAACTCTCTTTCATTGTTGAAATTCTTTATTTTCAATGATTGGGTCCGTAGTTACGGTAATAGGTGTTATATTTATTGTTGTTCATCGGATATTTGGATGATAAATAAATATTTTATTCATGCTAATTGTATTTTTTATCAGTTATAATATCTCAAACCCCCGACTACTCTAATAGTTTATGATACCGAGCGTTTCAAATTTCAAGAATGTCCAGGAGCTCTCGACAATCCATGTACTGCCAAGGGGGAAGAATGGGCAGAATAGTTGGACAAGTTATTCCTATTTCGTTTTATATTTTTTCCCACCTTTCATAAGAAAAAAAGAAAAAATCGCCGTCTAGTAGTTTGTCATTACCTCGTAATATCCCTTGAATTGCACTACCACTTGTCTCAAGTTTTGGGACGAGTGTCTTCTGCTAATAGAGTAGCTTAATATTTAATAATTGCCTCATTAGACTTTTGGAGGCCTTGCATTCTCATAGTTAACTGTTTAGACATGGTGGTCATTGGACCAAATTGTTGGACAAGACAAACAAGGAAAGAAATGCACAATTTGAAATCTAATGATTAAGGTCAAGTAGTACTCCAATTATATTCCATTGCAATGATTGAGATACTACCAATTATGATTTCCATAAATAATCCACCCTATGATTATTAATTACCATACAACATGTTATTCCATACATTTTCGACACCCTTATTTAAATTAATGCACAATTCTAGATTAGATAATGTTAAATTTCTGTATCTTTAATTAAAATTTATTATGTAAGAATTTTATCACGAGAGTTCGTTAATTTCAATTGCACATAACTTAAATATATTGCTCTCGTAGGCACCCCACAAAATTAAATAGAGTTTTATTTAGTACAAATTATATATTTTATATGTGATAGATGATTAATGCAATATAATAAAATTTATAATAAAAAATTCTATAGAAACAAAAGCACTCCTTAATTGGTTATGTATTGTCAACATTGCACTTATTATATATGACTGAAGCTCTGGAGGATGGTGTGGGGGTGGGGGGTAGGGTGGTGGAATCAAAACTGCCAAACGACAAGATTCATTGTCAATATGTACAGGAAAAACAGGAGTCATTGTCCATTAAACCTATATATAAAACAGCACCATTAATTAAGAAATTGCATACTTGATACATCAATGTTTTGTCATTAATGTACTAAATTACAACTGTTAATCTTTCAATAATTGCTTTTTGAAGGGTAGGACACAACACGATACGACATAAATTCTTTGATTAATAAGGGTAGGATAGTTTAATCGTATGCCAATGCGGATTAATTATCTAGCAAAACATTTAGATAAACGCCCACTTTATTGATTTTTTTTTAGGTCAATTAGAAATAATGTTGTGACTACCTACGATTAGAAATTCACACACACACACACACACACACACATATATATATATATATATATATAATGTTGGTTTTTGTTTGGATTTTTTTTGGAAAAGTTGTTTTTTTTTTTTTCTGGAGTGCCAACATTAGTATTTTATTTGAATATGGAGATGTTGTTGATGCATTGAAATGACTTTTTTTTTTTTTTTTAAATCAAGAAATTGGATTAAAAAGCCCAGAGTAATCTTCTTAATTAACGGAGGATGAGGAACTTGCTTTTGTCACTTTGGTGTTCTTGTAAAATTTTCTCCATCTCGTCTTCAATTGTCATGGACCAAATTTATTGCAAGATTTTGCTTTTTTTTTTTTTTAAATTATTCTTATTGGGAATTGATTTATTTGCCCAAGGAAATTGATAATTTGCAAATTTTTAGATATTGTTTCAAGTTAGGTTTGGCCTAATGTTCAAATCTAATTAAAAATTATTAGCTAGCTATGATTATGAAATGCCTTTAATTTTTTATTTTAATATTGTTGCAATGTTGGAGTTGCAATTTCACTAAAAATGAAGAACTTTATAAACCAGAATGTGAAATTATATATATATATATATGTATGTATGTATAGACAGAGACCCAATATATTATTAAAACAATTAAAATATTGACCAATTCTGATAGTGGTGCCCATGAAATGCTCGTCAAAAAGAATCTTTTAGAAAAACAACAATTAAATCAGTACATTAATATTTTAACTAATAATTCATTCAATATATTCATTAATAATCAATAAATTATAAAATAATAAAATAACAAAAACGCATAAACGGGATAAATACTCAACTTGAACCCAGTAACTCATGATGCTTGTAGGGTTTGAAACCTTATCGTTATAACAAGAACTCATCAGCATCATTAAAAAGAATCTTAAAAATAATAAAATTAAGGAGGTAATTAAAAATATGGAATCTCTGAAATCAGGGCCCTATATATTAAGGGTAACCTAGGACAAGGAGCATGGAAGCTTCATACTGTATGTGGAGAAGCAATTGTTTACCAATACCAATTAATGCCAGTTTTCTTCCAGCTGTGTCCCCACCCAAACACGTCTCTATCTCATTTTTATTATTATTTTTGTTGTTATTATTTGAAAGAAATTTTGTCATAGTGACTTGAAAATTGAAATAATTGGCCAACTTTCAATTTATTTCAACAGAGGCAGCTTTCTTTAGGGTTATTTCTAAGTAGATTATAGCATTAGATGATACCTTAATTCGCAGGGTTAGTTAATGCTACACTTGTGTTTATCGGAACCACAATTGTTACCCGGTCCGGGTCGACAGTGGAAGTCTAGCACTAAGTGCAATTTTCAACTATATTTTTATTATAAATTTATAATTTATATAGGTAAACTCGATTTAATGAGGTGATCTAGAAAGCTAAATTGACTTCTTAACTATTAGACCATAACAACTAGACGAGACCAATACACTTTGAACACGATGGGATCCCATAGATAGAATACCAAGACCGTAAAGAACTACCGTTGGAGCTAGAAAACTGAGCTTAGGGGGTGATATTTATTTTTCCTAAAAAATAGTAGATAAATAAATATTTAAATTTTTTTAGGGGGAAAAATTTTAAAATTTTAAAAATTTAAAATTTTATATTATTTTAAAAAAATTATGGAGTTGAAGGGGAGCCGCTGCGACTAGCTTCCATTGGCTCCACCTCTTACCGTTAGTAACTTCTTTTTTTCACAAGTTGATAGCTGATATTAAAATATATATATATATATATTTCTAAATATTTTTTAAAGTGCATATTTGAAAGAGAAAAAAATAAATAAATAAAGAAGAAAAGATTATGTCCTAACAAGATTGAAACTTCAAAGAGTTGGCAAAAAGTGAACTATTTTTGCACCATCCCTATCATAAACGCTCCTTTGGACCCAAAAAACTCAGAGCTCAGAACAGAAAGAAAACAACTCACAAAACCCAACATGCCTTACAATCTACCAACTCCATGTATTCAAGGGGTGGTCAGCCAGCTTTCACTCTTCCCTTTCGTTCCCACCGTTGGATTCAATCCGGTCGCTTACGATCAAACCACGTGTCGTGCCCGTTGTCTTGGAACGTGGCCGCTACTCCCTCTATTATTGGTGGTTATATTTTGTTTATGGTGCAGCGGTGTAGCATTATTTTATGACCTACCTTTTGTATCTAACTTTCAATAATACCACTTTTTATGTAGGTCGTAAATTAGTAATTTTTAAAGTGGAGATATTTTAGTTTGATTGATATTATAGTGGCATTTCGGTGATAAATTTATTATTTAAATAATAATAATAATTTAATTTGTATATTTAATCACAATTAAAGTATTTATGTGATCATGTAATTTATGCTGGCTGATCGTCCCTCCTTTCTTAGGTGCATTTGGTCCAAAAATTTTCACTTTTTTGATATTACAAAACTTTGCTTTATTTTCTTTTCTCTCACTTTCTGTCATTTTCTCCCCATTAAGTACCTTATGTTTTATAAAAGCATTAGTTGTGGTTGCATGAAGTTAAACTAAACCCCATGTTTATAAGTGTTGTATGGGGGTAGGGGGTGTAGGGGGCGTAGGGGGTGGGGCACAGCCCTTTCCCTGCAGCTGTTTGGACCTGTAGCAGAAATGCCTATATAAAGAAGTAGGCTGTGTGGAGAGATTTCAAAAACTAGGTAACAAAGAAAGTTTAGGACAGCAGCTTTGGAAGCTTTTTCCTCTGCTCTTTTTTGTTCACAAAGCTTTGTTTGTTTGAAGGCAAGAGAGGAATCCATAAGTTTCTTGCAAATTGTAACTACTCCTCATTTGAAGCTTTTCACAATTACAGCTTGATCACTCTCTAACCCCCATACATAATCTTTTCTTTGTCATTAATCAGCCAGCTAGTCTCATTCCTCTTCCAAATTTTTGTTTGATTCTAGAAAGAGCTTCCTTTTTTGTGATTTTATGCTAAATCTTTGATACCCTTTTAAGCTAGAAGCTTAAACTAACAGCTTTTTTAGTTTTTAAAAAATCTGAAGATTGTTACTTTTTCTTGAAGTCGTTTTCCATAAGAAAGAAACAGAATATGGGTGTAGCAGGAACTTTGGAGTACATTTCAGAGCTGATGAGCAGTGGTCACAAACACAAAAAGAAGAAGAAGCAGTTACAGACAGTAAATCTCAAGGTCAGAATGGACTGTGATGGCTGTGAGCTAAAAGTCAAGAAAGCCTTGTCTTCTTTAAGTGGTATGTGTATATATGTATATGTATATCTTCATCATTTTCCATGTCCCAACTCCCAATCACACCTTAAATTATGTTGTACTTTAACTGAGAGTCAAAATTATGCCGCATTATGAAGTAGGTATTACAATAGAACAAGTGATTAGAAATGAAAGGATGAATTATTGTGTATGATACTATTTTTAAGGGCAACACTACTTCACCCCCTAAAGTTTTACCATTTTAGTATATTATTCAAAAAACAACTTAAAATCATTTTACCTCCTTAATTTACATTTGAATTTAGCAAATTGTCCAATGATATTTTGAGATTAAATTTTTACCAAAATCTTTGCCTATGATACTTTGAATTTACAAAAATCTTTGTCGTATATTTTTATTACTGTCGTTGATAAAGACATGGCAAATAGTGAACAACAGCAGACAAAAATTTCATATTTTTTCAACTTTAATCTAATTATGGGCTGAAGATAAATAATTATGAATATGTGCAGGAGTGAAATCTGTGGAGATAAACAGGAAACAGCAGAAGGTGACAGTAACAGGATATGTAGAGCAAAGC
Organism: Paulownia fortunei; assembly: GCA_019321725.1. Classification (NCBI taxonomy): domain Eukaryota; kingdom Viridiplantae; phylum Streptophyta; class Magnoliopsida; order Lamiales; family Paulowniaceae; genus Paulownia; species Paulownia fortunei. The sequence goes on from CM033110.1 coordinate 1,713,003, forward strand.
AAGGTATTGAAAAAGGCAAAGTCAACAGGGAAGAAGGCAGAGATATGGCCCTATGTGCCATACAACATGGTGGCTCAGCCCTATGCTCCTCAGGCTTATGACAAGAAGGCACCCCCTGGCTTTGTCAGAAAAGTAGACAACCCACCAACAACTGGTACAGTTACCAAATTTGAGGACCCCTACATTGCTATGTTCAGTGATGACAATCCAAATGCCTGCTCTATAATGTAATAAAGCTGATCATTTTAGTACTAATAAATAATTTAGCTGTACCCAGATGATGTCTGTACCTGTTCTAATGTAGACTTTATGTTTAGTTCCCTGTCTTTTGTTTTGTTTGCTAAATTCAGTTGTGGTTTTGGTGGAATGGATGATGTAGTAATGCATGGTTTTGGGCGGTTGAAAGTAATGTAAAGTCTGCTATAATCAAGAAGAGATGTTATGATGCATGATTGTGTACACTTTACTACGGCCAAGATTATACGGGTCGACTGGCCCAGAACTGGTGGATTATTTGCTACAAACCATTATGATCCAACATCTTTTAATGTTAGAGACCAATAATGTTGATGTCATCCAAGAATTTTGTCTAGAATTGGAGGGTATCTGCTGATCCTTATTACAACCAAAGATCAAGATTGAGAATATCAAAGATCATTTCAAGTTGGCTCATTTGAACCAACTAATTGGATGGGATACTCTTGATGGAAAAGCTGGTATAAGACAGATGAACAAGGGTCATCACTAGAGATGTTGGTTTACATAACCTAGTACCCATCTTAGCATTTGTGAGTTCTTGTCTTCAATGAAGGATCGTAATAATGAGATTGGTGGTTAAATCACAAAGATACTAACCAATTGAATCCTAAAAATAGCAAGCATGAAATAGATTTGCAAAGAAATAGTACTCCATAGCTTTTTGTTGTTTCATCTTAGATTCTTTAACTTTTCCTCTTGATTTGGTTCTCAGGGGAAAGGAAGCTTGAGAATTATAGGTCCAGACTCATATTGAGAATTTTTCTACATTTTATCGATAACTTTTTAAAGCAAATTTCATTTGGATCACCGAAAATTTAAATTCTCAAAAAAGGTCTATATTTTCAACTCTCATTAAATTGGGATCAAAATTGATTTTATGCTTCAAACTGCATAACAACCTTTGCATGGACATATTCTACATTCAAAATTTTCTTTAAGAGAAGAACTTTGTAGTTGAATCCTCAAGGCTCCAAAAAGGTAGGGAAAAAAAAAAGCACATGCAAATAAAGCATTCCCCTTTCTCTGTTGGAAGAATATTTGCCCAAAAAAGTAGCAGTTGAAAAAAAGAAGCAAAGAACAATAAGTGGATGCCCACTCCAGGCACCCTAGGGAGATTTCACCTTCCTTTTCCTCTGTGTTTCAAGTTAACTTCTCAATAAATGACTAAGGTTTAGACATATAAACATGCAAAAGAAAAAACTTAATAATGCTAGATAGGATCTTTCAGCTAAAGAAATCACGTCAACGAAATAAGAAATTTCATGCTACCGACTTGAATAGTAAGTGGGTCCATGAGCCAAATTATATAAGATGAAATGAAAAATTTCATGCCACCCACTTGAGTAGTAAGTGAGTCTATGAGCCCTTAAATATGATACAAAATTATGTTATAATAGGATTGTAATTGTTAAATTCCTTATTGCACAAGTTTGAGTGCATGACAATTAGAAGGCCACGTTGGTACAAGTACATTTCGATGAGAGTTATTCATAGAGAGAGCAAGTGCAAACAACTTGTGAGAGACAAATTATGAAGGATGGAAATACATGTGGGTTTATTTCTCTTGAGGCAGGAGTTGGGAGAGTTCTTGATAGCTTTTGAGAGTGATTATACAAGGGATTTCTTTTTTTAAATTTGGTTATTAAACTAAAGTGTGTATCTTATATTGATAAAATTCTCTCATAATAGAAGAATGTAAACTCTTATGGACGTAGACAGATTTGTCGAACTACATAATTCTCTATGTGTATTATTCTTTTTATCTTTTGGATATTATTTTTGTCATCAACTTGTTGATGTGACTTGTTAACTCCTAATAAATTAAATCTCGAGTCTCATTTGCTTCCATTGTGAAGAGATACAAAGAAGAGGGCCAAGTTGTTGCCTCCACATATATCAAACTAGAGTCCATTGGTTTCAATAACCAATGCCAAGCATATGAGCACAAGGTTTTAATGGCAAAGCATGGTAGTTGAGTTCTCTATCTCTTATAATAAACAAATAACAATTTCAATGCAATTCTGTCAAAAACTACTTCGGAAAAACAAATATTATCACCTCATTGTCTTACAAATTGTGTAGTTGCAGATGAACGTTCAAACTAGCACGAAGTTATATATATTAGGTGGATATAATGAAAACTTCAAAAGCTACAAGGTCAAGTGAACCCCGAGTCCCTTATACTCCATAAAACAGTACTGTACATTAATGCCACATTCAAATTGTTGATGTCCTTCTCTTTTAATCAAGGGGGTTTATCAATAACCCTCATTAATATGGAAAAAAGAAAAAAAATAAAAACCAATTCTGGTTTCTAGCTGAGCTGGTGAGCTGCAAGACAAGTGAAGTGATGGGACTCTACCAAGAATTATGTGCTTACAGGTTATTTTACATGAGGAATCCATCATCCTAGTGCTCCGAAATTCCAACCCCAACAAATCCTGCATCAGGAAATTAAGATGACATAATGACATTGCAAGCTCCAGGATGGTAACAATGTCTTTACTGTCTTCATCAAACTTCAATACTCGGGAAAAATCCAAGTCCAGAAATCTTGAGTCCTTTATTATTCAATTCGATCAAAAATATATGCATGTGTCTTTCAATTCAATAAGGGATCGATCTGATCGTCAAAAGGAGAGAAACTTGGATTTTAGCATGCCTTAAAAAGGAAGACAGTCTGCTCTTTCCCAACATCCAGTTCTTTCATTTTTATTTCCATTTCTCCACGTCCATCTTTGAGTTCCTGGTGAATCTGTTCTAAGCTTATTAGCCAAGTCCACTAGAAAATGATTATTGAACAAAAGCGGATGAAAATTTATCGGTCTCATTTTCTTTTTTTTTGGGATGCCCCTAAATAAGATTTCGTTTTCTAATATATTTTTTTTTTTAAAATTATATTTCAACTAAAGTAATAATGTGATATGACTAAGGGTAATAATACAGTTTTTAAACTGTCATCCAAAATTCAGTGACAAGACAGCCACATAATTTTGGGATGGAGGGAGTATTAGATGCGCACATCTATGACAATAAAGAAAGAATCTCCTGTTGGGTCGGTTATTTGTTGGCTTCTTTATCATGCAATTTCAGCATGCCCTCCTTTATATCTACCTAACATGGGATGAAAAAGTACTCTATTCTATGAATCAAGCAACTGAGTTCAGGTCTCTTCGTGCAGGATACCCCGGAAAGTTGATATTTTTGGACGAAAAGTAACCCCTGTTAGTCTGCAAAAAATTGTATTGTCCTTTGCCCAAGCAAAGGTTAAAACATTCTCCAAAGAGTTCACTTTTGACTATGATAAAATATCAACCAGGCACCCTAGTATTCTTATTTCAAGTAGGACCAATGACCAGACAATTAACACAAAAAGAAAATGAGAGAGGATATTGGTGGCTATGGAAATTCAGAAAAAAAAAAACAAAAAACAAAAAACAAAAAAAAAGTACTTTATAATGCTTAGAGTAAAGAGACACTACAGCAGAATATAGGGGTTCATGTCAACGCTTACACGCTGACCACCATGCCTCTGGCAGGCAATATGGCAATTCTTTGGCATACAGAGCTCATTGTCTTATTTTTTCAGTTATTCTAAATCATGAGATTTTTAAGGTCCTCCATTTAAGTTCTCAAAATCCCTTGTTGTGATACCTTGTATTCCTACTGTATTTTGACCCTTGTTAGTTTTGGTTTCAAAAAGGTTTGTACATTCAAATAAACAATAATTCGTGAAATCATGGTGAAGTTTCAGTTAATCTCAAAGCAGCATCATTTGACCCCAGATCAAGCAAGGTGCTGAGGCAATTCTTTACATGATTGCAATATTCTCCAGAAATGAATTTCAAGTGTAAATCAGATTATGACCCTATGTATTGATCTTTTACCTAGATTTCTGCCTATCTTTGCAATTTGATGTTTCCTTTTCAGCGTCAAGACTCCTTTTATATCATCCATCCTGTCATTTTCATGATATGCGACAACTCTTTTCATTAGTTCATACTCTGCATTTATTAGAAGGCTTAACAGGGCTTATGTGGGTTATGAAATAACAAACAATTTCTATCTTGCATTTGGTATTTTCCAATAAACAATGAATATTTAATTGAAATGCTTACCAGGCACTTCTTGTTGAAGGCTTTACGATAAGGTTCGCAGTTGGACAATCATTGAGCAGCTAATTGGAATACCCTTTGTATAACAGTTAAGTAAGAAACGCACTTCTTTTATGCTTATGTTTCTCGAGTTTGTCACTTAATTCCCATACCTCTTCACTTCCTGTTTCCCTTGTAGACATCATCAACAAAACTGACGTCCTATTTGCATTTTCAGGTATGTTGCAGTCCCCTATGCCAGAACATAATGGGATTAGAAATTAGATAATTGCAACAAAGATAAATTCATTCCTCATATTTTTCCAGTTTCTGGGCAGGAAAGAGAACCCACCATCCTCCAAGTGTCCCAAAGTAAGACTAGATATAGCAAGAAGCGGATATCTATCTACATTTCCAGAATTGTTGAAACTGATAATGTAATTCTAGGAATAGGGCTTGAAACAGTTTTGCATAACCAACATAAGTGATAAATGTAGAGAGTTCCTCAAGGAAACATGCCATGCTTTGACATGTGAACAATAGGAGCTAACTACTAGTAACAAAAACATTATGGAACAAAAGTAAATCAAATCTCCAAACTTCAAGGAAATTTAATATTCACAGACATTATTTGCTGGGAGCTAACAATTATGAGTGTCAAACATGTAGAGAAATAGGATTTTCACCTGAAGAGCAGCCAGCTGATTCGGGTTCATATACCAAATATGGAGGGATGTGAAACATTCGTTTTCCACCTAAGTGAAAATGTTCAAATGAATTTCATTAGGAGGGCAGAAAAGCTAACAGAACGCCCCATGGAAGAAGTTGATAAAGAAGCCTGTTTATAATTTGCATCACAACTAACTTGCATTGGCAGTACGCCTCCACCTCCCAAGATGCCTTGAGCCAATCCTTTAATGACCTGGACAGAGAAAACATATATGACTCTGATGAAGACATACATGAGATCAATATAGGTAAACAAAAATGACATCAGAAATTGGCACAAACCAGTAGACAATTAAGGTTTCAATCATTACCTTCTCAATTCTCTTTATAGTGCAATCATGTTATTAGGAGCCTGATAAGACAAACCATTGTTTATGCATGTGCATTACGCCAATAGAAAACAACCAACCTAAGTTGTAATTCAAAACTTTATTTTGAGCCAAGCAACAGCTCCAGAGACTCATTTCTGAGATTATAAGATAAGAATATTCAACTTAGATGCAGGTATAGGTGATCATCTCATCTTGAAATATCCCAAATAACTTGGATGTGATTTAACATCTTCGACTAAAATAACAATGAATATTTACTCCCCATTTAGCCTTTTAACTGGTCAATTTTTAACAATCTAGTCTAATTGTTCAATATTTCATCTCTATTCAAGTGAATTCACATCATTCTCAAGTAATGAAGAATTTAGCTACTTTAGTGGATCTAGCCTTTTTTTTTTTCATCAATTTCATCATGCCGAAAACAAATCAACTAATCATGGTATGCTCAATATACTTCCTCAACAGATAACTAGTTCAAAAAAGTACTTGGCGAATTTTTTTTGTGAATACGAAGAGGATATACTATTAGTGACAGCTTATTCTGATGTTTTAGAATCTCATATTGCAAGTATACTCCAGGCCTCACAACAGCTCTGATTCTTGCTATGCCCCAAGACAATGGTACAAGGCCTCAAAGCATTATCCTATGCCGTAGGCTTGCAGAAACTACATGGGTCCACTCAAAAATTTGGCCCAACATGGAAATCCCAAATTAATCTGAAGTTCACAACTCATAGCTTATACTGAGGAGCGCATTCCCACTTCTTATGGTATTAATGGTTAAGCAAGTAAACAATTTACATTTATGAACAAGTAATTGCGGTTTACATCTCTTGAACTAATACTTCTGCATGCCATCCGCTTTTCTCCCCTTATCTGTATTGTCCTGCTAACTATAGGTATACACGTCACTGCATGTAAATAATGCAAGTGTGAGAAAGAGAAAACTACCTTGCGCATGCCAAAGCGCATAGTAAGCGTCTGGCACGTTTGTAAGTACTGTCAAATACTATCCCATTAGCAAACCTTGCAGTATAGTGGACCTAGATTAGCCAAATAAAAAGTAAGAAAAAGTTTGGCGCTTTGTTGAAAAATTTTAAAATTTATTCTAACCATGTAAGATAGACGAGAAGTTTTTACTTTATACTCTACCACATTTGAGATTTTCCTTATTTTCTTACTCAGTAGCATGAGGGAGAAAAAATTGTTTATCACCCCAAATTTATTTTCAGTATTTTCCTTGCACCACCTCCTGTTACTCATTGGGAGGTTGCAGGCAAGATAAACTGAAACTAATAAGACCTGACGAAGGACCACGAATGTGCACATGAAAAAACAACATAGCAAAAGGAGTATGATCATATGCTTTAATCTATAATGGTTTCTTTCTACTACACAGATGAAAAGTTTAATACTGAAAATGCCACATCTCTGTCATTAAAATACACCACGGCACTCGCTTTGCATTTTAATGTATGCGGCGTATAATAAATAGCAACAATGTTGAATATCACCTTAAACCTAGTATGTGACCCTGGATAGTTCTCCACTAAAAATAAACTGTTCTGGGAATAATAGTTTAAATCACAGCTAAAATTAGACCCCAGAAGCTCATTTTCAAGTTTAGATATGACCCCAGTCTAAATTCTCATACTAATAGAAGTACATGCCCTACTGGTAATAGATGCATTATTAGCTCCAATACGATTATGTTTTTCCCCCATCACACACGAGAAGACATTATACAACAAGTCTTACAACTATCGACCACCTTAACCCTGTGTACGAATTTGTGCTGATTTAAACAGTTACATTAGCTATATGCCAACAATTCAATTTTTGTTTCCTCCTCTGCTTTTTTTTTTAATTCCCAATTGTAGATAGAGATTATGGAGGATTCTGGCTTCAAGAATGCCTAATTTTCAGCACAAAGCCGACGCATTGGTTTTATGTTTCCTTGTTGATTGGTATATTGATGGAGCTTACTCTTAGTAGTTGATCTGCTTAAAAGATATTCATCCAGAAATTTTTTTGATAAAAACAATCATGAATAAATGAAAATAAATATCAGTTACTATAGAAAATGGAGGGTGTGCTTCTTCAACTTTTTAATACTGGAGGAAGAAATCAACCAAACTACGCCATTATCGCGGTAATCCATAAAAAGTAAATAAAGAATTCTCATGCAAGATTAGGACATTAATCAGAATCATCTTGAACTTAATTGCATAGAGCAGACAACATTCAAGAAAATGATCTCATTTTTCTTATATACACTACTAGATTTCATGAACATAGATGATGCCCATTTAATCTAAATTATTTGACTTTAATATGCAGAAAATTTGATTGTGTGATTAGGGTAACAAATTAAAGCTGATCAGCAATCCAGTTCCCACTCAGGAAATGTTCAAAAACCATGGAAGATTATTCAATGACACTCCACAAATAAGAAAACTCACATTAAGCAAAAGGAACCTCCTCTCCAGACCCAGCAGCCACATCGCAGTAGCCAAGCCCAGAACGCACAAAATTGAGCTCACACGACGGCTCGGAAACGGTGGCGTAGTACTCCGTCCGTGTGGCATCAGCCTCCAAACGGGTGGCGGCAGCCACCGCTGAAGCCGCCAGAAGCCCCGCAGCAAATCCCATTATTTGCTTCTTGATGCTGGTAGCAGGAATACTAATACTAGAGCATGAAGCACCGGCTTTGAAAGCTTGGAGGGGGTGAGGTTTCAGTGTTAAGGGAGTTAACTGGGAGGCTGCCGCCATTTTTGTTTCATGTTGGTGGTTTTTGTAACTGAAATTTGGAAATGGAAATGGATTGTTTTTTTTATATCTTGTGGGCTGTGTGGCATTTTATGGGATAATGGATTTTGTCAAGAGAATTGGATCCAGGAATCAGTCATCACCGATTTATAATTTGATCGATTGAACTATCCAATCCTATTTTAAAAATATTATATATAAATTATTATATTTGATGTGGAATTATAATATCTCATAGGTTTAGTAAATTTAAGGAATTATTATTATTATTATTATTATTATTTTGAATGGCATTAATTCTACATTGAATTAGACGTGAAATATATTAACTTGAAAAACATTGCTTAAACTCTTAAAAACTATTTAAAATAATTATCACTATATTCGATTGATTGGTTCATTAATTTCTAGAGATAAATATTTGTATCTACATTTTCTTAAATTCAATTTAATAAGACATTTTTTTACTATATGTTTTGTTGATTCATTCAAGTAGAATAGACTTCTCTTTTATTGTTAAGTTCTTTTCAATTCGTTGTCGCAATTTTTCATTTATCTATCCAAACAATTTACATAGATAAAAAATATATGATATAAAATCACAGAGCTCGAGCACTGTATCTCTTTTTCTTCAAATTATATACGGTCAATTTCTAGTACGATTACATAGTAATGTCGGAGTGAATTTCGTGAAATTGAACCACCATTGTTAAACCAACCTCTCCACTCTTCATGCTGTGGTGATAAGTTGTTATTACCAACAAACTTGTCCAACCATGACCTCTTCTTCATACCAACCTTTCATCCCCCTAACTATACATATGCCATTTTCACAGCTTATTTCTCCCCTTTGCCAACCTCATTTCACCCTCTAACCACCCTCCCCCCCCCCCCCCCCCCCCCAAAACCTCTCCAATTCCCCAAACCATACTTTGAATCTATGAAATTCTTGCTCATGTTATAGATAAACATACATCAAATCAAAAAATGGGACGAAGTAAGCTTCCAATCAAGAAAATAGAGAACACCACTAATCTTCAGGTTACATTCTCCAAACGCAGATATGGTCTCATCAAGAAGGCTTATGAAATAGCAGTTCTGTGCGACATTGATTTGACTTTGATTATGCTCTCTCCTTCTGGTCGTCTCAGCCATTTCTCTGGTAGGAAAAGGTAATATTCAAAGAGGCCAGATATCCATTTTGGAAAATATATATCTTGAGTTTTTTTTTTTTTTTTTTTATAACAAGAAAATTTTGATAATTATTTTTATGTACTTATTCGAATATTTGATTGATTAATCATTGCTCGTGTAATGGTGACAGAGTCGAAGATGTGATTTACCGTTATATTAACCTCTCTGACCGTGATAGAGGAGGGTAACCTTTCTTGTTATCATTGTATTTTCGTCTCAACTCTTTCTTGTACTTTTAACTTACTCGATTTTATTTTGTTGGTTTGCCGATGTATTTTTTGTAAAATGCAGGATTATCCCTAATAGAGAGGTAAGTTTAACTTGACATACATCAAATGATACACTAGTCTTTTGTGGTACCTATATATAATAATATGATATTATATTCGATGAGATGTACTGAATATACATTTTACTACATGTTTTACACACAGTTACATATATGTGCGTGTGAATTTATATGAATATATGATAAAATGTACACTCGATATACACCATTGAGTGTAGCCTTTATAAGAATATGATACTCGTTGACGCATTGATGCAGCAAATAATGAGCACTTTAATGAAAATCAAAGCTGAAAAGGATCTTGCTATGCAAAGGTCTGTCTGTCAAATATTTCTTTCTTGTTAATTTACATTTTTTTTAAGATTTTTTTTTATTTGGATAATAATATTTAATCATTTGGATCAGTCCTGCAACACCTGGCTCTGATACTGAGGTAAAAAGATTGTTCTATAATCTTTTAAACAGAGAAGATTTTACTTAGCAAACTCAGATTTTATCACCACAACACAAATAATTTTTTTTTTTTTTTTTTTCCAGGAAATACAGAAAGAGATTCTTGATTTGCAACATCAACTTGAGAGTGCTGAAGAACAGCTTAGGTACTCAGCCAAGCTTGAGCCAAATTTGCCAAATCCATTAGAGAAACAAATAACAACAAAAATAAGAAAATAATCATAATATTAACGACAATACTTTTATGTTCCAATGATACTTTTTTTCTCTTTGTTCGTTCAAAGGGTGTTTGAACCAGATTCAGACAAGTTTACATCTCTAGAAGAATTTCAATCATGCGAAGTGCGACTTGTGGAGGCACTGCGCCGTGTAACACAAAGAAAGGTAAGACAACACTCAAGACACTTACGCTTTATATTTGTTTGGTTTAAGGATTTTGATAAGGAAAAAGAATTTAAAAAAAAAAAATAGAATTAAAGAAATACAAAATCTTAAGTCTGTTTGCTTGTTTAAGGAAAACAGTAAGGAAACGACGGGGGAGAAGGGAGTGATGAATGTGTTAAAGAAGGAGAGAGAATGCACTATATTTCCCTCAAATTTTATTTCATTTTAATATTTTCGTTAGAAACCAAACAAACGAAATTATTTTTCCTAGCATATTTTTTTATTTTCCTTGCTAAAATTCTTGTACCAAATATAGCATTAGTTTCTTGGCTTCATTTTCTTGTATTCTTCCCTAATTGAATTGTAAATGCTAATTGAAAAAAAAATAAAATTCTCATCTTAACCCCCATTTTTGCCACTACTTAATTTTAATTTCAGAGAATCCTCCTAAGCAAAGTGGGACAACAATCAAGTTATCAAGACACCATACAGGTAACAAATAAAATACACGCATTTCTTATTTTCTTGTTGTAATATTTGGACTTTACATTAGAGGAATGATTTATGGTTGTCTTTTACTGCATGATTTATTCGATAAAACAATATAATTAACGTGTTCTTTTTCTTCATTTATTTACAAAAGCAAATAAATACAGTGGTCCAATACATCACTGAAGCACAAGCACACGGAGCAGAACCCTTACTCGAGAACGATGATGATCATGGAATTGAGTTAAGCAATGTGGATCATATGAATTTTGGATCTGATGCATGTTCTGCTACTCTAAGGTGTGGACATCTTTCGTTTTAATTTTGGGTTTTATAGAAATTTATAAACATAAATTTGTGAAATAAATGCGAGTAGTTAGCATATCATAAAAGAAAATGTTTTGCATAAAACAAGATTTATTGTATCTTCAGGTTTATTAAATTAGTCGTCATCTTGATACTTTACATAACCCGAGAGGCAACTTATTATTTTTTTTTTTTTTTGTGTATATATATATATATATATATATCAACCCACTAAAGTCGATTAATTGCAGGTTATCATTGTATATATGGTTCGGATCCCTGATAAACTACTACTTTTTTTCTATAGAGTTTTCTTTATTCATCTTAGTTTAGTGTGTTAATTTACATTGAGACATTTATATGAAGATTGAAGCTTCATAATGAAACATATCTAACCAATTTAAGACCCAAAAAAATGGAAGATACTTTGAAGTTAAATTTGCTATACAACATAAATCATATTCTAGCAAGAAAATATGAACGATCGTTGTTATAACAGTTTTCTCCCCAACCTTACATATATATCTTCTAAAATTATATTCCTATGAGTATCTTTGTCCAATAATTGTGCAATTATGATAATATAAGAAGAGAAATACTATATATGGTACTAATGAAACTCATTTCATTTTAATTCACATTAAATTAGCAATATCTTCAAAATGTGCAAACATGCCAGCATTTTTGTGAACTTATTATTACGCTAGAAACTACTTGTCACCATCAGTTAAATAGTAGAACAAATTTAAACTTTACTTCAAACTATATATATTATATAAAACAATTATGATAGCTATTTTGTGGAACCATTCAAAGATATCATTGGAAAAAATACATTTTATAACGTAGCTATAAATAAAATAATTTGTTATAAGGTCTACATTTTCTTTCTTCATTGGTAAGTCGTTTATTTGATTCTAAAGTTTGCACCAAGATAATTTTGTAGAATTAGGTAAGTTTATAATTTTTTTGTTGACCATAGTCTTCAATTAAGTTGTATTTGTTGTTTGTATCAATCTGAATTATTGCTCACTTCAAATTTTAGGAAGCGTTCGTCACCAACAGTTTATGAATCCGTATCCCAAACAAGTGGAAATGAGAATGCTCAAACTGCCGATGGATGTCAAAGCAGCCACCCAAACGACGATGGCTATCAACAATTCCATTCCTCAAAAGATATCTATACTTCTTTTCTGCCACCAGAAAGTTCAAGTTCTTTTGCCAAGGTTCTCATTATTTTCTGATATCTAATGCTTGTTTATGTACAATAAGTTACTTATTACACCATAAGTATTATCACTGACTAGATATAATGTCTGAATCATGCATGGTAAGAAAATGGTATACCTATAAGCAATTCTAAATCAGGGTGATAACTAGAATTTTTTTTCTATTTAGTATTATAGTTTAAATTGCTTAATTCGAAAAAGATAGCACCAGAGAAGAAAATGAGAGGATGAACATTTATGTTATGATTGGATATTGGGTTTTAATGAGGAAAATACCTAGGGAAACCTCATTCGAAATAATAGAATTTTGTGATACTTTTTAATATTTTTCTTTTTTTTCGATGTGGTATCAACTCGATTCTTTGATTCCCAAATTGGATGTTAATTATAGAATGGATCAATGCCTGCATTACATCAAGTCGTTAGGAGCGCCGTAATTATTTCAATAAAAAACTTTTTGATGCTCAAGTCAGAAACATAAAGAGAAGGATAATGTGAGAGAGCAAATGATTTAAATCAACAGAAATAATATAAATGAATTATGTACCGTACTTAGCGAAGCCTGAATGAACACCCACATCCTTCTCTTCTCCCTTTTGTGGCTATCGAACCTGAACCCATTGAAAGGGTGAAAGTGAAAAGTGGTTAAATGAGGTATTTATAATATTCTTGAGAAGGGTTATTATTTAGTGTTAGATGGTGCATGGATCATATGAGCCCTATGAGCTTGTTGGATTTTCTTAAAATTATTTATTTATTTATTTATTTGACCTTGCACTATTAGGACATGTCTCATCATTAATTAAGATCCAGAGGTCCAAACACAGGCTTAGGGGCCATCTGAGACAATGCGCATGATGGATATAAAAATAATAACAGAACCATGAACATTAGCATATTCTAGTACATATCATATCATTATTTGCATTACTACATAGATTCATGCTAAGTTATAATCTTTACAATGTCTGTCTTAAATCAAAATAATGAGCTTTGAACCAAGATCACCACGAGATGATTGAATTCACAACTTTTATAATTGTGAATTATTACGTAGCTTTTTCATCCAAATTAAATTTGCATCAATTCAAAATTTCATTCTTCACAAATAAATATTATGTTAGGTATAATATGATGCATGTTTTGCACTTGTGCAGGGTGTAATGGAGGGCCCAACAGGAGTCCTTACTACACTAGACCAAGAAGCCATGTTCTTAGCATCACAAAGCCACCAACTGCCATCAAGTGAACTTCATCTATAAGTTGATTCTTGTTGAGCCCAATAGAAAAGTAGTACATACAATTATCTAAATACATACTATTCTTATTTAGGTTTAATTTTCACACATGATTGGGATTGTTTCAATGTTTTTCCATGCAACCATAATGACTATGCATACTGTTGTATTGAGAAAAATGCTTCTGCAATTTGGTTAACAAGTGTAGTTCTTCAATTTTAATCGCCTTTTTTTTTGTTACTATTGCAATTAATTGAGCAAATACAGTTGAGTCGAATTACATTATATCTGGTTGAGAACGATTATATGAAATGATATATTAAATACATTATCCGTAGCTACTTTCAATTGTGTTTTTTCCCTTGTAGTGAATGAGAGGATCAAAGGGTTGTTTGAGTACTGAGTTTTTGCAACTTCTTTAGACATGACCACATTTTTTGTTTATGCTTTGTAAATAAGGTGGGTATTATTTTTGAGATAAGATGAGGTCATATCTATCTTTGCTTTTTTTTTTTTATGTTAAAAGTATTATTGGAATAATTATTAATTGGACTAAGCAAAATGAATGTATTATGCCACTAGACAGAAGAAAAAAGGGAAAAACAAGGAAAAAGAAATACATACATACATGTGCACGGTCTTATGAGAAATACGTGTCTTAGAATGTGGAGCAGTAAAATTACACTGTATGAGAATTTATGATTAAAAAGTAGTCATTTCACAATTTTTTCCTTTTTTCTAATAACAAGACCAAAATGAAAGAAACTACTTTAAAGTAATTTATGTAAAATGCTAGTGAGGATAAAAATATTTATATGTGTATATGTCCATATATATGTGTGTATGTGTGTATATGAGTGTGTGTGTCTGTATTTCCTCTTCTTTATATCCATTCATTGAAACAAACAAAATTATGATGGTAATGAAATAAATCGATGATTATATCATCATTTGAACAATGCACTGTTTGTTAAATTAAAAAGATAAATTATTTTTAATTTGGCCCTTTTGTTGTCTAACTATGAAAGTGCATATTCATTGCATATGAACGTCAAATAATACACTTCTCAATAAAAATGATAAATTTTCTTAATCCAATAAGAAAAATAAAGGAAGGAGTTGTTGAATATAAATTCTTGAATAGATCAAGTCAATTTTAAAATGGTTTAAGCAAAAAGCAAATTTACTTGAAAAAAATCCAAAATTGCTTCAATCATATGTAACTTTATATATCTAAAACCAAAGGCAATAAAACCAAAACTTTGAAATTAACAATAAAAGAAACTTAATTATCTTGACCCAAAATATTAAATCAGTTGGGAAAATTAGCTACCCGTAGAAGCACTAATACTTAACAAGTTAATGATAAATGGCAAAATGCTGAAACTAAGTATAAATTAAATAAAAATTACTATGATGATAAAATTTATTGGAATATGTAAATGAGATTATTGTCTAATTAGAGTTTGTTTCATGACTCCTCTAGTGCTTTCTTTTGGTTATTTTATAATATTGATTGCACATGTTACATGAAATCAATAGCTAGTCCAACCATAGTTTCTATTTTAGTTTATTTAGCTCCTTAGAAGACCTACTTTCTATCATAAAAGAATAATATTTTAATTTATTCTGACTAGATTTTTTTTTTAACTATAGTAAAAGAATAATATTTTTCAATATCACTAGTTCTGTTTAATCATCATTTAGTAAAAATAATATTTTTGCCAAACCTCTCCACAAACATAACAATATTCATAAGCTCATCAGGTGTCAAACTTATTAACAAACATGACGACGCTCATAAGTTCAATATGTGTCAATTTTCAATTGTTGAGACCTACCTTTTGAACTTCATAATTCCCATAAATCAAGAAAATAATCAAAGAAGTGAATGTCTTTTGACAATAACTATAGCAACAATTTGTTTGTACTCTATAATAATTTGTTTGTTCTCTATAGTACACATGGCCACAGCATGAGCCAATTGCAAATCTTTGTTGTGTTTGTCATCTCCTGGTAGCATTCTCTTCCATAAACCAGCCTCTAAGTCCTCAACCAAAATAGGGGGTTAATTTTTCAATGTTTAGAATCATATTGTAACAACTAGTAGTCTATAAGTATATATAAATTGTAACAAGCTATATTTGGGGGCATACGGTGATTCTTTCTCCATATGGGTTGTTAATTGACCTACTAAAATATCACCGATCTCCACTCAAGATCCGAACATCACAAGTCCATTATATCACAGGTATCCATAATGACAATGAAATATTTAACAAAACTTCTATTTTTGATATTCGACATGATAATGATTTAAAAAATAAAATTTAGTTTGTGCCATGATATCATCTTAGTATCACACATATCGCATCAACAAAGTTGGATATCTGTAAATTCTTTCAATAAAAGTGACAAGTATATTGCAATCTAGTATGCGTGATGTTCCAATGGATAAAATCGGCTTTAAAGAAATTTTTTAATAATGGGAAAATGTCTTTATGCCAAAAAAAGAAAATCTTCATTCTATGCTCTTTACTTGGAAAAATTTCCCAAGTTAAAATTCTCATCAAGAAGCAAGTCCTCCCACTCCCATAAATTGCTCTTCTGAATCTTCGATGCCCACAATGTGTTGTCTCCAAAAGTATCCTATATGCATGACAAAGAAAACAAGAATGCAATAAATTTTTTGGATATATCTTGAACTGCAGATAGAAGAGAAGAAAATGTCAACACAATATTAAATCACTAACTAGAAAATGTGCTTGCCTCTGAAGGGCTTTATCTTTTAAGAATTATATTATCATTAACTAAAGTTTTTTCTCTTTTGTTTAATGATTTTCTGCAAATAGGTTGTCGGCATACTTGATAAATGGGTTTGAGTAGAACTTGTCCCCTACTCAAGAGGCATTAATGAACGGAAAAAAGACTAGTAATTATTAACAATTTCTTACAATATTACCTCTTGTTGCGGATTATCAAATGGTGTATCTTGGGATACTTCCTTTTGTGGATGAACTTGATATGGAACCTCTGATTGATCACTTGTATGAATTTTATTACAGCTAACTCTGTAAGAATCTTCCTCATCAGCATTATCATTGCTCATGTTATTACCATAATCCATGTTAACTTGGCCTATTTCTTCTCCCTCAATGTTGGTGAACTGGCTGAAGTTCAAAGTTCCGTATTGCAAGCTAGTTTCCATCTTGTCATATTGAGGAGCATTAGTTGTCACTATTGTGGTAGATGTGAATCTATCAAAAATAACATGAATAGTGCATGGTGGCAAAATATTAGTAAAAGTACTTGATAGAAACGGAACGTCTAATTGTCCCTCTTGAGCAAATTAAGAGAGAATATGAAATTCAAATTATTTAAAGTTTACCTTGGAGGTTGGGTGGTGCATAAGCTCGGGGTGGAGTTGTGAATTGCATTTGAAAAAGTCGCCTATGTGAAGATTTTGAGCTCTTTTTTAGGTATCATGACTTCAAAAAATTATCCTTATCTGTAAATTCTAAACTTAATATGTATACATACCGAGGAGAAATTATTCCAGGCATTAACATTATTTTGTCCGGGGAAGTTGAGTAAGGCTTGATCCACCACAAATGGTTGCTGCAACAAAATTGTCGATTCTTTGTTAAGGAGTAATTGCAAATAAGTTCTTGGAATTTCATAATGTAGTTAAAATATTTGTACCTGTTGTGGAATTTGGGATGGGGGAATTTGAGCATATGATGTAACCACAATTCCTGAATTAAGGATCATCGAAGAATGTGGGATCGAAAAATTGTATTTATTTGATGAGATGGGAAGGTTTGATATATTTGATGGCCCTGGATTCATATTTGGCGTGCATTTTGTTTGATCAAATAAGTCTTGAAATATGTTGTCGCGAACTCTGGCACTATAAAGAAAACCATTCAAATTAGTATCTATTTGAATTTTTAGATATAGATTAAACCATGTATCTTTGTCCTAACATTCACGTGAAAGTAATATTATATATTATTTACTTTTTATATCTGATCTTGATGTAAATATAATAAAAAAATAGAGCGGGACACTCAACAAGTAGGTAAATAAAAATAACATAGCAGAATTTCACCTGTATGGACTTATCCAAGGATCAAGTTGCATCAGAATCTGTCCGGTGGTAGGGTTTTGTGTGGTTAAAGTGAGTTCATTCTCATTGAAATGTGAGGAAAATGGAATGCCGTCTTGGTTCTCCAACTCCATCCGATCCATCTAATTAAAATCTAAGTACATTACTATGATAAAAACAATTGCATATTACGCAAATTTTTCATATAAATATATTGTCCTTACTTGAAAATTTGGTTGCGTATATGATGTTGACAAATTACTGAATAATGTACTCTAAATAACAAAAGAGTATTAGCAATTGTTAAAAGTTGATAAAAGAATACAAGATCAATACTTTTTCCACCCATAATTAAATAAAGATTATCAACACTAACTTTTCTAGCTATGACTCTTTCTAAAGAATGGTTTATGTTTCTCTCACACCAAGATAATTGGTGCAAAGAAGATTCTTGCTCTGGATCTAGTTCATAATCCCTACACATTGAAAAGAAATATATAGTTAAAAATTTCACCTCAAACAATTTCGGGCTAGAAATTTAAGCAAAGATTCAACATACAAAAACATTACCGGAGATCTGCCTCTAAAATTTGCAACTCTAGGCCACTCTTTTTAATTTGCAATTCAAGATTCTGATGAGACATAATAAAAACTAACCAAATTAAAAAAAAAATCACAATTTTTGTAAACAAGGGTTAACAATATCATATAGAGAAATAACGAAGATATACTTACCTCAATTCTTGTATCCATGCATTCCAAAAATCAAACGGAATAGTAGAATTCAATATGCACCGCAATCAAATTATTATAGTCAGATAATGAATCAACTTTGTATTAAAGAAAAAAGATATAATATTATATTAAACAACAAAATCTAAACATCGAGACACCAAAAATTTAGTACAAAGAAGGGATAACTAAAGGATTTGTATAGAACTAATAAAAAAGAGCAGATGCGGATGTCTCATAATGTTCTTATATTGTATTAGTGAAGAATCTTTAGTAATCCACATTATTCAAGATCGATTATAGTGACGTGTACGAGAAAAGGGATTGCTATTGGTTGATGTAACATAGTAAAAAAAATCTTTATAAAGTCAAAAAGTAGAAAGTAAGGATTTTGTTATTTATATCACCTAAAGAGATATACATTATTATGCATGTGAAATTGGAGAGCTTTATATTTAAGAAAAGAGCAAAAGCAAAATTGTTGATAACTACATTTTGCACAAAACCAACATTCTGATTTTTGACCTATTATACAATGGCCATAACAATGTATGGGAGATGATAATCTAAGTTGATCATGTATTCCTTGTAAAGAGCAATATCATTTGAAGAGTATCTGGATGGGTAATGGTGAAAATGCATATATATTGAATTATATTGAATTACGGATTAAGCGCTACCTATTTTACATTGTATTGTAATAATTTCTTCAAAACAATATCTTTTCCACAATATGATACTTCTATAGGACTTTAAGTTCTCACTAATGATATGTCAATTTACACCAGAGCTACCTATGAGGTACAAAATATTTTAAGTAGTTAAGTATACAATATGTGTATGTATTATTACATTTCTTGTAAAAGTGAGAGTATCTTCCTTTATCATGAAGTTGGATAGTGGAGAATGCTATGAATGAACTATCTTTTATAACAATAATATTGTTAATGATAATGAATGAAAATATTTATCCTATGCCACTATGGTATATTTTATAGGATCTTGAAAATACGATAAATAATTGACAACTATTGACAAAAACGAAGAATCTAATATATTGATAGGACTGTGAAAGTACGACAAACTAATGATAATTATTTAATAAAAAGGAACATCCAAATATATTGGTAGGATGTTAAAAGTACAACAAATTTAATGAAGTACGACAAATTTAATGATATCAGGTTGAAAAGGAAATATTTTGAGGTATCAAGTTGGATTCAAATTCTAACTTATCTAATTTTATGAGTGAAATTTTTTGTATCTTGACATTTGGTCATAGAAAAATAATCTATCATTCCTATACTAGAAAAGAAAGAAGAATTAAGACCTAATGTTTTTGATAAACATATTAATGATGATAGTAACTCTTACAGAATAAAATCTATAAACAATGGAATATTTTGGTATTGGATCGAATTAAAAACACATATAAAATCACCATATATAGTTACACAAAAAGTGATATTTTGGCGTATTCGAAGATATTAGACATAGATATTCTATTAAATTGAGTTTTTTTTAACATGTGAAACATACAATTTGTTGGTATATTTATCATTACATTTGTTGAAATGAAAACAAAGACCACATTCTCTGCCTTTAGCAAAAATAAAACAAATGGACAAACAAACATCTAAAAAAAGCTTAGTTTTAATAAATCTTTAATGTAATACTAGCCTTCTCTTTTCACCTTAAACACACAAAACTTCTGTTTATTTATTTATTTATTTTTCATCTTGCTAACTCATGTAAGTTTGACATCTTATGTTTTAACTGCTAACATTTATTTTTAAAAGAATAATTGCACATACATAATAATTTTTTGATTTTATTCAAAATGAAAGAGCATCAATAGATATATAAAACACAACAGACACATCCAAATTCAAATGTGAACACACACACACACACCTATATATATATATATAGAGAGAGAGAGAGAGAGAGAGTTACTGCTTGTCCAAAAATTGTAACTTGTTGATATCACTCTTAATGTGATCGAGATGCCGCAACTTCTCCATTTTGTTCTTCATGCAGATAATATAACACAAATTAAGTGAATTTTGTTCTGTTTTGATCTTTATCTATATTAGACAATGGAAGTGAAAAAAATATTTTTGTATCGAAATAAAAGTATATTTGTATCAAAATATGCTACCAGAAACTCTTGCATAGTAAAACATACCTGAACATTACTTATGTGACTGCATCTCACCAACCACACCAAAAGGGTAGATAAAATCATAGACAAAAGAAATAGCTAAAAATAAGTACTTAAAATGATTAAAAAAATTGTGAAATTTTAATTAGAAAACTCATCCCAATTACTTCAATCTACATTCTGCTGGTAAATTGACATAGCGATGAAGCACATCTTCAATCCTGTGAAAGGACATAAAATTGAAAAGCTCTTTAAATTAGTTTATATTTAGTTTAAACATATTGCAAATCAACTAGTTGTAGCAAAAATTGTTTAAATTCTTTTAAAATAGAAAAGTAACCTTCTTTGGTTGCAGAACTTGCTAACTCGGCCAGAAGGAGAAAATGCAACGAATGCAACATCTACATCACAGCAAACTGCGATTTCATTAGCCTTTTTTATGAGGCTACTACGCCGCTTTGAAAATGTCACTTGACATTTTGTTACATCGTCTATCTTTTTCATGTCGATTTTCCGACCCATCTTATTCTATAAATTGTTTGTTTGTTGATTTCAAATGTTTGAATAGTGAATACAAGGACAAAGGGTTGCACCCAAAGAGCCTATTTATAAGCCTTGAAAACTTTGTGAGGTAAATTAATGTGAAATCACAAAGATTATTAGTTTTTTTTTTTTTCCCTATGACGCACTCATGAGCTATACATGCCTCTACATTGATTATCAGCTTATTGAGAATCTGAGTTTCTAATTAACGTAAAGTGAAAGCAATCACTACCATTGCCATGTGTTCCCACAATCCAAGGTATCATACTAAAACCTCTTAGTCATGTTTGGCAAAGGTTAAATTATTGCACTAGGACTATTACAATTGATTATCACAATAAGTTGATGTTATAACATTTAAGTGGTAACACAAATTGGTAAAAATTCTTGAGAAATTATAGGTATAATGAAATATTTATCTAAACCTCTATCTCGACGATATATTTAATATTTTAATTTTCAAGAAGTCAATGTAATCTACCTTTTCTTTTTTAATTTGCATTTCATGTAAAAAAACTATTTAGATTTTATTTATTCATCCAATATTGTCGCTTTACGATACATCTATATCTGTGCACATATGCAATAAGTGACTTGCTATCCACTGTAATACATTTTATGAGATATTTTTACTTACTTACTTTTTAAATATGGTTGAAGTACGAGGTAAATTAAAAAAGAATTGACAAGGGAAAATTTTTTTTAACTAGTTTATATAAGCTGTAAAATTTGTTTTGTGTCAAACAGGACTTTGACAAAAGTCTTTGAGCAATAATTGAGGCAGTTATGCAAATCCAGTGTTGCTGATTCTATAGCTCTTGGGATAGAAAGATAATATGATTTCACTTATGACACCTGTTTTGTTGCATGCAACATTTGTGATGCATTTTCAGAAAATTGGAAGAAATTTTTTTTGAAACCCTTGTCAGAAATGCAGAAAGTGGAATCATTACAATGACCATAGCTTAGGCCACATTGTAATGGGGATAAGCTTAGAGTAAATTGTTGTAGATATTGGGATAGACTTTATCTTCTTCTTTATGTTTCTCTTTATTTCTTCACATTTGAAGCTTCTTGTGTTTGTATGGTACAAAGAAAAGTGAAAGTACAGAAGTTGTTTGGTACAAAGAGAAGTGGAAGTACAGGAAGAAAGGAGTGGAAAATGGAAGGTTAAAAAGCATTAAACCCTTGAAGCAATTATAATGTTATGTTTGGATCTCGGATTTTGGTGAGGAAAAGAAAATGATATGGAAGAGTATAAAAATAAAACACGAAATACTATTATTTCAAGTTAGAAAACCTTTTTTTCAACATTTTTTTCTTAGTAAAATCCAAGGAACAATTAAACATAGCTCAGGAGAACATTTCCTCTCTTGTTAGAAGAATTTTTTTTAATTTATTTTTGGTGAAATTCACACACAAGATGCCTATTTAAGCTTTTATTTTGTTTTTTTCAATCATGGAGAAATGATTTTTGACCTGCAACTTGGAGGATAAAAGTAAATGACTTGTTGAAATTATAAATGACTAATATTTTCTATCTAAAATCTCTTAACTTAAACAGAAGGTCGTTTTGATATTTCAATTTTATGATGTTAGAAAATAAGCCCTATTAAATAAGTCTTGATTTGATATTGCAACAAAAAAATAAGGATGACAATGGGTCTAGGCAAAACCCGAAACTGCCCTATACCCTCCCAGCTTGGGGCGGGTTTTGAAAACACAAGTTGGTTTGGAGTGGCTAAACTCCATCCGTTTTTAATATCGCTCACATTTTTTTTACTTGTTACTTATATGTATTTATGTGATGTACATTTATATTTATAAAATAATATGTATATTAAATATATACTTACATATACAATATAAATATAATACTCTTATAAAGTAAAATAATAATATTAAATTATTAAGTAGTTTATATGCTTTAAACATATATAAAGTAACAAATATATTTTAAATTTTTAGTTTTTTTAAAAAAACTAAAATATGGAAACAAAAATTTGTAAATAATTAGTTCTTTGTTAACAATATTATTTTCTTATATTTAGAAAGTTATGATAATATTATATTTAAAAATACTTTCATACATTTTTAAAATTATAAAATTAATTTAGCAGTCTAAGTGGTTGAGTCTTGGGTTCAAGGTTGGTTGTGAACTGGGTTCAAAAACTTTTAACAGATCGACTTTCAAGTTTTATCATCCCCACCCAAATGTTATGATCCCATGGATGAGAAGTTTTGCCAAAGATAATTTGTAATTACCCTACCCATTTTTTCTCCAAGACTTTGACACCATCCACCCATCCGTTCCATTCCAGCAACCCTAGACCCATACCCTACCCCCGAGCACCGTCGCAGACCCACCCCCAAAATCATGACGTCAAACACCTCTACCCCAGCACCCCTATTATAGTGGATGAGAAAGAAATGTTAAGAAAAAAAAAACGTATAAAAACTGGACAGTAGATTTTTTTTTAATACATCTATTAGTTGTGTAAATTTCTTATATGATTTACTGCCTATAAATTTCATATGAGATTCACAGGTTGATTTTCGGTGTAGAAATAATAGAACTAAAAGATTTCTTCCTATAGAGGGGTATAATGTCTATTTTAGTGCAAAAATTAATCAAATTAGAAATCTTTAATGATTGTGGTACGTATGCGCGCAGACTTTTCAATTCAATGAGAAAGTTTTTTTAGACTAGGTTTAAAACATACAATGCATTTTTCACATAAACACAAAAGAGTTTTGTGCATTTTACTGTTTCGAACTTCTATAAATTGCATAAGATTTTGCACAACGCGGGCAAAAAGACTTTTATAAATTGCACAATTTCTTTTCCGATTCATAAAAAGAAATAAATAATTTTGAGCCGCATTTATTAAAAAAAAGTTATGTTGTACGAGTAATTTTGTGTCGTACTTAATTAAAAAAAACTATATCAAATTAGAATTATAAAATATAGACAAATGTGATTATTAAGCCCAAACTCAAACATAAACTCCTTTGTCCATCAAAATAATGAATCTAGTCTAGTTTGACGTGATACAAAATTTTAAATGAAAGTTGGAAAATATAATATATATGTAATGTTATATTATTATCCTTAAAAAATAATGATTAAAAGTCAGTAGTCTAACATCATTATTTTAAGTGAGGCGATAAGTATTCGAAAAAAGGAATTTGAGTTTTAGAAAATTTGATATTATTTTAAAACCTTTCAAAAAAAAATATAATAACGAGAACAATAAATTTGACATAATATAAAAAAATGGAATGTTCATTCCCTGATATTTTACCTATTCTTGAAATGAGTTATGTTTGTTAGTCCTATGGTCTGTGGCAGCCTTTGGTATCACCACAGCCCATGATAGATGTAGGCAACTTTCCCACTCTTTCAACACCTTCTTCAAAAACTACCCTTATTCCCTTATAGAAATGCGATTGTGTGTGACAATGAAATGCCCAAACACCCGGATTGTCGGCCCGGAATCTCAATGAGGTCCATCCATATGAATTAACTGTTAGAATAGTGTCTGGCGTGCCAATTGTTCTGACCGTTTTATACTCTTGCGAATCATTTTTATTTATATTAATATCATTTAAATGGTAATCTTTATCTTAAATTCATTATAAGAATTAGATAAAGTTCTTAGATCACACATAGTTATGGGGCATGGTTGCGCATATGATGGTGATCGTGGAATATGCCTCTAAGGCTGTGATCTTAAAACGTTCCAAGTTAAGGATTAATGAGATGAGACATCATTGATCCCGTTGAAACTTGCGCATACGATGCAGGCTCGAAAGGAGGATGCCTCGTTCCATAGGTATTGGTGTGGAGACACTAGTGCATGTATGCGGGTGCTTGTTGGGAACAAGTACACTGAACAACCCCACCTGAAAATTCCCAATTGGAAATGTTCTATTGTCGAATGGGAATTTTCTCATTACGATAGTGCAAGAATTAGTCATTGGACTTGAGGCACCATGATAACCTTGTGCATGACATGTTGTACTTTGATATATTTTTCGATTGCATGACAATCACAAGGGATTTATATTGGATGTAACATCTTCATGTATGGAGATTAATGAGTGGCCAACAAAGGATCCGTCACCTATCTAGATGAATAGGTGAATCTCCTATGTGTTCCACTGTACTTGACTCTAAAATCCTTGGCCAAGGTTGGATGAAAATTAGACGTGGGGTTTTCTAATTATTCATCATCGAGTCAAGCTACTAGGAATGGAAACATAGTTATTGAGTTAATAGGGTTTCGACTTAACATCCATGCCCTAGGCTCAATCGGAAGATTAGATGACGGAAGGACCGTACTTGCATGGTATTCGTAATTGAAATAGGTTCGCACATTCACCTTAGACTAGGAGTCATGATGCA
The DNA here is from genome assembly GCA_019321725.1 of Paulownia fortunei. Lineage (NCBI taxonomy): Eukaryota > Viridiplantae > Streptophyta > Magnoliopsida > Lamiales > Paulowniaceae > Paulownia > Paulownia fortunei. The sequence continues at coordinate 1,738,722 of CM033110.1, forward strand.
TTGCTAGATGCTTCTCATGTCTTGTGGGTTCTTGGAATTAATGAGTTAATTTCAAGAGAATTAATTAATTGGATTAATTAATCAGAACAATTAATTGTTCAACTAAGTCACAAGAGTTGTGAGCCCACGGCTAGTTTAAAGTGAACCTAAGGGGTCACACACAAAACTTGGACAAGTCCATTTCTAGCCTAGAAATTAATCCAAGTGTTGGATTAAATTAATTAATGTGATTAATTAATGGGGTTAAATTAATTCAAGTGTGAAATTAATTCAATTAATTAATTAGATTAATTGATTGGACCTAATTGGATTAGGAAGCCCAATTGGAACATTTAATTAATTGATTGGATCAATTAAGTAAATGTGCCTAATTAATTAAATGAATTAATTTAATTGATTGGATCAATTAAAGTAGAGCCTAATTGATTACTTAGGCCTAGGCCCATTAGGTGTGGGCTTGTAGGAAGCCCATTAGGAAATTGGATTGAGAATCCAATTCCTAGAGGAAGTTGAATTGAGAATTCAATTTCTATGAGGTAATAAGGAAAAAGGAAAGTCCTTATGGATAAGGAAACTTACCAAAAGAGTTGGAGATAAGAAAGGAAGAAGAGTCCTATATAGAAAGAACTTGTGATAGTCTTGATTGACAATCTTCTTGGATATTTTTATGGGGATTTTAATTGCAGATTTTTGTGAAGAAAAATAGTTTTCTTTCATCCCCAAAAATTCGTCCCTCCTTTCCTTTCAATCTCCAAAAGTTCACCAACTTTTATCTAGTTTAATTCTTGATTTAATTGTTGAATTAAGAATTAAATTAAACACCTAAAACACTAATTGTTAGTGTGTTCTTGTTCCAAACAAAATCATTCTAGGATAGAATTATCGAATCGAAAACTACTAGCATAGGATTCGGTTGCGAGTGGGCATCCAAGGTGTGGATACCGTTAGAGGGATAACATTTGGGATCCTAGAAGCGAATCAGATTTCAATCAAAAGGGTTTTGAATTGAAGAACATGGAGATACTTTCATTCAGGATAACGATTTGAATCGTTTCAATCCCTACATCAGCCGGAGTGCAAATCAATGTAAGAGTTTCTGAAACTTTCTTACTTTAACTATCAGAAAACGCATAACTGAGTAATCGCAAAAGGGTTTTGGGATTCGTTTTAATTACATATGATGTAATGTATATTTATATTTTTGAAAAATTTTAAATTCCGCTGCGTATACGTTCCCGGGATCGCCGAACCCAATAGTGTTATCAGAGCCAAGGTTCGTGCATTTCTGATATTTTTTGATTATGTTTATTTAATATATGTGATAGATTAAATATTTATATGTGTGATTGATTTTGAATCAATTAATTTCTTTGTTTGGGATTAATATTATTAATCGTTTTAAATGTTGAAACATTTTAAGAATTGAGACGAGTTAAGAAATTGGATTTCTTGATTTTCAAGAATTTCAAGATTTGTGAAATCTTGAATTTCTTGATCCAAAAATTTCAAGATTTGTGAAATCTTGAATTTTTGAAACGTGGCAATAAAAAAAATAAAAAAAACAAATAAGTTGATTTCTTGATCAAGAAAATTAGTTTTTATCAAGTTTTCAAAATTTCTTGATGAGATCAAGAAACTATGAAATCAAGATTTTGTGAAAATCTTGAATTTTTGGACATTAAAAAAAATTTGTAGTGGTGACAACCGACGTGTGACGTCGGTGGGCTGCCAGTCACCCGACTCGGGCGCCGGGTCGCCCGCGCACTCGGCGTGCGGCCGCCCAGCAACCCGATGTGTGACGTCGGGTGGGCTGCCGGCCACCCGACATCGGGCGCCGGGTCGCCTGCTGGCACCCGGCGTGCGGCTGCCCAGCAACCCGACGTGTGACGTCGGGTGGGCTGCCGGCCACCTGAGTTGGGGCGCCGGGTCGCCCGCTGGCGCCCAGCCACCCGACGTGTGGGCGCCCAGCCGCCCGACGGGTGGTCTGCCCAGCCACTCGACAAGCAGCAGCCTTGTTGAACTGTTGTCCATCCCGCCTCGTTACGTAATTGTTACGTGAAGTTTATGATTTTTCATTTTAAAATTAAATGTTAATTTTAATTTTTGAAAAATTATTTTTCATAAAAATCCCAAATTTGAAAGAAATTGCACATAACATAATCGGTAAATTTATATGTTTTCATTATCATGTGATGATTTATGTTAAGCATGCTAGTTGGATGATCATGGAGCCTAGGCCAATGTGATTGGTTTAATTTTATGCATAATTGTTTATTTTGGATTTTAATTAAAATGAGGCCTGCGAGTCTCACCTTTCTCTGTTTTATTCTTGATGTACTTCTATCTCCCTCCTATGTATCTCCCCTTGGAATTGTTCCAAGGTTTCTTGTAGTTTTAGCAAATGTAATGAGAGTAGAATTAGGCGGTGAGGTTAATCTTTTTGTAATTTGGCGGACATTACAAGAAGATTGAATGAAGACGAAGGAAAAGCGAGGAAACAAGGCCCATGAATGTATGGGATATATTTATGTAATAGATAGGTCTATTTGCATTTTAATTATCACCCTTAGATTGACCTAGATCCACTTTGGCTCAAGTGGATCGCATAGGATTAAAGGCTCATGATCATCTATTTATTTTAGGATGTATGTGATACATGTTGTGTTTATTTAATGCTTCCTTATGATGTATGCTTGTCATCGTTAGGATAGTGAACATTAAATAAACAAGAAAAGAAAACGATGAGACCTTGTATAATAAATCTAGTATGACCCTCACTTGAAAATGTTTCAAGTTGAGAACTTTATTAGTTCGATATCAAGCATAAATGGGCAATATTGGGTAGGACCCAATCGTCCATGCCTTCCATCAAAAGTAGTGGCATGTCGATACGCTACCACATTTAGTCCGTTGGCCATGAGTCGTGGGATGTGCTAAGTGTAGGCAAGTTGTGACCACTACTAAGCATTGAGATGCCCATGGGGTGGACTCGTCTTTATTGTTGGCCATGAGTGGGACGTTTAGATGCTCCATCTACATGGATGTTTGATGGGTAATGTTTGACACTTAGTACCATATGGGCTCATAAAATTGGGGTGTATGGGAAGAGGTGAGGCAAAATAGCTTGAGGGTTGCATGGGGATGCAATTGCTAATGTTGTTAGCTACCTTTTAGTTTTGTTGTATGGGCTCATAAAATTGGGGTGTATGGCAAGGCTAGTTGGACTTCAAGCCCACTAAGAAATTAGATTTCTCGAATTTCCATCTAGAGGGTGATGGGATTTGAATAAAATAGTGGGAGACATTTATGATTAAAGACCATATCATAAATGGATATTAATTGAATGAATGCTTAAATTTCTGCCTCGCATAGGATAATGGTTATTGCTAGTAATTCCACATAGGATAATCTAGACAAACAGACAAACTTACCAGCTCAATATAGATGTTTGTCACCATTGTGGATATTTAGGGCATAGAAAGAGGAAACACAAGTATTGACTTGCTTAGTTGAATTAGAAGGGGTTCTAATTCAAGTTTATACATTGTTGATATCAACCATTAAGGTTGATAAATTTTTTCTTGGATATTGGATATCGGATATGATCCCATCTTTGCAAAGGGTTGCAGTGGATGACAAGAAAAATGGAGACTAAGATAAAGGACGATCCTTAAGCTTGAGAATAAAGTAAGTGTTGCTTTATTGGCTATAGGAATGATCCACTTAACTCTGGATGGAATTAGGATAGTATTAGTTAATTGTCTTTGCTACATTGACAAATGAACTATACAATCCCAACATTCCATGCTACATAATCAACAAAGTAATCTAAGAATTAGATAATCAAAACAGTGCATACTTGTGGTTAGCTAGATTAGGTCATATCTCTAAAGAAAGAGTTCAAAAGATGGTACATTTGCTTGACCTTTTGGACTTGCATGAGGTGCCAACTTGTAAATCTTATCTTTAGGAAAACATGACCAAATCACCATTTGTGGGACAAATGGAGCAAACCATGCCTTTGGATATGATCCAAAGGAATGTAAGCAGTCCACTAAGTGTTAGTGTACAAGCGAACTATTCTTACTTCATTATTCTAAGATCCTTTGAAGGGTTCAAAGAATTTAGACATGAAGTAGAGAATTAAATCGGCCAAAGTATTAAATCAATCGATGTGATCGATGAAGAGAATACTAAGGTGGTAAGTTCTTGATTATCTAATGGAGAATTAGATTCTCACTTTAAGTGAATCCAAGTTGAGTTTCACTTATTTCCTCATTCATTCTGGGAATTCACCCTAGAATCGATGATATTCTTATCAAGTAAGGATATCATCTAAATCGGTGCTCAAAACATCATATGTGATATGATGTGGTAAAAGACCCCTCGTATATATACCTAAGGGTATAAATGGGCCTGCTTCTTTAAAGCAGTTAGTGGGAGATATGATGGATGTGAATCCAGCTTATGCATTTGTGGGGTATCTAAATGAATCTAAAGAATACCATTTCTATGGTTCCTAAACAAAATAGTTTGTTTTCTAGGGACACCACCTTCTTGAGAAGAAGGAATTTCTATTAGATAGAAATTGCTAGATCATAGAACTTGAAACAGTTCAAGAACCACAGTTTGTCTCACAAGTGGCAATGGTGTATGAACAAATTACTAAAACTTCTAGTACACAACCTCAAAGAGATCTAAAAGGATCTCGGGGCTACTTATACGATAAGAGTCTCTTGCTAGAGAGCAGCAAGAAGGATCTCCTTTTTAAATATTGATTTAACTAAGGAGTAAAGATGTATGACATCAATTCGAAAATTGGGAAAATGCCATGCAATCCAAAATGGACTCTATGTACTCCAACAAGGTTTGACCTTGGTGGGCCATTAGTGGGAATGGTTCCCATTAGCTGCAAACGGGTCTACAAATATAAATTGAAGAACATGGGGAGGTGGTGACCTATAAAGGCAGGACTGGTAGCAAAGTGTTACGCTCATAGTCAAGGTGTTGACTATTGAGGATACTTTTTACCAGACGTGATGCTAAAGTCCATTTAGAGTATGCTAGTTATATCTATGTATTACGACTACTAGATATGGCAAAGGGATATGAAGACCGTCTTTCTCAATAGGGGTATTGAGAAAGGGATATAAGTTAAGCGGTCTGAGGTCTTCATATCAAACAAACGCAAGCAAAAAGTTTGCGAGCTTAGAGATCTGTTAAGAACTCAAAATAAATTTTCCGAATGTGGAACATTCGATTCTCTAAAGCAATCAAATGGTTTGATTTTTAGGAATGCGAATGAGCTATATGTGTACAAGAGGGTTAGTGGGAGTATGGTGATGATTGTTGTGTTTTACGTTGATGACATTTTACTCATAGAGATGATGTAGAAATGTTGCAGTCAACTGAGACTTGTCATCTACAAAGTTCTCCAAGAGAGATTTGGGATAAGCATCCTAGGGATTGGGGATTGAGATTTATGGAGATAGATCTGAAAGGATGCTTGGACTATCCTAAATCCAAGTACATAGATTAGATGCTAAAAGGGTTTAGCATGAAAGAATCCTAGGAGAGATTCTTGTTTATGAGTCATGGGATTTTTCTTTCGAAGTCCTCGTCCCCAAAGACTTTTGAATGAAAGAGAAATAATGACTCACATGTTTTATGCATCCTTGAAAGAAAGCATAAAATATGCAAATCTATGTACATGATTTGATATTAGAAATGCTCTAAGTGTTACGAGCAAAATATCAATCAATTTGATGCGAAAAGCATTAGAAGCCGTAAAGACGATCTTTAGTACTTATGAAGCACTAAGGATTTCTTTTTGGAGTTCGGTTATGGAGAACTGAAACTTAGATGCTTCATCTAGTTTTTAGTCTAAAGTAGATGACTTGAAGTCTATGTCTAAATTCGTGTTCATCCTAAATGGTGGGACGGTTAGTTGGAAAGAGTTCCAAGCTTGTAACAACCGTGGATTCCACCACCATGATTGAATACATCTTGGCAGCCAAAAATGGATTGTTTGGATAAGGAACTTAATCTAAATGTTAGATGTAGTTCCAACCATTGTTGATTGAGTACTGGAGTACTGCGATAACAATGGGGGCTATTGCACAAGCAAAGAAGCCAAGGTCTCATCAAAGGATCCAAGCAGAAATAGATTAGCGATACCGTGGTTATGAAAATCATTGGTAGAGGCAACATCAGCGTGGAAAGATTTGCCTCGGCAGAAAATATAGCAGACCCACTGTTTTAACCCTTTAGATAAGTATTTGAAGGACATCTTCAGAAGATGGGCTTTAATACGAGGGCAATTGTCTCTAGGGCAAGTGGGAGATTGTTAGAGTAGTGCCCGGCGTGCCAATTGTTCTGGCCGTTCTTATACTCTTGCGAATCATTCTTATTTATATTAATATCATTTAAATGGCAATCTTTATCTTAAATTCATCATAAGAATTAGATAAAGTCCTTAGATCACACATAGCTATGGGGCATGGTTGCGCATATGATGGTGATCGTGGAATATGCCTCTAAGGCTGTGATCTTAAAACGTTCCAAGTTAAGGATTAATGAGATGGGACATCATTGATCCCGTTGAAACTTGCGCACGATGCAGGCTCGAAAGGAGGATGCCTCGTTCCATAGGTATTGGTGTGGAGACACTAGTGCATGTATGCGGGTGCTTGTTGGGAACAAGTACACTGAACAACCCCACCTGAAAATTCCCAATTGGAAATATTCTATTGTCGAATGGAGAATTTTCTCATTACGATAGTGCAAGAATTAGTCCTTGGACTTGAGGCACCATGGTAACCTTGTGCATGACATGTTGTACTTTGATATATTTTTCGATTGCATGACAATCACAAGGGGTTTATATTGGGTGTAACATCTTCATGTATGGAGATTAATGAGTGGCCAACAAAGGATCCGTCACCTATCTAGATGAATAGGTGAATCTCCTATGTGTTCCACTGTACTTGACTCTAAAATCCTTGGCCAAGGTTGGATGAAAATTAGACGTGGGGTTTTCTAATTATTCATCATCGAGTCAAGCTACTAGGAATGGAAACATAGTTATTGAGTTAATAGGGTTTCGACTTAACATCCATGCCCTAGGCTCAATCGGGAGATTAGATGACGGAAGGACCGTACTTGCATGGTATTCGTAATTGAAATAGGTTCGCACATTCACCTTAGACTAGGAGTCATGATGCATTGCTAGATGTTTCCCATGTCTTGTGGGTTCTTGGAATTAATGAGTTAATTTCAAGAGAATTAATTAATTGGATTAATTAATCAGAACAATTAATTGTTCAACTAAGTCACAAGAGTTGTGAGCCCACGGCTAGTTTAAAGTGAACCTAAGGGGTCACACACAAAACTTGGACAAGTCCATTTCTAGCCTAGAAATTAATCCAAGTGTTGGATTAAATTAATTAATGTGATTAATTAATGGGGTTAAATTAATTCAAGTGTGAATTAATTAAAATTAATTAGATTAATTGATTGGACCTAATTGGATTAGGAAGCCCAATTGGAACATTTAATTAATTGATTGGATCAATTAAGTAAATGGCCTAATTAATTAAATGAATTAATTTAATTGATTGGATCAATTAAAGTAGAGCCTAATTGATTACTTAGGCCTAGGCCCATTAGGTGTGGGCTTGTAGGAAGCCCATTAGGAAATTGGATTGAGAATCCAATTCCTAGAGGAAGTTGAATTGAGAATTCAATTTCTATGAGGTAATAAGGAAAAAGGAAAGTCCTTATGGGATAAGGAAACTTACCAAAAGAGTTGGAGATAAGAAAAAAGAGTCCTATATAGAAAGAACTTGTGATAGTCTTGATTGACAATCTTCTTGGATATTTTTATGGGGATTTTAATTGCAGATTTTTGTGAAGAAAAATAGTTTTCTTTCATCCCCAAAAATTCGTCCCTCCTTTCCTTTCAATCTCCAAAAGTTCACCAACCTTTTATCTAGTTTAATTCTTGATTTAATTGTTGAATTAAGAATTAAATTAAACACCTAAAACACTAATTGTTAGTGTGTTCTTGTTCCAAACAAAATCGTTCTAGGATAGAATTATCGAATCGAAAACTACTAGCATAGGATTCGGTTGCGAGTGGGCATCCAAGGTGTGGATACCGTTAGAGGGATAACATTTGGGATCCTAGAAGCGAATCAGATTTCAATCAAAGGGGTTTTGAATTGAAGAACATGGAGATACTTTCATCAGGGATAACGATTTGAATCGTTTCAATCCCTACATCAGCCGGAGTGCAAATCAATGTAAGAGTTTCTGAAACTTTCTTACTTTAACTATCAAAAAATGCACAACTGAGTAATCGCGAAAGGGTTTCGGATTTCGTTTTAATTACATGTGATGTAATGTATATTTATATTTTTAAAAATTTTAAATTCCGCTGCGTATACGTTCTCGGGATGCGCGAACCCAACATAACGGGTACTTGTTTCTTCGTAATTGGGTCCATCAAGTTGTACTTGTTCGGATCACTAGACATGTCAAACTTGCCCTCATATGCCCACAACCCTAAACATGACCATGTAGATGCCATAGGTGCGTCTACTAATATTAGGTCATAGTATTCGCATCTGCAATGATATCCACCGTCTGTTGAACTTCAACCTGTACCGCCGTTATGCTATTGTGGCATTCACATTCACGCTAAAAGTCGTAATTTGCAAAGTCGTAGCTGTCAGGGGGCTGAATTCTGTTCAAATGTGTGTAACAATTTTGCTTGCACGTGATCAGCAAGGCGTGTGGGGCAATTGAATGAGTCTCTGTTACGAGCCCTGACATTACACCTTAATATAATATTTTTATTTGAGTATAAAATCTTATGATTTTATTTTTGGATTTTATTTTAAGCACGTCTTTATTTGGCACCGACAATTTTTCTCCAAATAACTAAGTACCATTTTTGTTTGGCATCGAAAATTTTCCTCCACGTAGCTAAATCTGGGGCATGACTCTGATACGATTGTTAAGAGCCCGTTGATATCATTTATTTCCACATTGGTAATATATTGTCTACTCTGATACGATTGTTAAGACCCGCTGACATCATTTATTTCTATTTTGGTATAATATTGTCCACTTTGAATTTAAACTATCATGGTTTTGATCTTAGATTTCACCCAAAAGATATGATACCAATAAATATTTTGTCTACGCTTACAAATCCATGACTATTCCTATTTCTAATCAACGTGAGACTTTGTTTGTATACCTTGTTGGAGGATATCTCCGAGGATGGTTGGGGTAGTAATTGAAGATGGTTAGGCCATTAGGTGTGGTGCTATTACGGCTCACACTTTTTTGCATTAGCCAATAGTTTCTTGAAAGCTCTTGGTCAGCTCTGATCAGAACAGAATAGGTCTCCCCTGAGTATATGGGTAGGTTTTGTACCACAAATGGCTCCACATAGAGACCATCACCCTCAACTATAGTCATGTTATGGCCTTCGATTTCGAAGCTCAAAGTCGATAGAGCTGTCAGGCTTCCGATGCGCAGCCGTTACGTTTTTCCAGGTAGAACTGTCAGTGCATAAGGTGAGGACTCAGGGTTAGTAGCATTGCAGAGTCCAGCTCCAATGCCTGGTGTATTGCAGTTAAATTTTCCTCTGCCTTGTATCAAAATTGACTGGAAAATGCAAGAGAAAAAATTAATTAAGTGTAGATGGTTACTGTATTTGTGTGCACTAATGACATTTTCTGATTACCTGTGGCTCTCCAACCCAAACAAAGGGAATTGAAGAGAGGCCAGCAGCTTGTTCATATGATACTTCTTTCTTAGTCATACGAGAAGGGCTCGGATTCTCCATCAGGAAGCGATTCATGGATTGAACCGTATAAGCTAGCTTCTCCCTGCATACCATAATGTGCATGATACAAATATGTCCCTGGCTACAAAAGAAGTATCAAGAAATATGTTTACAAGTAAAGGAAACTCGACGGAATTCATAACTTTTTCAATCTTTTTTTTTTTTTTCCCTTTTCTTATTATTGTCCGAATATTCAGAAGCTAAGATTGTGGCTGTCAAAAAGGTTCAAAGGAAAGGGGGACTTACTCTATCCACAACAAATTTGTAGACTAAGGTTTCACCAGGCAGAATGGGGCATTGGGTCACCCCATCTGTCCATCAAACCAAGGTGCTCCAATCTGCAAGAATTCAAGACATATACCAAGTTCTTCAGAAAACATACTCATATATAGTCGAAAAAATATCATTGCCTAGTATTTATATATATATTCAACTTGTCATGCCTAATACACACAGTAAGTGAGAAAAATAGACACAGAAACCATTGATCTTGACCCGACCAAAACGTACGAGTCCTCGAATGCTAAAATAAAGGATAAAAGAACCATCTAATCACCTGTCGGATTCCATGCCAGTGGATTGCAACATTTTCAGTCAACAAGTTATTCTTAAGCTCTGTAACAATGGTGTCACCCTTCTGTGCATCGATATCGATGTAGTAGATAATATCTTGTAACAGGACGAAACAAGGCGCTAGCTCGTATTAACTCCATATAATTTTAAATTCAATTATATATAATCTAAAAATTATAATAAAATTTTACATATAAATTTTATTAAATTGTCAACAGTTTCCTTCCTTTTAGTAGATAATAACTTGTAGCAGGACGAAACAATAGCCACCAGATGTCGTCGCTCGCCGCTCGCCTCAATTCCATATAATTTTGAATTCATTCATTAGATAACTTTATTTGTCAGGACGAAACAAGGCTCTAATAGAGTTAATCGCTCATTTCAACTTCATATAATTTTAAATTATAATCTAAAATTTATAATTAAATTTTACATATAAATTTATTAAATTTTACAATCCCCCAATAAATGTTAAAATTGTTTTCAATATGGTTAATGGTTCTTAACAAAATATTCTATCCTGCCCCGCAAACTTAAAATTTATGTCTGCGTCCCTGACTTGTAACCCAAAAATTATTGATTATCGTAGCTGACAAACAAATTAACTAGGAACCAAAGGAGTTTCCTCGAAGTAACATATTGAATTTTGGAGATTTTTTTTATGTTTTTTTTACTTTGTTAATTAACAATTATCAAACCAGTTAACAAATAATAACTACTAACAATCAATTATTATAGAGTAGACAAATGCTCAAGCCTTCAGTGGGATTTGAAAATCCAAGAATTTCAGAATTTTGAGGTCTAAGTTTTGTCACTTGAGATACATCTAGTTACAATTTTTTGGAAAATTGTTTTAAAACAGAAATTATCTGGGTAATTTCCATTCAATTTCCAAATGTTTTGTTAATTGATTTAACCAACTTGAGGTTTGAATTTTTTAGATAAAGACCTCCATTTTAATTTTATATGGTCAAAAAGTCTATTAACTTTATACAAAATCAAAACATATCTTATAATCAATAAAAAAACTCCATTGGTCAGTGTCATAGCATTAAACATATCTTATAATCAATAAAAAAAAACTCCATTGGTCAGTGTCATAGCATTATGCTTGGAAAATTAATTACACAAATTGATATAAATTTTTGAAACTCCTGAAGCAAATGTTTCTTGGACTGCTATTGATGTTGTCATAATAAAATCTGGTAAGATTTACTTTTTTATCCTTTTCAATTAATGAAATTCACTTCCTTATTAACTACCTTGTCCTTTCCTAATATTAAAGAGAATTTTAATTTTAATTTTAGCGTTCAATAAAGTTCAGCATTCACGATTCGGTGAACCAATCGAGTAAAATCAAAATCAAAAATTCGTTACGCACAGAAATTGAATTGAAAATTTCGATTTGGTATTCTTTTTTTATGAAAATTTGATATTTGATTCAATTTGGTTTTTGGTTTCGGTTTATCAAACCATACCGAAAATCAAAATTATTTTTCTATATATTTTATTTTTATGTAGATATTTTATATCTATTATTTATTTTTATGCTATTTTTATTTTTCTTACTTGACAAATATAGAAAATAAAAACTGAAAAATATAATTTTAATTCTAATACTTAATTTTTAAATATTCTTATTTTTTTCAAAAAAAAATCGATAATTATCGAACCGAACCGATTAGTTCGATTCAATATTCGATATGACATTAATTTGGCATATCAAAATTTTAATTTATCAAGGTTTCAGTTCGATTCAATATGGTAATAGCGAATGAATACTTCTATCTACTTATACTATGTCACATGTTGGCTTGAAATTCCAATTATAATAATTTAGTTTTTCTTTTATATCATAAAGTTTAGATAATATGAGCTTCCTATTTCATGAAAAAAAAAATATTTTTATAGATTTTCCACGATCCATGCAAATTTTTATGCAAACTCAGACTGGCTTTCATCCAAATCTTAACGTGGTAAGTTCTAACTTGCATGGGACTTGATAACTCTTCTTAATCCCCATTTCACAAAAAAAATTAAAAATCTTAATCTAATTTAGGAATAGTTTAATTTAACGACTCAAAATAAGACTACAAATAAATCAAATCGAGTTATAAATTACTTTTTATTTTAAATTGAATTTGGTCAAAGTTGCACAAAATTTGCAAATCTCCAATGACTTCTGAAATCCAACAACCATATGATGTTGATATTTTCCATTATTAATATTACAATTTAATAAGAGATCTCGGGTTTAATTCCTTTGTATGAGTATTAGTCTAGTTACGTTCAATTTAAATTTAATTCAAAAATTATTGATTATTCCATTGTATTTAATAATTTTTTGACAGTTTGATAAAATAAATAATATAATTGCTCGTTTCTCTTAATTAAAAAAAAAAACTAAATTTTATCTCGTGGGTTTTAGATAGATGTTCACATGATTATTTTTTATGTGTTTATTTATCTAAAGTTAATAGTTGGAGGAATAGAAATTAGAAATTGACAGTAATACCCATTTCATGTGGTACGACAATGAATTGATAAACTTATAAACGTGGACCAAAAAAACTCTTAAGCCATCATTAGATATCTATTTGGAGAAATTCCTTTTAAAGCTTATAAATTATTAAGTTGTACTTGGTTGATTTAAAGGCAACTCTCATATGTAAGTTGCAAGAATATGCAAAAGCTTTAAAAATGTGATTGGATTGGTTGGTTACGCGGATTAGATTAAAAATTAATAATATTTTAAAAATCAAATTGAATCGATCGATTCAATTGATTATATCGATAATCGGCCACAAGAATGATCTCTCGTGGTGAGTCGGCAAAAAACCAATGACTTGAATGAACCAATGAGTCGAGTGTCAGTTTTCTAGCCCCTTTTTTTTTTTTTTTTTTTTGGCTTTTAGGCTTATCGCAAAATTTTATCAAATCCAACACCTCAAAATAATACAGGTCCTCTAAACTCATGAATGAAATTTGAAAATTGAGTTCGAAAAAACTCATCCCATAATTAGTCAATTGTCACATATTCTCAATATTTTTAAATTTATAGCGGCAATCATACCAAATAATTAATTAGGTTACGGAGTTATTAATTTAATCGATTGAACCATTGTAAAAAATTGATAGACCCGTCTAAATATAATATGTAAATATATATATTTATATATATATATATCAAAGCTGAACATGAATATCAAGATACATTGAAAATCTTCTGCTCTTTACTTCTTCTACAGAGACGGAGCCAGGGGTGGGTGGTGGCGGCCTCCCTTTTAATTCCATAAAAATAAATAAATTAATATTAATTATATATATAATTATTAAATTTTAAAATTTTATCATTTTAAAAAATTAAAAATACATTTTTATCTATTATTTCTAAAAAAAAAAATCTCACCTTTTCATTTATATTTTCTTACTCCATCCCCTTTCTTCTATCATCGTTTAAATTTCTCACACTATTTAGTATAAAAATTTACCACATGCTATGGGGCTTATGTTGTTACTTCAATTTGCAACTGCATTGAACTTTTACTGTAACAAAAATGTTTAAAAAATAAATAAATAATAATAATAATAATAATATTGTGATAGTTTAAAGATTGAAAAGTTTAACTTTTATAACTTAATAAATGGAGCATTTATATTGAGACATATAAAGTATTGTTATATGCAAAAGTGTTACTTTTATTACTAATTAGATATTTTTTGGGTTATTTACATTCATTTTCGTTCGAGATATGGAGTTTTGACATCCATCGTTTAGATTTTTAGCAAACGCCTCTTCTCTAGTATTATTGGGTCAAAGACCAATATCCCTATACTTTTACGGGAAAAAATGAATAACTTTCAAAATACTAAATAATTTTTTAAAACAATAACGAGTGATACCAAATTAAAATTTAACATCTTTTCAATAAAATTGAGAGCATAAATTAATCACAAAAACAATGAGTGATACCAATTTTTTATGTTGAGGAACTTTCAATGATATACAGAATACATATTAATTTTTATACGTAAAAATATTTATAATTTTTATAATTATAAATAGTTCACAAATTTTCAAATGAATAAAGTTTAAAATGAAGTAAGAAAATTAATTACAAATTTTTTAATGATATAACAAATTTCATACTTTAAAAAAATTCAAAAGTAGTTATTTTCAAATATATTATTGTTCGTAAATCAATATTAATATATCTCTTATATGGTATTAAGCTTCATTTAGATTTTGGTCTTATATTTTCTTTTTTAAGAAGTATAATATTTTTAAAATTATGTATTTATTTTTTACACACAAAAGTTAGTTTGTACTCATTGTTTTAGTATGGCATAGACTTTAATTAAGAACTTATACTTGCTTTTAAAATTTATGCATTTCAAAAATAAAATTTTTCAATTAGTATCCATTGTTTTCTCATATTAAAATTAATATTAAATTTGATTTCACTTTTATTTTATAATATTCATTTAAATTTAATTTTTAGAAAATAATTCTAATGAAAGTTAATCAATATAAGTTATACCGTTGAAGGTGGCCTCAAATTAAAATTTTGGTCTATTATTTCTTATTTAAAATATATGATACTTTATCATATACTAAATTAAAATATTTTATTTATAATTGAAGAGAGTTTCAAAAGTTTGAATCTTAGTTTCTCATTTTTTCTATATTGTTATTTTGAAAATTGATTATCGTGTAACTTTTTAAAATTTATAAATTATTTTTATATATTTTAGGTTGGGGTTCTTTTTCTTCTTTTTGTTATTAAAATCTAAATCCAAAATCTCACATGCTATTGTTGCAGCTGATTTTAATGTAAGAATTAGGTTTTAATAAAATTATATCATTTTTTGACAAAATAGAGTATTATTTATCATGTATAATATTAATTAAAAAAACATGAAATACACATAATACGTATGTTAAAAATTCAATTCAATAATACAAATATTTTTTCATTAAAATAATTATGGAAAATAAAAGTACAATTGTTTTTTTAATTTTTTGTTCGTAACAAAACAGAGTGACTTTAAAACCTGTTCATTTCCACGGCCCAAGAAATAATTGAGAGTCTATGGGGAAACTATAGAATTATAAGCCCAATAATAATGGGCCGGGTCCAGGATTTTTTAGCGCACACACCCTTTGATCCAAGTATATTAGGCCCAAAAGGAGTCACCATATAGAATTATTTGTAACCAACGGCGTACAGTAGCTTTCCTCCGCCATGGACATGCCTGAGTCACCACCACAACCAGCAAACTCTTCCCCGATCACCACCTGGGCCGCCGATGTGGCGGATGACCCACTGTCGAGCCCGTACACGTCTCTGAACTCCCACTGCCACGAACTCTTCACCCTGCAAGACCTTGCTTGCCGCGGCGAGTGGCGAACAATCCTCGACAAGGTGGCGCGTTCGCGCTCACTCTCCCTCCTCTCCAAGCCCCACGAGCACCTAATTTACCTCACTTTCAACCTCCTCTCCCTCGTCAAGCTCCGCCGCTACTCCGACGCGCAGCAAGAGCTCCGAACTCTGGACGACGATCTTGAATCTAAGCAATATTTATTCGAATCGTATCCGGATCATTACCCGAATCATAAGCCCGGATCCATGGTCCCTTTCGCTCTCCGTTGGTTGCAGGCTCACTTGCCTTTTACCCTAGGTGACCGCCAATTATCCCTCGATCGCCTTTACTCTCTCCTGCATTTCATCCGCTTTAAAAAGTTGACCCAAAATCGTGATTCAATCAGTGAAGTTTCGCTAACCCTTTGGAAGAAGCGTGAGTCATTTGTAATTAATACAATTATAAGTCATCATTTGAGCCAGAAGGAGTTTAAGGTATGTTTGTCTTTGTTGAAGGCGGAGATAAGCAAAAATGAGGATCCTTTATTGGTGTCGCAATTGGGGTATGTGCAAATGCAATATGGTGATTTGGATGGGGCAAAGCGGAGTTTTGAAGTGGTGGAGAAAGTGGTGGTGGGGAGTGAGAGTGCGGAAGTGAGGTTGAAGAATTTGGTGAGTAGGCATAAGGCATTGATGTATTTGGTGGGGAAGGATTATGTGTCAGCCGTGAGGGAGTATGAGGAGTGTATAGAGAGGGATGGATCGGATGTTGTGGCAATTAATAATAAAGCTATTTGTTTGCTGTACTTGAGGGATTTGTCGGATTCGATTAAGGTGTTGGAAAGTGCATTGGAGAGGGTTCCAACCATGACGTTGAACGAGACACTCGTGGTGAATTTGTGCAGTATGTATGAGTTGGCATATGTGAACCATGCAGATATAAAGAAGACTCTTAGTACTTGGATTGCAAGAGTTGCTCCCGATGACTTTGATTCTTCGTGTACTAGGATATGAGGTACAACTGCTTTGAAATGTAATGGCTTGCGGGATTTGATATGCTTAGCTATTCTTTCTGTTGTGAGAAAAATGAAGTCTTCTAGCTCAAATTACTAGTACTTATCTATGATGATGACTATTTCTTGAGCTGATTATCTATCTTTTTGCTGTCTTATCACGGTCTGCTTCAATAACAGGATTAGTTCGAACTTTTTATAGAACAAATATACTGCTTGTCAAATGTTTTCATAAGATATGACAACGTACTCAGAAAGGAAAGGATTATATATGGTATGGCAAATTCTATGAGACTTTTTAATGTCTTCAAATATGACTAATGAGATCTAATAGGATCACAAGCAATGTTTGTTACCGCATTGACTTTCATGCCTATGCTAGTTTGCAGTTATTACATCTCCCCGTTTCCCATAATGCTTTTGTTTAAGAAACTAACAATGTAAGTATTTTTATTTGTCAGAAAATACTGGCCCTAGGGATTATGTGCATAAACTTGCCGCTTCTTGGAGCCTTTTCTTTTTCTTTTTTTTTTTTCTTTTGCATTTTATCTCTCGTGTTTTAACTGTAGTGAGTTTTAATATTACCATTGAACCCTGGGATTACTAAATGAATACGTTGATTCTTAACTAAGCATTATCTACACAACTGCAGGATATACAAGCACCTGGAATTTTCGGCCTTTTGTACATTTTTTTTTTGAAACTGTTATTTTCTTCCAAATTTAGTTGCATCTTAATTGTCATAGAGCTATTATCTATCACCACTGGGGCTTTAGCGTATGCGGAAACGTCCTTATATTTTTGGGCTAAATCTCATTCGTGGTTAATCCAAATAAGAATTTTTAGATGGTGGTTTTAACTAGGGTGATAACATTGAAGGGGTGAAGTAATTTGCTGCCTCAAAAACATTGAAGAGGTGATAATGGTAGCATGCCTGGAACAAAATATATTATTCCATAGTTGATATTGTTTCATGCTATATATCAGTTGTGACCACTTTTCTTCATGCATATAAATGGTGAGGCAAAAATTTCCTCAAACACTCAAGTTCTTTTTCTGGCTACATAAAATGGGATAAACTCTTGACGATTCCCTTGAGTCATTTTGCTGTGTAGTTTAGGAAGGGAAAGTTCATTCCATGCCCTGGGTGATTGTGTCAAGCAAAATGCGAATACATTGTGCTCCTACTGTATTCTTGCCTTTTATGAGCCCCATCCATGATCCCCGACTGCAGGATACTCTCAAATCACACCACCAAAACATCATTCCCCTACAGTTCATTTGGCCTGTGTTTTCTTGACAGCATCATGGTCACATGGAAAGCTACAAAAGAAGATACCTCTGAGAATAACTCTGCTAACACTTGAGAAACAGTCCTTTCCATTAAGTGATTTCCCTTGTACCTATATAAAGCCTTCCCAAATCAAAGACTAAGCAGACTGCTACTCCAATGCATTGGACTAATCTGGAGGTTCTGAAGGTGTAAGTTACATACCGATGGGAGTCTTTTTGCCTAGGAACATAGCTCAGCAGCAAGGGGAATTTTTGAGCTGTGATATTGGTAAATGGATGAGGTTTTAGCTGTCACTTGGGTAGTTGCACAATCTCCATGGTAGGACTACTTTGGCTTAGAGAGGGACTTCTTTTAGCTTGGGAACATCTGATTCCCAAGCTAGAAGTGGAGCTGGAACTGGGAGTCCAAAGTGGTTTTGCATCTTATTCACAATTTAGACCTCTAGAATCATCGACTAGGCTACATTACGAACTCTCGCTCTAGTGAAGTAGTGCACATAGATCCAAACTGAAAATCTTTCAGCTATTTGATGGTGGTCAGATTGCTGGAAGATGATGAGGGTACCATGGGATATCCACATCAAGCCATAATTGTAGTGTGTGAGAAACCACCTGTGGATGTTTTGCCAATAGTCCTTCAGGATCTCAAGTAACCGAACTGGACCAGTGTAAAGAATATGTGACTGAAATGTTTATCTATTGAAGATTTAAACTGGAAGCTATCTAAATACTTTCTCATTTTGACTTCTGCTCTGATTCAAAACGATTTTTTCGTGTTGTGCCCATTAGGTGCAGAACTGCAACTTTAAAGTTGGGTCACAATGTGCCTAAAAGGAACTTTTGCTTTAATTTTTTTAAAGTAGAACTCCTATGAAATTGATTGAATTGGAGCTTCATTGTGTTCTTAGAGAAGTATGTTTTTAGCTTGTTCACACCATTTCAGAACTTGCATACAGATGAATATTTGTTGCTTCATATGACCAAGTTTTTATTCTATACTTGAATACAGGGTGTTTTTTATATATATAAATTGATGCCAAATTTAAAAACATTCACCAAACTAGAGCAATCTTGAAGTTGTTTATCAAACTAAGGTAGTCAAACATACCATGTCCAATTTTTAATCCACCTAAGTCATAAAGTCAGATACGCAATGCTTGACTTTCATTTTATTTTAATGAAAGACAGAAGTTGGACTGTTGCATGGCTGACTTCGGCATAATTTTTCTTTTTTCATAACTTAAAGCCAAAATCGGCGACTGCAGTTGCATGGCTGAGATTGACTAGAAAAAATTATGTAGAAGTCGGCCAAGCAATGGCCAACTTCTGCTTCTTTTAAAAGAAATATGTAGAATAAATTGAAAAATGGGCCTTTAACTGGTGGAGTTCTATTTATAATTAAAAACTAAGGTCGGGCATTTTATACACAACTTTGTAGCTTACATGGATCAAAAGTTAAAATGATATTTCTGAAGACCTCAGTTGGATAAACAACTTAAGAGTTGCTCTAGTTTAGGGAATGGTATTAATTTTTGCGTTACTATATTTAGAACGCCCTTGGATGCTCATAGTGAATTTTATTCTGATGGATTGTAATAGATGAGAATATGGAAAGGTAAAGCTCTAGAGTGGTGTTATTGATGCTATTAAAAGTTAATTATAGAGATTTGAGGCACATGCCAATTGAGAAATTTCAGGTCATTATTATTGATTGCAACATTATATCAGTTGTGAGTTGTTAACTGTGAGAGGTGATATATATTACATTTGTGATTAAAGAAGACTATTTAGGACACGCATTGCGATTAGTATGGTGATGTTTTCAATACTATATATACTTTTGAACGAGATATAACTGGTTTTAGGTGATAAGTAGGGTGTTTTGAAATTGACACAAAGTTGCTCAATACCACATTAAGCCTGCAAATCCCAGCCCAGAATTGGCAGGTGAAGGCAAATTATTGAGATTTGTTCAGTGTTTGGGTAGGCTATTTGGTATATATATTCTGTTTAAATGTTGCATTGTGCTTGCTTTATTATCTGTTGCTGGGAATAGAAACTCTGATAACATCTTTCAAAGAACATTCAAAGAACAGATTAGTCTGGTACTGCATCTGGAGCCCCTTGATTTGGCGATGGGTGTCGGCAACATGATAGGATATAAAAATGAGAGGTTGAGATATCTTCTTGAATTTACATCCTAGGTTGCTTTGAAATAAATATTCTCAAGCTAGGCCTGTGGTAATGACTTTATGTTCTTTTTTTAATTTCTCGACTACTCTCTCTTTTCTTTCCTATCTCGTCAAGCCAAAGAGGAAAACAAGCTTTCCATTCTGGTGTAGTGAAACTGTCTTTTTTGGTAAGTTATCTTCTAATATGTACTTGTTTCCATACAATTTGTAGTAGTAGAGCAGATGATACATTTGTTACGTGGAAAAGCATTGTTAATTTTCCTGGTGGGCAGTTTGCAGTAGAATGCAATTTTCCCAATGTTATTGATCTTACAATTTTCATCTGATAGTGGCTGTAGCAGCTGTATTCCTTCATGTGTGCATGTATGCTAGTTTGGATACTCTTTCGACTACTTTATACTCTTAATATTATTTACAAATAATATAGATACATTATTATCGCCTTTCAGCTTATTACTTGTGAGCAATTCTATTCCTGTTGGTATACATTTTGTTTGAGCTTCCAGCCTTAAAGATCAGGATAGCTAAGATAATTGTTCAGTGCTGTGCCACAAAGTTCAAGCAATTCAGGAATAACTTGAATCTTCATTTGACATCTCTACCCATGGCCTCTAATGCAAATTTTCAACTGTTGTTCTTGTGGATTGGATAACCCAATTAGATGTATTGAATATGTCTTTACTTCATTCTGATTAGATCTCTTAGATGATCTTTGGAGTATGTTTTCTTCTGGGAGTTGAGAAGTGAACTTTTCTAGCCACTAGCAACCCATTGTTGACTCGGTTGTCGTTGAGTACATTAAAGGTGTGGCAGGATTTGTACAAAACACTAAATTGATTTTGTTGATTCTTAAAAGGTCATTGAATTAAGTCTGACAATTACATATATTCACATATTGTAAGTTTCATTAGTGGAACAAAAAGAACTATAAAGTTGCAGTTGGAAGAAAGGTTTTGCATTTGATGGAGAATTGAAGAAGGATTCAAATGACTTTTTTAACATTATAATTATTAAATAATAATTAGTCAATTAAATTTTAGAAATATAATATAAAAAATATATTTAATTTTCATTAGATTAATTAAATTGATAGTTGAACCAGTTCAACCAATTGAATCGGTACAAGTGGTTGAACCCTTATTGATTCGGTTATGAAAACCATGATTGTATAATGAGATTATCAAAATAAGTTCAATTAATTTGTTATTATAAATTCAAAATTATTAGCATAAAATTCATAAATCAATAATTGTTATAAATTTGAAATTATTAAATTTAAATTCATTAATTCAAATAGAACTTAATAATTATTAATTATCGTTCATATTATTACTTTTGAAGTGAGGGCTAATACTAATTCTTTTTGAGTGTATGATACTGAACTTCAATCGTTCCAACCCATGATGATTAGAAAGAAAAAAAAAACTTCGAATTCGCGAGCAAAATAATTTGCTTACAAAAATATACACTTTCTGGTTTTGTTTCTTGTAACACTCTGCTTCCATTTGTTTGAATTTTGAAATACCAATCTTAGATTTTTTATTTTAATTTTTTTTGTGGCGTGGGGGATAATTCTCAAGTCAAAATGGATAACTAGGTTATATTTGGTGATTTAAAAATATATTAACTGTTGTTGAAGTGTTAGAATTTTAAAAGCAAGGGGGTAAAAATGAAAATTACCCTCATCCAAAATAAATTCTCTCATTTAGCTTGTTAATGATAATAATAATAATAATTTCTTACTTCCATACTTTTTCTAAATAAAAACCATGTAACTCTCGAAAAGTTTTTTGAACGAAAATAGTTGGTAGAAAATATATCTGAAACCTGATTCATTGGTAATTTTATTATTTAGCCTGAAAAATACAAAAAATAGGTATTCACTCTATTTTAAAATTTATGGTTTTTATTTCTTTTAGATGAACTAAAATAAAAAGATTTTATTGTTTTAAAATTATTATTTATGTAATATCATTAAATTAGTAATGTGCTATTATTAGTTTTGAATCACTAATAATGTAAATAACACAACATATTTATGACTTATTAACCACACATTATGTACATATGTAATTAGACATAGCAATAGGTGAGTTCAAATTCGAATTCGCTCCATTTAGGACTCATTTTTACTATTATTAATGGGTTTGATTTATTTTTTTATTTTTTATATTAAATTTTAATAATATTATTATTAAAATATATTTTTAATCATTTAAAAATTATTATATGAGTCTAGTAGGTCAAACACATTAGATTTGGGTCCTAAAAAATCTTCGCAGAGTTCTGAATTTAGCCAAACTCGACCAAAATTCTCCCTCTTGTCATCGCTAATTATAATATTCAGACTTGATGAATCCCAAATCCACTTGGTACAACCCTCGAAGAACAGCGGAGTGGTAAATATGAGGGCCAAAAGATTAATTCACAACATTTATTATTTAAGGTAAGGGTAAACGACACTTTACCCTTTAAAATTAATTATTTTGTCACTTTAATCTTAAAATTAATTTAAAAATAAGTCTCAATAGTATTTTTATATTAATTTTTTATTGAAACAAGTTTCGTCGACCAACATCAGACCTTTTTTCACCTCTTTTTCACTTAAAGCCAAGCAAAAACTTTTGTAATATTTTTCTTTTACTGTCAAAAGTGAAATTAATACAAATTGTGATCTTTTGCTACTAAAAGTATTGATCGCAGACAAGAAATATATAATTTTTTTCCTTTTTTTGCTCAAAAATCAAGAAAATATATTTTGTAATAAATGTCAATGGTAAGACAAATGGTGTACTTTTATTGCAAATATTATTAGTAACACTATGAATGAAAAACTAAGTGGTCACGGACAGAGACTATAAATAATAAAAGCCATATTACTCAAATATTGGATTTGAGCATTTCTATAACTACATGTATAGTATGTTCTTCACCAATGATACCTACAATCACTTAATATATATTGTATTGCAATTGATATTATTTATATAAAAAATATTACCATATATCATACTTTCACTATTAAAAATATTAATAAAAATCTTATTTGACTTTTGAGCTAGGAAGAGGAAGAAGGAATACCATTATGGATGATCATAATTTTTAAAAAATTGCTCGAACCGTCCCGTTCCATTTTGTACCGCACCGTTAATATTATTTTATCACAAAAATTGCGATTTAAAATACGAAACAAAAATAGCACCATTTTAGCGGTGTGGCGGCGGTTTGGGAGTTAAAAAAATCATTAAAAATCGAACTGTCCATTTATACCTTGAAAGAGTAATTTTGTAATTAACCTATTATACAAAATCTTAATAATTAAGTTGATTATTCTTTTTTCCAACTCACGTCTCTTAATCTTAAGACTTAAGATTAAAAATAAAAGCAACAACTATTGATAAGTGGATTTTATACCTATTAATTAAGTATCATTTGCTTAATTTTTTGATTAGTTTTCGAGTGTTTATGTTACTTTTTATGCATTTAATTTGAAATATTGTAGGTAATAGCAAAATGAGAAGAAAATAGAAATAAATATAAAACTTGGTTAAAATTTTAAATAATTCGTTATTTGGTGCTATTGAGGGTAGTGTTTGTATTTAAATAATAATTTTTTGCTCCAATATCATTTTGACTTATTTTTTGAACCATTAGAAAGCAAGAGATAGATATATAACTTTTATGTTTACCATGAAATCCAGTTATTTCTATTTCAATAAGAAAATCCGGATTAAATAGGCTGCACTTGACTAAAAATTTTTGGTATGATACATCTTGATATTTTGGGCATAACTCACTCCACAGATATCATATTGAGCTTATGCATGAAGATATAGAAAGCTAAGATATATGAATACAATTCACACGAAGACACTAAAAATCAGTTTGGTATTGAACATTGTGAAAAATCGGTTGAAATAGGCCATGCAAAGTCAAAAACTCATGGTGTTATTTTCATATTCAAATAATTTTTGTATTAATGTCTTAATTTTTTGGAGTTTAATAATTTCTCTTGTTGGTAAAAAACCACCAAATCGCCTGCAACCGCTTAAAATCGCATTTTTATTTTATTTGACAAAATCGCAATTTAAAATTATTTTTCAACAAAATCGCATATGACAATTTGATTTGAAATTAGTGAAAAAAACTCGTAAAATCGCACCATGATCACCCATAGATATCATAATTGACAAAGAATGTTCTGATAAAAAATTAATTTAAAAATATTATAATAAATATATGTTGAATGAGCAAAATATTTATAAATTAACTTTGATAAGTAAAATGTTAAAATAATTAATTTTAGTAATTAATGGTGATTTTTCCGAAACCATCAATTGATCCACCAACCCCCCTTGCCCTTCACACTCTTTGGTTATACCTTCCCCTTCCCCGACCCCACCACCCATAGCCACCTATTCGACTACACCTTTTCCCACCAACCCAAGTAGGCAAGTACTCCTTTTTTATAGGAACTTCTCTACTGTTTCACGTTCGAAATCCAATATCAAGATTTGCAGTGGCCAAACTTTTAACTCTTGCCCACCAAACTTTTTCCAGAAAAAAATGGCAGCAGCTGCCTCTTATTCTGTTCAGACCATGTCAAGCATTGCCTCCACACAGATTCAGCTTAAACCTCAGTCAGATTCACAGAGTTCTACATCACTCTCTTTCTCTTCTCAATTGCAGCCTGTCTCTATCACGTAAGCTAATTCGTCTTTTTCTTGTTTGTTTGTTTGTTTGTTTGTTTTTACATATGGGTCCTTTCTATTTTTTCCCTTTGCACGTTTAATTGCTTTAATTTTCTCGCATTGGTTTTGCCGCCATTTTATGAAATTGTAATTTTTGTATATTTGCTATGTTAGATTAATGGGTTTTACAGAATTTTAGCCTGCGAATTTTATAGTGTGTGTGATTCGTTAATTTGTTTGTGAAGTATCCATTCAGCTGTTTAAACATGCTTTATGATTATACAGTAATGTAATTCTGAAAACCCATTACTCTTTCCTAAGCTTATTCTGGTTTATTGGTTCGTCTAAAAGAAAAAGATGTGAATTTCTTGACATAATATGTTGGATGATAAATGTTAGATTTGATTAGGTACTTTAAAAGGCTTCCTAATGCTTAAGGTTGTGTTATTTCCATCTTTGCATGTCAATAAACTCGACAATTACAGTTCTCGAACATTGCGGGAAAAATGTTCCTGTTAATCCTACATTGATATCTAGACTAATTAAAAAGTTGCGACTCTATTGTATATTGGAGTGTTTGAATTGGAAAAAAAATAAATTCGGCTGAGCTCTTGTTATATTGCCTTGTCTGTGGTTTTGTATGAACTCTATGGCTACATTCTAGAAAGGCATCCAATCTTATTACTTACTTTATATCTTTTCGTATAGTTATTGTTATTCCCTATGGTTATGAATCCGAGTTCATCTGTATTTCTGTATAGATCATTACGTACAACAAGACAACTACATTTGCAGAGAGTTAGTGCAGTAGTGAGAGGAGAGATTAGCTCAGACAAAATGGAGGTTGATATCTCACTGAGCCCTAGAGTAAATTCGGTGAAGCCTTCAAAGACGGTGGCTATTACAGACCAGGCAACTGCACTAGCGCAAGCAGGTGTGCCTGTTATTCGATTAGCAGCAGGAGAACCTGATTTTGACACTCCAGCAGCAATTGCTGAAGTAATTCCTAAATGCTCAAAAATCTGATTTTTCTCGTTCGTGAAATCTAAAGAAATTGTTGTATTGTTCTAACAAATACTGTTGTATTTTGCTCTACATGGTCCCTTTGCCAATTTAGGCTGGAATTAATGCAATCCGTGAAGGATACACAAGGTATACTCCTAATGCAGGCACCTTGGAGCTCCGTACAGCTATTTGTCACAAGCTAAAAGGTACTGTTGTGACACTTTTTGAGTTCTTCTAGTATCTTAGCACAAAATCTTAATTTCTCTATTAACAGAGGAGAACGGAATATCTTACACACCTGACCAGATTTTGGTGAGTAATGGGGCAAAACAGAGTATTCTTCAGGCAGTTCTTGCAGTTTGTTCCCCTGGAGATGAGGTATACCTTGAACTTTCTAAGCATGAGATTGGTTTTCCCAATTAAGTCTAATAATTGCATTTGACAAAGTAACTGGTAAATATATTTCTTTGTACTGGCTATTTTGCAATCAAGATTCATCGGTTCCATTTCGGTGTGGTAGAAGATGAAGCCGGATTTTGAGTTTTTCAAATATTTGTTAGATTATATATCATTTCACATTATAACCAGGCCCTGGTCGCATTCATCTTCGGAAACTCTGATTGAAAATTTTTCCATCTTTTTCTTACATATGACCCCCTGCTTTAGCTAAAAAGAATAAAAGAGAACACATTTTTCTCTTAGTGCATAAAGCTCAATCCTGTCAGTTATGTGCTTCAGCAAGAACTATATATAATTTCAGTCTCAGATTCTCTGCAAAAGATGAAAAATGATGCATTAATCGATTCATTAGATATCTCTTTCTTTTATACACTGCTTTAGTTCTTACCATTGATTGAATTTGGTCACTGCTGCATTAATACTTCGAGAGTTGAGAGGAACACAGACAGCTGAAGGGTAAGAGATTCCAATATTGGTATTAAAGCTTAATGGCATAGCATTGTGCATACACCCAGTTTATGCATCAATGTTATATGTCCAACTGAACTTGGACACATGAATAAGAACATATTTAAGCGGTTGTGATACATTGTGAACTACAATCCAAAGCATTCAAGAATCACAAATAACATGGTGGTGCTTTCTTTGATTTCATGGGCATACAAAGAAACATGTGTATATCCTCACACAAGGCATGCAATGGGGAAATGATGAGTTAGCCCAAGGAGCTTTAGTGCTGATCTTCCGCAGACAACCAAGCAACCATTTGTGGTTGCTCAAGACGCCGAGAGGTTATGTAGAAATCTTCTTGGAGTGACATAATTAGATGGCGCTTGCTATTTTTTTATAAAATAAAAGTTTTGCATCTTTTTTGAGGCCCAATTGCACTCTTAGATTGAACTAAATTGTTAGCATTGATATACTGCCATTAATTGCCAAGATTCTTATTATTGAGGAAGTAGTAGTTGCCAATAAAGCCCACTGGTTACAGTTAACAGCAAGTTTAGGGAAGAAGCTTAATGCTATGGCAGCTGCAGATATGATGATCTTAAATCCGTGGGTATAATCAATTGTATAACAAAGGTATGGTGTGAGAGAGGGAAAGTGCAAGAGAATTTGTAGAAATGTTTAAATCATTTAATGTTTCTACGCAACTGCAAAATTTGGCAAGCATGTTCGAATTTGAAGTATTGTTCGATCAAATATTGGATTAATTGGGGGCATGAAGCTTAGGAGGATTTATTATTTTATTTTTTTGTGTTTTTTTGTTTTTTTGGGTTGTTGGGGTTGGGGGAAGAACATCACGTTTGGGAGTTTCGGCTTTAGTAAAGATGAAAAACAAATATTGGAGAAATACATGCTCAAAATTGACCTTTGTTCTTCAAGATGTCAGATGTAGCCAGATTATGTACGTATAACCTTTGAAGTTTGGTGAAAAATCAGGTCTAAGTGTTTATTTAAAGTATTAAATTCTAATAAACTTTCAACTGGCCTGCTCACAACTGAGCATCACTTCTGCAGGTGATAATTCCAGCTCCATTTTGGGTGAGCTACCCAGAAATGGCCAGGTTGGCTGATGCAAACCCTGTCATTCTTCCTACGCGCATATCTGAAAATTTTCTTTTGGATCCAAAGCTTCTTGAATCCAAACTGAGTGAGAAGTCAAGGCTGTTGATTCTTTGCTCTCCTTCCAACCCAACAGGATCTGTTTACCCGCAGAAATTGCTTGAACAGATTGCTGAGATTGTGGCGAGGCATCCCAGGCTTCTGGTAAGTTTTCCATCTGTACCTATACATCAGGAATTGACCTGAATTTAAAATGACTAAATTAGCTTTATTTTGTAGCTCTCACTTTTTTCAGTTTTTTTATCCCAGGTGCTGTCTGATGAAATTTATGAACATATCATTTATGCCCCAGCAACTCACACAAGCTTTGCATCTTTGCCAGGCATGTGGGATAGAACTTTGACTGTAAATGGCTTTTCAAAGGTAAATGTTCTTGACTGTTTGAAAGAATTGGTCCTGGATAGTGCTATTGCTTTCTCTTCTTTCTTGCGTTTATAGGCTTTTTTAGCTTAAAGAATGCCGCAGGTCTGAATTATAATGTCATCTATTCAGGCATTTGCCATGACTGGTTGGAGACTTGGGTATCTTGCTGGTCCAAAACACTTTGTTTCTGCATGTGGGAAGATTCAAAGTCAGGTATGTATACCAATTGTTAAACATGCTTTACAACTCTTAGTACAAAATCAATTGCTCTTTTTCTAATTTAATTTTTTGATGATAAATAATATGAATTTCATCTTCCCATCTCATTGAATAGACAAAATTTAAAAGTTAAAATACCTTATGCAGTTAAAGAAAATCTTTTTCGATTGGATATTTTAGTGAACATCTCGATTCTTTGCTATTTTTTTTCACAAATGTTTCTTAAATAGATAAAGTTGACCTGTAAGTCTTGAGTCGACACTTGCTAAGGTCTCAGAAAGGTGTTCAGAAAAATTTGATTGTCAGTATGGCTCCAAAACCAAATCCTGAGATGTCATTCAATGTAGTTTACATATTTGAGGTTTTAATATACA
Source organism: Paulownia fortunei (assembly GCA_019321725.1). Classification (NCBI taxonomy): domain Eukaryota; kingdom Viridiplantae; phylum Streptophyta; class Magnoliopsida; order Lamiales; family Paulowniaceae; genus Paulownia; species Paulownia fortunei. The sequence continues at coordinate 1,767,752 of CM033110.1, forward strand.
CATGATAGAGGATGCTGATGAAAATACGAAATTAATTTGACTTTCACTTATACAAACTTACAATTGTTCTGGGATTATACCTAATTCATCAAGGTGTATTACAAATTTGTTGATTGCACAGCCCCCACAAATTCGATAAAGCTCCACCACCCTGGCTGCTGTGGACACAAATTAACCAAATAATTATATGATAACGAGATGTCCTATTAAACAGGAATAACGAGTTTTCTTAATTGTGCATGCACTAGCTTCAATCTGAAATATGTAGCTAAGTTTCAAATTATTGTTTAATTATATACTCGAAGCAAAATAATGTTTGAAATGAAAGAATCCCTTATTCTGATGCAGGCGCTATATTGGGTAGGGATGCCCATCTAATGTATTAGGAAAAGGAATTGTGGTTGGATTTGTTATATATTTTATGTGTGTGCCCAATATATCTGTTCCTTAAAAAGGCATGTCAGCTATTGTTCATTAAGCATATATTAGTTATTTCTTCATAAATAAGTTTTCATTCCTTTTTGCTACAGTCCACTTCGGGTGCCAGCAGTATATCTCAAAAAGCTGCTGTTGCTGCTTTAGGATTGGGCTATGCAGGTGGAGAAGCAGTCTCAACTATGGTAAAAGCATTTCGTGAGAGGAGAGATTTTCTGGTCAAGAGCTTTGGAGAATTGGCAGGGGTTAAAATTTCGGAGCCCCAGGTAACAGCTTAACTTATTTTACCAACAAATCATGATAGACCTATTGTATAGAGAAGAGGCAAGAATCGGCATCTATTTTTTGTAGTAAAATGCTGTTTGGATCTTTCTCACTCAGATGCTGATCTCCGAACCTTTTGGCATCCTCTTGCAGGGAGCTTTCTATCTTTTTCTTGATTTCAGTTCTTACTATGGCTCAAAGATTGATGGCTTTGGTGTAATCAATGGTTCAGAGTCCCTGTGCCGATATTTGCTTGACAATGCTCAAGTAAGAATTCCATTTGTTTTAATTCCCCTTAAGACAAAAAAAATCCATTGGTTCTATAACAAAAATTGAATTTAAACGCCACTTATTTTAAAAATGCTTTGATTTGTGATAAATAGTAAATAGTTTGACATCAGGTGATATTTACTTATTATAGAATTACTCCTGGAGACGCAAGAATTACTAAAATTGCAATCCACCAAAGTAATTTTAGATGACACTGGTATAAAAAGATTTACAGTAAGTCGCCTTTTACGAAGTTATACTCCCCCATTTATTGTTTATATTTTCTTTTTGGGAAGTCCGAAAATAAGACTCTATATTCTACAATTGAAAGTTTTTCCCAAAAATATTCTAATGCTTAAATTAAGGATGCGACATCACTAACTTTCATCTACTACTTTTGACGGATTTTATTTTTTCAACTCGATTTAAAACTCCGTATCGAGTCAAAATAGATACATATAAAGTAACGAATCTGATTTTGAACGTATGTTCATGATGGGACAATTATACTAAGTGAAACTTCAGTGATCTTGTTCTTGGTACTAATTATTATTTGTTCATAGGTTGCTCTTGTTCCGGGCGATGCTTTTGGAGACGATACCTGCATCCGCATCTCCTATGCAGAGTCCCTGACCACTCTGCAGGCTGCCGTTCAAAGAATCAAGGGAGCACTCATCTCCCTCAAGCCTGCCATTCCTGTTTAGTCTGATAAATTTACAGTTGCAGAATTTGTCGAAAATATATGAAGTTTAACTTCTGTTTTACTATATACCTCAGCCAAATGCCCTGGCTGTTTGATTTGTCTGTGTCAAGAAGAAATTTGTGCTTGCATTGAGAGTAGTTGAATACATTCAAATAAAGGGATGTTACTTGAAAATTGTCATTTTTTGATCTCTTTCATTTTTTGAATATCTTTGAGAGTTTTGGATGGTTCATATTTGAATATTTGCATAGCAATTTGTAAAGGAAGTTTCTTGGCAAGAGTGATTACAAGAAAAATCCATCATTACTAAATGAATAAGTGATTCTGTTGATGCATAATTACTAATATGCCTCTAGATTTCTGGTACAAATTTTCTTGAAAAGTTTAATCTGTTTTGAAGATCCACTATGTATTAAGGGTAACTTCCATTTTTTACCACTTGAACTAACGCACGGTGTAGGTGATCTTATTTATTTTTTTAATTGTATCATTTTATTTCATCTAATTGCTCAATGTGCTTCAATTACAACATTTTTAAAAAAATAATAAGTGATGTAGCTAATATTTTCCGAATGGTCCAAAAAACAAAAATAAAATAAAGAAATAACAATGAACATGTGTTCATCCCCTTGAGAAATATTTTGTTTTGAAGTTATTTAGTCTAATTTTCCTTATTTGGCTTATCTTTTTTGGGCTTTAGGTGCAAATTTGGTAATTCAACTTTTTGTTCACTATAAAGTATTGCATATTTGACAAATAGAGGAAGGAAAGTCATGTAATAGAAAGATAGAGGATTTTCCATTTATTCTCAAGAAACAAAGGGGATTGAAGGATTTGCTTGTTAAGAATTTTTATTTTATAGTAATAAATTTTTAGCACTTATTTAAATAGTTTTTAATTACTATGAATTTCAAATCCTTTAATACTAATTTTGAATTATTTTTTTAGTCATTGTAATGGATTTAAAATATATTTAATATTAAAGTCATTTAAAATACTTAACTCTAAATCTTTCTCTCAAATTTAAATGCAGCATGAGAACTTTTTTTTTAAAAAAAAAAATAGTACTAATTAACAAATTCATAAGTTAATAAAGCTATTTTAACAATGAAAAAGGATTATTTGAAGAAATATCCCTAAAAAACCAAAAACTATTATATGTTTAAAATAAAGGTTGCCCAATTTGACAAGTGAAAAGGGTTAACTTGTACCACAATGCCTTGTATGCAGGAGAGCCCCACTTTGATAGTAATGGTATTTCGTGTACATTAACGTTAGCCAACAGAACAGGGAAAAACAGAATCTAAGTTTGGATTGGGTTTGGTCCAAACCAAATTAATGATTGGCGAATAAATTATATTTATTATATAATTAATTTATAATTCAAAAAAAAATTAATCACATGACAAATATTAGTTAGATCCAAACATATCATATTTTAACAAAAAAATTCCCACCAATCATTTTCTTCCGTTATTTTTCTTGCCTTGGACATTGCCAAATTATAACTTTTCATAGAAAATAAAAGCTCAAGAGCGTACAAAATAAATCCTATTTATTTTCTTTTCCACACTTTAAATAATTTATTTTAATTTTATTTTATAATTTATACTCCATATAACATATACACATACTATATATATATGATTAAATTTAAATATTTATTTAAAAAAATATTTTATACACGTCATTCGAATACAAGATATAAGGCAAAATTATTATAAGAAATCTAAAAAAAAAACACAATTCCTGTCTAGCCGGACTGCTTTTGAACTAGGCCCTCATCAAGAAGCTAAGGACAACTTTGTCCAAAAACCTAAACTAAATCTAACTTGAATTACAAGACAATCAATCTACTATGTTATGTCCAAGAAATATTCTTGTGTTACCCCCCATGTCAATTCTTGATTTATTATCCCTCTCTTCTTCCAAAACCTACAACCACAAAACAAAGAATGGCTGTTTCAAGTTTTAGCAATGGGAGCACTATCCCAGAGATTGTGTTCTTTGATTTAGAAACTACAGTGCCTAACAGAACCAGACAAAGATTTTGGGTACTGGAGTTTGGTGCAATTATAGTTTGCCCCCGAAAACTTGTTGAGCTGGAGAGCTACTCCACACTAATCAGGCCTGGAGACTTATCAGCTGTCGGGTTGAAATCAGGGCGGTGTGATGGAATAACGCGGGAGGCAGTAGCCAAGGCGCCATTGTTTGAGGAAGTAGCTGACAGGATTTTCAACATTCTTGATGGAAGGATATGGGCAGGCCACAACATTCAGAGGTTTGATTGTGTTCGGATCAAAGAAGCATTTGCTGATATCAATAGGCCTGCGCCTGTCCCTGCTGGGATCATCGACTCGTTGGGAGTTCTCACTGAGAAATTTGGCAGAAGGGCAGGAAATATGAAGGTTTGTGAATGCATTTTTCATAACAAAATGACTTATAATCTTGATATTGATTTTCTGTTTCCACTTCTTTTGAAGATGGCGACATTGGCAGCTTATTTTGGTCTTGGACAGCAGAAGCACAGGTATTCAAGAATTCGTGACAAAAAAATTGTTATGATTGTGAACTAGAGATTGCTGACAGATTTTCTTGGTGTGAATGATGTTTTAGGAGCTTGGAGGATGTCAGAATGAACTTGGAAGTCTTGAAACATTGTGCGACTGTGTTGCTTCTGGTATCGGTCATCGTTGTCTGCTTCATATTAATTCTTCCTTTCTAACAAATCATAATAAGATCACTAGTTACATATATTTGGTCTTAATTTCATTCCAGGAATCCAGCCTCCCTCCAAGTGCATTGAATGGGCAATGGCACAGCAACCCCCGTGTTACAACAAGAAGTAGAAGCTTACTGGTAAACACAAGCGAATATCTTATAGATTTTGGTATACTTGTTTTCAGGCATTAATACCAATTGGCAAAGAGTGATTATTGACTTTATAGTGCGAGTGTAAACGAGTCGAATCGAATATGTTAATGTTCAAGTTTATTTGAACTTTTTATCGAATTTTAAAAATTATGTTTTAATATAGTTTGATTGTTAATGAAATTGACCTTAAACGAGCTTTAATTGAGTCGAATATATCTTGAAAGTGCATCATATTATATGAATATGATATCTATCTAGTGTAATGTATGGAATATACGATAAAAGTGGAGTATTTCTATTGATCAATCATATAGGCCCGAGTTGGACATCCAATTGCTTCAATTTGAATTATTCGAAGAATGCCTTATGTATGTATCAAAAAGATAGTCAATCAAATCTATTTTATTTCTCGATTCAATTGAAGCTCATAGAGATGATATAGGGTCCCAAAAATAACGAGAGATGTGGAAAAGTTAGGTCCTAATCCTAAATGGAATGGAACGAATCGAGTTCGGATAACTTGGTTTTTTGTTATACATATTTTATTATAATTTTACTAATCGAGTCAGCTTTAGTTGATTCAGATCATATCAAACAATTGTTATGTTATACAAATCGAGCTTACACAAGCTTTTAGCGATCTATTTTGAGTCGAACGTTAGAAAAATTTGATTTGTTTTTCAATTTTATTTAACCCCAGAATTTGAAATGTTCCCAGAAATCAAGCCTCTCAGTAGCTCGAGTATAACATGTTTGACTCGAATATAAAATCGAACTCGATTAACTTGTTTGTTTTTACGCATATTTTATTATTTTTTTAAATTATTATGTTAAACAATGGATTTCAAACAAATTTTTAACGATCAAGTCGAGTCTAACGTAATTTGATTTATTTTTCGATCTTACTTAATCCCAAAATTTGAAATATTTCCAGAAATCAAGCCTTTCAGTATCAGGTGGTTTGAATGAAAAGCCTTCAGAAAACAAAGGGAAATCAATCTGCAGGGAAGAGACGAGCCGGAGATCGCCTCCATCGACATCTGTAGCACATCAGAGGGCTGTCCCTTATGCAAGAGAAAGTCTTGGAAAGGTTCGTACCAAGTTTTATTTCATGGATATTTCAGAACAATCACATGTTTGACAGTTTGAAAACTTCTATGTAACAGATGACAGCTAGAATGAAAAATGTAATATCCAATGCCACGCTGAACAATTTGTTGAAGCATTCGCAGTCACTGATTCGATGAGCAAGTGCAAATTTGCTTTCTTTTTTATCTTATTAGATTGGTTCAGACTTCAGATTTGAATTGAAGAAGATATTGTCAAGTAGAAACAAGATGAAGACTTAATTAATTCATGGCTATATTGGGACGTTTTCATAAGAAAGAAAGCTCTGGATGCAGAACTTGGCTGATTCCTCATGCTATCTGGCCGCCCTGAAATCGTGTTTCATTTTATATTACATATCTTATATTCATGACACATGTATATAATTAATATCAATTGTATATTTAAGAAAATATTTTTATGCACGTATATAATAGAATGCAAATTGAAATACCATATTGAAATAAAAAACTCGAATGCAATCTTATACTTTTTTTTCTTTTTTTTTTCTTTATAATCTTTCACCTTTAACAAGAATTGAGTTGCTTTTATCACAGGGTGTAATAGATAAAAATTAATTTTTAATATTAACTTGTAATAAATAGAAAAAAGGGCTATGATATAAGGGGTAATAAACAAGGAAGAAACTAGGAATAAAGAAATAAATAAGGAAAAAATTCACGATTTCCTTCCAAAATAAACTATTTTTCATAACGAAACGAGTAATTATGATCACTCACTACATATAATCAAGATGATGATTCTATGGTTCGTACACACGATGATATATACTATATTGTCCGCATTCACATATTTCGTAACGTATAACTCAAATTTTGCCTATTAAATGATGGCAGTACAAAGATAATATCAGTCATGTCAAAATATATCAATGATAACAACCAATTGTATATTACTGACTGTAACACATAATCAACAACAAACAAAACTATCGAACGGGAAAAAGTATCAAGAATACTTGTGCTTGGAGGGGGTGGAGGGTGGAAAAGCATCACCATCATCATCTCCTTTTTTAGTGACCTTTGTTTCACTAATCTTGTTCCATTTCTCAATCTCCTTCACCAGTAACCCTATATCTTCCTTCTCTTCTTCATCCTCTTTCCTAACTATTACGAACCTTCCCTTCTTGAGTGTGAATGGCAAATTAAAGCACATTTTTTTTCAATCACGGCTAGCATATGTTACAACGTACGACTATATATAGATAATGCCATTACCAATAAAACAATGATGGATAAATTATTTAGAAGTTATATATAATGTCTTTACTAATAAAACAAAGATCAATAAATTATTTAGCAGTTGTTTTTAATAATTCATTGATGATGATATCTATGATACAATTATTTAAACATGGCGTACGAGTACATATTTCATGTATTTTATTTAATTTGGCTAAGGTACGTAACAACTGTGCTTGATCAAGCCATTTGGACCCTAATTTTGGAGTCAAGATTAATTTAATTAGAACTAAGCATGTTGTGATTGAAATGTCTTGTTTGGTTTTACAATATATAGAACCTATTTTTTTTTTCCCTTTTCAATATTTAGATAAAAAAAAAAAGCTAGCAAAATTCATCAACGAGACGACTTTCTATTGATTAATTAGTCCAATCGAAGCAATTAAGGAAGATTATATTATTAATAAATACTTAGTAGGTGGAATAGAATGTTAATTTGGGTAGTATTATCCTCCATAGTGACAAATGGTAGGCTAAATATCGCCGTAGATGTGAAATTATTCTTGGTTTTAAAATATGAGATTAAATATTAATCTTGCAATAATATGAACAAAACCAAATCTTATGGGATCAAAATAATCTGTATTCTTGACAAATTGTAGCTCCAACTCATTCCTATTAATTAAATCAACTGTAAATATAATTATAGTAATTATTAATGTTAGAAAAGGTTCAAGGTTCACTAATTATTAACATGGCAAACTAGTATAAATTTGTCACTTGTGAAGTCAACTAATGCCAAAACTTTTTGTAGTTATCAAATCATTTTTTTTGAATTGAAATAGTATGAGTGAGCTTATAAAATGTCTCTTAAATTGTTTGGCTAAATTTTTGGGAGACGAGTTTATAAACTTTCAAAATACGATGTTAAAATCTCAATTTACTTTTAATTTATTAACAAACTCTATTAATTTTAATAATTTTAATTATAAAGTTATTATTAATAATATTTTATAAGTTTTATGATCTTATTTTAACCAAATAAATTTAAGAGCTTATTTCTAAAATAGAATCTAACATCTTATTAACTCCAAAAATATTTTATAAGATCATTTAAGAAAGTTCAGCCACACACCATCTTACTTTCGATTCTAGAAATGAGAATATGTAATTGGATCCAATGGGGTTATGTATATATCCTCAAAAAAGTAACAATATAGACAATAAATTGCAATAGAACAATCAGAATTGAACTTAAATTTAGTGGGAAAAAAAATGCAATTTGAAGACATCTTGTAATGCAATCTAGCTATGTAATCCATAAAGTATTTATTGGGTTATGTAATCCTCAAAGTTTTGGCTAATAATTTTACAAAAAAAAAAAACATCCTTCTTCCTAGCAACTCCAAGCTATGAGCCAACTAATTGCACCCCCTTTGTTTTTTTTTAGTACACAAATGTGGCATCATTACAAGATTCTCAATGAAAGCTAAAATCTGGATCTTTTTATAACTAAAATGAATAAATGAATTTCATGATCACTACACATTTGTACTTAAACTCCCCTCTACATGGATTTACGCAATATTTTCTATTATAAATCATATTGTCTTAATTATCTGTCAAACCTAAAATCTTTCATAAAATATATACGCGACCCTAACTAATGCAATGTAATAGAGAATCCATCAAAATTTGCAATAGAAAATTCTATCGGACACGGATTAGTCATATCTCCTTTTCTTCATTCTTTCACCAGACCTATTTCTCAACCCATTGAGCTGCCTCTCCCACACCTCTCTAGGGAAATAACCCTCCCTTCTCTTCTCCAAACCAAAATGGAACCCAAATGGATCCTCCAAACCCAACTCCCAATCATAAACTCTGCGTGAATTCGGGTCCGAAAGGGTCTCGTATGCCTTCCTCAGCTCGATGAATCGTTGCGTAGATTCCTCCTTTGTTAGAGGAGTGCAGACATCAGGGTGGTATTGAAGAGACATAGTTTTATAAGCTTTCTTGATCTCATCAAAACCCACATTTCGAGAATTGAGAGAAAGGATTTGATAAAAGTTGGTTTTTCCACTTTGCATGGTTACTTGACAGGAGATCATAGGCTTATGTTTGTGGCTGCCTGCATGTATTTTGAGGGGAAACCTTTTCACTAAGTACTTGTGATTGATCATATGCATGGACACCTCCATTGTGTGTTTTTGTGTGTGTGTGTTTATCACACAGAGAAAAGGGTGTATGTATATGTATATATATATATATATACACACACAATATAAGAAGGAAGGTTCTTACAAAATCTTGCAGGAATTTTGATGTAATTAATGGAAGATTTTTGTCTTGAACTGTAAACAAGAATTGAAGTATTCAGAAACGCGGTATGGTCGTAGTTGAATGTAAATTTGGCCTCAAATGTTCGTCTTTTCTGTCGATTTCTTGGGGGCAAAATACTGCTGTTTGCTAAGTTGGCCTGCTTGTGATCAAGAGGAAAATTAATGGATACAGAAAATTAATTAAATAAAGTGAAATTTATTTGTCTCTTTGTATTTTTGGACTCGAGTAGAAAATCATTGAAAATTAAAAATTAAAAAAGAATTCGATTAATTAATCCAATTGGGATTCGAAGAAGACACAAATAATTTTGCATGGATATAACCCTCCGTCCAAGAATTATGAGCCTAATTTGACCCATTTTTAAACAAGAATTAAAAACTATAAGCTTTATGTATATTTTCACAGTCTTGTCTCTAGAGGTAATTATTGAAAGTTAGTAAGATTATATTATTATTTTAATTTAGATGATGATTTGAAAAAAATTAAAATAAAATATTATTTTAATACATTCCATAGTGGAACAATAAATTTAAAACAAAAAGAATGTAATAATTACTCCCACCAAAAATAATGACAGTTGATATTTTACATTTATTGAGGTTTTGAATTCTCATTTTCGATCTCGTAAAATTAAATTACCTTAATCATATACTATGATTATAACAATATAGCACATGTCAACAGCACAGTGCATATGAATCGACAAATCTAAAGTCAGAAAGTTTTGAAAATAATTCATGAAAGGCCCACAAAAATTTTGTAACCATTTGCTGATTTGGTGTTGCTAGGTCGCATCAAATTAAGCCAGAGCTAAAAACACCATTCTTTGAATTATTTAAAAATATTAATTAATAACTTTCCAAGTTTTTGGATTTTATCTCATCTGCAATGCATGAAAATATTATAAGTGATCCAACAATAAGGATGATCTCGAGACTTAATTTTAAGCAGTGGATTTTGGAGTTAATTCTTGTTAGAAAATTCACAGCTGGGATCGAAATCTAACTCTGATAATGGATTTTACACTTAGAGGGTGTTTGACGGAGCTTATAAACTTTTCAAAACATCTTATAAGTTGGTTAAGAGTTTATAAGTTATCAAAAATATTTAGTAATTCTTTTTAAAAGAGTTTATAAGATTCAAAAAAAAATTATTTGAAAATTTATAAACTTCTAAAAAAAAGTATTTTCATTCAAACTTATTTTTAAATTAAGATCTTATTTTAACATAACTCCTTTAATTTTAACAGTTTTAATTATAAAATTATCATTATTAACATGTTAAAAGCTCCATGATCTTATTTTTATCCAAACATTTATACAACTTATTTTTAAAATAAGATCTAATATTTTATAAATTTTAAAAATATCTTATAAGATATATGATCTTATAAGATATTTTAAATAAGTTTAGTCAAATACTCTCTTAATCTGTCAGAAATTTCAACGGCTGGATTCTAGTCGAAAGTCAACTCTTACTAAATCGAATGAGATCCCTTAAGAATACTTTTTATGTGTAGGGTTATTTATGATTAAATCCCCATCAACATTAAATAGAGCTAAAAGCTTTTTTTATCTTCATCAAGAGGTGGGACAAATCAATTTAGTCATTCAATCAAGTCTCGTGATTTGGGTGACTTTTTCCACTTGTTTTACTCCCTATGAATTTTTTTTGTTCGATATTAATTTTATTGGACTATTAAGATATCTAAATCGCTTTCATCTGTCGGTGTCAATGCCACTCCTCAAATGTAAATTTTTAATGCAAAAATTCACTTATTATGCCACAATCATTCAAAGAACTGAAGATCTACTTACAATGGCATATATATATATATATATATATATATATATGTATATAAAATCAAATGCTTGATTAAATAAAATTAAATGATTCATTTATCTATAGATATATAATATTGATGTAAGACAAAATTACCCAAATCCATTTAAGAGCTGATAGAGTTGGGCCTTCCACCATTTTCACTCTGAATTCTCTTGTGGGCCGAGCCCATAAATAAGAATGTAAAAAGCCCAGAAGGCCAACCTGGATTTCTTTGAACGCAACCCAATGGACTCCACTAAGACCTCCAAAATTGGTTACATCAATTAGACGCTTGGCCCATTGTCATTAACACCTCGGCACAGCAATAATAAAAAATAGTCTCATGTTTATTACTTTAATGTTTTTTTTTTCGGGTTAACAAAAATAAGTATCATTTGTTAGAAAGGAAATTTTCTCTTAAACTAACCTTTCGATAATATTGATACCATTACTTATAAAGGCAATAGGTAAACATACATAAAAATCATATTTTTTTTTTCAATTTTCATCTAAAATTAATGCTCGTTATATATATAAATATGGTATCATTTCGTAACTGCTAAATGGACTACTGCATCACAACTGAGTGTTGAGGGTGTTGGAGGTCTATCCAACGAAAATCCTCTAACGCTTAAATTAAATTCAGAATACATAAAAAAAAATCAAATAACTTGAAACTCGTCAAATGCTTAATAAATTATGCATTTTTTAATTATGAAGATTTAGGGCATTTATAGACATATTTGAGAATATTCATGAGTTTTGTGTTCCTTAAGTTTGATTTAAATATTATAATTCAATTTGTTTAATAATTTGTGAATACTATGAACTTAACTTATTAGGTCTTATCTATTATTCAACTCATAACTTGAATAAGTTTCTTGAACTTAACTCAAACTTAAACGGATTATGGTTCATCATACATATATATATCCACACACACATGTACATATAGGTACGTTTGACCTAATTTTTGGTAAATTGACCTACGAAAGTTGATTTTTACAGTTATTGATTTTTTCTTTAAAAATAAATTTTAAAAAAAATTGATCTATAAGCTCCAATTTTTAGATGTTGCAAGTTGCTTATTATTGCGCTCGAACAACCCAATATAATTCTAGTTAGATTGCCAAAATGCCTATACAATCACAGTGAACCAAAAGTAATTCTAATTTAAGTTATCAACATCCTTATATATATATATATATATATATATATATTAGTGGAAGTTCAAAACTAATTTTTAATCCCCAACTTTTAATGGAAACTCGCCCTTTAAAACTGTAGGAAATACACATCGTATTGATTCATAATTTTAATTTAATAATTTAAAACATATCCAATAATTTATGCTTTGCAATTACTCCACATATATGAATAAGCTAAGATAAAAGAGATGTCAAAATCTTCCTCCAAGAAAGTCCAACAGGAAAAGAGAAAGAGAAGATGAAGTCTAACTCCTCCCAAATGGAAAATGGAAGCAAATCATGTCGTTTATTGGGGAAAAAAAAGAAAGAAAACTTGTATAGGGACTTGGACAGAATTTTCCAAATAGAAAAACATGTTTCATGGAAATGAAGTCTCTTTTACTTGTCCTCATTACATGCTAAAAGATGAAAAATTCCATAGACTTCCTTGTCAATAATTTGTGTTTAATCCTATTACATCTCATCTTTTACTTTTTCCATCTGAATGTCACCAAGTCACCTCAAAAAAATTGGACTTTTTATCATATGAATTTTTTTTTTAGTTAAAGTCGTATGTATTTAGATAGAGTTAGGCATGGTCCCCTACTAATAAACAAATTGAAAATTGAAAATAAGAAGTGCTTACACATTTTACAATGAGAAAAATAAAATGAAAATTCTATTTCTATAGAATCGATTTTGGAAGGATCAAATTATAATTACTGAAAAAAAGAGTTTAAAAAGATGATTAAAGCTAACATACAACTTATGTTTCTCACATGAAATAAGTTATATTTGAAAGAATAATCGATAATTAATTTTTTTTTCTACAATTTAATTCAACTATGATCACTCGATCGTACTAAACAATTATTAAACCTATCCTCTAAGTGTTGAGTGGTTCTAGTATGGTTTTTGCGAATGTCCGTCCCCAACCCATCTAAATCTTTTAATTTGCGGGGATCTACGTGGGTCCCACAAATCAACGATAATTGTACTGATAGGTCGATACTCATCAAGGACTTTCCACTAATCCATGGAGGGTTGTATGAAATTATTAAAGATCTGCACACACACACACATAGTTAGGGTTGTCTGGAATTATTAAAGATCTGCACAAACATAGTAGTGTAGTGGGAAAAGAAACTAAAAACCTACTATTGGAAATGGAAGTTGGAAGTGAAACTTTCATGTGATTATGTCTAAGGTCCTACTTTTGGAGAACTCAAATTTGTGGTATTTAGGGGTCCACTCCTAAGAAAGTGATTGTACCTCCTAAGAGGAAAATGTTAAAATGGGGTTGTTTGTAGTTTGTACCCTCCTCAAATAATTGTGAATTTTGTGCTGAGAATGGAGAGGATGGTATAGTAGACTGCAAAAGGCAAAGAAACAAGTCCTCATAAACTGGTTTTCCATGTACTTGGGGAAGGGATGGACAATCTTGGCCACAGATGATAAGTGAGAACATGGCCACATACAATTTTAGTGGTAGCTGATTTTTATTTTTATTTTATTCTTTGGTTTTTATTCTTTGGTTTGGGTGTGGATGATTGGGACATCACATAATAGGCCAAGGCTCTTTAACTTGTCTGATTCCATTAGGATGATATTGGTCCCAAAGCAGATGGAATGATATTGGTCCCAAAGCAAAACACTTTTATTTGACATATTCCTACAAATTTTGTGCTTTATAACTTGCATAATTCATATATTTGGGTCTTTTTTTTCAAAAAGGAGGGGGTTATTATAAAAATTATCCCTAATGTTTGGACTATTTATAAAAGCTACCCCTTTAAGTTTATAAACTATAAATACTCTTTAATATTTGTTTGTATTTTGAAAATTGCACCTATTGGAGGATTTTTTATATAATACAGATAAATTTAATGGGTATTTGTAATACTTCAAGAAGAAGGTATTTGTAATTTATAAACTTAAAAGATAGTTTCTGAAAATATGCTAAATTTCAAGGGTAATTTTTATAATTAAACCAAAAAAGAAAAGAGTAAAGAAGAAAAGGATGGTTAGTAGATGTATAAGGTGTTACTCCTATAAATGGCAATGGATTTAGAGTGTTAAAACTAGTAAAAAATAGCAAGAATAACAATCTACCCCTTGTACTGAAGGGCACCATTGCTAGTATGGTTGTTTGAGTGATAAAATGAGACAATAATTGAACCAAGAATTCAAAAAAGGCAAATTCTTTTGCATCATTGGTCAGGGAGTTCTTCTGTTATTAGTCATAAGATGCCCATAATCATTTTTAGATTTCTATTTAAAATTTGGTATTTTATTTTGTATTTAGTATTTACTAATGCACAAAATATATGTATTAAAGGCAATGAGAAAATAATTAAATTGAAATATATATATATATAAATATATAATACTATTCTCATAATCGGATCGGATCGCTCAATCCGATTAGCTCTAAATAACTGTTTTTGCAGTTAAACCGTTCAAAATCAAATCAAAAGTCGGTCAAATCGATCAAAATCGACCAAATCGTTCAAATCATTCTTTTATATTATTTTAAAACAAAAGATTCCAACTGATAATTGATTGGTATGGTATATATTTTTTGACTTAATTAGCTAAAGTCACATTCAACCTCAAATCGCATAGAAGGACCATTAACTTGGCTATTGGCCTGGATGCTGAGAATACCAATTATATTTTGATTCTTCCACCATCACCCAATTAGACTATTATTATTCATCACGAGTGAAAGTGATGGAAAACTGCAAAATCGTTGGAAAATAATTTTTTTTTTTTTTTTCTTGGCCAAGTTGAACCACAACCACCCCATTGAATGTAACAAAGCAAGTAAATACAATATGGCTGATGTACCAGTCCAATTTTAGTAATTTGCTTTTCTGAGTTGGTGGAAATAATGTTGTGGGTACAATAATTAATTTCTAGGCAAAAAACTGAGAGAACAAACAGAACACACACACACACACATGTATGTGTGTGTATATATATATATATGATGTACTAAATTATAATTTGAGGAAAAAAAATAAGAGGTGCAGTGTAATATGACAAAAGCCACCATATAAGAGAGCCTATCAACAACACATTTGTAAAATAGTCATATTTTAATTTAACTCAAAAATATAAAATCGTAGCTAAACAAGATTTACAAGCTAACGAGGCCTAAAAAACCCATGAAGCTCAAGTCCTACGTTAAAAATTTATAAATATCCTTTTTATGTCATTTTAAAAGTACGTCAGTTATATTATGTATTTACAGTTTTCAATTCACAGTTTATTATCACTAACTCTAATTTTCATTTATCATTTGCTCCGACTCTAATTTGAGTATTAAAATATTTTTGTTGGACAATTCCGACGCCCTAATAATTTTTATGTGTCGCAGATAAAAACTCACCTAAGAATTGATAACTAGCGAGGAATATACGCTTTTTGAGAAATAGAATTCATGCCATATCAATATGTTGTTTTTATTATGTATAAGATTTAAGTAAGAAGTTATGAAACAATGAAGGTCAAGCTAATATGAAATCGACTTGAAAGGAAGAGGCCAATTCTCTGGAATATAACCGTCCAGAATTTGATTTAATATTGAGTTTTCCTTTGATTTTACAAAAACCAACATGTCAAATGTTGTCAAATAAACAAAGAAACAAAAAAATTCAAGGCAAAGATAGTAGAGATATATATATATAAATATGGGAGACGTAAATAGCTGTGGATACTATTGACCTTGGGATAAAAAAGAACATTGTGGAGCCTCACAGTCCACACCCAGCTTCTGCTTTTGTTTTTGTCAATCACAATCATTTAATTCAAATTAAATTATATGCATTACAATTTCAAGTCCAATGCTCATTTTTCTTTGCAAATATTTAAAGATAATTTCTTCTTCTATTCTTTTAAAAATATTCTTTTTTTTAACTAATAATATGACATCACTAATTTTTTACCACTATTTTTTATGCTTAATTTTTATTTTTGAACTCTATGTGATTCAATTTGAAATAGTCAAAATAAGACTAATGAAATATTATTTATACATTTTTTTATGATCAGCATTCATAAAATTATGATCGAATTTGATTATCGATTATAAAAAATATATATATAATAATAATTGATTTGTAATTTTCTATTCAATTTTAAAAAAAATTGAAAAAGAGGAGAAAGGTAAAGAAAGTAAAAGAGAATGTTTGCTTCTGTTACGTTCACATAATAGAGCCCGTGGGCCATGGTACCAAGGCCCAATAGGAAGTCCACAGATTGTCCTCCCAGAAATTTGCCACGCGTAAAGCCCACTCCACACATGTCCATAACTCCCCTCACTTTCAACTCGCCCGTGTCAATTTTGTACGAGTGGTTTTGTGGCTTTTGGCCTTTACATGATGGCAATAAGGCATGTTCTAAATCCGTCCGTTTTATTTAGGTGTCTTTAAAAAGTTATAAATAAATTTGACGTGGATTTTAAATTTTATTTTTAATTTTTTTTATCTTGAACTCGTTTGTTTATTATTTTTATTTTAATATGTATATATAAGTAATATTATATTTTAAAAAAAATATTTTTTAAAAAATTTAGTGATTTTATATTTTTTAATTATTTTTAAAATTATAAAATTGGTCTAATAGATTTAGCGGATCTAACCAAACCTGGTGAGTTCGAGGTGGGGTGGGTCTCGACTCTTTAAAAATTTTGATGAAACGAATCTCAAATTTGAATTTTGATCTAAACCAGTCCCATTATCTTTTACTCATTCTCCTTATATATATATATATATATATATAATATTTTTTAAATTTATTTTGTATTTAAAGTAATATAACATTACTAACTATCAATATCTCCATATCTCAATGAATGTCTTTATCACTCATTACGAACTCTTACATTTCTATCATTATTTTTATAAATAAAATTATATGTAAAATATTTGCATCCTCCATCTCAAAATTAGGTATGCATTTAATTCAACCCGAAATTTTAAATTAAGGTTCAAAAAATATGAAAAAAATTTAAAGTACTTCAATAATTTTATCTGTAAAAATTTTGGTTGAGAGTGAACTCTATCTACTTAAAAAGTGAAAGGATTTTTTAAAAAAAAAAATCATTTAAAAAAATTAAATATTATGTGAATAGATTAAGAAAAGATAAAAACTAATTTTGAAACGGAAGAGTACCATTTTACCCCTAGTTAAAACTTCCTACTCTTATTTTGGATGTAGGGAGTATTTTTTTTTTTTTTTCCTCCTTTGCTTTAGGTTTTGGGTGGGTGTTAATGGTTTCCATCCCACCTTTTTAGAAGGGTATTTTGAATTTTTTATTTTAATTTAATATTTTATCTTATATATATATATATATATATATATTTTATAAAATAAAATTTAAAATTTTAGAAGGGTATTTTGAATTTTTTATTTTAATTTAATATTTTATCTTATATTATATATATATATAAATATATTTAAAAAAAATAAAATTTTAAATTAATTTTAAATTTAACGTGTATTTACAAAACGAAATATATCAAGTGCTTTAGAGTAATCACAAAAACCATTGCAATTTCATAAATATTTATTTTGCATGGCCAAGCTTCACTTTATACGATGAACCATTTAATTCACGATATGGGGCCAAGTCCACTAGTGCGACGCCGCGTGTACTCCTGTCTTGCCTATATATGCGTGGCTCTTGGTGCCAACTGAGAAAACACACACAACACACACTGTGAAGATCAAGGAGAGGGATACATCTGTTTTCCAATCCTAAAGCCTTGGCGATAAACATTCTTCTTTTATCTCTTTTCAACGAATTTTGTTGTTTTTGAGTGGAAAAATAAGGGGAAAAATGTTTATCGAGAGCTTCAAGGTTGACAGCCCAAATGTTAAGTACACGGACGGTGAGATTCACTCAGTGTACAACTATGAAACCACAGAGCTTGTTCATGAGAACAGAAATGGCACCTACCAGTGGATTGTAAAGCCCAAGACTGTTACATATGAGTTCAAAACTGAGACCCATGTCCCTAAATTGGGGTATGTTTCTTTATACCAATAAAGAAAACGGATCCATGCCATAGATTTATTTTCTTGCCTTTTTTTTTTTTTTTTGGTTTCTGTTTGCTTTCATTTTTATTATAATTTTAATTTCTTTGATGGGATTTTTTGTAGGGTTATGCTTGTTGGATGGGGAGGTAACAATGGTTCCACCCTTACTGCTGGTGTCATTGCAAATCGGGAGTGAGTTCTTGTTCCTTTCTATGTTTTAGTCCAATTTCTTCCACATAAAAGACATGCTAATAATTTTTCATGCAAAGAAGAATGCTTGTTATTTCAATTTTTCCATTAGGGCTATGAGGATAATGTTTTTGAGATTTTCAAGAATATAAAACGTTTTGTGGGCATTTCTACTTTGAAAGAAAAAAGAACAAAAAAAAGATCCAATTTTTAGCCCTTTTGTTTATGGATGCTTGTGCAAAAATTGAGATATGAGTTGATGGAAACTTGGCAGAGGGATTTCATGGGCAACAAAAGACAAGGTGCAGCAGGCCAATTATTTTGGGTCACTGACTCAGGCATCCTCCATAAGAGTTGGGTCCTTTAATGGAGAAGAGATCTATGCTCCATTCAAGAGCTTGCTCCCCATGGTATTCTCCCACACGTGTGCTTCTATTTTTTTAATAATTTATACTACTATGATCTCTAATCATTGATTTTCCTGCTAATCTTTTTAATGATTTGACCATGATTAGGTCAACCCAGATGACATAGTTTTTGGGGGATGGGACATCAGTAACATGAATTTGGCTGATGCCATGGGCAGGGCCAAGGTATTAGATATTGATCTCCAAAAGCAGCTCAGGCCCTACATGGAACACATGGTCCCACTCCCTGGAATCTACGATTCTGATTTCATCGCTGCCAATCAGGGCTCACGTGCCAACAACGTGATCAAAGGAACCAAGAAGGAACAGGTTCAACAAGTCATCAAAGACATCAGGTACATAACTTTGGTCCTTGCAAGAATGATCTCACAGTACTGGTATCTTTAATCATTTGAAGCTGAGTGGTTCTATGTTCAATTCAAGAAAGTTTTGATACTGAATTGTTATTCTTTTCAATTTAGGATGATGTTCTTAATGTGGTAGTAATTTGGAGAGTTTTGGTTGATTTTTTTGCTGATTAATAGGGAGTTTAAGGAGCAAAATAAGGTGGACAGGGTAGTGGTGTTGTGGACAGCCAACACAGAGAGATACAGTAACGTTGTTGTTGGGCTAAATGACACCATGGAAAACCTTATGGCCTCAGTAGAGAGGAATGAGGCTGAGATTTCTCCTTCAACCTTATTTGCTTTAGCTTGTGTGCTTGAAAATGTCCCTTTTATCAATGGCAGCCCACAAAACACTTTTGTTCCAGGTACTGTGAAACTGCCTCCTCAATTAATATTAAATTCTCTCAGAATTATGGTAAGTATCAAGGCTAACTAAATGCATTTTTGTAGGGCTGATTGAATTGGCCATCCAAAGGAACAGTTTGATTGGTGGAGATGATTTTAAGAGTGGTCAAACCAAGATGAAATCGGTGCTAGTTGATTTCCTTGTTGGAGCTGGTATTAAGGTATAACACAAGTCCTTTATTACATTTTTCTTATGTTAAAAATGAGAAATCTTGTTCTTTCTACATTGTATTGCATGTAGTCTTGGTGGGCTAATTTAATTTGTTTGCTTAACAGCCAACATCAATAGTGAGCTATAACCATTTAGGAAACAATGATGGGATGAATCTATCAGCCCCTCAAACATTCCGGTCCAAGGAGATCTCCAAAAGCAATGTGGTAGATGACATGGTTGCCAGCAATGGCATCCTCTTCGAACCGGGAGAGCACCCTGATCATGTTGTTGTTATCAAGGTATGGGCATAATTTCACTATTCATTCACATGTATATTTGATACATTCGTATCACTTTTAAGCTAATAATGTGCATTATAGCACTTTTAGCTAGTGGGAAACTGGTTATATGAGATTTTTTTTGTAGAATATGGACTAATAATCTTAACTCATGTGGGCTCGGTGCGTAGTATGTGCCATATGTGGGTGACAGCAAGAGAGCAATGGATGAATACACGTCGGAGATATTCATGGGAGGGAAAAGCACAATCGTGTTGCACAACACTTGTGAGGACTCTCTTCTGGCTGCTCCAATCATCCTGGATTTGGTCCTCCTTGCTGAACTCAGCACCCGCATTCAGCTTAAAGCTGAAGGAGAGGTCTGTCTTTTTGTAACATCAACTTGAGGTCCCTTCAACTCTTAGCTTTAGAGGCTTTCCTTTTGTTCTGACAATAACAGAGCTCCATCATTTTTGGATTCATATTTTGCAGGGCAAATTCCACTCCTTCCACCCCGTGGCCACTATCCTCAGCTACCTAACCAAAGCCCCTCTTGTAAGTACATTTCAAGAATTCTTTTTTCTTTAAAGAATTTGTTTTATGACAAAACAATACTATCGACATACTGATACTGGTTGGCACCCAATTTCTGTCTCTTTTAATGTTGAATTTCGAGTATAACATACGAATTCACTCTAATTAAATTCTTGTGACATAGTATTTCACACTAAATATGAAGTGATCGGAGTTAGAAGGGGCACGAGAGCTTAAAAATGGTTGATGTGACCGTATTCCATATAGCCATTCATGTTTCTAAATTTGATGATAAGAAAACATGTGGTCCATCACCAACCAAGTTATGGTACACACAAATCTTTATCGGAATCGCCTTTCCATTTTCTTGTTCTTGAACACAACATGTGAGAAAATGCACAAATTGGGGTGTGGTGTTGTATCCATACAACTCACGGGACTTGATGTTGTGTGTGTGTGTGATGAATTTCTTGTGATCATTAAAGTCTATGTAAGTATTTATTGAGATTGTGTGGTTGCCTTTGAAAACAGGTACCTCCAGGGACACCAGTTGTAAATGCACTCTCGAAGCAGAGGGCAATGCTCGAGAACATTTTAAGGGCTTGTGTTGGATTGGCTCCAGAAAACAACATGATTTTGGAATACAAGTGAAAATGTGTGTGGGAAGATTGGTTCAACATATGAGCACAAGACCACCTTCCTTTCTTCTTTTGCTTCTGTTTTTTTTTTTTTTTTAAATATATATATATATATATATATATAAATATAAATCTAGTATATGAAATGACCAAGTGTTGGGATGTTATATTGTGGCCCGAATTTTCTCTTCTTCTTCTTTCTTTTTTTTTCCTTTTAGTTTCTTGTAGCTATGGCAAGTGTATTTTATCTGCTTTGCAGTCCTGTATCGGAATTGGGATTATAATGAATATTGTTCATTAGTTTGTAAACTTTTGTCTATTTGGTCTCTCATTTTTCCCTGTATGTTCATAATTGAGAGCGTATACGGCGCAACTTCGATATTATTTAATATATTTATTAGATACTTAAAGAGGTTATAAAATATTTTAGAATATACTATAAAAAATTTAAAAGATGAGCTAAGGTTTGAAAATATTATGCACGATTTTATATGGTTTTCAGATAAATATAAAAGATCTCGAATTATATTATAAAATATAAATAAACTATTTGTACAAAAATTTTAAACTCATCATATACGTCTTATTAATTCTTTAAAGACTTATTTTAAAAAAATCTTTTAATACTTTTTAAGTTTGAAAAGGATTAAGTTTGTACAATGTTTTAAATAATCTTAAACACATCTAGACAATACACGGGCCAGGGGCGACAAATTACCACACCCCTTCTTATATTAACTGTATTACAAGACAATTAGGTGAAAATTAAGATTGAAACTTTTATCCCGTATTAAATGTGAGAAATATAAAAGAATTTTGCCAAAATCTCTTGTCGGGCCTTCATTTGAAGCATTTTCTAGACAGGTCAATGAGGAAAACATTATTTAATAGTTATTTATTTGGCATATTTATTCAATTTAGTTTACTATGTCTGAAAACTATTTAATCCCTTCTTGTGTTTACTTTGCAAAGTTGCAATTAAGACCTGAAACATTACAAAATCTTCAAAAATATTGAGATGTGTGCAACGTGGGACAGTTATTCCTCAAAAGTACAAAATAGATGGAATAATCTAAGACGTGCACTAATATGTCCAAATTCTATAAATAGTCATGAGAGTTGTATTATAAGTGTTATGCAAGTTGCAATGTCTTCAATTCTCTAAAATAGAACCATTGATTTTTTTTTATGGTTGCATATTTATGAACTGAAAATATAGAGATTCATAAATAACGATTATATGGCCACAGATTATATTGAGTAGTTAAGATATTTGTATACTAATATGACCCCAACAAAACTCAGGATTGATGTTAGAAAAGTTAAAATAGAGTTATTATATTTTAATGAGTTATAATTCTATATACCGTACATTAATTATTCAGATGTTAATCATTTATATATAATAATAATGATGTGATGAAAAAAGAATTAAAAATTCTAATTCGATTTTACTTATTTTTGAATAGATCTAAACAACATTTCTCATCTTTCTCCATGTTTAACGATTGGAGATCTTTATGAGATTTAATTTATTTTGTGTTGATTAAAACATGCTCATACTAATATTTATTGATAAAACTTTATCTCATTCATCAAATAAAGTTTTACTTAAAAACTAGTACATATTTATTGAAGTGAAAGGTACCTTGATAGGGTTGCAATGGATGGCCATGAATAAAAGATCAAGTTTGTTATGTAATGGTTGTATTCCTCTGTTTTATTAATGAAGCATAGCAATTTTATATGAACCTTGATTGCAAAGAAAATCCAATGTTTTCCATATCAACCTCCAGTTACAATGCTAATGGGTAGTGGATGTCATAATTATAACACAATTTTCCACATCGAAGTCTAATTTTTGTCTACATGAATTTTTACTATAATCAAAATTTCCTCCAAAAGCATGCTAATTAGTTTTGGCGTATCAAGTTATGTTCAAAACCATGTTAATTTTTATTATATTCTTTTAAGTCTTTACATCTATTGGTTATTATTAGTCAGTACATTCATTCACTCATACTCAATTTTCAGAACATTCATTATGGTTGCCTGAGAGATTTGACATCTTTGCTGGAAAACTTTAATTTTCTATACATTGGGATAGGTTCCAATGTGTAATCAGGTTGGACTTAGTATTTTAGCTCAATTAATAAATTATTATTTATTTATATATAAAATTAATTTTTTATTGTAATTTTTTTTTACTATTTATTAAAAATTAAAATGTAAATATAAATATAATATGTGATACATATACATAATATTCCATATATATTATATTTGCCTAAGTATTTGAATAAAAAATATTTTTTAAATAAAAATAAAAATTATTTATAATTCAATCAATACAAAACAAAAATTAATTTATAAAGTTAGAAAAAAATATGGTCTGAATATTGAAATAACTCTCTTAATTTAATCACAATCTTAAGGTTCATTATTAAGTATCCAAAAACTTTCTTATTATAATAAAAAAAATCTTAAAATGAAATACAATTTATATAAGTAGCTATACATTTTTCAAAAACTTACTTTTGAAAAAATCTAATCATGATAAACATTTTAAACAAAAAAAAATAGTTTTAATTTTTTGATTGTAATATTGTGAAATTGTATCCCATAGGATAAAAGAAATGATATAAGAATCTAATTTTATTAGACCAAATAAAATTAAAATATAAATAAAATGCAAAGTATTGAATAAAAGAAATTTAATAAAAAATGAATAAATTAAGTAAATGTGAATGAAAATATTTTAAGAAATCAATGAAATAAAAATATTTTCAAAAAGCTAATGAAGTTTGTAACTACTTTTATTATGAAAGAGACTCGTTATTAAAATAAAAATAATTCTTAACATTAATAAAAATTTATAATAATATATTAAAAATAAATTTTGCCAATTATGTTTTCTTCCCAAAACTAGTGCAAGAATCTAAATATTATTCCATAACCATTAACTAAATCAAATATTTTTTACATTATGAAAAACCTACACTCATGATTTCTTGCAAAATAAAAATTAGTATAATTTTAAATAATAAACAACGAAAGTGAAATCAAATAAGTTAAAAATTAAAAAAAATAAAACTAAAAAATAACAACAATGAGTATTTTTTTACTAAAATATGCTATATTTGTAGAAATAAATCAAAATAAAATTTAAAAATTTGTACAAATACGTTTTAGAACTTTGTATTAATAATAAATTCCATAATCTAAAATTTTTGAAAAAATAAAATTTAAAAATAATTTTACGACATCTCTAAATTTATCAAATTTACATATTCAAATAGAATTATGAAAATTCGAAGAGACGACTAAAATAATTTAATTATTCAAGAGAGAGCAAATTTTTAAATTTATTAATACTTATATTAAAAATATAATTATAAAAAATTAAATGGGACGGCTGCACCTGCCACCCCTAACTCGGCCATTGTGTGTAATTTTATATTTAACTCTATCCCTTTCGAGCTATGCAAACAAAATGTATCGAAGATAGCATCAAGTCCCATAATTTCAAAAATATATCAAACCCCCAACTATGAACATTTTAAAAGTTATATTAGGTTCTGAAACTTCTTCAATTTGCTCTAGATAGTTCAGAAACAATACCCAAAATGTATAGATTCACATACACTTTTCATATATATAACATCAATTAAACAAAAAAATTAATTGCTTATTGCTGTTCATGGAAACAAAATGATGAATTAAGTGAACGAAAACAAAATATTGAAATTTTGAAATATGTATGAGATATGTTTTCCAAAGCTATATTTGCCTCTCTCGTTGTTTGAGTTTGCTTCATTGATTTACTGACAAATATTGCTCCTCTCGTTGTTTGAGTTTGCATTAGGAATTCACTAACAAATAGATGATATAACAAGTCTTGTACATATTTTGACGCGAGTAGCAACTAAAAAAACACTTAAGAACAAGAATACAATAAAAATTGGAATATGAAGAAATTTTTTTAGAATTTAATCTTTTAAGGATCTTGTGAATATTTAAAGGTGATTCGAAACTTTATTTTTTCTTTGTATTTATAGATTCCAAGTCACCTTTTCAAAGAGACCAAATTACCATAAATGAATGAATATGTAATAAATGCAAAGACACATCTATTCATTTAAAAAATTGAATGAAATAATAAATTCATTCATTCATTGAATGAATTAAAGCATCAATTCACAAACAACTTTTCATTTTTTCACAAACAATTTCTAACATTCCATTCATGATACAAACTAGGGTGTACACGATTTGGTAAACCGACTAAATCATGCCGAAATAAAAAATTTAATATAAACTAAAATCGAACCAAAAAGTTTTGTTCGGTATACAGTATGCATTTTTTCAAAATTTTAGTATTCGGTTCGATTTTGAGTTCACTATACCATACCGAACCGAATACCGATTTTTATTTTTTTTGTAATTTATATTTTTAAAACATTGTTGATTAATTTTGACATTTTAAGTATTTCTTAATCTATTATCTTTATATTCAATTGTTTAGTAATTAATTAATAATTATTTAATTGGTGCTTATGAAAATAATTAAAATTTAATTTAATAAAAATAATATATATATATATATATATATTATTTTTAATAACTAAAAGAGTGCAATTTTTTTTGTTTGATGAAATGCATCACCAAAATATCGATTGAATACTCACCACTTACGAATTAAACTAAATATAATTTGATTCCTTAATTGTTTATTGTTAGTTACAAATGGAACAAATATATAAGCATATTTTTTGTTTTCACCAATTTAATTATTTACATTTGTCCAAATAATAGCCATTTATGATTAAAAATAAATTCTAAAAAATAGTACAAATGATTGAATTATATTTTTTATAAGTTACAGCTCCTTAATTAATAATTGTTATGCATAAATTCTTGAAAAAAAAGGGAGTAATTTTTTTTAATAAATTTCGATTTTACTTAAATCATACCGAATTACCTAATTTTTTTCGGTAATTATTGAACCGAACCGATTTATTTCAGTTCGGTATTCGGTTTGAAAAATTTTCGTACATACCGAAATTTTGATTTAATTTGATATGATTTTATCGAATGCACACTCTAGTACAAACATAAACTAGTCATTTACAAGAAACTACTTCTTGTTTAGATAATCAACCTTAGTAATTGCTTGTGCAACCATAGTCTTGCAATGTTTATGCAATTGATGCAAGACCATTAGTTCCTTCCTTTATGTCCAAATACACTTAAGTTGTATTTGGATGCAAGAATTTAAATTCGAGGGAAAAAATTGTGGGGAGGATTTCAATTAACTTTTTATAAAATGTATTTGAAATCCATCATAATGATATAAAAAATAACTCAAAACAAGAGTTTAAGAATTTGAAATTCATTTAGTCAAACAAATTCAATGAATTTGTTATTATAAATTTAAAATTTTTAACTTCAAATTCATCAATCCAAATAAAGTCTTATAAATATATATATTTATGTCTATATAGAGGGGTATATATATATATGCAATATATATTGTCAAGCTGCCGCCACAGACTCGCCCTTGCCGGAGGTTCTGGTGGCGGAAGCCGCCTGTTCCAAGCGGCGGTGACTTTCTCCATTTGTTGCGGGCATGGTGGCACACCTCTCTTTCCTTTCATCTTGCTTCATTTGCTGCTCCCTACATTCCAAACTACAAAATGCTGCATCACCCCTGTAACAAGGCAGCAAATATACAAATTAATGAATAAAATTTTATCTTTTATTTAAATGGCAATAATTGACGCTCCCAAAAATAATTGAAACAAAGAGGAAAGATATGTGCTTTTTTTTTAAAAAAAAAATCCGATTTTAGTAATTCAATAAACAGGAAAAAAAATATGCGTTAGATATCAAATTAATGCTCAACCTGGGAAACAGATAAATTGCTTGGAAAAAAATTGCAATACAGGGGAGTATCTATTGCTCAATTATTTCATATTTTGTCCCACACCAAAACAATTTTACATAGTGTGTCGAAATTAAACGTATATTTTAACCACACTAAGATTTATTTGAAAAGTATTCATCATTAATGATACTTTATGATGTCTTTGGCCCCCAAGTCAAATTTAATACAATAAGTTTTGCTAACAAATCTTTCAACCGTGGGCTAGGGTGATCAAGGTACGGTTTTGCAATTTATTTTTTTTATTAATTTCAAACTGAATTGTGATAGTACGATTTAAGGCGGTTAAGATGGATTGATGATTTTAATCAACCATAAAAAAAAATGTGATTAAAAAAAATAATTTTCAATATATTAATAAAAAAATAAATTGATATGAAAAGATATCTTAACAATAACAATGAAGACGGATTGATGATTTTAATCAAAAAAAAAAATTATGTGATTAAAAAAAATTTCAATATATTAATAAAAAAATAAATTGATATGAAAAGATATCTTAACAATAACAATAAAATGTTTTACTAAAAGTTCTCAAGAATTAACTGCAAGAAAAAATATAATGACAAAATACATATTTTTCAAAAAAAAATCAAATATAACTTTTTGAGAGAAATGAAAAGATGTGACAACAAGAAATAAGAAATATGGGAAAATTTAAGATTCTAGAGAATTTAGTGATGGAGAAGGAAAAGTTGAAGGAGAAAAATAAATTATGGAATACGATTGATAATGAAAGGATACTTGAATTAGTCAACATAAACAATACATGCTTAACACATAAACAATAGATGTGATTAAAGATTTTAAACCACAATTTATGTAGTAAATCAATATACATGGTGTGCAGTGCAATGCCATTCATGTAATTTTTTAAATTTTATAATAGTTAGATATTTTAAAATATTATTTCATGGAATTCACTTAGCACAATAAACTTCGTTAGCAAATATTTTATATTAGTTTATTTTAAAAAATAATTAACCAAATTCATTTTACTCATTTATAAACCAATAACCATTCTAATTTTTCTCAAACAATAACAGGTATTAAAATTACAGTCAGAAAAAATGAAAAGCCAGCAGTGGTTCATGACCAAGGTCTACACGTTGTGTTCCTAAAGTGTTGGTGCAAGTCTGAAAGAGGCGAAGAATAGTTTCTTACCTGTACATATAGATATCACGACCGGCGGCCAAACGGCGGTTGCATAGCCCACAGCTCCTCAAGAAATCAGCGGTCTCTACATGGTTATCGTTCCTAGGGTATCTCGGCGATAACATGTGATCATATACACCGAATTCGCCGCCGATCACCGCCCTGTGAGCTACTGGCGGTGGAGGCGGCGCCACCTCCATGTTCGCCACATCGACGGTGATCCCCGCCATGCTTGCTGTTCTACTGAAAGGAGGGCGACCACGCTTGCCCGACATCATATCTAGTGTGTGTTGGAGGAGGGAGACTTGAATCATGGGAGTGGAGATAAAGAGAGGTGGGGATGAATCTTGGCCGTTGGATGGAATTCAGACATTAGTAGATGTCCACGTCAGGAATCATTTTCCAGTTTAATCATTTTTGTCACTTTTTTTATTTTATTTTTTTCTTTTTCCTTTCTGAATTCTTTCGTTAAGGAATTAAAAGTAGAAAGCAAATATTTGGATAAGAAATAATCTTCGTTTTTTAATAAGATATTATTATTATATAAAATTCATCATATACAAATTAATGTAATTATTTCAAGATTAAAATCTCAAAACCTTCTAACAATTGCTCTCTCAAAAAGACTAACAATCTATTTGTTTGTTTTCATTTTTAAAGAGAATTCTTTCAATTTTTACTATTTAAAATTTTGGAAATGTATTTGTTTTATTTTATTTTTATCAAAAATATCCTTTATTTTTATTTTAAATAAATTTCTAATAAAATTTTTGAAATGAAAATATACCATAAAACAAATACACTTTCAACTCTACTAATATTTCACTTTTTTTATGCATAAAATATTATAAAATAAATATATTTTATTTTTAAACTTATATATTTAATATAAAAATATAACTAATTCAATTATATTTTTATTTTTTAAAAATCTAATGAGAATATAAAAATTCTGAAAACATATAAATGATTTAAAAATGAAACCTCTAAAAGTTTGCATAGTTCAATGGGCTGTGAATATTCCAAATTTTTAAATGAGTTTCCAAACTTTGTGGGAGAGCCGACCAAAGTGAAAATGTTCTTCAAAATCTTAAGTGGAGGATGTAGGGAGTCTGCCTACTGTCCCCGTGAGCGGTGAATAAAGCCCCACAAATTAGTACTCTTCTTCTTTCCATTCACATTCTTTTTTAAGTGAATCAATTACATATCTAATAAATATTAATTATTGATAATTCATTAACAATCAATTAATAACATAATAGACTATTTTAAAAGTAGACAATCTTGGAAAAAAAATTGTCCTACATTAATTAACCACGCGAGTGCTTATGGTTTATTAGCAATAGGTAAACCTCTCTCATCAAAAGGTATTTTTTTAAGGATAAATTATGAGTTTTGGTCAAAACAGACAATATCTATTGGGTGGATATTTTCTCACTTCGTGTCACATGAATTTGGCGCACCGACTCCCCGAGCATCTGCTCGCTGTCTGTGGGATTCCCACATCAGCTCCTCTAGCATCTGCGCATACAGTCCATTCACATGTTGGGGTTCGTGTTGGGAATGATTCATCCTATATTGAATGGCTTATTACCGGATCCTCTAGCGTACACACACACAGTCCACCCACCTGATGGGGGCTTGTGTTGGGGAGGAATTTATTCTAAATCGAATGATTTATTATTATTGGCTCCTCTAGTGTCTGCGCACACAGTCCACCCACCTGGTGGAGGTTCGTGTTAGGGAGGGATTCATCCCATAATGAATGACTTATTAGTAAGATATCAGCCCTCTCTTTTTAGGATAAAATCGTAAAATTTCGGTTAAAGCGGACAATACTTTTTAGACAAACACTTGTCCACTTCATACCACATCACGTGTGTGTATGTGTATATATATATATATATATATATATATATTAATTTAAACACAAAATTTCATCATTTTATAATCTCAACTTATTACTTGAGATAGGCTTTATTATCCATCCATTCCTTTCAGCTTTAAAAATCTAAGACCAAAAGAGATTATTTTGAAATTTCAATCTAGGAGGATTATAATGCAACCATTCTTTTTATATTTTAAAAAAAAATTATAAAAAGAGTACATAATCGTCCAAATCCATTACAACTTTGATGGAGTATAATACAGTATTTTCATAATTGGATCGATAATCATACTAATTTTATTATTGGTCAATTATCGTTCCGACCGATCATCCAACCGGATTAATGAAAATTGGCAATATTTTTTTATTATATAATATAAAATAGTAACGTAATAAATTAATTATTATGTATTAAATTTTAAAAATAAAGAAAGGCATATAACTAACTAAAAAATACACTTAACGATATTTAAAATCTAAATAACTATATATATAATTAAATAGATAGTTTAAATTTTCTCAAAAAAAACAAAAAACAAAAAAAAAATTGATTGAATTTTCATGACCGATTTGATCAATTTTAATTAATGTAATTTGATTTCTTATTTTTATAGCTAACTAGACCAATTATCAATTTTCGATAGATCCGCCTATCTAGACCACTTATGAAGATTATGGTACAATGTATGTACTTGTTTGGGTCTTGAAAATTTTGCACTCAATGCACATGTATTCATTATGCACTGGGTGAATGTACTTTATTATGGACGACTCCATCCTCTTTAAATTTGGTCCACTTCTATCAATGGAGAGATTTCTGAAAAAAAGTAATACTCCTCATATTTTAAATTTATTGTTTTAATTTTCTTTTTCAAATTTTGTAAAATAAGCTCAATTTTTGGTAAGAGATTTTTTTTTTTTTTTTCAGAAATGCCGTCTCACTTAAATGATGATTTGGCATTATTAATTTTTAATTATCATTTTTAAAGACAATATATAGATATATACAAAAAAAAATATTTTTCAAATTTTTATTTAAAATTCGGTACTTAGAAGTACTACTTTTTTTTAATTTTTATGATAATTAAAATTGTTGTTGCTTGATATATAGATAAAAAAGAAGACGTACTAGGAAAGTTCACCACCGTGTAAGATGTTGCTAAAGTCCTAAATAATCATTTTCAAGAATAATTGTGTAACATTAATGTATCAATTATTGGGACAAAATGGGGTCCACAAACATTTGTGCCTTTTGACATAATAAAGTGAAAAGAATAAAAAGCATTAACGTATGATTTTGACAGCCTAAGGCAAAACCAATTTTTTTTCTGTTTTTTTTCCTTCGTGATATTATTTTATGTGCTAATTCCACTTTTGCCCTTTCTATCTTTGTATTATATCATTTTTGCCCCATTTAAATATTCAATCATCAATCTTTTTATGAATATTATAATTAATTTAATATGCTCATGTAAAAACACAAAAGAGTAAGAAAAAAAAAGAAGTAAAAAAAAAGGTGCTCCTCTCTCAATATTATATTTTTATTCTAAATTTACCCATATTGTTTTAATGGGTTTTTCCCGAATGAAATAAAAATTGAAGTCATATAAAAGGAGAAAAGTTTTCTATTCCTTAGCCAAAAAGATATGTGGCTAAGGAAACGCTTCTTTTTTCCCATATTTTGATTGCTTTCATATGTGAATAGCATACTCTCCCTCTCTCACTATCATAGGTCTATTCTAATTTGACATTAAGTTTTAAAAGTTAAAAATGTTCAAATTTTAAATATTTTTTTAATTTACCTAAAAAAAATTGTAATATCATCACTTAAGTGACGGCGATACTTTTGAAGAAAATTTCTCATTTTTTGAGAAAATTAAACCATATTTCATATATTCCAAAAAAATAAGAATAAGAACAATAAATTTAAAAAAGAAAAATATGTGTACAAGAAGGAGATATGAAATGACAAAAATAACTCATGGGTGCTTGTTAAGAGCAATAGGGAACAAAAATAGTATTTTAAAAAAGGCAATATATATTGTAATTGATGCATTGAAAATATTAGTCACAAGCTAAGTCACATAAAATGAAAGCTTTCGTGTATTCAAAATCTCCAATTTCTTCCTTTGTTCTTTTTTACCAAATTCTAAAGATTTATCGTGAGTCATCGTTAATTGCCAATCGTCAATATATTCTTTTATAATTTTTTCATTTTTTTTTAATTTTTAGGTATCCCTCTCACTCATCATCTCCAAATAATAAAAAATTTTATTTATTGAAATGACAACATGAGTGAAGAATTTTTGTCATCACTTTTTTGAAGTGTAATTATCATATTTTGTTGCTTGATTTAAGAATTTTAAGTAGCGTAGGAGATTTAAACTCTTATTCTTAAAGTGTTATAATGAGCTCAAAGCGATAGAATGCCGCCCCTACCTATATAGAGGAATGTGTGATCTAGGTTACGAGTGTCCAATAAAAGAAAGAAAAAAAAAAGAAAATTGATTTTGAACTCAAAAAAATCCACAACTTATTCTCTTATTTAAAAAAAAAAAGAAAATATTGCAATTAATTTTTCATCAAATATTATGGTATGGTTCGGTGAACAAAAGAGAGAGTATAGATGTAAACAATGAAGAATATTTATTATAGTGAATTTGGATATACTTTTTAGTGTAATAATAAATAATTAGTTAATTATTTTAAAAAATAATAAAATGATATTGAATAATACGAACAGATTAAGATCAGAAAGTTCAGTAACTTAAAAATAGTCAAAGAATCAATATATAAATTAGTTAAAAAAAATTTAAAAGTTTAACTTTATATTATAGCAAAGGCAGCAATTATTTTAGAACATAGAATATAAAATTAGGAAAAATAGCACTTATCAAAATTTCATATCCTTCAAAATGAGATATAAAAAAATTGATACAATTGTTTCTATTTTATTAATTATGTGGGAAACAATTGTTTTAGACTATGATCTCAACAATGAGATTCCAATCAATTTCAAAACCAAGATATTGATGTTTCCTACCAACTTAACACATAAGCGTGATGCTCTGGTTTTCTTGCAAGTCCATTTTTGCAATCAGTTATTGCTTTTAGATTTGTTAAAGACTTTATGTACCAATAGGAATTAATAACAAGCAAATAATTTAGGAGAAAAAATATTTTACTTACTAATTAATTACCAGACAAATCATCTGAATATCATTAAAAAATATATATATTCTGTTTGTTGTCGGCAGGATTTAATTTAAAGGGAAAGAGATTAACACTATGTTTGGTCTTTTGATTTTAGGCGGAATATATAGATAAAAATATTTTTTCGCTTCAAATGACAGTATAAAAGAAACACATAAGAAAAATATATATTTATATATATTTTGTACAATAGTTACATAAATAATTGTGTATTTCTAGTTTTTGATATTAGGGATGGAGCTTATGTGTATGTGTTAATAGATAGGGTGATCATAATTTTTAAAAAATCGTTAAAATCGATCGAATCGTCCCGCACCGCACCGTTAATATTGATTTATCACAAAAATTGCAATTTAAAATACTAAATAAAGATCAGCGGTGCGATGGCAGTTTGTGAGCTAAAAAAATCGTCAAAACTGCACCGCCTATTTATACTTAAAAAGGATAATTTTGTAATTAACATATCATACAAAATCCTAATAATTAACTTGATTATTCTTTCTTTCAACCCACATCTCTCAATTTCAAAACTCAAAGTCATCCCATCTAAATAAAATTAAATGAATAAGTAAAATATATGAAATGAGTTGAAATTTATACACAACAACGATGTAGCTATTAGTATACGAAAAATTATGCTATTATTTTTAGGATGAAAACTATGGTATTATTTTTATGTTAAAGTGATTTTTTTTATTAATAACTTAATTTTTTTTAGGTTTAATTATTTATCTTTATAGATAAAAAAATCGTTAAACCATCCGCAACCGTTTAAAATCGTACTTTCGTTTTACCTGACAAAATCATAATTTGAAATTATTTTTCAACAAAACCGTACATGACAATTCTGTTTGAAATTAATGAAAAAAATCATAAAATCACACCATAATCACCCCAATTAATAGTTATATATTCTTTTCGCTTCATTGTTATATGTATAATTTATTTTGATACATTATTTTAGATGATAAAAATTAAAATTTTCGATATTCTGAAACTATTATTTAAAAAATTAGCGATGATAGTTACTGATGTTGCATCCTTATTTTAATAAGACTTAGATAATTTTCAATATATATATATATATTGTAAAATAGTGTCTTATTTTATATGTCCTCAAAATTTACGCCAAAGAGTAGTATTAACACTAATACAAACTTTTTAAAATTTCACGCAACACTAATATCACATCCTAGTAGGAAATCAAGTCAACCGACTCATAATCCATGCTACAAGAGAGGCAATTGTTTGTCATACATACATATATATATATATATATAAGCCAGCAATCTCCCCTCAACAATTGTCCCTACACATATAAACAATAGTACAATTCAATTGTACTATTGTTTATATGTTAGGGCATCAATTGTAAGAGTATTTTAAATATACAATTATGGAAAAAAATAGCATTATAAGAGAACGAGGTAACTACATTCCTTTTTCCAACATAAGTAAGTCCTTGTATATTTTTATTTACATTTAAATGACTCGATATTATTTTAATATTACGATATTCTCTATAAATTCGAATTTAATATTACGATATTCTCTATAGATTCGAATTCTGACACTCTGTTGTTTTGTCAATTGAAGATTAGTGCTCTGCTGATTAGAGTTAAGAATGTAGATTTATAGTAAAAATTATATAAAAAGATAAAATTATTTAGAGTTGTTTTGTCAATTGAAGATTAGTGCTCTGCTTATTAGAGTTAAGAATGTAGATTCATAGTAAAAATTATATAAAAAAATAAAATTATTTTATGTTAACTTTTTTACGCACCATCTTGTTGGATCAATTTTTATATAAGTTATTAGTCAATTACATAAGTTCTTATAAAGTTGGATCAATACATTATCAAAAGTGCAAAATTACTCATACTTATAGATAACTCAAGTCTATTTAGACTAATCTAAAGTATAGATTTTTTCATTTATGAGACCCTCTTGCATTTCTATACATACAAAACCAAATAAGTGTATCAATTCAACTTTGCAAGAAATTTTTTTTTTTTCTTTTTTTTTTCTTTTCTTTTCTTTTATGTAATGTATCCAATCCTTATCGATCTTCTTGTAAAGTTTAAGTCTAACTAGTCCAAAATTGGCCCATGATTTTAAATTTCATAATAAAGTAATTGACAAAGCCCAAATAGGCCCATATATATGATGGGCTTTGTTTACAATAGAGTCCTCACCTCTTTGTTTGGCAGCATAAAATGGACCCAATGCCCAGATATGTATTATGGACTGATATTTATATCAATGGAGATTACTTGTTGGTACTCACTCGCTAACCAAAATTTCAATTGACCAATCATAAACTGAACATCGAATTAAATTCGATTCGGTTATAATTAAATTTTTTTATGGTATTTTCGATTTGGTTTTTAGTTATTATTATTTTTTTAAAATAAAAAAAAGGAAAAAAAATAAATAAGAAAATTATAAATGTATTTTTAATTTATTATTTTTAAGTTCGGGTGAGTAAAAAAATAAAAATAGATAAAAAAAATATAAAAATATATATAGAAGTATATAAAAATTATAATTCGTTCTCAGTTCGGTTCGACTAACCAAAACAGAACCAAAGATTAAAAATTTAAAAAATTGAATTAAAATTTTTGGTTCGTTTTCGATTCGGTTAGACCGTTTAACCAAATTATGAGCACCCTTACTTGCTGGCAAGATTTTTATCTCGAGTTGAGTTTCTCATTTATGTATTAATCACACGATAAATAAATTTAAGCTCGTCACTTACTTTGTAATTAACTTATGCCTTCAATATATATATATATATATATATATATAAACAATCGAGCTTGAACATATTAAATTTGAACAAGATTTTGCAAAATCTCGTAACAATTATTAAGAGGAAAATTTCCGATATTTCTTCTAAGAACACGAATAACAGTCCATACAAAAGTAAGACAGATGTCTAGTGGAGCTGATAAGCTCCTTAAAATTTCTTAACTTCTTATAAAATATCATAAAATGCTTGGTAAAATTTTAAGGAAAAGAGCTTATAGATTTAAAAAATAAGATATTAGAATTTTATAAATTACTTCCAAAAATGTAGGAAGTTTTAACTTAAATTTTTGAATTTTTAACTAAATTCTTTAATTTTGATTATAATAATTATAAAATTATCATTATTAATATCTTATAAATTTTATGAATTTATTTTATCAAAACACTTTAATAACTTATTTTCAAAATAAAATTTAACATCTTATAAGTTTTAAATATAAAATATAGAAACTTATAAATTTTTTTATTTAAATTTAACCGAACACCCACCCTCTAAAAGCTTGAGAAATAACTTTCATAATACAATCCCAACCCCCACAAAATAATAATAATAATAATAATAATAATAATAATAATAATAATAAAATTAGGAATAAAAAGTCCTTTGTTTTCACATATAGCAGTATATTTAACCTATATATTTTTAAGGAATTGATAAGAAAGTAATTAATTTTAAGAATTAAGAATCAAGAAAGTAATTAATTTTAAGAATCAAGAATCAATATCACTGATCACTGATCACGTCTAAACACACACATGTGTGTGCGCGCGCCGTGTGCGTGTGGACGTGTAGCTTCTAATTTATAGGCCTGCCGGCCTGAAAACACAAGAGTGTTTTCATTGGCAACTTGACATTTTTCTTTTTTGGTGTTTGATTTGGCAAATACGGTTTTGATATCACTACTCGTTATAGTATTTATCCACAATATTTGATTGTAAGGTGAGATATTATCCCATCACAAAAAGTCTTTAGATATATGGGTAATTTGCTCGATGACATTATCAACGCTCAAATGAGATTCTAAATAAATATATGTAAGTCAAAATTTTGAGAACAGTTAATTATATATAATTAGTCATATATTCTTTAACTGATAATATTTGTAATATAGATTAAAAGGTTTTCGTGGCTTAGGTCTTGGGGTCAGTAGGTTTAGGCCTTAGGACCTCCATGGGTTTTAACCCATATTTTATTTTAGTGCAACTTTTATATAATAATGCAGTTTCTGTATTAAATTCAAAATTTATCACAACCTATCTACTTTAAAATTTTACTTTAAAAAGAATTTTTTTGAGCATTTTATTTACAATAATTATTTTATTTCATCAAATACCTATTATCATATTAATACAATTACATATTCAATTGATATTTTATGTTTGTTAATTAAATAATATATTTTATTAATATAATATAACTGATAGTAAATTAAATAATATACATAAAAATTAAATAATTAATAATAAAATTTAAGTAGAAAAGTAAAAACATAACATTAAAGTAGATAAAATTTTAGCAATATGAATGTTATAATAATAATAACAATATAAATAAAATAATTAAAATTTATTAAAAATATTTATGTATATATAAAATAAAAATATAATTTTGTTGAAAAATATACAATTACGATAAAAAATCAAAATTTTGAAATATTTTTAAACAAAACAAAGAAATATAAAATTTATTAAAAAGAATATAAATAAAATAATTAAATTCTATTAAAATATTTATGTATATATAAAATATAAAAATATATTTTTTATTGAAAAATATACAATTAGGATAAAAAATAAATTTTTAAACATAGTAAAGAAATATAAAATTTATTAAAAAAATAGAAATAGAGATAGCGCAACAGTGCAACCGGCTTCAAAATACCACATGAAATGACACTCCATTGGGTTCTTCTTCTTTAACAAATATGGCGTCCAACCTTGTAAATGCAGGGTTGGATTTGCTCTGATCATTATGACCCAACTTGCTTATTAACTTGTGGATTCCATAAACTCAATTTATTGGGTCTTTATTTTATTTCTATCCATCGTTTCAATTAATTTTTTGAATTTAGCCTGTTGAGCCTAATTCTGATCCATCAAATATATATATAGGAGTGGAGATAGGAGATTATAACACTGATGCTATAATTAAAGTTATAGACTATCTCAAAAAGACCAATAATATAGAAATATTGAACGCCAAATTATGTTTGAGCGACACAAGTTTGACGATGAATTTATTTTACACTCAATGCTTACAAATTATAAAGTATTTTTATCCTTGCATTGTTGATATATATGTACAAGTCATGAGCATTGAAATACTTCACCATACGAGAACACGACGACAACGAATACATGTTGATGCTGTTAAAAACTTGTGACAAAGTTATTATACATTGATCAACTTTGCAATGAGATTAGTTCAATTGCTGGAAATAAGGTTAATATATTTTTCTATGATTCCATAATCTTTTTGATGTCAGGATTTCAACACATTAACATGTTACATATATGTGCTAAGCTAAGTTCCAATCCTACTCAAATCTCAATCTTTTCATCTTTTCAATTAATTTAAGGTTCTTTTCTTCTTTAACTAAATCTAATTCCATGGATTTGACAATAACTACCATTAACAAAGATGATTATTGTGAGTAATTAAGCATATTTACAAAATGTGAAAGCAATCTCAATCATTCAGGAACAAGTATAATAAGGATGACAATAGGGTGTGATTAGTGAAACTCAAAATCGCTCCATCAAAATTTTTTTGGATTCGAACCCGAATCTGCTAGATATGTTTTATTATTTTAAAAATATTAAAAAAATAATTTTTTAAAAAAATTAATATATTAAAACTTTTTAAAATATTGCATATATATATATATATATATATATATATATATAGGGGTGGACATCGGGTCGGGTTTTCGAATAATTGGGTAGGATACTCAATATGTCTGGTAGTATATTTTGTTATCCGATGCCAACTCGATATACTTGGATATTCGACTTATCGGGTATCCAAAATTTTCGAATACCCAATATATCGGATTTTGAATTTATTCGAGACTGGAGAGAAAAAATATATATATATTTTTTTAAAAAAAATATAAAAAAAATTATATTTTTTCTCTCCAGTCTCGAATCACTTTTCTTGCATGTTTGACTTTTTCTCTTTCTCCCTCTTTTTCCTCCGATTTTTACTCCTCTTTTTCTTTTTCTTTTTCTCTTTCCCCCTTTTCTCTTTCTTATTCTTCATTTTCTCCTCCCCTCTCCTCCTCTTTTTCTTCTCTTTTTTTTTTATTTCTTCTTCTCTCTTTCTTCTCCCTTCTCAAATCTCCTTCCCCTCTTCTTCTTCTTGTCTTCTTCAATTTTCTTATATTTTTTCTCTTTCTTCTTCCCCATTTTTTCTTCCCCATTTCATCATCTCCCTCTTCTTCTTCTATATTTTTCTTATATTCTTTTGATTTATTTCTTTTTCAATTTCTTCATCACATTTTTCTTGTTCTTGTTCTTTTTTTTTTTTATATTCTTCTATTCAATCGAGAATATATTTGAGGGTTTAGGACAAAATTGAGAGAGTGTGTTGACGACGTTAAAAATTTGAGATTAATTTTTTTAAAATTTATTTTGGGTACCTGATTGGATAATTCGAGTAGAAAAATTTTACTCGATAATCGATTCAAAAATTATCCAATCGATTTTGGATACCCAAAATTCGATTTTTTTAAAAAAAAACTGCGATCGGATCAGGTCGGGATCCGAAAATTCGAAACCGAATGCCCACCCCTATATATATATATATAATAAATTTTAAAAAAAATGGATGAATTTAAAGAGAGATAAATTTGAAATGGAATGAATTTAAAGATAAAAATTAAAAATTCGATCCAAATTTATTTATAATAATAAAAATTGTCTCAAATCACAATATATTCGAATTTAAATCACCTCTTTCCCGACCCTAAACAAGTCCCTGCACACAAAAGGGATAGTACTGTTACCTTTGGTACATTTAAGTGTACTACTACACACCAATTTTGGGATTCCACTCTTTTTCACAGCCTTTTTCCTTATCAATGCAACGACACACGTACGGAAAGCACATTAAAAAAATTGAAGAAGGAAAAAGAAAATGTGAATTTCACTTTGCCCCCTCAAATATATATTCGGTGTTACTTTACCCCTTCAAATTATGAAGATATACATTTTCACCTTTTCAACCAAAAAATTGTAATTTATTTTATAATTTTATCTCTTTTTTTGTTATATGTGGGAATATATAAAACTTAAAAAATTGAAAGTTTGAATATTATTTGCACTTAATAATATAAAGTAACTAATTTAAATTAGATCAACCATTAAATGGTATAGTTGAATTATATGCTTAGATAATATTTTTGTTTAATAAATTAGTTTTATTCTTAATTATCACAAATAATTATAAATAAAAAGTACTTTCTTTAAATAAAAAGGTATCTTTACTCGAAATTAACACATATAGGTAGCTAGAGAATATATAGGCACGAAAAACAACTCTCTCTAAAGAATTCAATAAATAATTTTGTAACTTTTGTAAATGAGTATCCTCATAAAGGGGGTCAAAATGACCGGATTTGGACAACTATATACCAAAATATAGGATTTTGTTTGATTCTATTTTCCTTTTTTTTTTCATCTCCCAAAATAAAAAACGTATTAGGAGATTAAAGTTTTGAAAAAATATATTTTTATTCCTTCAAAATACTTATCAGTCGTTATTTCAATTAAATAATTATATATTATACTATATCCCCATTAAATACAATAAAATAATATTAACAACACATTTACAATTGAAATTATATTTCAAAATAAATAGAATATTACTTTCTAATAAAATATTCAAACACATTTTTATTTTTCACACATTTACTAATCCCACTACCCAAAATACATTCTCCTAAAAAAAATTCTCCAAAATAAGAAAAATAATACCAAACAAGGTCTAGGTTTCTTTGAAGTCGTAAAATCATGTATTGAGGTTTGACGTCTAACCAATGTCAAAAAATAAAAAAGCTTGATAACTTACCCTATATTCATTCTCATTCTCAAGTTATATTCCTTGCACACCATTTCTTCATTTTCAAATTGTGGTTTAGTCACACTAGTCTTATGACTATTAGTTATTTATGATAATTAAAAATAAAATTATGATAAATAAAAATTATTATTTTATAGTGCATTCACTCATGCCATTTTTAGTCCTTTTAGCTTAAATTAGTTGTTTTATATTCATTTAGTGCAAATAAAATTTTGAAGTTCAATCTTCTAAAAATCTTAAAAAACAGGTAAAATTAAAAATAAATTATATCCTCTCAATTAGAAGTGGCAAAGTGTGTACTTTTATAGTTTAAGGGGGGTAAAGTGTCATCAAACATTGGGGTGGAGGGTAAAAGTGAAACACACCCAAATTAAAAAAAAAAAAATAAGAAAAGTAAAATAAATCTAGCATGGTATGCAAGGTATAGTAGGGGCCCCTGCCAAATTGACTTGGTGCACTTCCCAGTCCCCAGCAGCCCATTAAAAGACTTGTTGTCCTTTCTGGATTTGTATACGGAACAAATTTTGAACCCAATGAATTGCATTAATTATCGTCCACAAAGATTTATTATATCCATAAATATTTGGGAACTTCCAGCTGATTTCATCCAGAATTATATCATATATTTCTATATAATTCAATTTTTACTGATGAAAAAAAATCAAGAAATTTGGCTATTGCAAAAAAATAAAAATAAAAAATTTATATTAAGATGACCCTACATGATATCCATAAATATTCATCAAATTTTACTAATTTAGATTTCATATATTTCAATATAATTTAACTGTTGGTGGTGGTGGTGAATACAATCTCATAAACAATGCTTTTAAAATCGAATTCGATCAGTTGATTTGATCGGTACATTAGCCAATCAATGGTAGCTTTGATTCGAATGGAAACAAAAAAATAGAAATTCAATCAAATCGATCAAATTGGACAAAAAACCACTCATAATCAATTTATTTATTATTTTTATTTTTATTTTTTTAAAAATTTAAATTTAATATTTGGTTACATATATGTGGTTATTTGGATTTTGAATATATTTTTTTTTGTGGTTATGTATAAAGATATATAACAATTAATTTATTATATTATTATTTTATATAATATAATAAAAAATATAATATTTTTTTAAATCGATTTAATTATCGATCTAATTAATTGAATTGTTGATTGACAATAAAATCGATTTTGTTATTGATTCGATTATGAAAATACTATTAATTAATCAAATTATTTATAAAAAAAAAAAGAAAAAAAAAAGCATATTGGGGTGACCCTACAGTTATTTAAAGAACTGGAGAAAGAAGGGGGATATGTTTACTCATCTGCAATGCCACAACAAAAATTTTTTTAGCAGAGTTTTGATAACTGAAAAAAAAGGGTTAAAAGGGAGAGTTGACAACAACATGCAAAAGTGAAAATCCTCTTGCATTTATGAATGTATTTTGAGGAGCAGAAGCAGAAGCAGATCCATCACTTTTGATATCCTAGATTCTGTACCGCTACCAGCTAAAAAAGCTGTCTCTTAAATTTCTTTGCAAAGAGATTTGCATGTCGCTTTTCCCACAACTTTAAAAGTCAGACCACCCTAAATTATCCAACGAAGTTAATAAAAAACCAAAAAAAGATTGTAAAAATAACCACACACACAGTGACCTCTCACACTTATATTCTGACGCTTATCTCTCTCTACTCTCTAGATTGAAAGAATTTTCTGTAGATGCGCTGATCGAGGCATTCTTTCTTTCTTGCCTTGTCTCTATCCGTATGTCTTCTGTTTTGCTCGTGTGTGGGAGTGGGACTGAGCTAAAAAGGGTAGATCATACTATCATAGTTAGTGTGTGTGTGTGTGTGAAGTTTTCAAGATTTTTAAAGAAGAGAAAGAGAGAGATTTGAAGGGTACTCAGAAATGGAGGTTGTCCAAGGGGGGAGGAGAAGGGTGTGTAGAGAAATGAGTCCAGAGAGGGGTAGAGTGTGTGATCAGCCAAGAATGATGAGGCCCACATTCAAGAAAGTTCAGATTGTCTACTATCTCTCCAGAAATGGTCACCTTGAGCACCCTCATTACATGGAAGTAACCCATCTTGCTCATCAACAACTTCGCTTGAAAGGTATTGGAGTTTTTTTTTTTTTTTTGCCTTCTTTACTGGTTCACTTGAATGATTTATACTTCTGTTGTAGATGTTATGGATCGCCTCACAGTTCTCAGGGGTAAAGGCATGCCTTCACTCTACTCCTGGTCTTGCAAAAGGTATATGCCAGCTGCATGTATAGTTTTGTTTAATCTGGTTTCATTTTTTCAGTATATATGATAATATATAAGTACATTTTTTTCATCTGTGGGGAAATGGGAATCCCTCATTCACAAAGCTTTTGATGGGCTGTATGTTTATGAAAGCTTAAATAAAAAAGAAAAGTGACTAATATATGTATGAACTGGTGGGTGATGGTATAGGAGCTACAAGAATGGCTATGTGTGGAATGATTTGGTTGAAAATGATGTCATATATCCATCAGAAGGAGCTGAATATGTACTCAAAGGATCTGAACTGATTGAGGGTTGCACTGGTAATTTTTCTTTTTCTTTTTCTTTTTAGAATGATTAAATATACCTAAGTAGTTGAATTTTTTAGCGAACTTGGACAAAAATTGCACTATTTCACAGTTGTGTTCATGATTCATGTTTTAATTTTTGAAACCATGGACTTCAGAGAAATTGCATCACCTTCAAGTGGGCAATGTTCAACTTGGGAACAGCCAGCAGGCTGGCCAAGACTCAAACTTCCAGCCCAAACGCAAGTCTTTAGCTTCAAAACGGCGTACCGAGCTGGAAGAAATGGTGAATAACCAGTATGATCATCTCGGTGAAGATGAAGAAAATGCAGCAGAAGAAGAAGAATATGAAGAGAAAACAAGCTACACAAGGAGCACCACACCCCACTCCAGATGCTCAAGGGGTGTCTCCACTGATGAAATTGAAGAATTTAAACAACAAAATGCACAAAAGAATGGCCCCTCCGAATTATCCCTTGATTGCAACTTATTTTCACCCCCTCCATCAACCACATCTTCCACTGTTTCTGACAAGGCAAACAATGACACAATTAGCAATAATAACAACAATACCACTTCTAAGAGATTTGAAGATGGTGATCCAGTAGGGAATGAGTCACTGCTGAGCAGAAACTCTATGCTGCTCAGCCTCATCGCATGCGGTGGCTCAGGGTCATTCAGGAAGACTGCGCCACCACCAGTTGTGAAGCAATCACCGCCGCCATGTACGGCAGCTAGGAAGAGTGGCAGTGGTGGCAACCTGCATAAAGGGGTCGTTTGCAAAGCAGCAGCGAAGGTGGCGGTGGAGGAGGATGAGATGATAATCGGTTGCATGTCTGAGAATCCGCGGTTTGGGAACTTGCAGGCTGAGGAAAAGGAGTATTTCAGTGGGAGCATTGTGGAGTCCATAGCCACTGAAAGAATTGAGGTTGAGCCTGGATTGAAGAAATCATCTTC
Organism: Paulownia fortunei; assembly: GCA_019321725.1. Classification (NCBI taxonomy): domain Eukaryota; kingdom Viridiplantae; phylum Streptophyta; class Magnoliopsida; order Lamiales; family Paulowniaceae; genus Paulownia; species Paulownia fortunei. The sequence continues at coordinate 1,812,634 of CM033110.1, forward strand.
CCACAATGAAGAACGGTGAGTGATCATGTTATCCTTATCAATTACTCCTGGATTAGAATATGTTTTGAGTATGATTAACAGTTATAGTTTCTTGTTTTTGATCACCATGGGATTGGTCATTCTGGTCATAAGTAAACATATACTAGAACACAAATTTGATACTGCAAGAATAGCTCTTTCCCACAAAACAGGACAACAATAAAAGATAAAAGAAGAACAATGAGAGGAAGATGAAGATCATATGTCAACTGATTAAGTTGAACTGAAGTCAACTGAGAGTCTCTCAGGTGTACTCTGCTTATGTAAAAGCCAAAGGAAAAACCAAAAAGATCATAACAAGATGATAAAACAGATAGAAAAAGACTTGTTTTTTTGCTTTTGGCAAGAAGTAAAAGTGCATTTTACTGGGGCCCAGTTGGGATATACAACAAAATTGAAGTGATTCTTTCTTCACAATAATTTCTCTGATTTCTAGGCTTTCTGTTCACAAGACTTAGACTTCCGACTTCCAACTTCCAACCCACAAGCATATGAATCAATGTTAATTTTTATGTATTGGATCAACTTTTGTTGGTCTTAGTCTCAACCATGGGAATGTCATTTACAAGTAAATTTCAAATACTATGTTAATTAAGCAATGACACTTCTCTACTTCTTGTGCTTGTATGTATTTTTTCTAGTTGAATTGATGTATAATAAGGTAAAATGTTGTTTCCCGTTAAATGACGAGGATCATGTCATAATTCCGTTATTGATGTGACATTATCCTCACTAGAATTATGGATATTGATGAGCTCGATAATAACTTTTACCGGTGAATTTGCTTGTGCTAAAATAAACTTTAATTCGATTCACACTAATTTTTCATGGATCAGGAGCACCATGACTGGGCTAGGAGAAGCAGCAGAGGAGGAAATGGAAAATGAGAAGGGGGTGAAAGGGATATGCATCCCAAGGAAGAAGTCATCTTCCAAACAGTCCAAGAAATGACCCATTTTTATCCTTGTGAGAGCTTCATTGAATTAGCTGTAATCTGTTGCAACTTTATTGCACCTAGTTATGAACAGTTAATGTGAAATTTATTCTAATCATGTGGTTTTCCCAATTGTGAGCAACTGCCAGAGCTGTAAAAAGTTGATAAAAGTAGTGACTTTGCTCTGTTAAGGAGATAAAATCCCTGTTGTCTCTTCTGCTTTTATGGGAAAGAATTGAATTGCCCTTCTTAATTTTTGGTAGTTAGTACTTTAATGAGAGTAATAATGGAAGTTATTCTTGATCTTTGCTGTGTTCTGGTTATTATATTTAGGGTATTGTAAATGTTACATTATTAGGGGTCTTTATTCGGTTAAATTGAATTAAAATTTTAGTTAATTGAATACCAAACCGAATAATTTGGTTTGGTTATAACTGAATTTTTTTCAATTTTTATTAATTGTTTTTTTTAAAGGAAAATAAAAAAGATAAAACTTAATGAAATTATAAATGTATTTTTAATTTATTATTTTTTAATTTGGGTGAGTACAAAATAAAGAAAATAGTATTGAAAATAAACAATAACTATGAAAATATTGTATATAAATAATAAAAATTATAAATTAGTTTTGAATCGGTTAACCAAAACAAAAAAAAATTAGAAAATGAATATTAAAATTAAAATTTTCAATTCGATTTTGGTTTGATTCAAGTGATTAATCGAATTGTAAGTACCCATATATTGCATTACCTCCCAAGTGTCCGTAGATGTGATATCGTAATCATTCTTTTATAATTCATTAAGGCTGCTATTAAATGGGGTTTGAATTAAAAAAAAATTGAGCTGTATTTTGCTTTTACTACTAAAGATCGTAGAAATGACTTGTTAAAGTAGATAAATTAAACATTTCAATATACTATCCTTTAAGTTTCACAAATAATTTCTGCTGCTTACCCTTTAATTAGTTACTAGTATTCTCATATTGTTTTTTTTTAGTAAAGCCACTAAATACATTAATATATTATGCATCAATCAACAAGAAATTATCAATTATTAATTAATAATTTATAAATATTAATTATCAACAATCATTACTCATTACAATATAAATAAATAAATATCCACATATTTAGTTGGATTCAAATTCAAAATTTAAAAGTTTTGAAATCTCAATTTTATTACTTGAACTCGACTTTATTACTAATAAGGCTCATATCCATAAGTATTTCTTTATTTATTTTTTAAAGGCACCTTAAAAATTAGGATTTTACCATATTTAGAATTGATCAATCATTAAATTTGAAAAAAAAAAAAGAATTAAATTCACACTTTTTTTATTGTTGAAGATATTATAAGGCAAACCCAACCCTGTGCTAATTGCACGGTTGGATGCCAAAATGGGAAGAAAAATCCATCCCAACCCAGCGCTATATTTTGTGCTAAAATGAAGTTATCTACAGAGCTGCGCTATCAATTTTTTTATTTTCTTTTTTTTGTTTAATAAATTTTATATTTATTTATTATGTTTAAAAATATTTTAAAAGTTTATATTTTATCCTAATTGCATATTTTTCAACAAAATTATTTCTTTTTGTATTTTATATGTACTCAAATATTTTTTAATAAAATGTAATTATTTTACCCTAATTGGTATTATTAAGATTAAAATATTTATATTGTCAAAATTTATTAACATGTAATTTACTTTTCTGTTTAAGTTGTATTATTAAATATTTATTTTTGTATTTCATCTAAATCAATGTAATGTTTTATTTTTCTACTTAAATTTTATTATCAATTATTTTATTTTTTATGTATATTATTTAATTTACAAGTAATTATATTATATTAATAAAATATATTATTTAATTAACAAAACGTAAAATACAAATTGAATATGTATTTGTATCAATATGTTAATAGATATTTGATAAATTAAAATAGTTATTGTAAATGGAATAATAAGGAATATTCTTTTTAGAGTAAATTTAAAGTAGATGAGTTGGTATTAAATTTTAAATTTGGTACAGTTTCTGCATTAATTATGGGTTGGAGATGATCTAAAATTAAAAATTACTGTGTGTAAATTAATTAATTAAAAGATTTAATTTTGGAAAATCTATGATTCACTATGAATCTTTATATTAAAAAATTAATATTGACGCAAAAAAATATGGAATTAGTTGTTTAATGGAAGTATAAATATGCTCAACATATGACTTATTTCTTACCTACATTTTATAATTTTTTTTTTTAATAATTTAAACTTTAAAATGAAATAATTATTTAATATGATTAATATATGTGTTTGATCACTTGTTTCTCGTTGTGATATGCTACTTGATACAAGCCACTTCGAACAAACTAATGACTGATATTACTTTTTGAAATTAGAATTCTTTTCTTTTCTTTTTTCTATAATTTTTTGTAGAGCTAAATAGGACCTATTTGGACCAATTTCTGCCCGGCCCGCCTACTGACAATTGCATATGATTTGGACTAGTTAATTATTGAACCTTTGTCGGGTAAATTTTTTTTTTTTTTTTTTTTTGAACTCAAAATTTTGTCATAGCCAAGTGGTTGCCCCACTAAGTTTTAAAAGCCTTTCTTGTCTTTAATCTCCAAATTAAATTCTTGTAAGAGAAGAATCCATTGGATGAGGCGTGACTTAGTATCATTTTTGGTAAGCAAGTAACTAATAGCAGTATGATTGGAATAAACAATATTTTTTCCAGAGCGAATTTCCCGCCAACTCCATTTTTTCCGACAAATATTTTAAAAATTCATATCTTTTTCAAATTTTATTCATTTTTTGTGCATAATATATTAATTTAATCTTCTTTCATGCTCTACAGTATGATAATAATACTATACATCAAAAAATAAAAATCAAGTTCGATTTTTGAGGCATCAATCATAGTGGTATTTCAAAAATAATTCCTACTGATTGATTCGATTTATACCAAATTAAAACATGCATTCTTCATATGAAAAATACAGCATACGATGCAAATCTCATCGCCTAATTTTTATGCTTCTATTAAATTATGAGTATTTTCATAAATAATAAGTATAAAAATATACTCATGCATTCACTCAATCAAACCGACGAGGTTAGGTTGAGCCCTAATGGCTCTCATGCCACTGAAGGAAATTAAATTGCACATAGTCAATAAATGTGTGAATCTTTATTACATTTAGTAGTGAAAAATTATCAATTCATACTGAATCAACGACTCGCCTACAAGCCCTCTCCGAATGATTAATATGTCAGTAGTCTTCCTCACTTCAATAGATGATTGCTCTAACGGATGCTATTAGAGAGTATCCACTATTATTTTATACATCTTAAACTCTTAAAGAACTCTCTTTTTTTATTTTTGATGACACTCCAAGAGAGAGATGTAGAGAGAATATGAAGAGAGAGAAAGTTTTATATCTAGGAGAGGACGTAATATGGTGATACCCAAGATGAGAGATAATATCTTATGTAAAAATATATTTCAATCCCTATTATACTTAGAATTGCACTAAGAGATACACAAGATCATCCCTATCACATTGGAAGATACACAAGATCTTCCTTATAGCAATGGGATCCCTCAAATATTGATGCAAATCTAAAAATGCACCAATAGAAACAAAACAAAGGCCAAACATTAGGTTACACAATCTTTTTGTGGTTGCTAGATACCTTGTCCATTGATTTCAACGTAATATTTTCTCTTCGTAATTTAAATCAAGATGAGAAATGTTTTGACTTAATTGAAAATATAGTCATTAAGTAAAGGACCATTTAATTAACTAATGTACTGATCTAGAATTAAGGAATGATTCTATTATTTTGTGGAGCTAAGACAAATCTTTTAAAATCATGAACATCATATAAGGAATGATCCACTTTCTTTTTCCAACATCCTAATATAACCATACTAGGATTCTTCATTGCTAACATGCTCATTCTCCCATCTCTATGTTAGGTTGACCTACTCGGTCTGCCTAGGTTGGTCATCTTGTATCCGATCGAGCATCTCAGCTCGGCATCAACGAGATAATCTTCCAACTGATGTGCTCGCCCAACTCGGACATTGGCAAAGCAGGCCAACTTCTATCATTCCACATGGGCTGACCAATCCACCCTTAACCAGTGACACTTAAATAGTTACGTATTTAGGCCGGAGCCCTTAACTCATCTTATCATTTAGGCCTAAGCCCATACACGGCCTCCTACGCCTTGAATCCTTAATCAGGACTCAACTCAGACGAGCTCATCTAGGACAAGCCAAATCCATACTACATCATGTACTACTGCCATCCCTCTTGATTTTGGGAGGAAGGTGTTAATAGTCTATAAGATTTTGTTTACTTTCTACTTGTCAACATGAGATTAAGCATTTGGGTTGTTGGTGCTCATCGATATTGATAAGACTAGAGACATATACTTGAGTTTTTACATATGAAACTAGAGCCCACTTTATGGTGCTATCTACTTTAATGATTTTAAACTTACAAAATAAATCGTGGATCATGAATTGGATGCAATGAGGGAAAATAATTATACACATATCTCACTTTTTTTATCATATACTATGTTTATATAAAATACAAGAAATAGTTCTGTTATAGCCAATCTGATCCTTCTATAGGCAATCCCCTGTTTCCACTTCAAATTTGCTGTAATTTAAGTGCGTGACATCTCTTCTTATATTAATGTGTGATAGTTTTACAAAAGGTCGAGTTTGATATGCATAGAGATCAACTTTTTCTCTCTCCACATCACAACTTTTTCTCTCTCCACATCACAACTTTCTATACACGTCTTGCACATCTATTTTGGTAACAGAAGATGTTACACAGTTTGGATAAGAATAGCATTCGGCAGGGTGGCAAAAAATTGCATCAAAATGATTCCTTAGATATAGATGAATCACAAGGAAAACGAGAAAGCTAATAGAAACAAAAACATAGATCCATCTACAAAACACTCACTAGCTAGTATGAATACACAAGTAATAATTTTGAGTTTTTTTTTCTAATATTATGGGGATTTCAAATTTATTTAATATGAAAATTATTTGTAATCTTTAATTCTAAAATTTTTGGGTTAAATTCAAATATGTTCATCAAATGAACCAAATAACACTTTACAATAAAGTGTGATTGTACGATGAATATATACTTTATCTTTACAAGTCAATCCCCTAAACAACCATAATTTAACAAGTTTGTCGTAAATACAACAATCAAAGCATATATATTCCTATTCACAAAGTAAAAGTCATCCCACAGATAATATGGAATCTTTAATCTTGGTTTTGAATTTAAGTAACTATATCAAATGGTTTTGAAAAGCCTTGTTTAGAATATCATAATGGTGTCGTGTCGTCCACACCAAAAACTTTAATGGTTGAGTGTCCCCTTGTGTCATGGGTCGCCTCTTGTTCAAGATTAGTGATCATAACTCGTGGAGGAGATGTGGGCGGCAAGGAGTGTCGGTACATACGAGTGGACACTGTTGGCCCACGAGCATAGACTCTTGCAAGGTGGGCACTGCAACACTATTCACATGGGATGTTCTTTGAGTTATGAGGCTACTCTCTAGCAAGTATAAAGTCGTTCCATGTCCGTTTAGACATTGAAAAAAATAGACGACAATGAACTATTATCCTATACGCGAGTAAGAATTGAGGAGATGAGAAAAGGACTTTAACAATGGAGTTTCAAAAACCCATTTTACTGAAGAGTTTCCTGGAGTATTGATAACTTCTCCACTAATTATCACAGCTAAAAGGTTCCGTTTGAGTAGCGAACGACAAATATGTTTAGAGAGTGGCAGTGCATTGGCATAGTTGTAATTTCATAATATTACGAGGGTAATTCCTCGTTCATGGAAAATTTAATGAGGCTGAAAGTTTGTGGAGTTGTAGAAGAAGTCATGATCTACGCTACGGTTTAAGTGGCGAGTTATTTTGAGTTCAAACGAAGAAGATACTACGATTGTGCTTTTTATACCATTTCAATATCTAGTAGTGGCACAATTTTTTTTTTTTGTTAAGCCTATTAAAAGGGGGACTTGCTTTGGTGAGCATCGGGCAGCCTCGCCGTGCCACAAGTAACCAAGCGAGCAAAGCCTTGGGGATGATGAGAGCCTCCAAGGGCTTGCTCTAGGCAACTCACAAGAGTATTTAGAGTCCTCGTCGGATCGGGAACCAAACATGTGGCGTGGGGTAGAGAGGGCCCACGTTGGGTCTATAAAGGGCCAAGAAGTTATGCATGGAAACTATTATATCCAATGGGCTGCGAGAAATATTAGGAACACCTTTAGGCTGAAAGAGTGATCGCGGCAAACACTCTAATGCCATGTGAACTAACTTGTATGCATATGCTATGGGCTCTAGTCTTGCTGCCTTAAGACATGTGGTCATGGGGTGACACCGTATTGTGGGCATGTTGTGGCAAGTTGCGGGTAAACGAGAAGCCACGTCCTATGTATTATGTGGGACTAATAAGATAGGATGACATTTCACATAAACTAAGGACTTACGAGTAGCCCTACTAGGTCGAGGCATGAATTAAGGTCACCATGACCAGCCATGAGCTCAGGATGCTTCGAAGGAGTGACGAGCACGAGGATCACATTATTGGGCAGGCAAACCCCATTGCTAAGATGGACCAAGAATGCTCACTTGCCATCCAAGATGCACTGTCGTAGCCCACACTAAAGCTTGGGATAGCTTTGTGGGTTGAGGCGAGCAATAGGTCATCATATGGACTCGAGATAGATGAAGGTTAGGTGCAACCTGAGTGGCCAAAAGGGGCAAAAGAGTTCCACTATGAGTAATAAGGGAGTCGACCCGTGACACCTTGGTATTTTTGATAATTGAAAAAAGATAGGATGGGGTGAGGTGGGGAGAAAGGGGTGGGGCGGGAAGGTTGTTGGCCAACCCCTATACTTTTACTTATGGGCAAATATTCTATTTTTATTTCAAGGTTGAGGTCTTGAAAACTAGTTCATTTATATTGTATTGTATTTGGTTTGTTGATGACTATTGAATTATAGAGAAGTAATATTTTTCACCCTCACTTATTTTAATCCAATAATGATGAATATGATTGATCATGAAATTTGAAAATTATCTAAACCGCCACACCATATCATGCTAAACTATTTTTGTAGAATTGCTGAATAAATCACAATTTATAAATTCAATCAAAAAACCACACCACATTTTGTAGTTTGGTGTCAGTTTGGGGACGTACCACTATAAAAGTTTAGTTACAATAGTTAATTTTTTATTGTGCTGATTAATTAATTTTAATTTAATAATTAACTCTTAATGTGCTCGTCAACTTTTCTCTCGCAAAATTCTCTTACTTTTCATTCAGCTCAAGTCTAAAGCATGGATCATGTAAGTTTAATTTAAATATTAAAAAATTTAACATCTTTTTTTTTCCTTTTAGAAGCGTTAATATATACATAGTTTTTCATCATTTTGTTTTGTTTATTTTTCAACCTTTTTTGCTCTTCATTTTCCACTTCTCCTATTTTTCCTTCTAGTTTCATGGTATATGAATGAGACAATTTCTCTTCTCAGGATTAGAATATTAAGAAAATCAATCAACAAAAGATAATGATACGATGATTCATTTAAAGTAGACTTTGTCATCGTGCATTTTATAAAACAAACAAAATATGATACATGTAAGTCTTTACTGTCAAACTCTTCACTTCGTTAAAAAAAACAAAGAACATATTATATTCCCTTAAATCATTTTTTATAGTGTAAAACTTTAAAACTATTTTTATTATGAAGTAATCCACATGTAATAAATTTTTTTCGTTTCTCTAAATTCTAGAGCAAACCAACTTAAAAATTGCAAAACTACCCAAAACTTCACCTTTGTTTAAATTTATAAAATGATATTTTCAATTTGCTTTTTGGCAAAACTGCACAATGTAATTTGGTTTAAACTTAGTAAAATAAAAATCAGAACATCACCGTAATCACTCCTAGTGATGACTCAACCGCCAATATGTTGCACTAGATCCATCCAACAACTTCACTTGAAAACTTCTATTTATGCATTTACCCCAGATTTTATTAGGTTAAATCTTGAAGCTTCAAAAGTATAAATCTTCAAAAATGTTCTCTGCTTTTTCTTGTTCTTCATTTTTTTTTTCAGTTTTTCTGATCGACGGAATTTTGTTGGGTTGGTTTTATACCTACGATTCAAGTATTGTCAACTTAATATTTTGTTTGTTTTAATGCGAGTTCAGTTGCATTTGGTGTGTTTTTGTTTATATTTTGTAGGAGTTGGAAAAAAAGGAGACAAGTTATGGAGATCCAAGGAAACAAACAAAGAATGGAAAATATAGCCAAAGTTGTTTTGGTGTAGCGGCGCACGCATCCTTGAGCCGCGTGCGCCGACTGCTAAACAAAGAGGAATTCCAATTATCTGAGAGCCGCGACACCAATGAAGAAATTTTTTCAGAATTTCAAACTTAAGTCTTTTAACGGTTGTTTTGGGAGGAGAATATAAATAGAAGATTTGGAACTCATTCAAAACAGTTTCTAAGGAATGATGTAACCAACGTTGAATCTTATGTTTTGAATTTAGATTATGCTATTTCAAGTTCTTCATTTTATTTGTATTATCTTATTTTGATTGAGTTCATAATTAAATGGTTATTAGTATTGAATGCTTGATGTATGAAATTCATCATTCGAGAAGGAAATTTTATACATGACCATACTGTCACACAACCTTGGAATTTATATAGTCGGGAGACTTATGAAACCTTTGAAAATTTGTAAAAGAATCCATTAAGTTTTGATAGAAATTTTTAGTTTTGGATTTTTATAGGAATATTTAAATCCAAATTAAAATTCAAAATCACTGATACTCGAAGAGGGAGTTGATTACTTTGAGGATTCTTAACTTATAAATTATTAGATTGTAATTAATAAATTAGATTGATGAATATATGTAAAAAATAGATCAATTATACCTCTAGAACTAATTGCTTATTAAGTGTTTGGTAAATTGCTTAAGTGAACCTTCCTGAACCTTTATAGGATTCTTCAGTTTTATTAATTGCAACTCTTGTTTAGATTATCCGAATAAAGTTAGTGTTGTTTTTGTTTTTATTGGGAGATTTGAACTCTTTTTTTCCAATTGTTATTTTTTTCTTTTTTTTGTTAGTTCTTGTTGGTTGGATGAAACTTGTTGGCTTGTTCAAGGTTAGGTTGGATTTTTTTTGTTGGATGATGACATATTTATAGTTTTGTGGATATTTTGAGATTTTTGCAAATTCATGGCTTTTTCAGAATTATTGGATTTGCATGGATATTTGGATTTTTGGAAATTTATGAATTTTGAATTTCCGCAAATTTATGTTTTTTTTAAGAATTATTGGATTTGCATGGATATTTGGATTTTATTGATTTTTATGGATATTTATGATTTTGGAATTTCTGTAATTTTTAATGATGACTTATTTACTTAATTTGAAATATTTAAAAAGAAAAATATAATACATATTTCTATATAATATTTAGAAGATAAAGACACAATATAAAATACTTCATGGCTAACAATATTACTTAGGAAACAAATTTAAAATAGATAACACAATATATAATTTCTTTGAATTTTTGCAAATGAAGAAAATACTTTTATAGCTAAAAAATTACTCATTGAAATAAACTAAAACACATAATATATATTACAGAGAAAATAAAAGGAAAACGAGGAAGAAGAAATTCACATAAAAAAGAAAAGAAAAATTCAAAAATAAGGGAGAAAAATATAAATAAAAAGGAGCAAAACATTTTATAATAAAAATAACATACTCAAATGAATGAATAAATAGTAGAGATAATATGTAGTTTTTTCTATTTTTGACAAATAGCAAAATATTCTATAATCATAAATATTAGAATTAGATTTAAAAACAGTCAAATATGACTAGTTATCATTTAATTAAATTAAAAATGCTTTTTTTTTACAAGTGGGAGAAAAGCTTTTATAGATAAAAATATTATTTATTGAAATAATTCAAAATGAACTCAATATATCATCTAGCAGGTTTTTTTTTATATATATATTTACAAGAAGGGTTTTTTTGGTTATTTTTTGAACACATAGGGTGTTTTTTTTATTGCATTTTTGCTGAAATTCATGGGGGTTTTATGTGTTTCACCCTAAATTTGAGGCATGTTTAGAATTTTTGATATCAGTATATTAAATTTTATTTTTGTCGTTGTCCACAATTTCAAGTTTATACAATAAAAGCATAAATGTTTAAGTTATAAATTCAAAATCAAACTTAAAGAATAATTTAAAAAATTAACAAAAATTTTAATACCACATACTTAGAAAGTAAAATTAGAATAGTCAAAGGAAAATTAAAAAACCAACTTAAAAGAAACATAAACATAAAGGTAATCAACGAGAAATTTAAAACTATACTCAGGATAAATTAAAATAATATAAGCAAAACTCAAAACCAAAGTTAACAAAATAAATTTAGTAAGATAAAAGAAATTAATATAAATATAATTAGAATAATTAAAAATTAAAACCAAACTTAAGAAAATAAATGTAGAATATCCAAGTAAAACTAAAAAAAAAAAAAAAGAGAGAGAGAGAGAAATTTACCAAAATCAAGAAAATGAACTTAGTATTGTAAAAACATTCAAATGAATCCTTGGACAATAAATTTAGAATGATAACAAAATATTGTAAAAAAATTAGGAAAATAAACTAACAATATTCACATTATCGTTATTCTGAAATTTATATTTTTTTACAAATATATCTAACGGTTTTATTTTATCTGCATTGTACTTGAAAAATTATGATTGTTTTTGCAGATAAAAAAGAAATAGATAGAGCAATTAAAGTATGAATGTATCAATATAAAGAAATATTAGTTGAATATCAATATCCTAATTTTTTTTAAATTGTCGTATGCGCTCATATTGTATATGTATACTAATAGTTTAAGTTTGAAGATTTGATTCTGAGAAGCTTCAGGATTCATTGATTTTATCAATTGAAGGATCACACACAAGATTATTGTATAGTTTTATTTAATTTATTTTTTATTTTTAATAATAATTGATGTCATATCTTAGTAGTTTATTTTTTTTTCTTTAAATTCAAACCCTAAAATATGAAGAAAAAAAAGGGGGGCAGAACATGATTTGAACTCTTGACATTATTTATAAGAATTGATGCCACCACTTCCAGTATTGTTGATTATATTATTATAATTTAGTTATTTATATCTATAATTTTATATAAACTTATTTATAACAAAATGAAATTTGAGGTAATAGTCTTTAAATTTTTGATGTTGCATTATAAACTTTCTTAATAGAAAAACAAATGGTGAAGTCAACTTAAGAATTAAAAACCAAACATAGAAAGACAAATCTAAAATAGTCAAAGAAAAGTTAAAAAAAAATGTTACAAAAGTAACGTCAGAAGAATGCAATTAATACCAAAATCAGGAAATGTATTTAAAATAATTAAGCAAAATTAAAAAAACTAAACTCAAGAATAAAAATTAATATAGTAAAGAAAAATTCAAAATCAAACTTAAAAAATTAAAATATCTAAGAAAAATTGAAAATCAAATATCGAAAATAAATATACAAAGTAAATGGAAAATTAAGAAGCCAATCTAGGAAAAAAAAATAACAATAAAATTTAAAACAAAGCATATGGGAATAAATCTTCAATAACTAAATAAAAATTCATAACCAAACCCAAAAAATAACTCACTATAACAAAAAAAAAAAAACAAAGTTAGAAAAATAAGTTTATAGAAACCAAAGAAAGAGTCCAAACTAGGATTAAGTTTACAAGATTCTGACTTTTAAAGCTTCAAGATTATTTAATTTTATCAATTGAATAGGGAAATAGAACAAAAAACAAAATTTGATAGGGAAATAGAAGGCTGCCAAACGATGAGGATCCCTCATCCCACATCGAAGGAGAATATTGTTAACTAGGCGCGAGCAGGGGATATGAGGAGAAGGAAGTGGTCTTTGTTCCATACTTACCTGGACGGGGTCAATGGGTGATCAAGAAGGCTCATGGCCTAGGTTGGCGACCTTCATTGCACTTTGGAGGGGTGCCCGCCTAAGGTCGGCCCAAGTGGTCGAGCCTGCGTCATAATTTGTGGTAGAGGGGGCCTGTGTTCGCGCGGCCCCTGCCCAAATATAGTTTTAATTTTGATTAACTGTTGCTTCTTTTTTTGGTTCATTTAGAATATTTAGATTTTGTGAACTATTATTGCGTTGAGAATCCAGGTAACAGATTGTGTTGTGGCAAAAAAGAATATATATGAAATGTCCTATAGCAAATCAGTTTGAACTTTAAATGGGTGATGGAATTGAGTGGAAAGACCAAGTTTTTTTTCAGTAATTTTTTAAATGTATCTGCATCAGTTTGATTCTGATCTGTTTTCCAGTGTTTCTTCACAGAGTCTGCAAGAGTTATAAAAAATGGAAGTCCTATTAGAAGTAGTCTGTCTAGCAGTAGCACAATTCAAAGTGCAAAATAAGTGTGACATGTTAGGTTGGCCATATTCCCACATCGGAAAAGAATACAACTCGACTGGAGAGACTTCTGATACAAGATGACCTTTAAAATTGTTATTCCAATTATGCAGCTGCGCGGTGAACACAGAGCGAACTATTCTTTCGCCTTTTACTAAAGAATACCGTGTGCTCGCCGCAATACAAGCAGCATACGCCACTTTTTGGAGGGTGTTTTTCCTTTGGGAAAGGCCCCAACAAATATAGTCTAAAATTGTTCTTTGGTCTTTTGAAAATTAATTGAAGTACCTCTTCTAAATCTAAATATTTATGTAGAAAATTTATGCCAAAGTACTTTTCTAGGTATGAGAAATCACTTATTATTGAAAGCTAAAATAAATGTAAGATGAACACTTGCTATAAATAATTAAGCAATAGAATTATATACCAATTCCATTGATGTGGGCACCATCTCATCTTGATTTGCTACAATGCTTGCCAGTGATTATATTAGCCTCATCAGCTAGTATCTATCTATCTAGACATTCTCGAAATCTTCTGTCCGTGGAAAGAGTATTTCTCAAATGATTGTGATGAGAATGCATCACTGAATATGAATTTTCCAGTCTTGACTACAGCATTAAGCTCTATTAATCGCATCCATTGTGTTTTCGGGCGTTGAAAATTAGTCCAACAAGTCAATATATACAAATTAAATCTTGAATGAGGACCCATATTTCGAGTGTCTCATTTATTTATTTTCAAGATATGATTTCAGAATCTAGATCCCACATTGAAGAATAATATTGTTAACGAGGGCGAGCAGTGCATATGACGAGAAGGAAGTAGCCTTTGCACCTTACTTACCTGAATGGGGTCAATGGGTGATCAAGAAGGCCCATTTGCCTAGGTTGGCGACCTCCATTGCACTTTGGAGGGGCGCCCGCCTAAGGTCGGCCTAAGTGGTCAAGCCTACATCATAATTCATCATAATTTGTGATAGTTGCTCAATTCAAGTTCAATTTGTTTAGAGTAGCCCAAGTCTTATGGTTTGTTACGGATTTTATTGGTGCATAACATTCTTAACACGGAATTGTCATATATGCGTAATTTATGTAGAACATGAACTACATGTTGTTTTGTCATATACCAAAATTTTAGTTTGCTCTTGTGGGTATCAATCAATGTAGCTATATCTAATTACTATTAGTAGCTAAACCTGATGTAATATATATCGGGTGTCTACCATCCACATATCTGGTGTATTGTTTATGGAGTGTAGCATCCCAAATACTGATATAGAGATACGAACTGCCTTAATTTTACAACCATCACAAAAATGACTAATTGCACGAATTTGTCAGTGCTTATTAGTGGTTTTAACCATTATATGTATACAGTTGCACATGATGAGCTATTTTAGCAAACATGATCAAATAGCTCTACTGTTCCCTCTCTGAATTGTCTGTAGATGTACATGAGCATGTGTAAACGATTCAAGTCGAGTGATCAATTAATTCTTCTCACTAGTTTGCTCTTTCAGAGCATTGCTAGCATCTGGATTTTGCCACGATGCTTGCCATTGCTTTTCATAAAATGTTGCCTCATCTGCCAGCTTTTGTATATTCTAAAGATCTTCTTTCCTTCGAAAGAGGAATACTTCGATAATTGTAGAGAATAAGGCACACTTGCAAATGAAATTCCCTGTCTGGCCGACGACATTAAGCCCCGCCAAAGCATCCACAATATAGGCCAAGAAAAATCCCACCATTGCAGCTCAGACCTGCGAGATAATGTTCAATGTTGAACTAAAAGCATACTATACAAAATACCAACACCGGAACTATTTCACAGCCAAAGAAACAATGAGTACCTTAGACAGTCAGTCAACAAATTGATCAGGATGGAAAAATCAAAGTCATAGGCTAGATAGAAGATTTTCTAACAATACATCTTAATATGCGAATAAAAATTCATCATCCAAAGACTGATGGGGAGGCAAGTGTTAGAGTAGGATGCCCAATGCCCCAATTGAATTAGTTGTATTATACTATTTTACTTTTGTAAAGACAATCTTATTGAGAATCATATTAATAAAAAGACATTTTCTTTATCTTATGTCTTGCATCTTTTATTTCTACACATTAGATAAAATCCTTAAACCAAATTTAGCTACGGGGCATGGTCGCGCATATATGATGACGATCATGAAACATGCCTCTAAAGTCTTAAATAAGTTTCGAGTCGAGAGTTTTTTGAGATGGGATATCAAATAGCTCAATAAGACTGGCACATATGATGCATACTCGTGAGACAAGGATGTCAAATTTCATTGGCATTAGCGTAGAGACATAAGTGCATGTATGTGGGTGAGCGTTAGGGAAACACGTACATCATACATGGCCCGTAAGAAATTCTTAGTTGGAGGCTTTGTCTGTCGAAACAAAAATTTCTGTGTGCGATAGTACACGACTAGTCCTCAGACTTGAGGCACGATGGTAGCCTTGTGTGCATCCTGCAACACTTTGAAATACCTTCTAATTGCTTGACAATCACAATCGCAGGGGTGTACGCAACGAAAAATTAAATTTTTTATCAAACATAAATTTAACCCATTTGATTCGAAAGCGATTTTAACGATCGTGCTTATTCAAATGAATATATAAATAAATATAAAATCGAATTATACCTTTCGTGCAATCCGGTTGTTGTAGGGAATGAAGCAATCAATTACTTATCCTGGACTATCAGAACTCGCAGGGATCCAAGTGTCTCCCCTTTATCAGGTCCACAATACAGAAGAACAACACCAATCAAAAGGATTCACTAGTATCCTTTTAATTGTTTACTAATCTAGAATCGGACTAAATTTTCAAGAACAATAAAGATTGATTATTTAAGTTCTTGAAACAATAATATGAAGAGAATAACAAGAAACTAATTTTCTTTTTCTTTTGTTGAAGAGTAAAAATAGAAGACTTTAAACAAAATAATTTTTGCTCAAATTTTTTGAATTGATTATGTAATTTTCATCTCTCATATATATAGAGCTGAAAATTTTAATCCCTTTCCAACTTTTGAAAAAAATTTCAATTTTGAACTATTTCAAAATCTTATCTTGGAAGGATTCTAAATCTTCCAAGAACTCTTCTATTGTATGTGGACTAATTTGAAACTATATTAATCATCAAAATTGTCTACATACATTGTTGATATTAATTTGAACTTTTTAAATAATATCAAGATAAATATATATCATATATATACTATAATTATATTTTAGTGGCCGATTTTATCCCATAAAAATTGGTCACTATATTTATCTATCTATAAATATGTTAATTAAATAAATCATATTTATTTAATTTATTCTCTTCATATTTTAATGAGCTTTTTAAGTGATCCACATTAATTTTGAGCTTGAACTCCCAATTTAATCAATCCAATTGATTAATTTAATTTACTCCATTTGAGCTTCCTAATCAATGTGGGTTTAATTTACTCCATTTGATTAAATAATCCAATTACTTAATTGAATAATTTAATTTAACCATTAAATTAAATAGGATCCTTAATTAATTAATATCCAACCATTGAATAAAATCTAAAATTAGAAATGTTACTTTCCATAAAAATGTATGACCCTCTTAGGTTCATTGCTAAACTAGTAGTGGGTTTGCAACATTTGCAACTTATGAATAACAATTAATCCACTTAGAATCAACTCCTTAATTCCAAGAACCTCACTATCCATGAAAACACCTAATAAGTAATTATGGCAAACTAGTCTTATGTGAAATAGCGAGTAAACCTATTTCAGTTGCGAGTACCATACACGTACGGTCCTTTCGACAGCTAATCTCCTGATTGAATCTAAGATATGGATTATAAGTCGAAACTCTAAATGATTCAATAATTGTGATCTCATTTCAAGTTCCAATTAATCACAATTCATCATGCTTTGACCTTAGTTTTTTAATCACGAACTATGAAAACACAGAAAATTCCCTTGTTTAAAAAGACAAGTATCGAATTTTATGTTGGCCACTGACAAACCTCCATGCACATCAGTGCAACACCCAACATACCCCATTTGTGATTGTCAAGCAATCAGAAGATATATCAAAGTGCTGCAGGATGCACATAAGGCTTCCATCGTGCCTCAAGTTTGAGGACTAGTCGTGTACTATTGCAATATAAAAATTCTTATTTCGACGGGTAAAGCCTCTAACTAAGAATTTCTTGCGGGCCATGTTCGGTGTACTTGTTCCCTAACAAACATCCACATACATGCACTTACGTCTCTACGCTAATGCCAATGGAATGTGACATCCTCGTCTTACGAGCATGCATCATATGTGCGAGTCTTACTAAACTATTTGATGTCCCATCTCAAAAAGCTCTCGACTCGAAACTTATTTAAGACCAAAACCTTAGAAGCATGTTCCATGATCGCCATCATATGCGCAACTATGCCCTGTAGCTAAATTTGGTTTAAGAATTTTATCTAATATACAGAAATAAAAGATGCAAGACATAAGATAAAAAAATATTTTTTTATTAATATGATTCTCAATAAGATTATATTTACAAAAGCTTTTAAAAGAGTATAATACACTCAATCTAATTGGGGCGTTGAACATCCTACTCTAATAGTTGGATGTTGCAATGGTGTGCATAGAGGTTTATCAGTGGCCAACATACAATTCGACACTTGTCTTTTTAAACAAGGGAGGCTCCTGTGTTTTCATAGTTCGTGATTCAAAGACCTTGGTTAATGCAGGATGAATCGTGATTCATTTAGAATCATTGGAACTTGAAATGAGATCATAATTATTGAATCATTTAGGATTTTTACTTATAATCCACGCCTTAGATTCAATCGGGAGATTAGCTGTTGAAATGACCGTACGTGTATGGTACTCGCAACTGAAATAAGTTTACTCGCTATTTTACCTAAGACTAGTTTGCCATGATTACTTGTTAGGCGTTTTCATGGATAGTAAGGTTTTTGGAATTAAGGAGTTGATTCCAAGCGAATTAATTAATTAGATTAATTGTTATTCATAAGTTGCAAATGTTGCAAACTCACTACCAGCTTAGTAGTGAACCTAAAAGGGTCACACATCTTTATGGAAAGTAACATTTCTAATTTTGAATTTTATCCAATGGTTGAAAATTAATTAATTAATACTGATTAATTAAATAATTAAGGGTTCTATTTAATTTAATGATTAAATTAAATTATTCAATTAAGTAACTGAATTATTTAATTGGACCTAATTTGATTAGGAAGCCCAAATGGAGTAAATTAAATTAATCAATTAGATTGATTAAATTGGGATCAAATCAATTGAATTGATTTGAGGATTTTTGAGTCCAACCCCAAAATTAATGTGGATCACTTAAGAAGCCCATTAAAATATGAAGAGAATAAATTAAATAAATATAATTTATTTAATTAACATATTATAGATAAATAAATATAGTGACCAATTTTTATGGGATAAAATCGGCCACTAAAATTTAATTTATGTATAAATATAATTATAGTATATATATATATATATATGATATATATCTATCTTAATATTATTTTAAAAGTTCAAATTAATATCAACAATGTATGTAGACAATTTTGATGATTAATGTAGTCTCAAATTAGTCCACATACAATAAGAGAGAGAAAAGAGAAGAGTTCTTGAAAGATTTGAAATTCTTCCAAAATAAGGTTTTGAAATAGTTCAAAATTGAAAAACTTTCCAAGAGTTGGAAAGGAATTAAAATTTTTAGCCCTATATATATGAGGGATGAAAATTACATAATCAATTTAAAAAAAAAATTGAACAAAAATTATTTTGTTTAAAATCTTCTATTTTTACTCTCCAAGAAAAAAAAATCAGTTTTTTGTTATTTTATTCATATTATTGTTTCAAGAATTTAAAGAATCAATCTTTATTATTCTTGAAAATTTACTCCGATTCTAAATTAGTAAACAATTAAAAAGATACTAGCGAATCTTTTTGATTGGTGTTGTTTTTCCGTATTTTGGACTTGATAGTAGGGAGACACTTGGATCTCTGCGAGTTCTGATAATCCAGGATAAGCAATTGATTGTTTCATTCCCTACAACAACCGGAGTGCATGAAAGGTATAATCCGATTTTATATTTATTTATTCACTTGAATAAGCGCAATCGTTAAAATCACTTTCGAATCAAATGAGTTAAATTTATGTTTGATAAAAAATTTAATTTTCCGATACGTATACCCCTGTAATTATAGCGAACCCAACATCAAGTTCCTCGGACACCCACAATCTTAGCACCATAAATTATTCAAGATCATGACAAAGAAATTACTATGCAGTAGAACATAAAAATTGAATGCCGCCCCCAATAGCAAATAAACCATTAACAAAAATTACATAAAAAGCAAATATCACATAATCAAATGGGGAGGGGGAGGGAGTGTCTTTCCCCATCACAAATTATACTTCTGCAGCAATACAACGATTTGAATAAATTGATTACACGAGGATGGTGTCTAATATCAATTCCAATTGCAAATGAACAATAGTTTGGGAAACATACTGAATAAATTTCAAACAAGGAGCTAGATGATAAAAGTGAATGTGATAGATTCAAAGTCAAGTAGGGAAAGGTATGTGAAAATAAAAATTTATGACTTACGTAATCTAGAAAAAGCTATAAAAGCTATAAAGTGGTTGGATATCCACCATTAATATTGTTAACATAGTTTTCTAAGTAAAGAAGAAAAAAAACACCGAGGACCAAGGGAGAAAGATGATGATGTGAGAAGTGATGGGCAAAAAAAATAAAATTAAAAAAACAATCTCAATATTTTCTGAAAAAGAGAGTGCGAAAACATTCAAAAACTTTGCTCTTGAGGAAAAAAAAAAAAAACTTTGCCCATTCAAAAATCACTACTAAAACATTTATAAATTTTGCATGATGGTAAAACAACCAAACAACCAAGAATAGCATAGGCATAGATTTGTACACCTTACCAAAAGTATATTGTCATCCTATTGGTATCCATCTCATATGGTAGCTTCTTTGAATAGAAGAGGGAAAAAACATCGGCTTTGAATACAACAATATGTTATTAACGAAACCTCAAAAGCTATTTCAAGAAGCCAAACACAACAATAATCAAAGTGCAATAGATCAATGCACAAAACAAAGGGAGGGGAGCAAGATTTAGACATTTGAAAAAGCAATTCAAATGAAAACATAAACACCATTCTCTACCTATAATACATCATCATTTGCAAAAAATAAAAAGGCAAAAGAAAAAACACTGAATAAATAAAGCCCAAAAGACCAAAACACCGGCAAGGAAAAAAAAATGAAAAAGAAAACATGATTCTCAAGAAACCACAAAAAATAAAAATCAGATTTCAGTTCACGCATCAGTAATCTCAATACACAACATCCAAGTCTATTGTATAATCAACATAAATAATTACTTAATTAGACAATTAAAATCAATATTCAACAGAGTCAATATCATCATTATAACAGAAGTTATGCACAGAGATTGGAACCACAATAAATAAATAAGTCAACATAAACAATTCACTATATCATTGAATCAATTGAGATCAAACACCAAGAAAACTAATCTAAAAATAGAAAATCAATTTCAGATCAAATATCAACTAAAACCAAGAAAGAAAATTGGAATAACCGGTACCCAGGATCAAAAGAGAATAGACCCTCAAATTCCAGCAGAGAATGTTAAACATATATGCAACAGAATTGTCAAGAAATTAATCAATATCATAGAAATTTCAGCATCATTTCATCAAAATGTTAAGTAATAATGACCATCTGGAGAAGACAATCATGAATGCGGCAAAGTATATATATAGACAAAAGACATCATAGATACCGCTCAAGAGGATTGCAGATTTGTAAACATGCTCAAGAGTTGACAAGAAAAGCACACCTTGAAATGCAGATGCAAAGCAATCTTCCGCCTTTAAAAATGAAAGCAAATCATTCACTTTGTATTCAGAGAGATGCAAGATGAGGCTGCAGTTTTGAACAACCAGCAAGACAGATATCGACTTATTGGAAAGATCAAACAACATTCTATGCAAGATGCTGGAATGTCAATGGATAGAGTACAAGTCATAGTCAACAGAATATTCTCTTTACAAAAGTTATAAACAACTCGAAGACAGATGTACTCATTTCTCAAACCTCACCTTTCTTATACAGTTTATCTTGAAGCAAGACCTTCTCTAAAGCACTCCTTGCAGCGTCTTCTGCAAGCTAAGCTAATCAAACATATTAACTAAATAGTAGAGTGGATTATTGAAAAGCTATCAAGGCAACCAACAATTGTCCCCTTTATGCTAGATACTACCAGTATATATGCCCCAGCAAAATGGCATCTGAGTAGTCACCATTACTATACTAGAGCTCAAAGTACACATGCTGAAGAAAGGATGTTTGCAGTCATCGGTCGAGAAAAGTATGGATCCAAGAATTCTTTGTGCAGTTACAGAAATTAAACAACTAAAAGATAGAAGACAGTAATATAGCAGTTGAATAAATATTATACAAGGAAAAGCACTTTGAGTTGCTTAAGTAGGTTATGTTGGATCATAGAGACAATTACAGACTTTTGTTTCCTTGGCATGCACATGTAGTGCAAGTGTATAGTTGGGGATGAAATATAGAATTAGGTGCAAGCAAAATGAGGCTTAAATTATCAAATTAAACATGCAGTACAGAACTTCAATCACTCCTGATATGAAAAGAAAGGATCAATTGAGTCAGACAAGATACTGATACAAATCAAGTTACTGAAATTTGAAAGTTAAGAAAAATAAGAACACTCAAGCTGACACATACACCACCAAAAATAGTGTACTGCCACTGCATCCTAGTATAAAGATTGTGATCACAAACCTGAATGCAATAAGATACGAACTGGGAAAATAATAGCAAAAGCAGGATACGACGGAAATGTCTCCAAGAACAACTATTAATTTGCTCACTATAGCATCTCACTTGCCTTTTTCTTTATATTATAGCTTCTCAAAAACCTCGTCATGACATAAATCAGAAATATTATAATTTTACTTGCAAATATAGAGCACAAGGTCCAAAACCCGATGAACGTAATATGCTTTCATAAACCAAACTACTGAAATCAGCCATAAAGTAGGGAGATCATGACGGAAGTTCAACAACTAAATTATTAATTCTATTTGTTTGTCAGAAAGAAAAATTTCAGACATGAGGCAATGAAATTGAACCTTCATTCCTTTTGTCTCAATCAATGAAAACTGTGAATATTAATCTTAATCGTTAGTAACTGAGGCAAATTAGTATCTCACATCTTACGTACAATAAAAATACGAAATTTGATAGTGAAATAAAAGGGGACAAGTCTATCAACCAACAACACTTCAACATAAAAAAACTACAAGTTCATTCCATCAAAATCAGACTTCTGAAAACAGAGGAACAGAACTATAAGCATGCTACAAAAGCAGGTCAAAGAAATAAGAAGAAGAAACAAAAAAATGTGTC